>WNWK01000097.1:0-622500 GCA_009830355.1 Cherax destructor | reverse complement strand
TTCTGCCCGGACACGAGATCTCAAGACAAAGCTGCTAACTATGATTGCCTCCCCCGGAATGCAGCCACTGAGGACAACCCACAGAGGCACATCTCATCCATATCTTTCCAAATTGGGTCAGCAGGTTCTTCATGGGGTTAATTAAGATCACAGCATAACAAACAACATCCTAACCCGACTTTTTATTCATTTTTGTCGTGTTTAAGAATCACATTCACCGTCCTGTACGATTATTAAGTCAACTTGTTTCAGCCAAGGTATTGTGATTTATATTTTTTTAGATGAGATATGATCACGACGTACAGTATATTCAAGTGGTACCCCTTCAAGGGGTGGTGTGCCTTCACGCTGCTGAGATATTCTATTCAAGGGATTGGCGCTAACATACCCTTAAATACATTATACATAAGATAAACCAACATTACAGTGAATAACCGGAACAAGGTAGTGAAAGAAAGAGTCGATGCAGAACTCAAAAATGTATTATGAAGTATAGATGTGCCAGAAATCTGTAGATTGCAAAAATCAAAAGAGACGTATATAAGTGCAGATAGATTAGTTATCGTAAGTACAGTGTTTATCATAACACATTTGAGTTTTGGCGAAGGTGTATACAAATAACCTAACCATTCACACTGACACAGGACACGCTAGTGACCTTCCTCAGTATGTCCTAACACTAACCTGCCTTTTATACTTTATATGTACAATATAAGCCAATTTATTTACATATGCTGTATACAGTTAGTCTAACATTTATCAATTAAATTTAATCAACTGCGACATTCATAACGGGAGTAAATCCCATAATAGATAACGAGTCTAACTTCAGGCATTAACAGAAAACAGGGGACCAACCAAAACACTGAGGAAACGAAAAGTTCACATAGATAATGTTTGCGTCTCACAGTCACTTTACCGACGATCTTGACTCAAAGTAAAAGGCCGACTTATACTTATGATGAGTTTCCTGGATACTATTAGTAAAAGCAGCAATAGCAATTAGAATAATAACAACAACTTGTCGGTGTTGTATACAATTATTATACTCGTTATACATGTATGTAACACAGTAAGGACATGATAAAGAATTAGACACATGTGCAACATCTGGGTATCTTTATAGTAGTGGAGATATCCTCCGAACCAAGGTAAAGATACCCAGATGTTGCACATGTGTCTAATAATAATGTTATATTAATAATTCGAATATGAGAAGCTGGCTGCTTCACACACACACCCATCTCAAAGTTGTGAAAAAAGCAGACAAACATACACACAAACTTTGGGGTTCATTTATACTGCACCTCGCAACTGAACTTTATTCAATCTCTCTTTATTTCTTCACTTTACTGAGTGAAGCGGCGCGTGGCCTGACTACCTTCTCCCTGGTGGGTCCAGGGAGAGGTGGAGTGACTTACCTTCTCCCTGGTGGGTCCAGGGAGAGGTGGAGTGACTTACCTTCTCCCTGGTGGGTCCAGGGAGAGGTGGAGTTACTTACCTCCTCCCTGGTGGGTCCAGGGAGAGGTGGAGTGACTTACCTTCTCCCTGGTGGGTCCAGGGAGAGGTGGAGTTACTTACCTCCTCCCTGGTGGGTCCAGGGAGAGGTGGAGTGACTTACCTTCTCCCTGGTGGGTCCAGGGAGAGGTGGAGTGACTTACCTTCTCCCTGGTGGGTCCAGGGAGAGGTGGAGTGAACTCTACCTTCTCCCTGGTGGGTCCAGGGAGAGGTGGAGTGACTTACCTCCTCCCTGGTGGGTCCAGGGAGAGGTGGAGTGACTTACGTTCTCCCTGGTGGGTCCAGGGAGAGGTGGAGTGACTTACCTTCTCCCTGGTGGGTCCAGGGAGAGGTGGAGTGACTTACCTTCTCCCTGGTGGGTCCAGGGAGAGGTGGAGTGACTTACCTCCTCCCTGGTGGGTCCAGGGAGAGGTGGAGTGACTTACCTTCTCCCTGGTGGGTCCAGGGAGAGGTGGAGTGACTTACCTTCTCCTTGGTGGGTCCAGGGAGAGGTGGAGTGACTTACCTTCTCCTTGGTGGGTCCAGGGAGAGGTGGAGTGACTTATATTCTCCCTGTTGGGTCCAGGGAGAGGTGGAGTGACTTACCTCTCCCTGGTGGGTCCAGGGAGAGGTGGGGACTTACCTTCTCCTGGTGGGTCCAGGGAGAGGTGGAGTGACTTACCTTCTCCCTGGTGGGTCCAGGGAGAGGTGGAGTGACTTACCTTCTCCCTGGTGGGTCCAGGGAGAGGTGGAGTGACTTACCTTCTCCCTGGTGGGTCCAGGGAGAGGTGGAGTGACTTACCTTCTCCCTGGTGGGTCCAGGGAGAGGTGGGTGACACATTCTCCCTGTGGGTCCAGGGAGAGTGGGTGACTTACCTCCTCCCTGGTGGGTCCAGGGAGAGGTGGAGTGACTTACATTCTCCCTGTGGGTCCAGGGAGAGGTGGAGTGACTTACCTCCTCCCCGGTGGGTCCAGGGAGAGGTGGAGTGACTTACCTCTCCCTGGTGGGTCCAGGGAAGGTGGAGTGACTTACCTCCTCCCTGGTGGGTCCAGGGAGAGGTGGAGTGACTTACCTTCTCCCTGGTGGGTCCAGGAGAGGTGGAGTGACTTACCTCCTCCCTGGTGGGTCCAGGGAGAGGTGGAGTGACTTACCTTCTCCCTGGTGGGTCCAATGGAGAGGTGGAGTGACTTACCTTCTCCCTGGTGGGTCGAGGGAGAGGTGGAGTGACTTACCTTCTCCTGGTGGGTCAGGAGGGAGAGGTGGAGTGACTTACCTTCTCCTGGTGGGTCCAGGAGAGGTGGAGTGACTTACCTTCTCCCTGGTGGGTCCAGGGAGAGGTGGAGTGACTTACTTCTCCTGGTGGGTCCAGGAGAGGTGGAGTGACTTACCTCTCCTGGTGGGTCCAGGGAGAGGTGGAGTGACTTACCTTCTCCTTTGGGGGGTCCAGGGAGAGGTGGAGTGACTTACCTTCTCCTGGTGGGTCAGGGAAGGTGGGTGACTTATTTCTCCCTGTGGGTCCAGGGAGAGGTGGAGTGACTTACCTTCTCCCTGGTGGGTCCATGGAGAGGTGGAGTGACTTACCTTCTCCTTGGTGGGTCCAGGGAGAGGTGGAGTGACTTACGTTCTCCTGGTGGGTCCAGGGAGAGGTGGAGGACTTACCTTCTCCTGGTGGGTCCAGGGAGAGGTGGAGTGACTTACCTCCTCCTTGGTGGGTCCAGGGAGAGGTGGAGTGACTTACCTTCTCCCTGGTGGGTCCAGGGAGAGGTGGAGTGACTTACCTTCTCCCTGGTGGGTCCAGGGAGAGGTGGAGTGACTTACCTTCTCCCTGGTGGGTCCAGGGAGGGAGAGATGAAGTGACTTACCTTCTCCCTGGTGGGTCCAGGGAGAGGTGGAGTGACTTACCTTCTCCCTGGTGGGTCCAGGGAGAGGTGGAGTGACTTACCTTCTCCCTGGTGGGTCCAGGGAGAGGTGGAGTGACTTACCTTCTCCCTGGTGGGTCAAGGGAGGGAGAGGTGAAGTAATAACCGCAAGGAGATATATGTTGGGTGGGACATAGAAGATGGAGAGCAGGGAGTGAAAGAAATAGAAAGGGTGAAGAGAGAGAAATAATTAAGGATAATAGTTTGCGGTAAGAAAGTCCACCGTTTATCCTTTTCTTAAACTATTAAATATCTTATTTTACCAGAAGCTCTTTCAAGAAACGTTGTTTGTTGTTAAGTCCTTAATGCATTACTGAACAGTGAGGGAGCTAGTAGTGCCAGTTAGGGAGCTAGTAGTGCCAGGAGCAAGGCACTGGTTACTACTCCCACTGGTTACCCTTCCCATATAATTAATAACTATAAAAAGAAAATGCCTGTGCTTATTTTGGTCACCCTTTTCTAGTTGGAAAAGCGATGGCTCTCTCTCTCTCTCTCTCTTTAACCTAATGCTAATATATTAATTAACATAACGAATCTATTAGCATAAATCACTTACTCTGGAACAAAACAAAAAGTTATTGTGTGAGTAACTGTATTAATGTGGTCGAGATGTAAATGTTTAGTTTTTTACATATTTCTTTCTTTGTTTAATGCGAAGAGAGATGGTTGGATAATTGTGCACATGTTATTACAGACTTGCATTGTGGGTATTCGAACACCTTCCTAATACTTCAGTGCTCACAAGAAACAAGACTTTGCAGTGTATACAGGGAGCACAACCTCATGTTTTCAGCATGAACACTCGTGTATAAAGTCACCATTCTTCACTTCAGAATATCGTCTGTAATAAATAACAAAACCTCAGGGGATTTGCTTCACTTTACCTTCAGCTTCTTGTAATAATTTGGATCAGAGGCCATTACTTATAAGCGAAGTTTTACTCTTTTGCATTAACTTGAGTGGCTGATAACGCAATTCTTTAGAATAATATGGACATGGCTGCTGCTGAGAGTCATCAGTGCAAACTCATTAGGTTATGTGCAAACTGAAGTCGTGCTAGACGTCCTTGCAAGTGCACAGAGAAAAGTCTCGCTATTGACACAAGCCCCGGTGGTGTTTATATTTGCGAAGCTCCCTCGTGCACAACAAACTTGGGCAGCAGCTGATCTAGCGGTGCTTGTGTGCGGCCTTCTTTCTCTCTGCTTTCTGCAAGTTCATAAAAAGTTCACTGCAGAAGTCTGTTGACTGTGTGTGTGTGTGTTTGTGGATGGGGGGGGGGAGGGGATGAATGTGGGTGTGTGGTTAAACCCGTGCGTGTGTTTGTATAGGTGGGTGGGTGTGGGAGGTGAGTGTGTGAGTGATTACCAGTTTGTTTGTATGTCAGAAGAGTATTCCTATACTACAGAGTTCGTCTTTTTGGCATTTTATGATAATTTTTAATAAACTTAAAAATGGTTGATTCACAGATAACCCACACATAGGAGAGAGGAGCTTACGACGACGTTTCGGTCCAACTTGGACCATTTACAAAGTTACAAAGTGACAATACACAAATAACCCGCACTATGGGAGTGAAGGATGAATTCAAGATTGAATTATTTCATGTTCATATTCCCAGCTAAGCAATTCAACTCTCTAACAATAACCGGTGTTCCATATCTCTTGTCTTTACTTATTCAGCTACACCTAACCATTACTGGCTTGTTATAATAAGGTTTTAAAATATACTACTTTTCAGCCTTTGCAAGCTCTGTCACTTCAAATCCACCAACATGCATAATAATTTTTTACCAAATATTAATTTTTTTTACTTACCTTATTATTATTTCCACAGTATTTTTTTAAAAATTCTTTCCACCTTTCGTGTAAACTATAAAGAGACTTTGATTAAGCATCTAAATGTCATAACAAAATATGGCAACACAGTCGTCAGTGGTTCACATGGCAACACTCCAAATATAATTCCCGTCTAAGCTTCAAGGAGTGTATGGGAAATTACCTCTGATGTTACAGCTAGTGTGGGAATGATAGCTATGTCCCTCTGTAGAAGTGAATAATAGTTAATACTCTTGTGAAGCAGGGAATTATGGACAGTTTACATTTATATTAAGGAATGATAACTGATGTGCTCTTGAGGGATTGTTACCATTGAGAGGCTAATGACAACTGATGTCTCATGGAATAAAATGAAACGAGAGCTTTTTTGGTTTAAGGGGCACGTCAGTTCCCCTGTCTTCTAATAATATGTTATTTTTCCTCTATAATCTACCTTGTCCATAATTACTATCGCATTTGTTTTGTCTGCTTTCGTAAGGTGAAGTCCAGGATCTTTCCTTAATTCATGGTATAACTTAAATCTTTGAGAACAATTGTGTTGTAGAGGTCTGAGCACCCGGTGCTCAGACCTCTACAAGGGCACCCCGTGCCCTAGCCTTATGGCTAGGGCACGGGGTGCCGTCTTCAGCTCTGGTGATGCAGCAGTGAACTGCAGTAGTCGTTAATGCTCTCATGTTGGGTGTATCATATCTCTTGAAAGACAGACAAACGATATCTGATGTATAATATAAGAAAAGAAAATAATGGTTCTCTGCAGAAAACTAAAGAAAAAATATATATGTTGTCTAACTAGGGAGAAAACAGTGCAACTTCTTTCTCAATGTGAGCAGAAAAAAAAATCCCCAGTACCTATTTCCAGCTCCTTTTCGAGAATGTTGATATAAAATAGTGCAAGTGAGCAAGAAAATATAATAAAGTCCTGTCATTCTTACTCCAAATTGGCGCTGAGCAAAATCAAAGACTTTTTTTTTGTTTCCATGGCTTCGAAAACAATAAGGAAAGATTATATGTTTTTTTTTTTAGTCAGAGGTCTTAAGAGACTTAACCCCTTAGCTCCCCTCTTAGCGCTCAACTCTTAAAGTATATGAATAAGAAATTTGCGAGTGTTTGTGTCTCGTCAGTGTTTGCCTTGCCCTCATGGGGTCGACCCGCCGGAATCAATACCAATCAAGTTTTGGAGCATCAAAGGACTTTTTCTTCTACTTGTTCGACATTTTTTCAAGAATTGCTCGAGTTTGAACGCGAAGGGAGGGAAAATGTTTGGTCTGGGAATGGTTGGTAAAAGTCACCTCTCCATCCTTCGCCTGTCAATTCTGAGAGGATAAAGAAATTAAATAGTCTCTCTCGATTCTCGCCACTTTGTCGGCTTGAGTTCCTAGGTGGATTTCAATATCGGTTTTTCTAGCTTCTAAAATTGAAGTGTAGAAACATATGTATGGAATGTTCAAGTTAAAATTTCTCCTCTTAAATCGATAAGTATTATTATATATGTATTAGTAATACTTTTTTTTTTTAAATAGCTGGATGTGTCTCATTCAACACTTGAGGTGTAACCAGATATTCTCATGAATATATCGCCACTTAGTTTTATTGTGATGTAACAACAGGTTTATTCTAAACCACATAGTTCACAAGTTCAAACGAGCATAGATCTTTTTGTCTGCAATTGTTTATTGAACATTACCACTACTCTTTTGGCTTATGTTCTTTCAGATGCACCCGACTTAATTTCACATGTCCATGTATAGTGCTGAAATACATTTACCTTGCATAAATAAAAACTTATTTATAATTAGATGGAGCATATAGCGCTGATATTAAAATATGATACTGTTGTAAGCTATATATACTTATAAGAAGTTACTTATGTGTCAGTAAAAGTGCAATACGGAAAGAAGAGTCAGAGTATGTGTTATTTATTTTGTCAGTCTTATATATTAGTAAGATTAGAGAGTACTCACTTTGTCTTACTTATTCTAGTACACTACTAGGTAATCCTTTATTGTTTAGTCGGGCACCTGCACGCGAACGTATGCTTAAGCACTTCAGTGGATCATCATATGACAAACACGCACCGCAAGAAAAACTTGTTTCCTGACCAACAAAACACCGCCACTCTCAGCATTAAGCTTTATATCAAGTCTCATCATTTTGAAGCATTTGATATTAATGACAGTGACAGTCATCGAGCTTGTCATCCCGGTACCTAAAAAAGTCACGTTATTATATGATAGTAACCAACATTTACGGCAATACAGTGATTGGTAGTAACCTGGAAAAAACTCTTCTTCTGACACTTATACAGTATTCAAAAAGGAGAAGATATATAAATAAGTTTTAAATTGTTTCCTAGTATACAGCAATAAAGCTTGACAATTTATTACTCAGCGTCTTCAGTGTGTCTTCTATATGATTAAGACCCATGTCAGGAGACACTTCTCCGGTCCCATAACTTGACATCTTTTATATAATTTAAGATCTCTGAGTTCTTAGGAGGGATAATAATGTACGTTGTCTTAACTGTAGCATATGTAATATTATGCTGAAAGAGAGTTTTATGACTTTATTATAAATTTCATACTCATCCCGTGGACGGTAGTCAAAAAATTAAAGAGGCACGTAATGGAAAATGGCGTAAAATGGCTAATAGAGAAGCAGCGCATTAAAAATTCCCACAACACAGTGAAATTACCTTCCCTATCAGTCACCCTGCTAGCACATCTCACAACCTCTCCCAGTTTCCTCATGTACCCTTCCCTACCATCCGGTCACAAACCCGATCAGTATAAACCATTCCTAACAATTCCCCCTCTATCTCTCCAAACTGCAAGCCTGATTAATATGAACCATTCCTAACAGCCACCCTGCCATTTCCCCAAACTACAAACCCGATCAATATAAACCATTTTTAACAGCACCACTCCATTTTCCCAGACTACAAAACCGATTAATATAAACCATTCTTAAGAGCCTCACTCCGTCTCCCCAAACTATACGCCCAGTTTCACTCTACAATCAAACCACTGCCTCTAACCTTCCACCTCACTTTTCCCATATCTTGTTTAATGAGTATATGTATAATACAGCCAAAGAGGGTAGAAATCAGATATACCAATCCAGGAGCTGGGACTCGACCCCCGCCACCACAAATAGGTTCGTGTATACACACGCACACTACCACCACCATTCTGTAAAATCTACGCCTTTCATCCCACACTGTCGCAAAACCTTTTAAACGTAGTTTTCTCTTTCGATTTTTTTTTCTATTCAGCTTTAGTCAGGTGTCAAGTTTTTTTATTTGAGTGACTGTGGCACACTGGAGGTACAGTTTGTGGCACACTGGAGGTACAGCCTGTGGCACATTGGAGGTACAGCCTGTGGCACACTGGAGGTACAGCCTGTGGCACACTGGAGGTACAGCCTGTGGCACACTGGAGGTACAGCCTGTGGCGCACTGGAGGTACAGCCTGTGGCACACTGGAGGTACAGCCTGTGACACACGAAGGTACAGCCTGTGGCACACTGGAGGTACAGCATGTGGCACACTGGAGGTACAGCCTGTGGCACACTGGAGGTACAGCCTGTGGCACACTGGAGGTACAGCCTGTGGCGCACTGGAGGTACAGCCTGTGGCACACTGGAGGTACAGCCTGTGACACACGAAGGTACAGCCTGTGGCACACTGGAGGACAGCCTGTGGCACACTGGAGGTACAGTTTGTGGCACACTGGAGGTACAGCCTGTGGCGCACTGGAGGTACAGCCTGTGGCACACTGGAGGTACAGCCTGTGACACACGAAGGTACAGCCTGTGGCACACTGGAGGTACAGCCTGTGGCACACTGGAGGTACAGCCTGTGGCACACTGGAGGTACAGCCTGTGGCACACTGGAGGTACAGCCTGTGGCGCACTGGAGGTACAGCCTGTGGCACACTGGAGGTACAGCCTTGACACCGAAGGTACAGCCTGTGGCACACTGGAGGTACAGCCTGTGGCACACTGGAGGTACAGCCTGTGGCACACTGGAGGTACAGCCTGTGACACACGAAGGTACAGCCTGTGGCACACTGGAGGTACAGCCTGTGGCACACTGGAGGTACAGTTTGTGGCACACTGGAGGTACAGCCTGTGACACACGAAGGTACAGCCTGTGGCACACTGGAGGTACAGCCTGTGGCACACTGGAGGTACAGTTTGTGGCACACTGGAGGTACAGCCTGTGGCACACTGGAGGTACAGCCTGTGGCACACTGGAGGTACAGCCTGTGGCACACTGGAGGTACAGCCTGTGGCACACTGGAGGTACAGCCTGTGGCACACTGGAGGTACAGCCTGTGGCACACTGGAGGTACAGCCTGTGGCACACTGGAGGTACAGCCTGTGGCACACTGGAGGTACAGCCTGTGGCACACTGGAGGTACAGCCTGTGGCACACTGGAGGTACAGCCTGTGGCACACTGGAGGTACAGCCTGTGACACACTGGAGGTACAGCCTGTGGCACTGGTGTACAGCATGTGTATAACATCTGGTGCAGTGTACGTTGAGCTCCGCCGACACACGGTAAGGTATTGATTATGATCAGCTGGTAGTCACAACACTGATGGAACCATAATTCTTGGATTCTGTACTAATGTCGGTTTGCGTGTGTATGTATAATGATTCCTTAGCGTTGATGGGAATCGTATGTTGATGTATTTTTCTTATAATTTTCTTGTCTCTCAATTCAGTGTTCATTATAGCAATAATAAAAATGAAAATAATAATAATAATAATAGAAATAATCGTAATATTGGTAATACAAATTTTACTGTGATTTTTGTGCATAATTACATTGATTCATAGCTCATAATTCACCGAAACTTAAAGGTGAAGATCTACAAAATGCTCAAATAACCCGAACATAGGAGAGAGGAGCTTACGACGACGTTTCAGTCCGACTTGCACCATTTACAAAGCCACACTAACACGAGAGAGAGAGAGGGAACCAATACATACAGGAGAGATGGAAATAAATGGTATAAAATACCGACACAATGGAAAAATAAAACACATAAGCTGTATAATGTGATCTTTTATTGACATACAGGAGAGGGGGACAGGGACGGGACCAAGCTGGACCGAAACGTCGTCATAAGCTTTTCTATCCTATGTTCAAATTATTTGTGTATTGTTCTAGTAACGGTATTGTGCCTCTGTTCTTCACAAAATGCTACTACATGATATATACACTGAGATGTATATTTCTCTCAGTGTATGTATACTGGAGTTTTTCTTAATCTCTATATTAAGGATTAAAATATTCTTCTCTGATGTTGAAAACATTACATGCAGCCTTAATGACCCTCGTGTAGTCAATAAGCTGTAAACCACATTAACCAACCAAAAGCTGCCAAGGATATATCAACAGAACGGTGTATAACTCAGTGTGAGTATGCTGAAAGTTTATTTTAATCCTTGTTTTAGGGATTACAATATTCTTGACTGGCAGTGGACATGTTACATGAATCCCTATTAACCCTCGTGAAATTGATAGGCTTTGAACCCTGTCACCCAACCAATGGTGTGGCGGACTAGTGTGTAGCTGAGGTATCAGTCTGTTTTGAGAATCTGAAACATAAAACATAGTTTACTTCGCTATGATCACTGGGGTAGTTGTAATAGGGGAAAACAGTATATGTACTAATTGTTACAACGACACAGCCAACATTGACTTCGACGCTGATTATTACTAATTTTTCAGGTACAGATTGAGTAAGTAGTGTCTTACATGTCACGTACTGGTGTTACAGTGGCTTAAGAAAAGTTTTCAAAAATCGAAATTCATCAAACTAACGAAGCTGGGAAATATTTTCTTTACTTAATTTAGGTATATTTGGATTTAAAAAAAAAAAACGCTAATTCTCTGGAGAGGAAAAGATGTATTTCCAGCGTGAGAATGGGAAATTTTTAGAAATAGTTTATCAGTCAATACTTAGTGGAAAGTTGAGTAAATAAAAATAAGAACCATATTAATTAAGGCAAAATAATTCAACAACATAAAATAATAATATACCATTTCGAGATTAAAAGTGGCAAAATAGCATCTACACACCCCATTAAATATACGAACCTTCTACAAAGTAGGATACCCGAGTCTTTAAGTTGTGAAGTCTGTTTCCACTCATCACACAGAGACACTATCCTATTCTATCCCGCACTATCCTAGGCTATCCCACACTATTCTAGGCAATCCCACACTATTCTAGGCAATCCCACACTATCCTAGCCTATCCTACACTATCCTAGTCTTTCTTACACTATTCTAGGCTATCCACTATTATCTTAGGCTATCCCACTATCCTAGGCTATCCGGAATGACCTATGTAGCATTGTGCATAGGGCACCCACGCATGCAAATAGACCCATGAATCTTGCTTAAGATCCATTACACGAGGGTGGAAAATTTGAAGCCGATCGATTAAGGCTTTATTAGATGAGTAGCAATTTGCGTAATAAAATTATCAAATTGAATTTTACACAGCTCAAAGTGATAAGCTGTGTTGTAATAAAACCCACATTGGTATGGGTTTGAAGCCGATCAGAAAAGGC
Source organism: Cherax destructor (assembly GCA_009830355.1). Lineage (NCBI taxonomy): Eukaryota > Metazoa > Arthropoda > Malacostraca > Decapoda > Parastacidae > Cherax > Cherax destructor. The sequence continues at coordinate 610,658 of WNWK01000097.1, read as the reverse complement.
ATTCTTCAGTAAATGATCTCATTCAAACTATTCAATTTTTTTCAAATTTTCATCTACTCAAAGCAAATTTATGGGTATCTTGCTTCTTATAGAATACATCATCAATAATATTTTGAATGCAGTCAGAAGGAGCATTCTTCAGTTATTGAATAAAACATGAATATCACTAATTATTCAACACAAGTGGCAAGTCAGGACTTATGGCGCTCATTGGCAGCGTGTGCATTGTGTTCAGGAAACCGCATCACTGGCGAAAGTTTGAAACCCATCAGACGAGTCATTCTCCACTTATGGCATGGATTTCAACAATTCAAAGGTTTTTTTCCTCTTACTATTTTACTGCATCAACATATCTGGCAGCACGTAAAGACACAATTCAGTACGATAATATTTCTAATAGCGGGTGTTAGCTACTATTGAAAAACTATGGCAAATGTAATGTAACAAAAAAAATTATTTACAAACTGTGGTAGATTTGTAGAGCGGTATCCAAGAAGAATTGGTATTTGCTACAGTTACTGGTACCCATAAAACAAATTATAATAATCTAAACATTAAAGACGGGATACCACAAACATAGCTCTATTCGTGTGTCGATAAATAATTACAAAAATGGTGATTTCTGCCACACACACTGTGTGAGAGAGAGAGAGAGAGAGAGAGAGAGAGAGAGAGAGAGAGAGAGAGAGAGAGAGAGAGAGAGAGAGAGAGTATGTCATGTTAAGGTGCGTGCAGGCCGACCTACACTGCCTTGATATGTTTTCCTAATGAAAAAGTGAAGTTGGATTTCAATTAAGGACTCCGACTGTCTGACTTGATTAAAGTTAAGCAATAAAAATTTACAGAACACTTGACATTGTAAAATAAAGGTTTTAATTTAATAAGTTGAAAAGTAGCTTGAGACAGTTATTCTTAACTATCCTATAATTTGGGAGAAAGAAACTTCAGACGAAGTTCTGATCCATCATAAACCAACTTCATGCCACTACTTTTCTCACAATGTTCATATTATTATTTTTGCATTAGCAGGCGACATGTAAGGGTCATACGACACTTTTGAAAATGGCAGGTAATCAAGTTCCATCCAAGGGTGAGGATAGGTGTATTTCCTTGTAGCAAGGGCTCTTCACTGGAATCAAGCCTTGGGTCACAGGTTCATTATAATGTAGCTCCTGTGTTCACTAGTTGTGAGAATGACAAAAAATTAGACATAGGTAACATTACAATGTAACCAAGTATCCAAGGATCAGTGATGACTTGCTTGACGTGATAAATTTGAGAGCTGGACTCGCTATTAGAATTTTGCATACTAAATATATATATATATATATATATATATATATATATATATACACACACTAGGCTTCTTCCTTGGAATAAACCTGGGTAAATTCCACCTCTCAGGTTCCCTGATCACTCCAGGTTTACAGCTTACCCCTAATAATAATAATGATGATGATCACTGTTATTAAGGACCCTTCTCCAGTTTTCAATAACACTATCAAAATATTCAACATGTTTCATGTTTTAACAAACTTTAAAGTGAACCTCTGTATACCATGAAAGCCACATGGCAGAAGGTTGATGTGCGTTTTATGCATCCTGACTTAATCATCTTATCAAAATGTGAATTAATGAAGTAGCTTTCTCGTTTAAAAAATGTAATTAAAACGTAATTTTTGACGACGTGATACCATCACAACCATCTGCTGCCGCTATTACTTTTTTAAAAATTCCATTCTCTTTTACAGTATCATACACAAGCCAGTGGAATCATGCAGAAGTTAATATTATACGCAAGGTAACAGAATAATATACAAGCTAGCAATATCATCCGCAAACTTTGAGTATCATACACAAGATAACATAATTATACACAGGCCAGCCGGAATTATGCCAGTTAACAAAATCATATAAAACTAACAGAAAAATAAAGCTAATAGAATCATACATAAGCTAAAAAAATCATATAGAACGAAACAGAAATATACACAAGCTAGCAAAATCATATATAAACAACTAAAAATTTACACAAGCTAGCAACATTATGCAGAAGCTAGTACAAGCAATCAGGGATCGACACCATGCCTAGCCCTTCTAGGGCAGGGTAGGTGCCTGAGCCAGAGCTTGCTACCACCTGCTGCTCACAAGACTGCCATTCCCATTAGCTCCCCTGGGGCTGGGACGATGGCAGACCAGAGAGAGACCTAGCTTCTCCCTACGAGCCCCGTGAGGGCTGGGAATGTGGCTAGGCCTGGGGACAGTTGGTCCCAACAATGAGGAGGTACTTGTAACTCCTCCCATGGCAGATGTTAGTCTGAGATACTCCCGAGAATGGGAGCCAAGGCCGGGCCACCACTTGGAAAAGGCCCGGGCCAAAGAGAAAAGGTTACTCTATAGCTTTCTTTCTTTTACTAAAGACTTCAGTAAAGTTTTATAACCAAGTTATTGGTTAACTTCCAGTGTCGTAATTTGCAGTAACTCAGACTGAACGACAGCAACTGTTCAAGGGTGTATGTATCGAGAGTTGTATCTTCCTGTGTTTAAACACCATATCTCAGTGTATATACTGTGAAAGGTGTTTATCTGGGTATACACTCCGAGAGGTATGTCTCTCTCTGTATATCACTGTATAAACATCAAGAGATGTGTATCTGCATACACACCGAGATGTGTTCATCTGTGTATATACACTGGGAGGTATGTACCTTGCCCTGTATATAAACAGAGGTGTGTATCTGAGTAAGTTTGTGTGTGTATGTACACACAAAACCACTGTGAAAAAATAGTGAATTTCCATTACCAACGGGCTGTATATATAACCAAAATGTTTTTACCGTCTCATAAAAAGAGAATAATAATAATAATAAGAATAATAATAATATAAAGTTTGCAACATACAGTACTATGCAGTATAATAAAATAGAAGACACCCGTACAGCAAAAAAGGAACCTAGTCCTATATTATTTAATTCAATTCTTTCAAATTAAACAAAATCACTGCTGAAGTAAAACACTCACACTCTGAGGACATATTCCGTAATTTACTTAAAGTAACATAGTGTTTATCACTCGTCTTTCATAGTCAGGCTGTTGCGATTATTTTATCTTTGCCTTCTTAATTTTCACCTTTCTATCTCTATAGTTCCGCCTTTAAAATTATTTAGCCATTTTTTTTAGGATGGACGCTATTTTTTGTGGGTCCAGGTCAGTGATATTGTGTAAGTTTTCTTGTTAACAAATTAGTCTCAGCTTTGCAGGTCATCCTTTTTTCATGCATTTTTCTCTCGCTGTTTTGATTTCTTTAAAAGTTGCGCTTACCAGATTGGTGGAATAGGCTATCATGAGAGATGACGCTTTCCCAGCACATCCATCTCTGTTGGAGCGTATTTTTTAACACTCCTAGTTACTAAGTTTCTAGTTACTAAGTTTCTAGTTACTAAGTTTCTAGTTACTAAGGCCGTAGTGGAATGCTTCAGTGTCCTTGTTGACTTACTGGAGTCTACAGGCTAACATTTAATTATGAGATGCAAGAAACCCTTCCTGTGTGTTGTTACAATACATGGCAACATTGCTTTTGTTCCCATTACCATATAGAGTAGGGTAGCAGCACAATGGTGATGTATCCATTTATGTTTAATGCAAAAATGTCACGGAATTCATGTGGGCTGATGATATTTGTCAGAATAGCATGGCGTTTTGAGTTTCGTTATATGAAGGTCTTGATCATCTTTTCGTGGTGAAAGGATAGTTTAATATATTCAGATACATATGTTTTAAATCGTCGATATTTGGGATTTTTTTTAACGATTTGGCAAATAACGGTTTCATACATAGTTTAGGTCTTAAGATATCACGTTACAGGTACATCGCAGTGTAACGCTCAGAAATTACTGGTCTTGTCCCTTTCAGGGTCAAATAATTCTTTCGTACATTGTTTTATGATCTTAATTAAGCAGCCTTCATAATGGATTTGATATTTTGTATATCGTGTGATCCTTTCATTCATATTCTTTTATTGTAACATTTGAAACGACCCGTAAGACAGTTTGCTCTGTAACCTTTGTAACAGATTCATGTATAATTTAGTAGTGAGTGATAGTCTTGTACTTCAATATTCTAGGAGAAAGAGGCGAATTAACATTATGTGAAGATGGTTGATTGTTACTTTGTTTAAGCTTTGATTTCTGCTAGAATCTCTTATTTTTTGCTCTTCCATTATCTCCTGCATTATTGGGGTAACTTAATACCGTAATGGTCTATATTGTAGTTGTTTTGGTGGAAGGTGACATGTAACTCAATGGTAGAACACTCATGTCACAACTAAAGGTACTCGAGTTCAATTTCCTGGTAGTACAAGACGTGATCAGTGATCTGCCATGTCGGAGCACAAACTTTAAATCTTCAAACATTCTTCCTTTCTTACACCTGAGAGTTAATTCACTTCATGGGTCTCATCTTAGAAAGAGGTAGTAGTATGCTGTAGATACGGCTGGGATTTGAAATGCTCTGAGGTAAGACAACAACTTTTAGTGAGTAAATTTGACTACAAAATTAAAATAATCTTGACGGTAAATAAACACACTCATACCAGCACCAGTCGATGCTTATCATTGCCTGCTGTAGGGGCGTTGGTTACTCCACCTTCACGTGTTCTGAGACCCCTCCATACTACTGGTAATTCAAGATTTTGCAAAAACCCTTGTCTGCACTCGCTTTCATAATACCTAAAAGCTCATAACATGGAAATACAGAGGATCATTAGTCCATAGTTCTTAAAAAAATTATATCCTTGTTATAAATAAGGAACATTGTCACTAAAATCTTGGCCATCTCCAATTACATAAAATTATTGATATAGTCAACTGCTGTGGCAGCACTGAACGTGTCAGTATTTCCATGATAAATAAGGTGACAACAGTGGATCGTGACCACACTTCCGCCAAGCCAAGCATTCACATATGCAGCTACAAAGGGGAGAAAGTTATCAGCGCACGAGAACATGAAACAAAGACCAAGTATTATTGCTGGAGATTTATTGTAACTTTATATAAAGGAGGCAGAAATGATTTTCGGAAGATATAAGGGAGAGGTGGCACTGGAGGTTGTATATACATACGTACGCCCATAAATAACTGAAAGTACACAGAGATGATCGAGAAATGTGTATCATCCCAAATGGGGTAATAGTTAAGAAACATTAAGAGAGCCCATAATATCAGGAACAGATGGTTTATGTACAAGACGGCTACATATCAATCATGAAACTGACATGAGTATACTTGGAGTATACCTGGAGAGGGTTCCGGGGGTCAACGCCCCCGCTGCCCGGTCTGTGACCAGGCCTCAGTGGATCAGGGCCTGATGAACCAGGCTGTTACTATTAAGGTTGACTGCACCACCAATGAATGTATCTTCTAAATCCCAGTGGCGTATTTTTGACACTTCTGAACACAAGACACAGGTAAAAGCAGAACAGAACAAACATATGATTGGATGACTTATTAAAGCACTGCACACAGCGAAAGGTTATTCCAATGAAAGCTTCTGCAACGTGTCTTTTTTTTTCAATATTTATCACTTTTTGTATATATTTATATCAATCTACTTTTCTGTATATATATATATATATATATATATATATATATATATATATATATATAGTATATATAAATCAACAGTTATTTTTAAATCCGATAAAACGTAAAACTTTTTGTTTGTCTTTCTAGGATTAACTTTTAAACGTATCCTAAATTAAAATCAGGAGCAATACATAACTCAGTGAGCATCAATAACCGTGTAGTAGTGTGATCTACGTTAACTGTATATAATTCAGCCAGTAGAAGTAACTGTGTAGTAGTGGTCTTCATTAACTGTATACAATTTAGCCAGTAGCAGTAAATGTGTAGTAGTGGTCTACGTTAACTGTATATAATTTAACTAGTAGCAGTAAATGTGTAGTAGTGGTCTACGTTAACTGCATATAATTTAATCAACAGTACAGCCCCAGGTAGAAACATTCATTGTTTAGACTCTGGCGACATTCATAAATTACTGCCTGACATTTATAAATATCTCACTAAATCCAAGAGTTGGAATTAGACTGTCATTCTTTAAGACATACAGGCGTTTCGGCATTTTGTAACTTTTTTCCATCAGAAGTCATGTCTACACATTTACTCTTTCACGAAGACAATGTCTACTTTATATTTTTGGCTTCTTTCATATTTAATGTGTTCCAATTGTTTTTTAATATATTTTTATAACGTCATAAATATTTCCGACTCGTGTATAATTCATAACTCCGCACACGCACATGTACGCCCACACGCACACGCTTGCACTCCCTCATGCATGCACACGCGCTTACGCAGACACACACGCACGCACGCACGCACGCACCACACACACACACACACACACACACACACACACACACACACACACACATGCCCCGATGGCATGTTGGCTAGCGCTCTTGCTTTACGCACGGAGGACCCGGGTTCAATTCCCGGCGGGGCCGAAACATTTCGAAGTGTTTCGTTACACATACATACAACAGGCCTAGTGTCTAATCGACATGTGCCTAGGACAAAATGGTAACTAACTAACTAACACACACACACGAGATAGGGGGGATATGATAACGACATATAAAATACTGAGAAGAATCGACAAGGTGGATAGAGACAGGATGTTCCAGAGATGGGACACAGCAATAAGGGGTCACAGTTGGAAGTTGAAGACTCAGATGAATCACAGGGATGAGGAAGTATTTCTTCAGTCACAGAGTTGTCAGGAAGTGGAATAGTCTGGCAAGTGGTGTAGTGGAGGCAGGATCCATACATAGCTTTAAGAAGAGGTATGATAAAGCTCGTTGAGCAGAAAGAGTGAGCTAGTAGCGACCAGTGAAGAGGCGGGGGCCAGGAGCTTTGACTCGACCCCTGCAACCACAACTCGGAGAGGGAGAAAGAAGGAAATCCAGCAAATGGAGCATGTAGCTGGACCGTACCGGGAGGCAGAGGATAAATTCATACCAAGAAGCATAAGAAGCACAGGCAAGGACAGAATGAACCCATGGTTCACTCTGAGGTGCAGGAACCCAATAGCTAAAAGTACAAGAGCATGGAACACATATAGAAAACAAAAAACGCCGGAGAATAGGGAAGGAAGCAGAAGATCCAGAAACGTATACGCGTGGATAAGAAGAGGGGCTGAACGGAAACTTGAGAATGACATAGCATGAGCCAAAGTTAATGTTCAGCCTTATCAGAAGGAAGACAAATGTGAAGGACCAGATAATAAGGCTGAAGAAGGAAGGACGAGCACTCACTAGGAATGACCAGGAAGCCGGTAAGAAGCTGAAGAAGAGATTTAGGGTAGTATTCTCTGTTGAATGCGACGGTAGGTCTTGCATCCCGTATAAAAACAACGAATCACCACACATTATTGTCCTATGATAAAAGAAAGATTATAGGATGAAACTTTTATACGAAAACGCGTTGCCTGACCTAAGTAAAACCCTCAGGCTTCCAGTGGCTTTGATAAAAGATGATTGCTCGAGTCTGCAATGATTTACTTCTTCACGACCCATTCTAAATATTTGAAGATCAGTGGACACCAGACGCTGCAACTATTGTTACGCTACATATATCATTCAGATACTTGTTCTTTCCCCTTCACTATGGATTCCATGGTTATACTCACTACGTCCATCACTTTCTCCTCTATTTCTTAACATCAATTCATCTTCTCTTTCTTCCCTCTTTCCTCCTAGTTCTTTGGCTCCGTAATTCCCTGTCACAGAATGAGCCTGCCGTCGCGTGTTCTTTTCATTTGTCTTGTTCACGGTGAGCAGAAACGTGAGAGATATACGAGGCCAGGGAGATAACGAGGGAACATCAGACTAGGAGTCACGTACTGGAAGCTAAAACAATCAAGACTTTCAAAAGAATGAGATAAATGCAGATCAAGGCTTTAAAAGAGTGTTGAAAGGTAGGTCCAAGTACTGAGCCTCAAAATTCGTAAACTCTGCAAAATAATCACACACACACACACACACACAATACTATATATATATATATATATATATATATATATATATATATATATATATATATATATATATATATATATATATATATATATATATGTATATATATATATATACACATACATACATATTCACACTAAGAAGGCTTTTGACAGTTCCACACAAAAGATTAGTGCAAACGCTGGAGGACCAGGCAAGTATTACAGGGAAGGCATTGCAATGGATCAGAGAATACCTGTCGGGAAGACATCAGAGAATCATAGTACTTGACGAGGTGTCAGAGTGGGCGCCTGTTACGAGCGGGGTGTGACAGAGGTCAGTCCTCAGAAGTGTGTCTGTTTGCAGACGATGTCAAGTTAATGAGGAGAATTCAATCGGAGGAGGACCAGGCAGGACTACAAAGGGATCTGGACAGGCTACAGGCCTGGTCCAGCAAATGGCTCCTGGTGTTCAACCCAGCCAAGTGCAGAGTCATGAAGATCGGGGAGGGGCAAAGAAGACCGCAGACAGAATACAGTCTACTGGGGTCAGAGACTACAAACCTCACTCAAGGAAATGGATCTTGGGGTAAGTACAATATCGAGCACATTAACCAAATAACTGCTGCAGCATATGGGCGCCTAGCAAACCTAAGAATAGCATTCCGACATCTCAGTGAGGAACCGTTCAGGACACTGTACACAGTGTACGTCAGGCCCATACTGGAGTATGCAGCACCAGTTTGGAAGCCACACCTGGCCAAGCACGTCAGGAAATTAGAGAAAGTGCAAAGGTTTGCAACGAGACTAGTCTCGGAGCTAAAGGGGCATGGCCTACGAGGGGAGATTAAGGGATATCGACCTGACGACACTGGAGGATAGGAGAGGGAAGGATATAATAACAACATATAAAATACTGAGAGGAATCGACAAGGTGGACAGAGACAGGATGTTCCAGAAATGGAACACAGCAACAAGGGGTCACAATTGGAAGTTGAAGACTCAGATGAGTCACAGGGATATTAGGAAGTATTTTTTCAGCCATAGAGTTGTCAGGAAGTGGAATAGTCTGGAGAGTGATGTTGTGGAGGCAGGCTCCATACATAGCCTTAAGAAGAGGTATGATAAAGTTCAGGGAGAGGCGGGACCAAGAGCTGTGACTCAACTCCTGCAACCACAATTAGGTGAGTAAACACACACACACAAACACGCGCGCGCATGAAAACTAGTCCTCAAAATCAGACAATTTCCATAATTTTCATTAAACCTGATGCCACTCTAATTGGACAATAATTCAATGAACATATCGTGTCTCCTTTCTTGGACATGAGTTTATCCTTCTCTGTGCTGAGTAACGTTGATCTTTGCCGTCTCTTTATGATAATATTGTAAATGTTGGTAATGACATTTACGCAGAATTATCACAGCTTATTCACCAGTGTCAGCTGCATTGTTTGTATTAAATATACTATATAATATTTTAGTATAGCAATATTAATACTGTGGTGGTTTGTAGTGATCGTTGTGTCCTGCCAACTCTCTCTCTCTTAACAAGGTTATGTGTGACTTGTAAATGGTCCTAGTCGGACCGAAACATCGTCATACGTTTCCCTCTCCTATGTGAGGGTTGTTTGTGTATTGTTCCAGTCACTATTGTGCCTTTTTGTTCTTCAGGTAAGTTTGGTTTGTCAACAAACAGGACAAGTGTTTCCTGACGCGGGTTTTTGTCTTATGATAACCCTCAGCTTTAGCTTTTGGTCATCTGACCGAGGCCTTCCACTGGCTTATCAGTCCACCCCCTTCTCGCCAAGGCCTGTGTTACTTCTCAGTGTCACTACTCTATATTCGTATCATTTTCCATCATCATCACTTCATATTCATTAATTTCCATCGTCAGCACTCCATATTTCCATGCATTTTTCATGTGACCATGGCTTAAATGTCACTTTCCCATGGCATAAATGTCACTTTCCCATGTGACCATGGCATAAATGTCACTTTCCCATGTGACCATGGCATAAATGTCACTTTCCCATGTGACCATGGAATACATGTCACTTTCCCATGTGATCATGGAATACATGTCACTTTCCCATGTGACCATGGAATACATGTCACTTCTCCATGTGACCATGGAATACATGTCACTTCTCCATGTGACCATGGAATACATGTCACTTCTCCATGTGACCATGTAATACATGTCACTTCTCCATGTGACCATGGAATACATGTCACTTCTCCACGTGACCATGGAATACATGTCACTTCTCCATGTGACCATGGAATACATGTCACTTTTCCATGTGACCATGGCAAACATGTCACTCCCGTGTGACGCTGACAGACATGTCACTTTCCCACCTTGACTGACAGCCGTGACAACTACAAGTTTGTTTCACTTTCAACTTTTTACAATGTCTCAACTAGCCATTGCTGTCAGTCAAGGATCTAACACCATTCTTAATAGTTTACTTCCTTTCTCGGAATAGAAAATTTTCATGTTATTTTTATAGTTGTAATTTGCTACTTAAGCATTTACGGCGGTTTATATTTGTCTTGCATTTGTTTCGTAATTTTACATAATTTGTGTAATTCTCAGGATTTTCAGTAAATTTAATGTTTTTTTTTTTTTTTTGGGGGGGGGGGCAAATATGCTTTGTCTTTTTTTTTGTCCAGGTTCACTTGATGTTTCCATTACTTTTATCTATTTTTAGATGTTCACTGGAAGTAAAAACCAGCTAATTATTAAATAACTAAAAGCAATTAATTATTAAATGACTAAAAGAAGTTAATTATTAATTAACTAAAATAGTTAATTATCAAATAAGTAAAAACGATTAAATTATTAAATAAATAAAAGCGATCAATTATTAAATAACCAAAATCCATTAATTACTAAATAACTAAAATCAATTATTAAATAACTAACAAATTTCTACAAGAGTCTTTACATCTAGAAGTTTGATCAACTTTACATTGTTAATTTCACGACCATTAACAACAATAATTACAACTACCAAACAGCAGCCACACTAACACCTAAAACCACAAGAATCACAACATTGAAAACTACGACAACCATAAGAATCACAACATTAAAACTACAACAACCACAAGACTCACAACATTAAAACTACAACAACCACAAGAATCACAACATTAAAACTACAGCAACCACAAGAATCACAACATTAAAACTACAACAACCACAAGACTCACAACATTAAAACTACAACAACCACAAGAATCACAACATTAAAACTACAGCAACCACAAGAATCACAACATTAATACTACAACAACCACAAGACTCACAACATTAAAACTACAACAACCACAAGAATCACAACATTAAAACTACAACAACCACAAGAATCACAACATTAAAACAACAACAACCACAAGAATCACAACATTAAAACTACAACAATCACAAGAATCACAACATTAAAACTACAACAACCACAAGAATCACAACATTAAAACTACAACAAGCACAAGAATCACAACATTAAAACTACAACAACCACAAGAATCACAACATTAAAACTACAACAAGCACAAGAATCACAACATTAAAACAACAATCACAAGAATCACAACATTAAAACTACAACAACCACAAGAATCACAACATTAAAACTACAACAACCACAAGAATCACAACATTAAAACTACAACAACCACAAGAATCACAACATTAAAACAACAACAATCACAAGAATCACAACATTAAAACTACAACAACCACAAGAATCACAACATTAAAACTACAACAGCCACAAGAATCACAACATTAAAACTACAACAGCCACAAGAATCACAACATTAAAACTACAACAACCACAAGAACCACAACATTAAAACAACAACAACCACAAGAATCACAACATTAAAACTACAACAACCACAAGAATCACAACATTAAAACTACAACAACCACAAGAATCACAACATTAAAACACAACAACCACAAGAATCACAACATTAAAACTACAACAACCACAAGAATCACAACATTAAAACAACAACAACCACAAGAATCACAACATTAAAACTACAACAACCACAAGAATCACAACATTAAAACTACAACAACCACAAGAATCACAACATTAAAACAACAACAACCACAAGAATCACAACATTAAAACAACAACAACCACAAGAATCACAACATTAAAACAACAACAACCACAAGAATCACAACATTAAAACAACAACAACCACAAGAATCACAACATTAAAACTACAACAACCACAAGAATCACAACAACAGTACTAATAATACTCAGTTCCTTTTGTTCAGTTTTTTTTAACTAGTCTGCACATCAGCTCAGAATTTATTTTCCCCTTTTATATTAACTGTTAAGGTGATCATCATTTGATAATCCTAATTTAATTAAACTTCATAATAGTTTATAATATGGATATTTTCATTAGTAGAGTATTTTATGTAGATCATTCACTAGTGATAACTACAAGTGCCCTTGACAAGTGGTAACGAATAATATAAAATCTCGATTGAATCTGTTATCAAGTTGGGAACCCAAGAAGCATGACGTGAAAGCCAGGTTGGTTTAGTGTGGTAGTTATTTGAGCCGTCCTAATAGGTAATGACCATGAGCGATGTGACAGATGAGTGGTTGACAGATAGTATTATAAAGAATATACCCATCTAATTTAATATCAGCATTCTGCTACAAAGCGCTGATTTATATTAAGGATAAGAGCAAATCCTAGGATTAAATACATACAAGTAATTAACAAACCAAGACGAATTACAGGATTAAGGTAAATAGGTATGATGTTTCAGCACTCTATGGATGTCATAGGATAAAACATAAGGTGTAGAAGCAGGCAAATTGGGCAAGAGGAAGGCAGTATAGATCTATAATGGAAGAATATAGGAACAATCCTATACAGCTATGATTCTAACAAAGTGCTAAATATGGAAAACGAGGTATGCCATGAAGTATCTAAAGTAGCATATAGTATTACTTCATAACAAACCGTATTGGATTGTTCTAGGTTAAACTCTACATTATATATATATATATATATATATATATATATATATATATATATATATATATATATATATATATATATATATATATATATATATATATATATATATATATATATATATTATATATATATATATATATATATATATATATATATATATATATATATATATATATATATATATATATATATATATATATATATATATATATATATATATATATATATATATATATATATAAAACAGTTATAAAAAAGTTAAATTATGTATAAGGGCTCAGTAAAAAGTTGCTTTTCCTCAAAATGAAAAATATAAAAGTATTTTTTTTACATGGAGTGTGTTACAGCACAGGCATATGTCACCCTGGCATAATACTCTCTCATAATGCCTTCTCATTCCTTCTTTATTACCTTCAGTAAGTCGGGTAAATTGCGTAAGAAAACGGGGATAGCGAATTCCACGTTTTCTATAATGATCGTTTGCCAGAGAGTGGTTGGTGAGGGCGTTATATAAGAGGCAACCTCCTCTCTTTTCTACGTTATTTTTCTAACGCGATTTTCCACGTTATTTTCTGAACGCTCCCTGTAACTTGCTTCTACTGTTTTTTTTATTGTAAGTTAGTCTAAGTTAGGTTAGGCTAGGGGAGGATACGTCATCCTGTAAAAGCGTGGATTTAACCAATAAGCAATTTGAAGAAACTTCAGGAAAGGTTAGGTTAGGTTAGATTAGGTAAGGTTAGGTTAGGTTAGATTTGGTTAGGTTAGGTTAGATTAGGTAAGGTTAGGTTAGGTTAGGACAAGTGTTTGCTGAAGTGGGTCTTAATCATATGATGACCCGTAGTTGGAGCTTTTGGTCATCTGACCGAGGCCTTCCGCTGGCTTACCGGTCCACCCTTTAAAAATTCTGGTTATGATTATAACCATTAGATTGTCAAGAAACTGCAGCGACACGTTTGATACATATATCACTGGATATATACTCCCTGAGGCGGTCACAGAATATATACACCGAGAGGTGTATTTCTAGCAGCATATAAGCGCTCAGTTTCCCTAAATCCCAGTTTTAGGGATTACAGTAATCTGACTGAGAAAAGGGTATGTGCAGCCTTAATGACCCAAGTGTGGTCGATATACTTTAAATACCATTAACCATATACACCCAGAGGTGTACTGTTTACTTCACAGTATATGTGCATTGAGAGCTTAATTTAACCCCTATTTTAGAAATTAAAATTTAGAATAGGAGAAAGAAAACTTATGACGACTTTACAGTCCGACTTGGAAAATCCATCTGGCAACATGGTGGAAGAACGGTCCAAAGAAACGTTGGAATATGCACGCTTATCTCTGAACGTGAGGAAATGGCTCGAAGAGAGGTGCATATGACAACGCTGCTTGTCAAAGGTCCCAACTTTTGCACACACTCACTTTTTTTTTTTTTTTTACAGAACTGACGTCACTCAGGCTTCGTATTTACACCCAGCGTATTTTCACTTTGTGAGTTTTGGAAAGTTACTAAACGTGAGTGAATCTACCTGCCCGGGGTCGATTTCAGGAGTCACTGTCCCAGCGGCCCGGTCCTAGACCAGGCCTTCTGATCGGCCAAGCTGTTGGTGTCAACCGTACTTAGGCCAATGCATGCACCACAGCTTTGTTGATCAATTGGTAATTCCCCTCATGCGCGAAGGGAGCGTTTTGAAGAGTGTTGGTCCCCTTACACTTACTGAGTTCTCTCTTAGTGCACTCTTCAAGACCCAGGTTTTCATTGGAGGTGTCCTGCACGTCCGTATTAGAGTACTTACACGGAGACTGCCAGCGACATTAGTCCTCAGAACTTTATCACTACTTCCTTTTACGTCTCTCTCTCCAGTTCCCTTTCTCCTTATATTTTCAGTTCCATCTGTCCCTCACTTTTACTCTCCACCATCCTCTCCCCCTTCTGTTGTTCTCATCTAACCTAAACCCTTCTCCTTTTTCGATTCACTCATCTTCCCTCATATCCCTCATTTCCTGTTACTTTTCGCCTCGTTTCTCCCTTTTCATCTTCACTTTTCCTCTTCACCAATTTACCTTTCCTTCTCCCACCCCATTTCCTTCTTTCTCTTCTGCCCATGTACGTACTTCATTCTCACTTTACCCTCTGTCATTCCCTCTTCCCATGCTATCTTCTCTTTCCTGTCCTCCCCATCTCTGAAACCATTCTTCTCTCCTTTCATATACACTTCCCTCTTCTCTCCTCCTCTCCCATCTCAACTGCCTTCTCTCCTAGTTCTCTTCCATTCTGTCAATTCCCCTTCTCACGTAAATCATATCTACTCCCTTCATACTTCTCTCTATCTCTCAAGGGAGATTACTTGATGCTGCACCTTACCTTCCCTTCCTTGGATTGGCCCTGAATGCCACCCATTTTCCTGGGCACTGTATAACCCCTATGATTTTAGCGCTCCCTATGATCATAATAATAATAATAATAACAACAGTAATAATAATTATAATAAGAACTAATAATAATTGCAATAATAATAATAATAATAATAGTAATAATAATTTCCCACTAGTCTTCAGCATTATCTACCCCTTCTCTTCTCCTCTTCCATCCTGTGTACTTCTTTTCTTCTCTGCTACTTCTTTCATCACATATACCCCTTTTCCCATCCCGTTCTCTCCCTCCCTGACCCCCGCTCCTCACGTCACAATGGGTAACACTCTCACTATCACAAAGGAAAGCAATTTGATACTACAATATCTGATAACAAAATTCTGCCTTTTCTACACTTTCCTCTACCAAGCATTTTTGAATTTTGCCATGTGTGTTTTTATTTCCTTTATAGATTATTTTTCGATATGCAAACAAACGTATATGCATGTATACCTGCACACAGAGATGCACATCCATGGACACAACTAACAACACTACGAGTATATACGTAGATAAGGATACTGTGTGAATGCAGATACATATGCATGTCAACGACAAATGTTTGTATTGAGCTGAAGAAGCCATTGACTGGCGAAACTTTTCCTCAATAAAGATTCTCGATTGTTGCACAAGTCTCATTCATCACACTAGAGATATGTACTCAGGCAAATCAGTTAAATATGCTTAAATCAAGGGAGTATATATATATTTTCTCTCTCTCTCTCTCTCTCTCTCTCTCTCTTCTCTGTCTCACTCTCGTGTGCGATAGAATGTGCGGTTACTCGTCCCTGGTCATTGATGCAGGGCGCTGAGAGGGGACGTCTGCTCGGCTATGCCAAGTTATATGATCCACTAAATTACATTAATTTGAATTCCGAGAGTGCGTGTCGTGCTTAGCCAGACTCCTATCCATCGTGGCAGCAGGTGCTGGTGCTTAGCACCTGCAGGGGAAGAGAGAGAGAGAGACAGAAAGAGAGAGAGAGAGAGAGTGAGCGAGTCCACAGCTTCATGAAGCAACCCGTTCTAATTACTCGGTGTTTTTTTTCATCGTGTTAAAGTTCAACATTTTTCTGCATGCTGTAAGCCGCGATCAAATTTCAATATTATTCCAGGTTAGGATACCTTAAATTTAATAAATCTATAAACAAATTAAAAAAAAAAACATTAGGATAACTTGTGGCACTGGAGCAGATATCTTCTTTGATTAAATCGTTGAAAAAAAAATGTCAGTCTTTATGAAGGTTTAAGGACTTTATACACAAAGTTGGCGAGAAGTCTGCTTCTGGTGTGTATGACGAGAGATTGTATCTACGTTTTTACACCATTGAATTAATTAGTTAAAAGCTGTTTATATTCACCAGATCATTTTAAAGTCGAGTCCTATCGTAGGCCAGTTATTACGTTACATTAATGGTATATAATACTGACAAGTTGATCTATAAGACGTATGTGGAAAATCTGAAGGCGTATTAACAGTAGCTTTTTAGATCAAATATTGAGAATGTATAATGGAGACAGTGGTAGAAACGATGAGGTAATTTTAAGATGTTCGGTCCTTCAGCCTTGATAAAACTCAAGAAGCATGTGGATGGAGACTTATATACTGGAGCTAGAGGAGCTCTACAGCAAATGAAGACACCGCCAAAGGTGGGCGGGACCCACTAGTGGAAGCAGGTCAAATCCAAGAGTTGGGCTAACAATCTTTGTACACTGACACAGCATGCGCCGTACACAGGCGCAGCAGACATCGTACACTGGTGCAGAAACCGTCATACTCTGGTGCAGTAAGAGCTTGCAACTCAATGTAGTGATAACCAGTTTAGTAGTAGTGAGTAGTGCAGCTTGGTGGCAGCGGCTTCCTCAGGGCAGGGCAGGTAACCTGATTATCCTTAAATAACAAAAAAATTTAATTCAAGGTGTGTGTGTGTGCAGCAAAGATGAGATGCTAAAGATTTTGTTTTTGGGAAATGAGTGAAAGAGGGAGCGAAGGTTGCCTTTCATTAGCACAGCTGGTGTTGCCTGCGTCTGGTACTGATATAGATCCAATTGTTTAGCATTTATGACTGTGTGTGTGTGTGTGTGTAGAGGGAAGGGGGGGCGTGTATTGTATGCTGTGTATTTGGAACACTTTGGTAGCTGAATGAGTGGGCTAAACCACTGAATAATTGATACAGCAAGATGTTTAGCTGAGAATTATTTGTGAATTATTAATTATTTCCTGAAAGGCATGTTGATAATGCGCGTGCACACGCATACACGCGCGCACACACACACACACACACACACACACACACACACACACTCACCCATTCTCTTACATTCCATCATGTACCCCCAGTCCCCCATCACGAAGTAAAAGAGTCCACAATTTCACATTAAGAAAACAACAGTGCAGAAACTACATTAGAATATATCTTGCAAAAGTTGAGTTGGAGACTTCTTGAATGGGATGTAAGAGGAGGTAAAGAATGCTCTAACCAAGGGAGCTTAAAAATATAAGTGACAAGCTAAATACTGCGAAATATGTAATACGAACATAGCATTACACTTGTAGGTACAAACAGGTAATAAATATGTGTGTAATTTACAACTTGTCGGTTCTCTGAACCATTCATCTACACAAACAGGTAATCAAACTTTCATCACTGAAGAATACACTTGAAAGATTTTCGAAGAATCGGAGGTTTTTAACGTCTGATTAAATTTTATCAAAAAAGAGTTGAAATAAAGAAACAATTACGTAAAGTTAAAGATTTGCAAGTAACAATACTCTAAACCAAGAAGTAAGACAAAATATTGTCGCAAGATTGACGAAAAATAACTTGTCTTAATCGTATAATGAAGTATTAGAAAAAAATATAAAAAGACATTAAATAGTTGCAAATATCATGTATGGTTAAAAGTTATTGAAAAAACAAGGTAGTTGAGTTTAGGGTTTCAAATTTGAGACGTAATCTAAGCCAGAGACGCGATATACGAGAGATTTGAAGACATTAGAAGAAAGTAGAAATCAGTAAATGGTACCTCAAAAACCCAGACATTATAAAGGTGAAGAAACGACAGCTTAAAAAGAATCAGAATATGTATACTGTAGTTTCTTAAGCTGATGCAAGTGTGATACATATAGTTGAAGAAGATAGAGGTAAGTTAAAGGTTTCATAACCTCTTCCACCTCTTCTCCCCTGCATCATTATTACTAACACCACCACAATCACAATCACATCCACCATCACTAATACCCCAAAACAATCAATGAAACTTTGAGGAAAGTGATCCAATACCATTTTTTTCTCTTGTGCTTAATGGGTATAACTTGTCTTGGCTGCTCACTTCGGCTTTAAGTGCAAATACATTAGTCATTATAGAACCAGCTTAACAGGAATTTTCAGATAATTCAACTAGATACTGTGTACTGGCTGACTATGCGTATCGGAATCCTGACTGACTCAAGACAAGCAGTTGACAATGCAGTCAATCCTTTAACTTTTTAGTATTCGTGTGAAAACTTACGCTCGAGATAGAGGACTGTTTACAGGGCTGCCAGAAGTAACCTGGAAATATTTTTAATTTAGTCTTTGTAGGTTAATGATATGTAAATAGAGATCAATGTTCGTAAACCTGACAAAAGCAGATATAATACATTTTATAATTTCTTATATATTTCTAGCTCTCAGAGATTAACGAAAGGCAGTTCAGATCATAACTCATGGTCGAGCTGGAGAACAAGTTGAACAATGAACTTCCACCTAGAACTTATTAGTAGTAGAAGTTGAGATAGTGTAGTAGTTGTGGCTCTAGGAATTTATAAAACTAGTTCCATATTTTCACTTAACTATCCACGCATTCCTTACCAAACGTCATACAATCAATGCAGCCCAGTTTTCCGAGCTGCAGTATTACTGGCAGGATTGAAGGGCAAGGCTAGAGCCTTCTGCTATACTGTACTAATTCAACCTTCCGGGGTTAAAAATCCGAAGAAATCTTATCTTATCCTATCACACTTGTCCTTTTACCTAACATAGTCATTCTTTGCTGACAATATCTATTTACTAGTGCCACTACCATCACGCCATTATCAACACCGGCGCTCGTCTCCAAGACTCAACCCCATCTCCACTTCCACACCTCCAATACCCATCTCCAAACCAAAGCAGCCAGCACCATCCCTTAAATACCTCGAGCATTTCACACTCAGATCCCCGGATCAACAGACCCAACATGTCTCCATTGTGGCTGAACCCGGGATCTTTTCCGTTCAGGACGGCCGCTTGAGCACCAACACAGGTCCCGGACACCCGCTTGAGGGGATCAACACTAGACAGTGTCTGTCAACATCTTGCCTGAGCTCGAATGTGTTTATTATTTCCAAAAAATTCACCCGATATGCAAATGCTGAGTGCTCAATCCTCACTTGAGAGGCCTGGCTGCTTGGGGCTTTCACCTCCAGGCAGAGAGGTGGTAGAAATACAGCTTATTCTTGAGGTAAACCACAGTCTTGGTCAAGCTTAGCCTTATGATAAACCACAGTCCTTGTCAAGCTTATCCTTGAGATGAACCATAGTTTTGGTCAAGATTATCCTTGAGATGAACCATATTTTTGGTCAGGCTTAGATTTGAGATAAACCACAGTCTTGGTTAAGCTTATTCTTGAGGTAATCCACAGTCTTGGTTAAGCTTATCCTTGAGATAAAACACAGTCTTGGTTAAGCTTATCCTTGAGATAAACCACAGTCTTGGTTAAGCTTATCCTTGAGATAAACCACAGTCTTGGTTAAGCTTATCCTTGAGATAAACCACAGTCTTGGTTAAGCTTATCCTTGAGGTAATTCACAGTCTTGGTTAAGCTTATCCTTGAGATAAACCACAGTCTTGGTTAAGCTTATCCTTGAGATAAACCACAGTCTTGGTTAAGCTTATCCTTGAGATAAACCACAGTCTTGGTTAAGCTTATCCTTGAGATAAACCACTGTCTTGGTTGATAAGATTACTCCTGATCCAGTCATAATCAGGATGTTCTCTACAAAGCAAATATACTACAACAAACACTTTACAAAGTGAGGGACTCTTAATCCAGGGACGCTAATGATAATAATATTAGAACTTCTTCTTCTTCCTCCTCCTCCTCAGTAGCACAGAGTAGTGTGAAATATTTTAATTTAATCAAGTACTGTAACAAGGATATGATATAGACTGCTAAACACAGTTGGAACTTAAAGCGTATATACATTTCAAAATAGCTTTGATAAAAGCTTTTCAGTAAATACTGCAGATATCTTACGTTTTTTCTTTACTTTATAAGTTAATCGTAAATCAATAGCCTTTTATTAATCATAATTTTTTTTTTTTGCCTTGATTCCGATAACCTCTGTTCTCACTGTGTGTGTTGTGTGTGTGTGTGTGTGTGTGTGCTTGTGTGTGTGTGTTTGTATTCTTAGCACTGTCTTGAGACCTCTTATATTTATACTGTATGATAAGATTCCGGGACGTGTTTATACCTTATGAAACCTATGAACTTGTAGTTATCCTGGTATGTGGAAATCGACCTTTAGCCAACCTCATGTTCCCAGAGACACTTCATATAGAACCAAGTGAGCAAACACCTAGACAGGAACAGTATTTTTACCATTGTCCATGCTCTTCTAAGGATAAACCGTACATTCGCACCTTCATGTTCTAACAGCCATTGCAAGATCATATCAGACCAGAGGCCACTGGTATCAACTATCACCTTCACCACGTACACCATCATACAGATACAGGAATAAGAGATTTTTCAGGCTTGTGAAATCCCTCTTATTGGCAATTCCTTCGACCTGATCTTTATAGTTGCTCACATTCTTGGGTCACCTTTATCTCTCTTATTATCCTCACTATTCCCAAATATTCTCTATAGACACGGGAAAAGTTTGATCACAAAGTGAAATGTCTTAATAGTGTCCTATTTGCCTTTGTTTCGTAACCTGTCAGTATTTCTTACCTTTTATGCCGAAATTGCAATAAAATGAGGCACTCTGATGCCTCATATGACTTGAAAATCGTGTAAATCAAGCGATGCATTGTCACATATAAAGTTTCCATACTTCATTAAACCTACGAGCGTGTTATGAAACTGGAGTTAAGTGCATAGCGTCAAGTTACAGCAGTTTTATTTACCGTTCCATCAGCATGACCTCAATAAAGGGTAAATTATTGGTATCAGTATTTGCTTTTAATATTCTCACTTATCTTGGCGTCACGTAAACACACGATCACAATTGAAACTTATATCTGTAAATCTAGAACATTTTTTTTATTAGTTAAATGTAACAGTGAGGGATATATGACATCAAAGAAAAAAGATGAGAAGAAAATGGGTGGTCGGTGGCTCACAAAAGGAAGAACCTCACTTTATATAACTAAAGTATAATTTGGAGAGGAAATATAGGACGATGATTATAGTTTAAAAATAACTCGTCACCGTGACAAAAACCACTCTCTTAAAACCAACTCTTCCTGTTTTTCCGCAAGATTTTTGTTTTTTTTACTGCTCTCTCGTTTCTCATTCTTTGCCATCGATCTTATGGCCTAACAACACCAACAGTCTGACACAATATTTTGTTGTCAGGCTGTGGAACTCTTCACCAACGCCAAGGCTGACAGACTGATTACCTTATCTTTTGTATTATAGTTCTACATTCTTTCTAGAATGTCCTTGAATTCGTAGTAATAGTCACTGGATGGCGAAACGTCTACAATAAAGATATCCAGATGTTTCACTTGTGTCTAATTCTTCATCTTGTCTGTACTGTGTTCCATACATGTACAGTTTTAGATTTATAATGATGCGAAATCATCCATCGAATGATCTGGGAATCAAAGATAAGGATGGCGTCAGTGTATTGTTACCCAGGCATAAAATATGTGTACAATTTAAATTCGTCTCCATTATTCACGTTAAGTGAACGTACCCATGAGGGAGATGAGCAATAGACCATCGAACAACGATTGTTGTCTGTGTCTGGATCCATGAAAGTCCACTAACATTCGAAGAGGTGTGCCTCGATTTTCAGTAACTGTTTCACTAGGAATCCCACTAAACCAAATGATTCTGCGTTGGGAGCATAAACTCTTTGCAGCATAAAAAATGAGCCAAGAACTAGAATTAATGAACCACAGATCAGCAGTGAAAATTGGTCAAGGAATCTCTTGTCAGGTCACCACAGAATTCTACCCGTACACAAGACCGCAGTGCTTGGAATACCGCGTTTGACAACACAAAAGCATATGCAAGTTAATCTAAATTGCAACTATGTATCTCAGCAGCGCTACAAAAACAAAGATGACATTAAACCAGCAATGAGACCTGCTTTTTTTTCTTGTCGCCTCGCATAAATGTTTCAGAATTTGTTCCATTGAACATAGCAGAAAATTATTTTGTTGCAGTGGTAGAGCACAAACGGTTTCAGGGGACAGTTAAGGCGTGTCAAATGTTGCAGCAGGTGTAATAAAGTAAAATATATAGCTTTGGAATAACTAGTGTATTTGTTCAATATCTGCATAAAAGACGATAAGGTACCTAACGACTAGCAGAGAGCATGCATAGATCATTTTGTATGTATGAAAACGGAACACGAGAGAATCTAAAAATTATAGGGTAATAATCCACGTTAATGCACTGCTAGAATTATTATTACAAAAGTCAGAGTAAGACAGAAAGTAGGATTGAAGAGGAATAAGGAGGATTAGAACCTACGCACCTTGGAATAAGGTACGCAGTGCTCTACCACCGTACCACACTGGTCCAATACCTTGGCGCTCAGCTAACGCTAGACGTTTTGGTCCAAGGCAGAATTTTCCGCAAATTCTAAACATTGTAAAAATCTCTCGTCGGTCGATGCATGCAGGGGATGAAATGAAAAGCTGAAAGTCATCTGCCTGAAAGCTGGGTGCCTTGGACCAAAACGTCTAGCGTTAGCTGGGCGCCAAGGTATTGGACCAGTGGTACGGTTGTAGAGCACTGCGTACCTTGTTTCAAGGTGCGTAGGTTCGAATCTCCTTCGACCTGAGATTAGTGTAAGTAAATATTTCGCCCAAAGATAACAACTAAGTCTATGGGACACAAACATTGTTCTAAAGCAGAGAGGGAAAAAACAGAAAGAAGGTGATAGAAAAGGAAGGGTAAGATGAAGAACAGTAGTAGTTAGAGAAGGCTGAAGAATCAGTGGGTGAGTGAACAGCAGTGTTTGGTAATTACACGTTTCCCAGCCACCTGCCTGCTGATGACAGACCAATTGTTAAATTATTCACCCAAGCTCTACTGAATGACCACATTGTCCCCGGCTAAATATTTCAAATTGTTTTACGGGTAAGACTGAGCACTTTATAGTGGGTGTTAGTGTAGTGGAGGTAATAGTGATGGTTGTGTTTGGGGGCGTTGTGTGTTGGTGGTACTGGTGGTGGGGGTGGCTGTTTGGGGCCGTGTATGTTGATGGTTATGGTTGTTTGTTTGTTACGAACAAACGAGTCATGACCGGTCATGACTTGCTAGTTCACCCTTGTTCCTTCACCCTTATCTTTCGCCACCCTTCTATCATCCTCCCTTTCCTTTCGCCACCTGTCTATCGTCCTTGTCACCCACTTCTCTCTCGCCATCTTTATGCTAGATCTCTTCCACCACAACTTCCCTCTTCAAAAAGTTAAAATGTCCCCTCTCCACACCTCTTCTGCCCCACCAAAACTATTTCCTTCCCTTTCCTCCCTCATCCTTTTCACCTATACTCTCTTCCTAGTTACCCCTTATTTCTTCTATCTTTTCCACCCACTTTATTACCTCCATCTTCTCTCGATACTACCATCTCTGTCTTCATCTTTCTCACTCCTTATCACCTACATCGTCTCTTTTCCCCATCACGCTTCTCCTCTCCTTCCTCGTCACTACAATTTATTTCTCATTTCTTGGTCACCGCCTGTTTTTCTGTCTTTCCTTCCCATCCCCTCCACTTCCCTCCTCACCACTGTTTTCCCAACCAACACTTCCTTTAACACTCCCGCCCCAATTCTCCTCCTCCTCCCTGTGAATAAGAGAGGAACAAACACGGTAAATATGCAAGAGTGCGGTAATTGAACCCATCCCTCGTAATGAGACCGGCAAACAGGCTAAGATTTTGTGAGAGTCGGTAAAGAATGCCATCCCTCTTACTTGCCGTTTCCTTAAACGGAGGTAAGATTTTTAATGAGACGGTAAGAATGTGTTATCTCTACTTGATTTTCTTTGATCGAGAGGCTTCAAGTGTTTATAAAGGAGAACGCAGTGAAGAATAGGTGAACGTTGCATAGCTTGAAATATTCTCATTTATCGAGACCGGCGTTCACAGTGTTTATTAAATAGAACGCAGTGAAGAAAAGGTAAACGTTACATTCCTTATAAGATTTTCATTAATTGAGACTTGGGCGTTCACAAGAAATGTTTACAGAGTAGACCATAGTGAGGAACAGGTAAAGTTACGTCGCTACACTGATTCTCACTTACCACGACTTGGGCGTTCACAAAACGCAATTGTGATGGCAAAGTTGGTGGGTAAAACTTTTCAATGGCAACGAACTGTGAAAGTATTTGAGAATAAGTGTAACAACACACTGTGGCGGCTGTGACCCAGCTGTTGCAAGCCTTGTTTCCAAGTGTAAGTTATTTTGCAACGAAGATACTGGTAATCATGAAAAAATTACCACGTACATATATACATGCGATGCAGACTCACTTCTGGGGAAAAAATAATCACAGGCACATTGAATATTTCGGCAAGAATCTGAGGCCGTCTTCAGAAAAAGAGTTTTGAATTTAATATTATATTAACAGTGATCTGTTGCACTTATTAAGAGATCCACTAACGTTTTTGACACACACACACACACACACACACACACACACACACACACACACACACACACACACACACACACGTATGTATGTATGTATGTATGTATGTATGTATGTATGTATGTATGTATGTATGTATGTATGTATTATATATATTATATATATATATATATATATATATATATATATATATATATATATATATATATATATATATATATATATATATGAGAGGACAGAAAGTTTAGTGGTGAGGGCCAGAGAGACAAGGAGTCAGAAAGTTTGCAGGAACTAGAGAGAAAAAGGCACTTGGTATGCAGCACACCTCCCAGATCCTTGTCCAACTCCTGCGGTATCCCAACTCAGCGAGGTTACACAAATTCCTAATTGGCAACCCAACACGATTTGATCTTTTATGGAAAATAAATATAAAATAAGTGACCTTCAGGTTTTATAACTGCTGTTGGTATTATTATGCTTTTTTCTCTCTCTCTCTCTCTCTCGTTCTCTCTTAGCTGTATAAAAAAACAGTTTCTTCCAAAATGTACAAAATATAAATGCATAATCCACTTAACGTTAACTTTAGAGAGTTGACATTGCAAAATGACCCATATTTTCCGAGCGAAGTGAATATTGATCATATATATATATATATATATATATATATATGTCGTGCCGATTAGGTAAAACTGGTCAATTAGCAAGAACTCATCTAAAATTAAGTCCTTTCTAAAAATATCTCTTATACGTTTAAAGATATATTTTTTTCATTTATGTTAATGTAAGAATTTATAATTTTGTACCAAGAGAAACTTTGAAAACCTACCTAACCTTATTACAACAATGGCAATTTAATTTAGCCTAACCCAACTAAATATATTTTAGATACGTTAACATTAATTTAATAATAAACAAACACAATGAAATATTTTTTTTTCATTATGTTCAGAATGATTTTGGCGAAATTGTTGCATACACAAATTTTCACCTGTCTTATATGGCAAGGTGAGCGTTGCTATTTAAGCCAAAATCGCAAGTTTTACCTAATCGGCACGACATATATATATATATATAATGTCGTGCCGAATAGGTAAAACTTGTTATTTTGGCTTAAAACAGCAACGCTCTTGCCGAATAAGGCAAGTGAAAATTTGTATATGCAATAATTTCGCAAAAATCATTCTGTACCTATGTAAAAAATCAGCAATACTAAAAATATTTAAAATTAAAATATTGTTTATTCACTATTGGTTTCAGCGTTAACTCTACTCCATCACATTTCTCGTGAATTAATAATGTTTCAATTAACAGTGCTGGTTTTCACTTTACCTTCCCAAGGAATTATATATACGTATATTATTGTAACCACCACGAACGAGTGGTATTTAATCAATAACAACACTGCGACTAGCCAAGGACTCGAACCCATGTCGTTTTGGCCCGCCTCATGGTGAGCTGAAGAAGTAAAGCAGAGACCAGGTAACTGTGACACAGATAAAACGGTAAGTAGATTATGATAAAGATTTTCAGGAAAGCCGTACATTGTCCGGTGACGTCAACTTGACAGGTGAGTGAGTGGATGCTGCATTCATTGCATCAACCTCAAAATTAAACACCAGTTTATCATCCCACTGGACAATAAAAACTGTGATATACCTTCCAAGTCTATAGTTTCACCTTTTTTTTTTTTTTTTTTTTTTGGGGGGGGGGGGGGTGGCCAATCAGAGTATTATGCCTTGTTAAAATATTTCTTAAAAAATTTAATTAGAGTGACATGTTATTGACAAAAAGAAAAGAATGTACAAAACAATATGGTTTTGACAACGAAAAAAATTGATTCTCTGTGAATTGTTGGTTCCATTTGGATTCGCATTTTGAGAAGTTCGTTTTATTAGAGACAAACATGCTACTCCTGCACCATTAAAATACGTTAACACAGGATATATCCACCGAGACCTGCTAAGAACTTTTCTTAATTCTTTTTTTTTAAGAACTAAGATATTCTTGTATGGTGGTGAAAGGTTACCTGCAGCCTTAATGATCCTCGTTTAGTCGAAAGGCTTAAAGTAAGTAAGTAAGTTTATTCAGGTATACACAAATACATTTACATACATTATCATACATAGCAGCATATGTGTAGAGAACCTTCCAGGATAACCAAAAAAGTCAGACAGAGTGACTTATTTCCATTGGGGTCCTTTACTTATTTCCATTGGGGTCCTTTAACCCCCATTAATCGACCAACTAACCAGCCTCACAATTTCGTAGCAGCAAACGATAACTATACTCCCGAATCATTACAGAACATTCAGTTTATTTATTATTATTGAATGGATATTCAACTTTTTAGGCTAACAAATTCTAAACACTTGTAATAGCTGTTCGCTCTGTCATACACAAACACACTAGATAACGAATAACCTTGTTATTAAAATGTATATTAAAGAGTTTTAGTATATAGGTTTAGCATAAAGTAAAAGGTCGACACCTGGGACAACCTGTTTTATTGAAGGCATTATTAATATATCATATTTTCCATTGAATATTCCTGTTTTTCATTCTGCTTGATTTATATATATATATATATATATATATATATATATATATATATATATATATATATATATATATATATATATATATATATATATATATATGCAACATCATAATGGTCAAACTATTCATATTTCCACTAAAGTATTTCATTTTGACATACAGAACAAGAAAGTATTTGCAGCTTACCATTTGCATGAAATTAAAAACAAATGTGAATGTGTAATATTTGCTCCTTTCACAAGATTCATTTTAAGTCAGTATATTCCAGAAAGATATTAAAATTTCAGCCTTGGTATTATTAGAGACGAGATATATTACAATAAAGAACATCTTTATTGGTTTCAGTTATATTCAAGCATTGCAAGAAACTCTCATTCAAACAGTCAACTATGAGACCTAAAGTATCAAATAACGTCATTAACTTTCGAGTTATAACCTCGGAGTGCCACACATTAGTGCCACACGAAATGTCTCGAGCACCAGAAACAGCAGTAGCAGACGTTGCTGCTGTGTCTCGAGCACCAGAAACAGCAGTAGCAGACGTTGCTGCTGTTCCGAGCACCAGAAACAGCAGTAGCAGACGTTGCTGCTGTGTCTCGAGCACCAGAAATAGCAGTAGCAGACGTTGCTGCTGTGTCTCGAGCACCAGAAACAGCAGTAGCAGACGTTGCTGCTGTGTCTCGAGCACCAGAAACAGCAGTAGCAGACGTTGCTGCTGTGTCTCGAGCACCAGAAACAGCAGTAGCAGACGTCGCTGCTGCGTCATATAACGAGAACAACAGCGACTGAAGCATCAGTGGAAGCCAAGACAGCAAGAGGAGCAGTAACAGCAACAACAGCAGGTGGAAGAGCAAGATTAGTATGTAAGAAAAGCAACTTATATATTTGCAATGCGGATCGTGTCAGTTGGAAGAGCATCAGCAGCTCAGCTGCTGCAAAAGGAAAAACATCACCTACAATAGTAACAAACAAAAGTATTTGAAAGGCCATCAGCAGTTGCAAGAGAAGCAACAGCATATCTTGCAGTTGTAGTAATAAGAACAATGTATATAGTATATATAAAAGCAAGAATAGAAGTAACAATTTTAAAAGCAACAGCATTTGCATCAAGTAAAGGAACAACAACAGCAGTAAGTAGATAAGTAGATGAATAAGACACATGTGTAACACATGGGTATCCTTGTCTGAAGACACGAAGAAGTAGATGACTTGGTGATGACGTCACAGGTGGCTGGAGCCTACTAGTAGAAGTATATTATGTGGTTAGGTTAGGTAAGGGTTGAGTTAGGTTAGGTTAGGCAAGGGTTGAGTTAGGTTAGGTTAGGCAAGGGTTGAGTTAGGTTAGGTTAGGCAAGGGTTGAGTTAGGTTAGGTTAGGCAAGGGTTGAGTTAGGTTAGGTTAGGCAAGGGTTGAGTTAGGTTAGGTTAGGTTAGGCAAGGATTGAGTTGTTGAAGAATTCTTTGTACCAAGATTCCAAGATGCTGTTGTGTCGGACAAGTATCATATATTATTAGTTTACAAAATCGACAAAACCTTCAGATTCATCAAGGCTGTTGGAGAGGGCACCTCCTTTCTAGGTTAAGGGACTGATCAAGTCTTGCACCGTCTCCAGGTGATTCATGTAGGTTGTGTGACCCAACTCCTCAAACTACTTCCTCGTGTCCTTTGCTGTTTCAGTATTATTCTCTGTATTGGATTAATATAACCACTAGTTGGTGAAGCGTTTTATTTATCTAAAATTCACAGCAGTAATAAAAACAGCATCAGAATTAGAAGCCTAAACTATGACGATAATGAAATCAGCAGCTATAACAGGCGCAGAAGCCACAGTAATAACATAAGCAGCAGCAGCAGCAACAGAGGTGGAAGCCACACCTGTAACGTAAGCAGCAACAACAATAGAGCAGATGATATAAAAGTAATGAAAGCAGCAGCTGCTGCTGCAGCATGCCCAGCAGTAACATTAGAAGCGTAAGCAACAAGAAATAAAAAGAGCAGCAGCAGTAACAGAAGGAGAAGCGCCAACAGTAACGAATTCAGCAGCAACAGCAATAGTATATTCTGCTGGCAGCCAATAATAGGTGTTGCATTATGAAAAGCACCGCTGGCGACCAGAGACTGCAGCCTGGATTACGTTGCCAATATTATCGAGAACCTATGAATTGTTATTGGGACGGCAGGGAGGAAAAGAACCCCGGGCTCCCTTTATTCTCTTCAAGTGAGCCGACACTTCGCCTTCTACCCTGGATTATAATCGAAATTTCAATAATACTGATTGTTAAATTACATGTGTAAGTGATTAAGTGTTTGTTATGTTAAGGTATACGTAGGCATACACACAAAGAAAAAAGAATTCAAGCTTCAATGAATGCGTTATGTTTCAGTAAAAATCTACCATCTTCAGAGTCAAAAATAAAAAAATACAGACCCCCAACTTTTTTTTGCGTATAAATTGAAAAGAAGCTCATTCAAACCTTCAGACTTTTCATAACTGAATTGGTCCTGGCCTTCTCTTCCTTGGCTCGAATCTTATTGCTTCTCATTCCGCCAGTCACTGCATGACCCTATGGATTTAGAGCTCCACCATGGAAGTAATAATACTATTAATAATACAAATATATTTGACGGTTTGGCAGGAAAACGGACAATACGATAGATAATATATTTTAAGGGATGAAGTCAACCTAGTAACTTTGAACAGTGCTTGAGTTGAGGAATATAGAGACAATATATACACTAACCTATATATGTTTATGTAAGTCGTTATTGGAAATAGAACACAAATAATGAGTAAGTATTCTAAATTTCCTTGTAAAAAAAAACTTCAAATTTTGTAATATTTATTATACCTTAATGCACTCCTGTCATCCTTCTTCCGGTCTAGTTCTTAGGACTTTGAGTATGTTCTCACACTTGTAATTTCTGCCGCTCCAGCGATAAAAATTGCTAGCAATAATAAGTTTTCTCTTGGACACTGTGAATGCAACAAGTAGTTATATCCGCATGAGAATCAATGTCTTAACAATTTCCAACAACCTTCATATTAAAACTACGTATATTAAAGTTCTTTATATCACTTTACGTTTCATTGCACTGCAATGTTTAAACATTTTATATGAATATGGTTTCAATTGCATTTTGCTGCCAAAGTGTTTGAACATATGTCTCAGTCTTTATGAGGTCTTGGTAATTGAGCAGCTTCTTGGAACCTGGTAATAACATCAGAGGAAATTTGAAATGTTTTACGTACAATTATTTCCAAGTTCTAGAAAGCAATTTGGAAGAATTTTATCTTAGAATTAAGCTTTGACTTTTAGATGATACTAAATATAAAATATGTAGTTTTTCTTGTTGCTCTTGTTGTTGTTTTATTACATATGACTAGGCTTTTAATATAGAATAATTTTGCATCAGTGTATAATGCTGGATGGAAGTGTAATGTTTCAGAATGATGCAGGAGCGAGCAAGATGCATACAAGGCAGGATATGACTGGCTGAGTTACACTCTCAGTCACTTTGAATAAGCACAGCTAGTGAGTTAAAACAGTGAATTAAATATAGCAGTAAGGAACAGCTAGAGCCAGTGACTCTGACAGTGAATAGGGTTAGAGAGACAGACAAACAGGAGGAGGAGGAGGTGTTGATTCACCGGGAATGCTCCCGGCCCGGGTCTTAACCAGATGGCGACCCGGCTCCGGCTCCCTGGCGTGGGAGTGTCAGAGACCTATGTCTCCCAGGGGAGGGGATACCCCTCATCGGTGGGACCAACTGGCCCCAGGCCTAGCCACATTCGCCACCAGCACGAGGCATGGAGGTAGATAGATGCTAGGTCTCTCTGGTCTGCCACCTTCCCTAACGGGAAGGGCAGGCTTACGAGCTGCAGATGGTAGCAAGCTCCAGCCTTGGCACCTACCCTGCCCTAGAAGGGCTGGGCATGGTGATCGACCACAGACAAACAGATAGACAATGACATAGAGGGGCGCGCGTGCGCGCACACACACACACACACACACACACACACACACATATATATATATATATATATATATATATATATATATATATATATATATATATATATATATATATATATATAGGGTCCACCTCTGGTACAAATTGTGGGACCCATAGCCTCGGAGAAGTGGATAAAAAGGCTTCAAGGAAGAATATTTGGATTTCTTCCTGAAGCCATTTGAATATACATGCATACAAACATACGCACTTACATAAATACATACATAGGACAGACAAATGGATATCCATACAGAAACTCAAAGACTATGACCGACACAGCAAGTGAACTTCAAGCGACAGTGAAAAAATAGCGAAAACAATATTGAGAAACACATCCGTGTTGACAAACATCTTTTAACAATATGTGTAAAGCTTTCAGCTACTCTTACTATAATTCATTCATTCGTATGTTAATATAATCTTCACCAAACTTTTAACAGTAGAATTATTTATACATTTTTTTAAATAATTCATACATATATGTATATATATATATATATTTAATTATCTTTCCAATGTTGAAATCTTTTCTGAACTTTATTATATATTGAAAATCTGTTGTCTATCAACCAGACACTAACAAATTGTGTCTCTAAAATTTATAATCGTTCATACTTTGATTGTCAAGAAAGTCCTTTTGATAGAGTATTGTAAATTTTTGTCCACGTAAAATTAAAAAGATTGAAGATGTCGAGGGACACATGTGTTGCCTCCCAGCTTACGTTTTGCAATTACATGACAAATAAAATTGTTTTCTTTTTATTTCATATAGATCCTCAAACTGCCACTTGATGACAACAGTTCTGGAATATTGGTGTACATTTTGCAGAAGTTGCCTCGCTGGGTTTTCCGTCACCCACTAACAATATTTAACACCAGTCATGCTCTCTGTCAAATCAATATTCAGTTAATTGTCGCCTACAGTGATATTTATCGAGTGTGTGAATAAATACACGAATCTAAAGTTAGTGTTTTAATTCAATTTTTCGTTAGTTTATTAGCGATCGTTTCCCGAATTATTTGCATACGCTTATGCACATTTTGCGTCATTTTAATTTACTAATAATTTGACATTTATGTTTTGGCAAAGTACAGTAGCAGACTGGTTAATATGATACAAGCTCTCTGGAAAAATAATATGACAGACAAACTCTGCTAAAGAGGGCATCAAGTACGCCAAAATATTAAGTTTTTCTCTCGGATTATTTTTCAAAAAGTTGATAGTGATAGTATTTGCTTATATAATTCTCACATAATTCTAGATTTGGCAAAGAAGAGCCGAAACAGTTTACTTACTTATTTTTAGGGTAGAAGGGAGCCGGAGCCGGGTCGCCATCTGATAAAGACCCGGGCCGGGAGAATTCCCGGTGAATCAACACCTCCTCCTCCTTTAGGGTAGAGATATCACAGCAGAGGGCCATACACTTTGGAGACAACTTCATTTACGATGTGTACACTATAATACATGATGATAGCGCAGAATTATAAAATATATTAGCACCTTAATATGGGTACACTGTGATATTATAATATAAAGCTACTTCAGACACTTTGAACTGATACAATTTACTCTCGTCTGAAAGTGTTGGTGAAGCCAGGACACAGATGCAGCTAATGAACTGCATCCTCACCACCCCACCCACTGCATTGTCTGGTGTCAAAATTTGAAAACTCTTTACTTTAATTCTGCTTCATTGAGGATTTTGTTGTATCTTTGACATTAATAAATAAACAAATGAGTATATCAATATTAGAAAAAAAACTTTTTTTTTCATATTTTATTTGACACCATGCGTAACTTGTCTCACATTTATATATGCCAGTGCAGAAACACTCTGGTCAATTGTTTATTATTTATTATTCTCAGTGATCGAGCGTTCACTTCGCAACAGAAAGAACTGGGGTTTATTCAGTTTTGGCAATGGCTACACATATGGGCAAGTCTCCTATCACTTGATGACCGACAGCTCCAGCGGCGGGTCATCATCTGGTAACAATTGTCCTGTTTCCTGACAAATCTTACTTAACCTAAGCTTTCTACCCTCATCCTCCTCAGAAATGTGCATACTCAGTGCTTTTCGAGAAACATCATTTGTGTATAATGTTATGAAAAGGAATTTGAATTTAAATTATCACCAAACGTTAGGAATTGGTCGAATGTTGAGAGTCTCATAATAGTAAAGGATCTAAGGAACCCCAAACAAATAAGTTTTTATTCAGCACTCGTACATAATTTTAAACTTTACTAAGGTTTTATATGGTAAATTATGCAAAATTTAACCTAGGAGAACCAAATAAAATTAAGCAATTTGTCTTATCTTTACGGGGCTTCTAATCATTCGTGAGTTAGCCTCCAATACTTTTCTATAGATACGTCAAAATATATATATACAACATACATACACACATACATACACACACACACACACACACACACACACACACACACACACACACACACACACACATAATATATATATATATATATATATATATATATATATATATGAAGAAACACTATGAAAAAATAGAAGAATTCCAAGCGCTTTCGTGACTACTCACATTATCAAGGAACTATAACAGGAAACATGACAAGAAGGGCTTATATAAGGGGCGAGACTACACCTCACAGTCACATCACACTAACAAAGACTACACCTCACAGTAGCGTAACATCTCACGACTCTGTGAAGAGGAACATAAGAAAGGACCTGAAACTCTTCCCAAGAATTAAGATTAGTCCAATTTATTATTAAATTCTTCCCAAATTTTATTAATTATAAATGAATCCAATTTATATAAACCAAAAGAAATATTCATATTATTTTCAAAACTGCTTTTAATGAAACATGATTCTATTATATTTCTCTCAACCATGGACTTGCTTGATACAACCTTCTTAGCATTTTGAAAATCAATTGGATGGTTAAAATCTCT
The DNA here is from genome assembly GCA_009830355.1 of Cherax destructor. NCBI lineage: Eukaryota > Metazoa > Arthropoda > Malacostraca > Decapoda > Parastacidae > Cherax > Cherax destructor. Next base: position 575,811 of record WNWK01000097.1, on the reverse strand, counting down.
CACATGAATAAATAGAGCATTAGAATCTTGTCCAGTTCTAATGCTATATTTATGTTGTTTTAATAAAAACACACAAACCTGGTAACCCTGTTAGACCAATTATTAGCTCTATAGGTTCAGTTTTTTATAAACTTTCTAAATGGCTTGTTGATATTTTGAGCCCAATTGTTGGAAAAATTTCTAATTTTAATGTTAAAAACAACTTAGATTTAGTTGATAAATTAAGCACCTTGACTGATTTAAATGATTTCAATATGGTTAGTTTTGATGTTACCTCCTTGTTTACAAAAGTTCCAGTTGATGATTTACTAAGTTTCTTATCTGAAGAACTGGTTAATTATGATTTACCATTGCCAGTTCCTACTATCATTAAACTTATTAAACTTTGCATTGTTGATGCAAAATTTGTATTTAATGATGAGTTTTACACTCAGAAGTTTGGTATGGCAATGGGAAATCCTCTTTCACCTGTTCTTAGTAACTTATATATGGAATTTTTCGAAACAAGATTGCTTAACACTATCCTTCCCAATAGAGCTAAGTGGTATAGATATGTTGATGATATTTTGTACCTTATGCCTAAGAATGTAGATATAAACCATTTCCTTGTTAAATTAAATAGCTTAGCTCATTCTATAAATTTTACTGTTGAATTCGAAGTAAATAACTCATTGCCCTTCCTAGATGTTTTTATTATTAAGGGTAACATTGATTTTAAATTTAAAATTTACAGAAAACCTACAAATAATTGTTCCTATGTACACTATTACTCTTCACATCAAGATAGAGTTAAAGTGTCAGTTTTTTCTTCAATGTTTTTGAGAGCTTTACGTATTTGTAGTCCAGAGTTCATAGATGAAGAAATCTCTAAAATTTATGAAATAGCTAATGATTTAAAATACCCAAGAAACATAATTGATAAATCTTTTAAAATAGCTAGGAATACTTTTTACAACCCAAAAAGGGACAACCAACCTTATTCAACCAAAAATATGTTGGTTCTCCCTTACCATGAAAACTTGGTTGATATGCCTTCCTTTCTTAAGAATTTTAATATCAAAGTTGCATTTAAAAATCTTGATACAGTAAAAAGACTTTTGATAAAAAATTCCCCCCAAAATGCTGACGGATGTGTCTATAAAATTCCCTGTAAAGTATGCGATAAAGTTTATTATGGTCAAACTGGTAAAAGTCTTGAACTAAGATTAAAACAACATAAATATAGCATTAGAACTGGACAAGATTCTAATGCTCTATTTATTCATGTGAGAGATTTTAACCATCCAATTGATTTTCAAAATGCTGAGAAGGTTGTATCAAGCAAGTCCATGGTTGAGAGAAATATAATAGAATCATGTTTCATTAAAAGCAGTTTTGAAAATAATATGAATATTTCTTTTGGTTTATATAAATTGGATTCATTTATAATTAATAAAATTTGGGAAGAATTTAATAATAAATTGGACTAATCTTAATTCTTGGGAAGAGTTTCAGGTCCTTTCTTATGTTCCTCTTCACAGAGTCGTGAGATGTTACGCTACTGTGAGGTGTAGTCTTTGTTAGTGTGATGTGACTGTGAGGTGTAGTCTCGCCCCTTATATAAGCCCTTCTTGTCATGTTTCCTGTTATAGTTCCTTGATAATGTGAGTAGTCACGAAAGCGCTTGGAATTCTTCTATTTTTCATAGTGGTTTTCTTGCATATTTTGATATCACCTGTTTACTGTGATCTTTTTGCATATATATATATATATATATATATATATATATATAGAATGGGGTCCACCTCTAGTGCAAATTGTGGGACCCATAGCCTCGGAGAAGTGGATAAAAAGGCATCAAGGAAGAATATTTGGATTTCTTCCTGAAGCCGTTTGAATATTCCACTTCTCCTACCCCACCATCCTATATACACACATACATACATATAAATGCTTTATTAATAGACAGAATACATTTATAAAACACACAAACATGAACATGAATACAATGGTACAATATGTCAAAGATTATGAATCTCCTCCAGCTCCTCCGAAGCCGGACGCGAGCCGAGTATGCAGCATGCGTTACCCCTCTGGATGGCCACGCTGAGACGCTGGAACATGAACGTGGCTGCCCTTGGGTCCCTGGTGGTGTCGATGAGTCTGGAACCCAGCTCTTTAAGGAAACGTGTTGCATTTTTTCCCCACGCTCCCAAGGTCTCTGATCCCACTGGGACAAATTTATACTGTTGGCTTATGTCCCTGTACTTGCCGATCTTGTACTCCTCTCTGTGGTCAGCAGCTCCTCCCTGTCGCCTAACACTGTGATGGATGTAGGTGTCAGCCAGTGTCGACACGCAGGTATAATCCCATGCTAAGAGCTTGCCATTCTTCCAAGGATAGATGGTGATCCCGTCGGGGCGGTTTGCTGGGTTGTGGGCGTTGTTGGCTGCTAGTGATCGAGGCTCTCTCTCAGCTGGGCATCCAGCTGTAGCGAGGGTTCTCTTTATATATATATATATATATATATATATACACATATATGATATACTGCAGGAACCATACATAGTTTTAAGACGAGGTATGATAAAGCTCATGGAGCAGGGAGAGCAGAGACCCAGTAGCGGACAGCGAAGAGGCGGGGCCAGGAGCTGAGTCTCGACCCCTGCAACCACAATTAGGTGAGTACTGCTGTAGTATATAAGAAAACGAAGTTTGCCATAACAATTTCGTTTTTCTTCATAGATTCAGTAGAGTGCCACTGACGTTTTCTGTTTATTAAATGGTAGACTACGAGGAACAATTTTTCATATAATATTAGTGTACCCCTTTCGTGAAAAGAGTGCCTGGTGCTTGTTAGCTATATCCTAGGTAAAAACTAGGCTTTGTCCAAGGATTTTCTTAATAGTTACCGGCTAGACGCAATGCTGCTTAACCAGACTTGCCGTGGCTCGGTTGGCAACTCATTCTGCTCACATACTGAGTGACCGTTGGGTATGTTTCTTTACATCTGCTGTCCCTGTTAACCTGGGTGTTTGCCGACTATTTTTTGTCATATCCTGGGAAACAATACTATATATACTGCTTGCGGAGGCTAGTACACAAAATGGGGAGTAGAATGGAATTAGCTCTGAGGCACCCACACCATCGTATGTCCTCGGATCACGGTAAAACACCTAGCTCTGCTGGGTGCGTGATCTTTGTAGGATTGGATGGTCCAGTGGGTTAGAGCGTCGTGAATTTTCGCTCACCATGAAGCGGGCTAAAACAACACGGATTCAATCCCCCGGCTACTGCAGTTTGATTTCGGTTATTTGTAACTCGCATAACAGACTAGTTAAGAACGAAAAAGAATAACCGAAATAATTCCAGTAAGCAAATGGGTTAATAATTGAAAACGATCACTGACAGATCTTACCAAGACGAAGCTGTATTCCCTTCCCATTACTGTCCCTTGTGGACTTCTCTTTCAGGATTGCCGTGGAAAGCTGGCGAGAAATTGGAACTTATTTTCGGCTGACTCAAATAGATAATCCCCTGGAAATTTAATACCTTCCGGAATGAAAACAAGTGTGTTTGTGTGTGTATACATATGTCATTGCTCGGCTTTCTTACGTACTTTCCTCCTTTGTCTCCCCCTCACCCTCCTCATCTCTCTCTCTCTCTCTCTCTCTCTCTCTCTCTCTCTCTCTCTCTCTCTCTCTCTCTCCTCTCTCTCCCGGTGATGGCTCGATCTCCTTGAGGAGGCGTGTGTTGTTTGTATTAGTTCATATATTTCTTACCTAGTTACTCTGAGTGTTGTATATATTTTTTATTGCAAAAATCGTTCAATAATTATTAAGCGATTTTTACCATTTTTGACCTGGGAGATTATAATCTCCCAGGTAAAAGCGCCTTGTTAAATCCTGCATATTCCTTTTTTCCTCCTATACCATAGATATTACTTTCTTTTAGATATCGTCTAGTTAAGGTTATGTTAGGAAACGTTTAGTTAGTTTACGTAACTTAACGTGAACCCCCCCCCCTCCTGACTTTGTTTACACTGGACCAGGCACAATACACCTCAGTGTGTTGTTACACCAAGTAAGTAAATGTTTTCATTTACTCGTGTCTCATTAAATAACAATTTGCACAAGAAATGATTACTTATTCCATAATGTTCACAGGTTGTACTTGTTGAAAAGTGCCAAATAATGACCGCCTTCCACCGAGTACTTGTCTGGAATTATAACTGAAATGTGCATTGTTCATCATTATTCTTTTCCCTCTCTCCGTTTCCTTTTTTTCCTTTTTTGAGTCTTTTTTTCCTTTTTCTTTTTTCCTTTTATCCTTTTTCCATTTTTCCTTTTGGATTTTTCTTTTTATATATATTTTTTTCGTTTTGCTTAGGCTACTGTTGTAACTGTGTCGTTGTTTAGGAAATAAATAGATCAATTTCTCACCAGCATGACGGAGAGCGTAGCTATGAAGGGTCGTTCAGTGGATGTAAATAAACTGGTACAACAACCTAACTGTAAGGGGCGATATCATTGTCAGCAGCAGCACTTATTGTTTAGTCTTGACTCCTTCCTTTACGATAAATGTCCATGCAAATTTTGCAGTAATGTGTTTACGTTCTTTACCTAATTTTTCGTGCCGTCTTTGTGGCCGGAGGGAGTATAGGGCAGTGAGGCAGCCTTCTTTATTCTCTCCCTTAATCTCTCTCTCTCTCTCTCAACTTTCCTCTTCTTCCTCGCTCCCTCCCTCCTTACCACTTATTTGTCAGGAAAATCTCCCAGCCCTTCTTAGTCTCCGCCTACTGGCTCTTCCTTGGACTTAACCCAATTCCGTTATCCGTTTCGATTTCTTGTTAGTGGAAGAAATTCTCTCTCTTTCTCTCTCTCTCTCCAACTTTCTACACATTCTCTCAGGGGAAACATTAGCTTTCTTCTGGGTAAATTTATTGCACACCGGCTGTTTTAATCTTGGGATAGTGTTGTTTTCCCCCACTAATTAATTTTTTTACTCTTGCTAATATCGACAATCATGTTTTTCTCATTCCCGATGTGTCTCAGTGAAATAATAGTGATATTAGAAATCATTTTTATAATTCACGAGCTGCAAAGATTTCGATCGAGTTAGGTCATTATATAATTAAGATTGATTCCATACATAGTCTAGACTCTAGAGTCATTTCGTCTGACTTTTTTTGGGTTATCTTAGGTAATGTACACGTTACTATGTATGATAGTTGTATTGATGTGGACCTGTAAATAAATTTACTTACTAATCCCTAGAAAAAACCCCAATGGAGCCAGTATATCAGTGGTAAAATATACCGACAGGTATGTGAATGAGGCACAGTATGCGGTTAATGGCATTTACTGAGAAGACGTTTCATCCGTCAGGTTCTTTATCAATCCCTGGTGGGCGAGACGTCTTCTCAATAAATGTCACAAACCTCATATTGTGTTTTATTGATATACAAAGATTCATGCCCAGAAGCTGTATCACAGCTCCCACCAACTCACAGGGTAGCGTAAATTTGCCTTGTGTTTACACAGATCATGAGTGTGGACACAGAGTGGGCAGACATACCTGAATGGTAGTCATAAACTGGGTCATGGTAAGGGTGGGTGTCTCATAAAACCTTCAAGTTTGGGAGGTTGCCACAGGCTGGCACAATGGACCTTACTGGATTCACCAAAACACTGCAATCGATAGGAAATAACTCTTCAATCTCAGGGTGGTAAATAGGTGAAATGAGTTTAATGGGGAAGTGGTGGAGGTCAACGTTATACTCACACACTGAGGTCCATGGTTCAATCCCCGGTACGGGTGGAAACATTAGGACGTTTTTCCTTAAGACGCCTACTTTCCCTGTTAACCTAGCAGTAAAAAATAGGTGCCTGGGTGTTAGTCGACTGGTATGGATCGTATCCTGGGGACAAAATTGACCTAATTTGCCCGAAATGCTTTGCATAACAAGGGGCTTTCTATATAGTAATATGTCATTGATGTCAGCTAGGTCTGTATACCTTGTACATGTACTTGTAGGAATAAAGATTATTATTATTATAATACTAGGTATGATAGAGCTCAGCAGGTCAGGAGACAATAATGTCGGTCGATTGTAGGTTGAAGGAAGACCTGCTTTAGATCAAACCAAATTACCTTATAAAGATCAAGAAGGCACAATACCGTAACTGGAACAATATACAAATAACCCGCACATAGAAGTAAGAAACTTATGACAACGTTTCGGTCTGACTTGCACCGTAAATATAATAATAAGAATAATATTTTTTTTCAATTAATAATAATAATAATAATAATAATAATAATAATAATAATATGATCAGTTATGGGTGTGGTAGAGCAGTCAGTCTGTATGATAGAGAAGTGAGGGTGTGAGTTATTCTGTAGTTATTCCAGAGACTCGCCAACTCAATACCAGTAAAAAAGGTATCATGATAACAAACGATAATAGTGGTTTAAATTTGCAGGTCATTTTCTTTCCCCAGTGTTTGTGAAATATTCAGGTAATTTATCTTCATTAAGGATAAAGGACACTTCCAAGCTCTCTTGACCTGCTTCCATCCCTCCCTCTCCTCTCTCTCTCTCTCTCTCTCTCTCTCTCTCTCTCTCTCTCTCTCTCTCTCTCTCTCTCTCTCCGGCCCCCAACCCCTCGGTCGTCACCATTATCTCGACCTGAGAAGAAAAATGGTTGATTAAGAGATATTTTTACTTTATATAATTCATCAGGAGTTAATTAATTATCGGAGAAGGTTTTAAAGAAAGGAATAGAGTAAACTAAGAGCCCCTTTAAGGGGAAGAGGGGGACTGTGAGGAAAAGCGAGGGTTAATACAATTGTGAGGGGAAGAGGAGAGTTGAGAGAAGGTGGATATGAGGGAAGGAAGAATCCAGGAAAAGGGTGTGAAGAATGGGAGAGGGAAGTAGGTACTATAATGTGTAATAAGAGGGGAAGGGAGATAAGAAGTTAAGAGTTTTAGGTAGAGTGGAAGTGGTAGCTAAAAGAGAGGAGAGGAGAGGGACACAAAGGGAAGGAAGGAGACATGGGAGGAAGTAGAGGGGAAAATATGGAGAGGGGACAAATAGATGAGAGAAGAGAAAGAAAAATCGGGGTGGATTGACTGAGGTAAGAAAGAAATTGAGTGTAGGGGAGAGAGGTGAGGGGTCCATACTGTTGCATAGTGTCAGTGAATACCTTCACATTGCAAATATCAGTTTGTTAAGATCTTAAAAGTTTGAGCAATATCTCGAAGTCTTTCCTTGGGAAGAACACGTCGACTGCTTTATTTATATTGTTTATTACTCTGCGAAGATACGACCTAAGTTGACCTTCACTAATGGTTATAATCATAACCATGATTTTTAAAAAGTGGATCGGGAAGCCTGCGGAAGACCTCGGTCAGATGACCAAACCCTCCAGCTGCTGGTCATATGAATAAGACCCGCGTCAGGAAACACTTATCCTGTTTCCTGACAAATCTTACCTAATCTAACCTTCACTGCTCCCACTAGAATGTATTCAAGGTGAGCTCTGACAAGTGCGTCGTTGTGTCAATATTGCCTCTGGTGTTTTGCACTTGCAATTTCTTGACATGAAATCTAGTATTCTGTTAGCTTTGCTTGCAGTTAGACATTAAAAAAAAGAGGAAAGGTGAAGATGGGAAGGGGAACTTGGGAATGAAGCGAGCAGGAAGGAGGAGGAGGATATGTAAGAGGGGTTGGTAGAGAGGAATGAGGAACTGGAAGGGAAAAATAAGCGGGACCAGAACTAGAATAATTAAGAAAACAGAAAGGAAGGGATGATCGGAAGCAGTTGTGTGGATGGGAAATAGAGGAAAGAGGAAATGGGAAGAAAGGAAGGCGGAAATATGTAGAATGGAATAAGAACAGGAAAAAAGGAAGTAGAAGAGCAGAAAGGGATCAGAGGAATCATGTGAGAGGTAAGAGAAAAAAAAGGTAATCAAGAGAAGGGTGAAAGAGAGGAAGAAGTGAGGAAGTAGGTAGGAAGGAAAGGTAAAGATATTAAGAGGAATGGGGAGAGAGAGAGAGAGGACTGCAGTTATACCACACGATGGCCAACCAGCAGCACTCTTATGCTAGTTACTCCTTTCTTTAAAAAACTTCCTCAGCGATCGTTCATCCTTGACTTGTATTTGGAGTAGGTTCTTACAATTCTCAAGAAATAAAGTCAACCGGCCAAATGAAATCTCTTTTGGGTAGTTACCTTCAACTTGGCCCTGTTATTATTATTAAATATTATTATTATTGCTATTATTATTACTGTTGGTGTTATTAATAATAATAGTAAAAGCAGTATTATGTAAAGTGCCTTAACCCATGCGGACTATTCAACACAAGGAAATGTGGAGTCTTGATCCTGCGTGTTTCTCAACTTTATGTAAACATCGCAGTTATTTCTGCATGGCGGTATGCTCACTCACAGGAGTGGCGCTGGCAATAAACTCTCACAGAAGGGGCAAAATAAAATAAAAATCTGTATTAAATAAATTGCGCTCCTATAAATAAACCACAATGAAGATAATGCTTGGGCCAGGCTTCGAATTAAGCCGAGATAGGGTAACAGCTTTTAGCTTTTAATGTAAATGAAAACCACTCTGAGCATACCACGTGTAGAAAGCTAAAGTGGAAGATATTGTGGGGAAGAGGGAGATGGAGTGGAAGAGAGAGACAGCTGAAAGGAGGGAATGGAGGAATGGGTAAGAGAGAATACCCACTCTTCAGCTTGCATTCCTGAATTCACTACCATCCACTACCGTCCACAAGCACCCACTCCCCGTCCACAAGCACCCACTCCTCGTCCACAACCGCCCACTCCCCGCCCACTCCCCTACCAAGCATCTACTCGCACTCCGCATCCCAAACCACCAGCAGCACCCAGTCCACTCTTCAGCACCCCGACCCACCAGCAGCACCCCTGGCCCACCACCCTGGATCCAGTACCCACTCCAGCGGTCGGGAATCCAGGAGAGAAGCTAACTGGCCTTAATTGTTAATTAAAATCTGTCTGAGTTCTTCCGAGGTGCTGTGGAGAGAGACTCAGAGGTGCTGACATCTTCGTCCTCGTAGTGAAGAGGCTGAGGACGAGACGAGAAGTGCTGACAGCCGTGCTGGAGAGAGTGTGCTGGGTAGCGGAGAGAAAGTGTGTTGAATGGTGGAGAAATTTTGCTGGTTGGCGAAGAGACTGTGCTGGGTGGTGGAGAAAGTGTCTTGGGTAGTGGAGAGAGTATGCTGGGTGGTGGAGAGTGTGCTGGGTGGCGGAGAGTGTGCTGGGTGGCGGAGAGTGTGCTGGGTGGCGAAGAGAGGAATTGTGGAGGGTGGAGATAGGAAATGGTCGGTACCGGAATAATTCTCCGCCATCACAACAACAACAACAAGCTCATTGATTCCTCATTCAGTCTAAGAAAACCCAGGTGTTGCAGATGTGTCTTATTCATCAACTTGCCTGTCTTATTTACCTTTGATCTGTAGATACAGCACTTGTGTGACACAGCAACATCATACAGTCTTGGTACTGAGAAAGAAGAGTACAATTCAATTGTTAAATCTCTGGAATACTTTAAGACCTTACCTATTTCCACAAGTGGACCCCGCTCACAAGTGAGCACGTCTACTATTCCTTCATCGCTCCACTGGCTTCACTACAAAAATGACCAATAGGAAACTAGAAGATGTCTTTCTAACTAGATTAGTAAATCTGAGGCCCACCTTGTGGACCTTACTTCCACATTGATCCATTCTTTGCACTGTATCTATTATAAAAGGCTTGCATTAGACTGAAAAGGTCATTTAGTTGGCGAAAAGTCTCTCACTAAAGATGCCCAGGTGTTCTACATGTGTTTTATTCGTCAAAATTAAAGATTACTCAAAACCCAACTACTGTATCAGACCTATAAGAGTCAAAAAGGAATGATGTGGATAAAATTGAGATAAAACTCAATATTGTGTAGCAGCCTTATTAAGAGTGAAGAACTTATAGTAGAGAACCTCGAGTAACACCTGTGGGGGCGCCTTTGTAAACGTCACTGAATAACCGGGAAACTTGGAAGCTAAAAAAATATTAAAAATATATTTTCCTGTAAGTCTAAGGGATATTGGAAATGTAGATGGATGCTGTAATATAAGTTAAAATCACCATTGACAACCAACAGAAATGGAAGAAACGGGAGTCGTCTGTTCAAGATACAACAGTAAGCAATAAGCGATTAACGAAGAAAAAACAGTGACAGCTTCCCAGCATCCCAGTGAAGAAAATCAAAGAACCCCAATGGAACTAAGCCACACTGATTGGCTTTCTTGGCTTAACCTGGGTTAATAATCCAAGTAAAATCGTCTTTGTAAATTTCACATCTTGGTTCCCGACACCGAGGTGTGCGACACAGTGCCACCGTGAGGGTGACCCTTGTGGAAGTGGCAGCCATTACTGGGGCTTCCCTCCAGTTGCTGGCAGGGAAGACCCCGTCCTGTAATCCTCGTCAAGAACACCAGCAGACAGAGCCTGCTGGATCATCAGAGTAATATAAGCCGAGCTCCGTTCTCCACCACAAGGTTGCTCGTTGTAGCTGGTGGTGTTAAACGTTGTGATCTCACTGGTGGAGAAAAGTGGTTTACGGTGGTGGAGACAGGTGAGAGATATTGAGTTGAATGGTGGTGAGGAGTTTGTTAGTTTCTGTATTGAAATAGAACTTCTTCCCTCTGACTCCATTCCTATGCCTCTCCATCCTTTTTTCTCTAAACTTTTTTTTTTGTCCATTTCTTACTCCTTTCTTCTGCCTTCCTGCTTGATTATATCTCTCCCATTCTTTTCTATTTTTTCTTCTCGTCTTTATTATCGTGTCTTTCCTCCTTTCAGTTTGTCTTCTCTTCGTTCACAGTTTTCAATTTATTCATTCCTCCTTACACTCCCCAAACTTTCTAATGCCTTTTTCTTTCCTTTTATTCCTCACCTTTTTCTACCTCTATTTGTCAGTCTCTTTTTCTGCCTCACACTTCATCTCATTTTCCGAACTTCCCTCTCCTTAAATACCTTCCTACCTACGCATTTACCTACGTACCTACCTGCTTACCTATTTCCATTCTGTACTCTCTTCTTTCCTTCCCATCATCCTTTCTTCTTACCTTCCCTCTTACCCTTCCTGCTCTCTCGCTGCCTGCTAAAGAGCAGCTCGGGCCCTTTACTCCGGAGGTCCACCAACACTTTCTTACCGGACTTCTTCTCCTTCAACTATTTTTTTGAAATTGTTTTGGCTCTCACAAAGTGTTTAATAAGGATCAAATGATAGCTTATATTAATCCGCCTCTTTTATATATATTGACAGTTTTGAGGGAAATTTTATAGCCTGTTTATTTCTCGGTCTGCCATTGTCTTTTCCATGGTCTTGGTTTTTGTCTGCCTTGTCATTAACGTAGGAAGTACCTTGTGATCACGTGTTCCCTAAATCTTTTCTTCCCCAGCCAGGAAGTTGAGGTTAAGCTTCTTGAGTCTTCCTACGCTGTTCGTGGTTTTTTTCAACTCCGAGACCATTCTGGTAGCAAATCTCTGAAATTTATGAAGCTTCTTTATGTTCTTGACTAAGGGGGACAGGGGTTTCCAGCTGGTCCCACGCAATCAATAATTTGCCGCTCGTACGTGTGACATATAACGTTCTGGATAATTTATTTTTTTCAGTTTCCCTAAAAGCAGTCTTTACACTTGCCAACCTCTCATCTGCCACTAAAGTTATCTGGGTTTATCAGTGGAACAAGATCCATTTTTCTAGATAGAGTAACTACCTGCCTGTATTGGTAATTTGCTTGGTAAAGATGATGTTCTGCAACTTTAACAAAGGGAATGAAGAAAAAACACAGGTGCAATGCAAGCTTTTATTATGTAAATCTTTGTCAAGTCAGTGAAGGCTCTATGTAGATATGATAAAGGTCTACATAGAGCCTGATAAAGATGTACAAAGTGAGAATATTGTAGCAAAAAAACCTTGCTCTTCTTTTTTGTAATTTCTGTTGATGGTACGCGTTTGTATTATGATCTGCTAGGTAATTTCCACACCCTACCCAGTCTAGAAAACATTGTCCTTTACGGTGCCCCCTGGCCTGGTGGCTAAAGCTCTCGCTTCACACGGCGATGTCCGGGTTCGATTCCAAGCGAGGGTAGAAACATTGAGCGTGTTTCTTTACACCGGTTGTTTATGGTCACCCATCAGTAAAATGGGTACCTGGGTGTTAGTGGACTGGTGTGGGTCGCATCCTGGAACAAAACTGACCTAATTTGCCCGAAATGCTCTGCATAACAAGCGGCTTTCTATATAGTAGTATGTCATTGATGTCAGCTAGGCCTGTATACCATGTACTTGTAGTAAATAAAAATATTATATTATTATTATTATTATTATTATTATTATTATTTGTAGTAAATAAAAATATTATATTATTATTATTATTATTATTATTACTCGTAACAGAGATCCTTATTCACTACACGTAGTGAAAGTTCGACTAAAGTATCTCCAACCTCCAGCAGTAACATAGCAGCTATTATGAACTGGGACAAATATTGATACTCTAGTAGGCGGAAGAGCATTCATTATTGCATGATAGTGACGTGGGTGCCTCCTAATGCTCAGTTAAATTCTGTACCACTAAGTCATACAGATCGAGTTATCGGGGTAATGACTAAAAATGCTCTAATCTTCATAAAACTTCGTCAGTGGTTTAAGTAAACATTATACCCTGCATTCTGTTGTGACCTGCCATGGATAAATATCAGGAGAATCAGGTAACCCACACATTGGAGGGAGAAGCCTACGACGACGTTTCGGTCCGGCAAAGTTACACTGGTCCAAGTCAGACCGAAACGTCGTCTTAAGCTTCTCTCTCCCTTGTTCGGGTTATTTGTGTATTGTTACAGTCACGGTATTGTGACTTTGTTCTTCAAGAACCTGGTAGACGAAATGTCTACTGAGTAATATGCCATAATCTATATATGTATTTCCCATCACTTACAGCTCATAAACACTAATTTCTCTGACTATCATTAATAACATTACTTTTCTCGTTTCATCTTATTGGCCGAAACTCCAACGAGGGTGGATGCATTACTAGGTTATTATTATTATTATTATTATTAGTATGGGGAAACACTAAACCCATTCTCTAGCGCACTTAATTTTGGCCACTCTACACCTTTGGGTGAACCAAGGGCTCGTTCTGGCCTTCCCATTTTTTCTGTTGCCCTTGGGTACGAACCTCTCCTTTGCCTCTTTGCATTTTCTACTCACGTGTTCCATCATTTCATTACTGATTTTCCCACTGAATAATACTCATTCAGCTTTCTTTTCTTACAATGTACTGAAGCTTACAATATTAATTTGGGCTTTTCTGTCAAGGTAAACTTCGATGGATTTTCTAAATATTTTATTACAGATCCACCATTTCTTGCTAAATGCAAATAAGTTTCTTCGTCATTGTTATTGTGTATAATTTATTCACCGTGGTCATCAACGCAGTTATATATCTCAATACTGCAACTCATTTTTTTCAGTTGTTTTGCTGACTGCCAGTGAATACGTTGGCCGATTCAAGGTTATGTCTGAGCTATTTTGGGTGGCTCTTGTCTTTCCCAGAATTACTTTATTGGCTGCATGAGATTGTCTGTGGTTACAGTCGATAGTTCTTATATTGGCTGGCCCTTCCCAGAACTGTGAGTGCTGAAAGTGACAAACCATATCTCTCTTGTAGTGTGGGACGCAGTTCTTCATTGTAAATGGTCCAAGACGGACCGAAACGTCGTCATAAGTTCTCCTATTTGCGGTTTATTTGTGTATATGTGTCGTTTTCTTATCCATAATCCAACAAGGTTCCAGAGTTAGTGAAAAATGCCTTTCTTATGCAGTTTTATCTCTTAAGCTAAATATCTTCGATCCTCCGAGCTCTTACCCAACATTCAGATTTCTTAACTTTGTCTACAAGTCTACACATTGTTTAAAATTAGACTAGAGAGTAATATTTGGGAATGTTTCTACGTTAATGGCATTTAAACTCCTATTCCTTCTTTATGATGAACTCTGCGATTTGAAATCGAAATTCGTCAGTCATAGCTTTTGAATCTGCTGCATTGTTTTCTAATATTTATTGATGATAAACAAGGTAGTACGTGTCGTGGTTTACTGCCAGAAGGTGGCATCCCAGTAGACTACTGTGTTTAACCACAATGTTGAGTTTACATAATCATAGGCTGAATTAACATTAGTTTGACCAACACTGGCTTCATTAACATTGATTGGATATGTATTAATTGCCTGAGCGTTGAGTCAACAATGTCTGGATCAGCATTAATTGGATCAGCATCACTTGAACTATAACTGGGCGGAACCATTTTAACTTGTTAATAATTTCCATGCGTGGTTACTCATCTTTAGTTATGTAAATTGTAAATACAAATTAAAAAAAAAGATTTGAATATGTAAAATAAAAAAAGTTGCTAAAACATATAAAAGTATTAATTACACCCGGCCTCTTTTACGAGATAATATCTTTCCTGTTTAAGCTCAGTTACCAAATCTTTCCCAAAAATATAAAAATTCATAAAAGAAAGAATACCTCCAACTCTCATACCATCATAGACGACTGTATTTCTAATTTAGATTTAAAATAAAGTACGCTAACCTAAAATATCTAGTCTTCAGTTTTGTAGATTGCATAGATAGATTAGAAATTGAGGGATGCATGTGTGGTGAACACCCAGACCACTGAGTCTAACTGTAATCCATCAATCACTGTCGTGGCCCACCATAGCGTTAACAGCCATAACATTTTCAAATGTTTGTAGATACCACGTCTCTAGGACCACACACCAGCAGTTGCTTCTTGCCACGCCTCCTCCATAGGGCGAAGGATACTACGTACTAGACGGATCACGTACAGAACGAAGGGCTCAAACTCATGGAAAGACAGTTCGGCATCATAAGACTCGTTTAACCAAATGTTTTATGTACACCATAGGAAGGTTAGCAAGGGCCTCACTGTGACCATAAATACAATGTGCTTAAAATATTAGGCGGATTTGAATATCTCTGAGTTGGAGAATCCTTGAATTTTCAAAAAAATAATCTTATGTATAGTTGCTTGTGCGTAGTATTATTTCGTAATTTTGTGACGGCTGGTCCCAACACCGGTTCCACCATTCATCATGAGGTGTCTGGCCACTTCTGGTGGCGTTGTTCGTGTTGCAATGAAGAGAACATGTCGTTGCTGGGCCTTGATTTATTGAGTAACATGACGAGATGCATGCGCCAACCTCGTGTAACCGCCTGTTGATGACTGTTGACAGTTCTCGCAGCGTACATAACAAGTTAACTATTTTCAAAATAAATAAGCAACACCGGTGTATCCCATGCTACTAGACTTAATTTTTCTCCCTTTTAAAATTCTTTAGTTTAAATTAATTTTACCCATCCTAGATTAAATATTATTTTCGTTGTCGGCTTTGATCATTCTGAGATTAACTCTTGTAAAGCGTCACATGCTAGGCGGCACCCAGCGTGAGGCGTATACAAGCGCGCGCCCGCCGCACACACACACACACACACACACACACACACACACCTCCTGGAGTTCTATGATAAAGTAACAGAGGTAAGACTAGATAGAGAAGGGTGGGTTGATTGCATTTTCCTGGACTGCAGAAAGGCCTTCGACACAGTTCCTCATATGAGATTAGTAAAGAAGCTGGAAGACCAACGGTGTATAACAGGAAGGGCACTGGAATGGATCAGGGAATATCTCACAGGAAGGCAACAACGGGTCATGGTGCGTGATGAGGTATCACAGTGGGCGCCTGTGACGAGCGGGGTACCGCAGGGGTCAGTCCTAGGACCAGTGCTATTCTTGGTATATGTAAAGGACATGACGGACGGGATAGACTCAGAAGTGTCTCTGTTCGCAGATGATGTGAAATTAATGAGGAGAATCACATCGGATGAGGACCAAGCAGGACTTCAAACAGACCTGAACAAGCTTGACATCTGGTCTAGCAACTGGCTTCTTGAATTTAATCCCACCAAATGCAAAGTCATGAAGATCGGAGAAGGGCAAAGAAGACCGCTGACAGATTACAGGCTAGGTGGACAAAGGCTACAAACCTCGTCAAAGGAGAAAGACCTTGGGGTGAGTATAACACCAAGCACGTCTCCGGAAGCACGCATCAACCAGATAACTGCGGCAGCATATGGGCGACTGGCAAACCTAAGATTAGCGTTCCGTTACCTTAACAAGGAATCGTTCAAGACACTGTACACCGTGTACGTCAGGCCCATACTAGAGTATGCAGCACCAGCCTGGAACCCACACCTGGCCAAGCACGTCAAGAAATTAGAGAAAGTGCAAAGGTTTGCGACAAGGTTAGTTCCACAACTCAGGGGACGGTCCTATGAAGAAAGGTTGAGGGAAATAGGACTAACAACACTGGAGGACAGAAGGGTTAGAGGAGACATGATAACGACATACAAAATACTGCGGGGAATCGACAAGGTAGATAGTGACAGGATGTTCCAGAGAGGGAACACAGAAACAAGAGGGCACAATTGGAAGCTGAAGACTCAGATGAGTCAAAGGGATGTTAGGAAGCATTTCTTCAGCCATAGAGTAGTCAGGAAGTGGAATAGTCTAGCAAATGATATAGTGGAGTCAGGAACCATACATAGCTTTAAGACAAGGTATGATAAAGCTCATGGAGCAGGGAGAGAAGTGACCCAGTAGCGGACAGCGAAGAGGCGGGGCTAGGAGCTGAGTCTCGACCCCTGCAACCACAATTAGGTGAGTACAATTAGGTGAGTACACACACACAGACCTACTTTCAGTGCTGGGTAAAACTGAATGTTCTATAGGACGTCTTAACAGTAGCACTACATAGGAGGTTGATAGTACTACATAGGAGGTTGATAGCACTACATAGGAGGTTGATAGCACTACATAGGAGGTTTATAACACTACATAGGAGGTTGATAGCACTACATAGGAGGTTGATAGCACTACATAGGAGGTTGATAGCACTACATAGGAGGTTGATAGCACTACATAGGAGGTTAATAGCACTACATAGGAGGTTGATACAGTCACTACACTATACAGCTTCACCACCAGTCCGTCTTACATCCACCCCCTCCCTCCCACAACTCACTAGAGGCAGACTGGTATAGTAAGAACAAGAATCTGATTACTCGGTTGGAGCGAGCAAGAGTTTTCTTATTGGATTATAGAGGGCATGGGGTTGCTCCATCGACGACATCACATGATTACTCCCTTCAGGTCTGTTTACTTCCTGAGGAATCTGGTAAACAAGGGAGAGAGAGAGAGCGGTAGAGGAGGGAAGAAAAGAGAAAGAGGAGAATATAAAAAAAAAAAAAAAAATGTTAGATAAAAAAATATAGGATGAAAGAAAAGAGTACAGGAGAGATATTAACAAATATGGAAAATGTGGAGGAAGAGAGAGAGCAGGGAGAATAGAGAAAGGGGGAAAGACAGGAGCAAAAGGAGTATTGAGGGAACACAGAACTAGTATGTAGAAAGAGAGTGGAAAGTACAGAGTTAGGAAACACGAAACATATAGTTAGGAAGTATGGAAGAGAGAAATTACTCAACATTCTGTAGTTTCCAGCAACACATCAACCCCTCACATCCTGGGATGTGTTTCGTAACATGAATTCCTGCCTGCGTAGTCGTCGCTTTGACGATGATGAGCTCAGGAGGCCAGTGAAGCCTCGTTTGACCAGCAATCAGCAGACTTTCAATAAGACTGACATCAAGAGAATGAAGGAGAAATGGAGCAAGTGAATTGAAATCAGTGGATATTACATTTAATCAACAATTGCTTGTTGATTTATTATTCTTTGACTTATAAAATTCTTTGACTTCCGTTCCTTCCTTGCGTATATCTTTCAAGGTTAATTCGACTATAATATTCTTTTTATACACTAAATAAAAATTTATTTTGCTAAATGGTCTTGTTTACTAATGCTAACTCAACACGTTTTTTGTTACCAGTGGATAACACTAAATTACTAGTGGGTAAGACACTAAATTACCAGTGGGTAAGACACTAAATTACCAGTGGGTAACACTAAATTACCAGTGGGTAACACACTAAATTACCAGTGGGTAACACACTAAATTATCAGTGGGTAACACTAAATTACCAGTGGGTAACACACTAAATTACCAGTGGGTAACACTAAATTACCAGTGGGTAACACTAAATTACCAGTGGGTAACACTAAATTACCAGTGGGTAACACACTAAATTACCAGTGGGTAACACTAAATTACCAGTGGGTAACACTAAATTACCAATGGGTAACACTAAATTACCAATGAGTAACACTAAATTATCAGTGGGTAACACACTAAATTACCAGTGGGTAACACACTAAAGTTACCAGTGGGTAACACACTAAATTACCAGTGGGTAACACACTAAATTACCAGTGGGTAACACTAAATTACCGGTGGGTAACACTAAATTACCAGTTGGTAACACTAAATTACCAGTGGGTAACACTAAATTACCAGTGTGTAACACACTAAATTACCAATGGGTAACACACTCAAGTGTTGTTTTTAATAAAATTGATAACTGATACACAGTTTCTGGCTGAAGGTGATTGTCTGGTACTGGGGATTATTTACTATACCTCAAGAAGTCAGTAACAATTTGTGAAGCCTTAAAGCCATTTTACACATTTACATAATTTCATAGCCATACTTTGACATAATATGTTCACAGCTGTGTACACTATTGTGTTCAGCTGACACTAAAAAATAACAAGTGCCTCTATTAGTGCTAAATCACCAATTTATTAGAAGAATGACGTTCTTAATGTCTGAAAATTTAAAAAAGGGGGCGTTCTTTTTCTCCTGTGGTCGTAAACCGTGCAAGGATTCAGGTTAGTGGGTCTTGAAAAAACACATAAATGTTAATAATGCAACGTCCTGCGACGTTCTCAGAGCAGCTTCTTGGCTGATAAAGAATATGTAAAGACAGCTTCGAAATACACTCGCCTCAGCTAGAGTAATAACAGTTTAAGGGATTTTAGACGTGCTCGTGATCACAACATGCGAAATACGCTCAAAGCCATACGGTCTATTAACTTAGAAAAGTCATAATAATTGTTGGTGAATGGACAGAATGGACCGGGGATCGAACTGTAGCTCAGTCGTCAGGCAATGGAATTGCTACGCACCAGGGCCACAATTCCATCCCCAGTCTATTCTTCTGTTTATTCATCGACAGTCATTTATTATGAATTTTATTAAATTTACAGACCGCATGGCTTTGAGGGGTGTGAGAATATATTTACCATGAAAGCTTCTGGGGTTGTGGAAAGAGACAGTAGGGACACACATAGTCCCACTGACTGAAACATCAACAGCCTCGTTGCTCAGTGATAAAGCGTTGGGCCTATATATATATATATATATATATATATATATATATGAACATAAAATGCACTGGGGAACGACAAGGCGGAAAATAAAAGGTTCACAGCTAATTTTAAAGCAAACACAATGAGAACTCATCGAGCAATTGTGCCAAAAGCTAAGGGAAGAGGGCCATGAGTTAGCGAACAATCGCAAATTCTTCTAGGTAATTACACTTAGTTAATTACAAAAAAGGAAAGGCCATCTATCCTCGAAAACTACCCTCCACTTCTCTTCAGTAATTTAAGCAGTAACATTGGCGGGGTTCGTAGTGTTGAAACACTCGACTCTCCCCACCAACCCGACCTGATGATATAGTTAATATTTGGAAACCAGACTCATTCCAGGGTAATGAGTATCAGCAGGAGAAGGGAATGAGAGTGGGAGGAAGCTAACTAGGTACCAGAGAGATTTAGCTGGCAAATACAGCAGGGAGCCCCCAAGCTATCAATGCGGGAGCAAACTCCAACCGAAAAAAAAACTCACAACGAAGAAAGAACCAATACTGGAATTATAATGCATAATAATAATAATAATAATAATGCATACTAATAATAATAATGCATAATAATAATAATAATAATAATAATAATAATAATAATAATAATGCATAATAATAATAATAATAATAATAATAATGCATAATAATAATAATAATAACTACATTTACAATATCAACAGTTATTGCAGTAAAAACACGTATCTATATGTTGTGCAGAAATACATTTGTACAATAATTCAGCTATATATATATACAAGAGTAGAATACGGTATTAACACTGAGACATACATTAATATTGGGTGCCACCGGTGTATTCACAAAGCATTATGATTTTAGCTATATACTCTTAGATTACATAAAAAAAATCACAACTTTCGCCAAAATTGAATATCAAAACATCCTCTGAAACAGGAAAATGGTTGGCAAACGCTTTTCGAAATCACCAAGGATGATTCATTAGTGCCGACGGAAAAAAGAAGACAAAATATGCAAGATTCAGAACACGTAGTTTAGGCCAAAGTCCTGTGAGAGAAATAGTGGAAAGGTGAGTGACAGTGTGCAGTCATGTTGTCTTTCTCTTCCATAAACTATATTTACCGTATTTTCTGGCATATAAGACGCGCTTTTCCCACAAAAAGTCCTGGAAAACCACACTGCGCCTTATATGCTCAAAGTTGATGTGATCACGTCGACTCCAGGCTGAGGGACTGATTGCCTTAAACTCCTGATCTTCAACCATTCTTCTCTGTATTGGACTGAGGAAGCCACTGGTTGTCGAAAAGTTTCCGCAATAAAGATACCCAGGTGTTGCACAAGTGTAATTCAACATTCTGTCGGTTCTCTGAACCATTTATCTACACTTTAGTATCCTGTGTGAACCATCAGACGGCCTCTGATGGTTACACCATGAATTGCGTATTAACTCTTTAGGTGATTGTTTTAACACTTATGTTCTGGAAATGGTTCCATTGGTGGTAAAACTAAATGATTTAGTTAGTGGTAAGTGACCCTGGTGCTGATTGACGTGAGCTTGCTTGTTTTATTTAACAAAATTGGGTAACATTGTGGGAACAAAAGCTAGCCTTTTTTCCTGTCATACTCCATCACACAGGATGGATTTCATACATAAGGTAATGAAATCTGTCAGCCCGACCTGGGAGACGAGCCCAGGTCTGAGAGCCGAGGAAAGGGTGGGGAAGCGGATTTGCAGGTATTTAACTGATGCGGATATTTAGGCAACTTCTTTCCACCTTTCTTTATCTTGATGGCAGTCTGTCGTAATGTATGGATAATTACCGAAAATCACACGTAACTACCTACCCATGTTGTAACACTAACAACCTACGCTATAAGAGAGACAGAAGTGCCTTTCACCCCCCGCAGGTCGGAACAAAAACGAAATTCTCTGGGGTCTCTCTTGAAGGATCGGATGCCTCCCTCTGATCAGTTTATAACTTTTTCTAGATCTCTTCGTCTGCTAGTGTCAAATGTCTTGTACCCGTGAGACATGGTCATAAATGCAACCACCTCGAGGTTATTAACTCCGTGATGTTTATGCAATTCTTACCTGTTATTCTCCTCTAAATTGACTGTAGACTAAAAAAGAAAGCCTGGAAGGTTATTAAGATAAGATAAGATAAGATTTTCTTCGGATTTTTAACCCCGGAGGGTTAGCCACACAGGATAACCCAAGAAAGTCAGTGCGTCATCGAGGACTGTCTGTCTTATTTCCATTGGGTCCTTAATCTTGTCCCCCAGGATGCGACCCACACCAGTCGACTAACACCTATGTACCTATTTGCTGCTAGGGGAACATGACAACAGGTGTAAGGAAACACGTCGAAATGTTTCCACCCGCCGGGAATCGAACCCGGGCCCTCCGTGTGTGAAGCGAGAGCTCTAGCCACCAGGCCACTCTGAGTAACCTAATAAAGTCATGCAGCATGGCTTATTTCCCTAGGAGTCCTTAGGTATATATTGACTGTTAGGTGAAAAGAGGCAGTAGAGGTAAGTTGTAATAATATTGGTACAATACCGACAATATTTTAGGTAAAAGGGCAGATGCTCATCTAATGTGACATTTTATTGTGGCAACGTTTCTCTCTCTCCCGGAACTTTGTCAAGCGGTACAGTAACGGCTTGACAAAGTTCCTGAAGAGCGAAATGTAGCCACTATAGAATGTCACATTAGTTCCACATGTGTTCTTTTACCTAAAAGTAGAGGCAAGCACACTTGCACATGTACCTCGCCTCAGCACACTTGCACATGTACCTCGCCTCAGCACACTTGCACATGTACCTCACCTCAGCACACTTGCACATGTACCTCGCCTCAGCACACTTGCACATGTACCTCACCTCAGCACACGTGCACATGTACCTCGACTCATCCCAAGTTATTGGACTTATTAATAATTTTCATTATGTTATACACGATAATTTACAATATTTTAACACATCGGCCGTTTCCCACCAAGGCAGGGTGGCCCGAAAAAGAAAAACTTTCATCATCATTCACTCCATCACTGTCTTGCCAGAGGCGCGCTTACACTACAGTTATAAAACTGCAACATTAACACCCCTCCTTCAGAGTGCAGGCACTCTACTTCCTTTATTCATTATATTTCTTAATTTACTCTTAGAACACCAGAAACGAATTAGCATGGCACAACAAGAAAATATAATACATGAACGGTGAATTACAACCACTACCATAGTGGTACCATGCGGGGCTTGTTAATTACTGCAGTAAAGAACGCATGAATGATGAGTGCCATCATCATTACTTTTATCATTACTATGATCATAATTATTATTACTATTACTATGTGTTATGGTATTTTCCCTTATTTTATCATCAAGGTTCTACATGTACTAGCATAGGGTATTTACTTAAAAGGTCTTATAGATTAGGGGAATACTTACATTCATGATCAGCTGCTGTATCTGAAAACTTATTGGTCCTCTCACATTCCTCTCAAAAGGTTATTTAAACCAACATTATAAAAATAGTGCTATATTAAGATATATATATATATATATATATATATATATATATATATATATATATATATATATATATATATATATATATATATATATATATATATATATAATATATATATATATATATATATATATATATATATAATATATACAGGTCTTACAATCCTAAACATATAACTAGCCTCCCCAAAACCACATGGTTCACCTGCCACATTTAACTCTCTTTTTCTTAACATTTCTTTAACCCTCCAGTGTCTTGATACACTAAAGATCACAGAATATCATGGTAACATCGATCTACAGCACACCTCTTACCTCTTGGGACACTTTTCCTGCCCAGAACACAAGTTAAGGTAAGAGCAAAAAAACTATACCAGCTCACTGCAGCCATGTTGGGCAAGGAGGAGGGGGAGGCAGCCAGCCTACCCCCTCCCATCTCCAACATAAACAAACAAAAACCTATCGCTTTGCACATCCTCCCACATGTATCCACAATACATCTTATTTCTTAATAATGAGACATGCAACTTTAACTACTTTTTAAAAGTGTGTATTTATATTTATAACCTATTATATTGAGAAAATCAGGTTAATTCAGCTTCTTTAAGTTTTAAGGGTGGCCTAGCCTTAAAACATCTAAGCAGATGCTGATTAATTCAATATAATTAGGTATTCATTGTTACTTAATTACTACAATACATGCTGGGTTCCATAGCCCCCATAACAAGTTCATAACACCCCATAACACTATGATCATAATTATTATTATGATTATCATTATTACTATTGTGATTAGCATTGCTATTATCATTATTGTTATTATTAGTATTGGTATTATTATTATTAGTGGTATGTATTAATATTGTTATATTAAAAGTAAGATATGTAAATATTAAGATTATAGTATAGTAAATATACTGGCATATGTAACAACGCACACACAGGTATAATACTGAGGCAAACATGTGTGTCCCTCTTGTAAATGATAAGAGGTTCGGGACAATCTAGCATCGACCTCTTCATATTATTGAAACTTGGGGAATATTTCACCAATTAAGACTCAAGTACGAGGCACTAAATATGGCATACTATGAATGTAATGTTGAGGTAAGGAAACTTGTGCGTCTTTGTTAAATGATTCTCTCTCTCTCTCTCTCTCTCTCTCTCTCTCTCTCTCTCTCTCTCTCTCTCTCTCTCTCTCTCTCTCTCTCTCTCTCTCTCTCACACACACACACATTCTCTCCCTCTTCTTGTGTCATAGCACAACTCTCATGAAGGCTTCAAGGACTCATCTCAGCCTGTAAATCGTCACTATTACCCCGCGAAATCTGTGAACTTCAGATGCAGTTTGTGAATTTCTCTCTCGCCCTCACTCGCCTTTTGTTCCCTAACTTTCATATCATCAACTTCAGACCATTCTCGTGCCGCTTCCACTACTCAATTTCTTTGCGAATCATAAACTTCAGCTATTGTGCGCCGATTGTTCTGACTTTCCATGGAGGAACTTTGCCTGGGGTCGCCTTGAAACTTAGCATGGTTGAACATTTGCCTTGTACGAGTGTCTTCCCTTTTGCACCCTTCAAGGAGACTCCTTGATGCTGGTGAAGGACTCTTGATCCACGAATTGGAGATGTCCTCTTCCCCGGATCCAAGCTCATTGCCTCCCATTCCTCAAGCGCTGCGTGGCTCCTACGGGTTTAGCATTTCTACAGTGATAATAATAACACTGACAATAATAATAATAATAATAATATTAACACTAACAGTAATGATAATAATGATGATAATAATAATAACTCTCCTTTTCAAGTCATGAGTTTTAATTTTTGAAGGTTTGATCTGAGGGAAAAGAGCGTAGAGCATAGGAAAACTAGCAGCCCCAGGGAAATTAACTACGCTAAGGATAGCTAACTACTCCAAGTAAATTAACTACACTAAGCAATGTTAACTCTCTGAGGGAAATTAACTACACTAAGCAAAGTTAACTCTCCTAGGGAATTAATTTAGGGAATATCTAACTGTCTCCAAGAGTTGTCTCTTCTCTAGAGTAAAAGCGTGCTACTGTGGAGACACCTAGAGCTAATTCTCGATTTGTTATGAGAACTAGCTGCTCAAGCACTAATACTCTCTAGTATTCTAAGAAAATGAGTCTCGTAAAGAAAGCCTAGTGATCTAAAGTAAGATAACTACATAAGGGGGAAGGTAATGTAGTGAGGTCAGCACCACGACATGTCTTGCTTGCGCTGCTGAAGATCAGCAGGACAACTGCTGTGTCGTTCAAGCAGTCTGTCTCAGTGTGTTTCAGTTCGGAGAGTCAGCTTTAACACTCTCCTGTTCTGCATCTCATTCCCTCTCCTTCCTTCCTTCCTTCAATTCTTCTTTCATATTCTTTCATGTTCATCAGTTTCTCATTCATTTATTCTTTTTTATTACCCGTTTTCATGACCTTTCCTTAATTCTTTCTATATAAATCCAGATGTACCCCTGTAAACCCTTTTGAGGCCTAGTTCCTAGGCCTTTTGTGTATCCATATACTCTTGCGCTGCCGTCCACAGGATGGATATGGGATGCACAATAAACTAGCCACTTCGTCGGCAAAATCTAAAAATCTAAATATTTCATTATATTTCTTTCTCTGCTATATTTATGTTCTCCATCATTCCTTCCCGAAAGAAAATATTAGTTTTTCTTACCCTCGTCTGTTGAATTACGAAGCATTCGCAATATACAGTGAGTCAGTCAAGGAGTTGATCTTTCTTTTTTTAATTTAAGTAGGTCAGCAAGTTACTGGTGCAACACACTTCTCGTTCACTTTTCATGTCACTCCGGTCCTCAGAAGTCAAAATAATCAATGTTATTAAGTGTAAAGCGTCAGTAATCTTCAAATCACTAAAATTAATTAATCGATCAATCAGGCACTATGCAATACGCCATTGATTCCATTAATTATGGATTTATTCAAGTGTTGAATTTGTTTTATATATGAATCGTGTAATCACACAATAAACAAATCACTTAAGGATTCAAGTAACTGTTATTAATAACCAGTCATTTAAAAATCTGGCCAGAATCACTATTACTGGGGAGTGGACTACATAGTGTGTACAACAGCGACCACTGAGTCTGGTCACTATAT
Source organism: Cherax destructor (assembly GCA_009830355.1). Lineage (NCBI taxonomy): Eukaryota > Metazoa > Arthropoda > Malacostraca > Decapoda > Parastacidae > Cherax > Cherax destructor. The sequence goes on along the minus strand of WNWK01000097.1, from coordinate 549,690 downwards.
GCAGTTGTAGCAGTGTGGACAACTTTGATAACATTAGTTTAGAAAACATGGGCAGGGGGGGTGTTTGTTTATTGTGGAATTCAAACAGCAATCATCCTCACGCGCGCACACACACACACACAGAAGAAGTATGATAAAAGAATGATAAAGCTCATGGAGCAGGAAGAGTGATCTAGTAGCGACCAGTGAAGAGTACACGCTGTCCTTCACACAACGTTCATTATCGCATACATTGTGTTCTTCACATGATGTTTGTCCTCGCATACATTGTGTTCTTCACATGATGTTTGTCCTCGCACACATTGTGTTCTTCACATGATGTTTGTCCTCGCACACATTGTGTTCTTCACATGATGTTTGTCCTCGCACACATTGTGTTCTTCACATGATGTTTGTCCTCGCACACATTGTGTTCTTCACATGGTGATTGTCCTCGCACACATTGTGTTCTTCACATAATGTTTGTCCTCGCATACATTGTTTTCTTCACATGGTGATTGCCCTCGCATACATTGTGTTCTTCACATGGTGATTGTCCTCGCACACATTGTGTTCTTCACATGGTGATTGTCGTCGCATACATTGTGTTCTTCACATGGTGATTGTCCTCGCATACATTGTGTCCTTCACATAGTGATTGTCCTCGCATACATTGTGTTCTTCACATGATGATTGTCCTCGCATACATTGTGTTCTTCACATGATGATTGTCCTCGCATACATTGTGTCCTTCACATATTGATTGTCCTCGCATACATTGTATTCTTCACATGGTGATTGTCCTCTCATACATTGTGTTCTTCACATGGTGATTGTCCTCGCATACATTGTGTTCTTCACATGGTGATTGTCCTCGCACACATTGTGTTCTTCACATTATGATTGTCCTCGCATACATTGTTTCCTTCACATAGTGATTGTCCTCGCACACATTGTGTTCTTCACATGATGATTGTCCTCGCATACATTGTGTTCTTCACATGGTGATTGTCCTCGCTGTGAGATTTATTGCGCTTACTAGGGCCGCACATTCTGTTATTGCATGACACTCTTCTAGGAATATCAAATATCCATGTAGTTCCTGGATATATGTACAACCGGAAATGAATTCGGCGTTGTCATAAGAGCTTTGTGTGTCTAATGATTAGGTGGACTGTAATTATCATGTAAGGCGAGTAATTCAGTGATTTAGGGAGTTAGTGGTGTTGTGAGTTGGTGGTGTTGTGAATTGGTGGTGTTGTGAGTTGATGGTGTTGTGAGTTGATGGTGTTGTGAGTTGGTGGTGTTGTGAGTTGGTGGTGGTGTGAGTTGGTGGTTTTGTGAGTTGGTGTAGTGAGTTGGTGGTGTTGTGAGTTGGTGTTGTGAGTTGGTGGTGTTGTGAGTTGGTAGTGTTGTGAGTTGGTGGTGTTGTGAGTTGGTAGTGTTGTGAGTTGGTAGTGTTGTGAGTTGGTGGTGTTGTGAGTTGGTGGTGTAGTGAGTTAGTGTTGTGAGTTGGTAGTGTTGTGAGTTGGTGGTGGTGTGAGTTGGTGGTGTTGTGAGTTGGTGGTGGTGTGAGTTAGTGGTTTTGTGAGTTGGTGTAGTGAGTTGGTGGTGTTGTGAGTTGGTAGTGTTGTGAGTTGGTGGTGTTGTGAGTTGGTGGTGATATAAATATGAATATGGTGTTGCTTATGAATAAGATAAATGGTTGTGTTATTGAGTTCGTTTATCAGTGTGGCAGGTGAAGACTTTGGACTGATAAAGACCTTTAATAATTACATTGCTTCGCTTCTAAAGTGGTTCTCGCTTATCTTTAATAATTTTTTTTATATAAATTTCAATATAAGTTCACTCGGACTGGTTTAAGGTTTTTCTATTGTTTAAACTAACATCATTTGGGTATTTAATATACCGAAAAGTTACACAAATAACCCGCACATGGAAGAGAGGAGCTTACGAGGACGTTTCTGTCTGTTTTGGACCATTTACAAAGCCACACCTTTGTAAATGGTCCGAAACGTCCTATGTGCAGGTTATTTGTGTATTGTTCCAGTCACGATATTATGCCTTTTTATTCTTTATACCAAGAAATTCATAATATATTGACTGAAATTGGTGATTTACATAGCATAATCAGTAATAATAAATACTGAGGTAATAATTACCATAATAATTACTTAGAATAATCAGTAATAATAATAAAGAAGAGAGCTTTAAAGGAGATTAATAATAAAGGTAGTTATTTTATGAAAATATCCAAGTGCTTTGGGAACTATTTGTCTAATTCAGATTTGAAGATAAAAATGATTATTTAATCAACTTCTCTAGGCCCCAGTTCTTCTATTGCCCTGCTACCTACTGTTTCAATCATCTAACGCACCAATCACATAAAATTCTGATAAATGCCACTTCAGTTTAAAAAAAAATACTATTATTAAGTAATGAAACCGTGTTGTCGTTCCCTCTCTCTGTATTCCTCAAATACATTGCCCAAACATTAATTATGATTGCCAGACTGCAGTAATGCTGTACGATAATTTTAGTGAACATATGTTTAAACAAATGCTATATGTTCTAGAGGGCAAAACGCGCTCAGCATAGATTTACTGGCTCTAGCGTTAGTATTTAACTCCTTTAATGCCTTTAGTCATTAAGGTTTCGATCTACATACCTTAGATTCACGAATAACACGATTGCAAACAAACCAGGGTACGGGTGGGGTTCGAACTCACGGCAAGTGCTCAAGCCACTGGGCCAGCTGGCTACGATAAGTTTCATCCAACTAGATATGTTTATACACCATAGGGAGGTTAGCACTAGCCCCAACTGTGACCAAAAATGCAAGTTTTTACAGATGAATCTCCCGCCAGCGTGGGCGTTTACATGCCTTTGTTATAAAGATTTTCACTTTTCACCTTCACAAGGTATCCTTTAACAGATTTCATCATCGCACACTTTCGTTCCTCTTGGTTTCATCATCTTACAAGTTTAAAAATTTCCCATTTTTGTGTACATTACTCTTTTTGTCTTGCCCACCTCAAATTCGTGCTGCCATAACGTCAGAGAAACGAATAACTCATGTGTCAAGCGTCAGACTCGACGTATCGCCTTCCTCAAGCAATACAGGCCAAAAAGGCAGCGCCTTACTCTAATAGCACGGACACAATAGACAAGACAAAGACAAGACAAGACAAGACAAAGATTTATTTCAGCATGGTACAATGTTTGTACAGACATTTGGATGTGCATGCAGAAAGCCCATAATTATGCAGAGTATTTCGGGCAGATCCTTGTCTTAACATCATTGACCTAACGTGGCAGCCATCAAGACAGCTCCTTGCCCTAACAATACATACATAAAGGCAGCTTCTTCCTTTATCACGATATTAATAAAGGCACCTTCTTGTCCTAAACGAAAGCCGTAAAGTTAGCTCCATGCTCTAACACGACAGCTATAAAATGAGCTCTTTGCGCAAACCTAACACGACAGCCATCAAGTCAGCTCCTTGCCCTACCTTTTCAGACTAAAAGGAGTCCTTGAATAGGGCTCTAGCTCCTCTTAAGAGGAGCTAGAGCCCCCACATTGGACGCATCACATCCTTGAGTGGTCGTGAAAGCCTCCAGCTCGATGGAAGGCTGAAAGCCCTCGGGGGTCCATGGCGATGACGCTGGTACCGCATATCCAAATTATGTGGGCATTCTGAGTTGTCGTCGTGGTGAGTGCTTTACATAACGTGGAGAAGCTTCCTTGATAAATATACCAGGTGGGGTTGTCGTCGTGGTGAATACTTTACATAACGTGGCGAAGCCTCATTATGCTTCCTTGATAAGTGTACCAGGTGAAGTTGCATGATCACTGGCACAGACGAAACCACACGGAGAAAAATGAGCAGGAAATGAATACTTTATAATCCGCCCTCATACTTTTAGCTCAATATACGAATGTGAATAAGTAATAAGCATTCATTAGTATAACAATGCCAGGGTTAGACGCTAAATGAAATATTTTACAAATTTTGCTACGAGGTTCACATGCTGGTGTTTACCAACTCTCGTATACATTTTCTCTAGTCCTTTCTCGGTATGAGTTTCTTTCATTTTCGCTTCTAGGAGGCATCATTAATAAATTCATTTAGAGGCATCAAGTGTCCAGTGCTACTGCACGTGTGTTGCATAGTGCAGAGCTTCATCTAGTAACTAGTGTCACATAACACAAAGGTTCATCCAGTGATTGGTACCATATAGTAACGAGTATTAATAACAAAACTGTGGTTCTGTTGAGATTAGTGTCTCAAGATTTTTAACAATGATTCACACCCGTGTCAGTAGTCTCTAGTTCTTGCTCGACCCTCTTCACTTCCTTTTGTAAATCTGCACTGTATTTGCTTTCTTTCACAAAGAGAGCTATTTACCTTGTTCTAGGTAAATAGCACTACCCCTCCCCTCTTTCTCTCTCTCGTTCTCCTTTGTTGTGTATAATTGTTTCCCGCTCTAGCTACTTTCTCGCTTTCTCTGGCTCCCTCACTCGGTCTCTAGCTTATTCTCTCACTTTTGCTAGCTCCCTTTCTCCGTCTCCCGCTCGCTCAGCTCAACCGACAGCTTTATAGTCAAGAGGTCGCAGCAGTGGGATGACATGAGAATAAAACTAAGGCAGTGACTTAAACAGGAGGACCACAGAAGCGTCAAGGCGGAGAGCTTGTTTATTGCATCCATCAGCAGAGTCTTCCAATCACTGAAGGTGTCCCAGGGCGCCTCGCACCCTCAATTTACCAGCCAAGTCAAACACATCAGGTTGGAGGTTTTTTCATTCAGTTAGGGAGAGAAATCCTGCGTTTATGTATTTATTTTTGGTATTATTCTGTTAACGCTTATTTTTAACTTCGATTTTTTATTTTTAAAGATCGTTTAACGGTTTTATAGATGCAAATCTTGATTTAATATTTTTTTTTATTCCTATCATTTATATATTCGTTTGTGGGAAGCGATGGAAAAATGCATTGTCTTTCTTTATTTATATTAATGTCATCCAGTTATTATGTACACTTAACTAAGGAAACACACAAACAGCCAGGAGCTGTGAATCGACTCCTGCAACCACAATTAGTTGAGTGCGCACACACACACACACACACACACACACACATAATGTTCCAGAGGTGGGACACAGCAACAAGGGGACACAGTTGGAAGTTGAAGACTCAGATGAATCACAGGGATGTTAAGAAGTATTTCTTCAGTCACAGAGTTGTCAGGAAGTGGAATAGTCGGGGAAGTGATGTAGTGGAGGCAGGATCCATACATAGCTTTAAGGAGAGGTATGATAAAGTTCATGGAGCGGGTAGGGTGACCGAGTAGCGGCCAGTGAAGAAGAGGGGCCAGGAGCTGTGAATCGACCCCTGCAACTACAACTAGGTGAGTACACACACGCGACCTAATCTAGCCTCACTCAATACTATTGTTAATGAAGAACTCGCAAAAATAGCAACCTGGATGACTGTCAATAAACTTACACTGAATATAGACAAAATCTTTTACATTATGTATGGAAGTAGAGCAAGTGAGGTCCAACTAAACATTATGCTTAATAACATCCTTATTGCTAAATATAATGAGGGAAAATTCCTGGGTCTGTACCTTGACAGCAACCTGAAGTTCAATACCCATATCCAACACATAAAAAAGTATCTAAAACAGTTGGCATCCTTTCAAAGATACGTTACTATGTACCACAAATAGCACTACTTACACTATACGATTCACTGATGTACCCCTACCTCAACTATGCTATTTGTGCCTGGGGTTCCACAATGACAAATCACCTAAAGCCAATAAAAATCCTCCAAAAAGTTGCAGTGCGAATGATCACACAATCCACAGCTAGACAACCCCCCCTTTCCCCCCACTTTTCAAAGACCTAAACCTACTCGCACTCAGCTCACACACACTGAGGTCCGGGGTTCGAATCTCCTCCGGTACGGCTGGAAAACATTAAGGACGTGTTTCCATAAGACACCTGCTGTCCCTGTCCCTGTCCCTGTTCACCCATCAGTTTAAAATGGGTACCTGGGTGTTAGTCGACTGGTGTGAGTCGCATCCTGGGACAAAACTGACCTAATTTGCGGGAAATGCTCAGCATAACAAGGGGCTTTCTATATAGTATGTCATTGATGTCAGCTAGGCCTGTATACCTTGTACATGTACTTGTGTTAATGTTGCAGTTTTGTAGCTGTAGTGTAAGCACGCCTCTGGCAAGACAGTGATGGAGTGAATTGATGATGAAAGTTTTTCTTTGTCAGGCCACCCTGCCTTGGTAGGAAACGGCCTATGTGTTAATAAAAAAATACACACACACACACATATATATATATATATATATATATATATATATATATATATATATATATATATATATATATATATATATATATATATATATAATATATATATATTATATATATATATAATATATATATATATATATATATATATATATATATATTTATTTTAAAAATATATATATATATATATATATATATATATATATATATATATATATATATATATATATATATATATATATATATATGCAACAGGATTTGGTTGGTTGATGGAGTTATCTTTGCTCAAAGAAGCAACATATTTATTGCGCTTAGGACATTGGGAGGAGGTGGCAGTGTGTGAGTGAGCGCAGTTGCTGCAGTTTGCAGGCTTGGAACATTGTTTCCACATGTGTCCAGTAGCGGAGCACCTGGAACAAACCTGTTGCTTGGCACAAGAGTCCTTCAAGTGTCCAAAATTAAGACACTTGAAACATTGGAGGACAGGGATATAGTTGGGAAGAAACAGAGAAGAAGAAGGAATGATGAAGTACTGGGCACGAATGTCGTGTCTGAACAAAATGTCAACTTCAAAGGGAGTAGAGCAGCGAATTTTGAGAATGTTAGAGGAGGGAGGACGATAAAGCTCCTCAACAGTTACGTCGTTTTGGTCGCGATATCAGTCATGAGGTCATTCTTTTCGTGTTCATAAGCTTGTAGGAGAGAGTAGTCGACATATTTTGCCACAATTGTGCTCTTGACCTTGTGAAACAACTTTAGGTTAGGTTATGTAAGAGTTGTCATGAAACAGCAAGTGTTTCCTGACGCTTTTGGTCTTATGACCGAGGCCTTCCGCTGGCTTGCTGGTGCACCCCTTTTAAAAAATATGGTTATGATTATATTAACAATGAGTGATGTCTTTATCTTAAGGCCGCCTCACGTATGTGTTGTACTGTACGCCACCAGTAAGGTAAGTTTATATTTTACACCAGTTCTCAATGACGTTTTCCAAAATTAGGAATATATATGTAGCATTTAGCACATTTACGTATAATAGGTTATTAGAATCTTATAATTTCACTTTCAAACTGTCTCGGACATGTTAAATTGTATAAATATCTATCCCAGGGTAAGAGTGACGACCCCTCCCCACCAACCTTTCCCTCCAGTACATCATGAAGGACATTGAAGTTCTCCCGTTAAGATGGAAGGAGCTTTCTTGCTTGATAACTAGAGCTTAAATCCTTTAAATAACTTTATCCTTGCGACATCAACTGGTGCCTGTACCTACTTAGTACCTCAGTAAATCATCGCTAAGCGACAGAATACTCAGTGTACTCACGAATCAGACCACAACAATTGCTTGGAAAAACATATTCGAGGAAACAAGTCTGGCTGATCATTGTGAAGTTGTTTTAGTTTAATATATTTATTATGCACCCCATACCCATCCTGTGGGCGGTAGTCAAAAGATTACAGAGGTACATAATGGGTCCAGGGACTGGACCACAAAGTTTTGATAGCTGAGCAAGTTAGAAAGGTAATGAACTCCACGTAGATCTGGTCACAATTATGACCAAGTTACAAAGGTAATGAATCATCTACACGTCTATACATTACTATCATGAACAAATTATAATGAGTAATTCACGCGTCCACACCCGGTCACAACTGTAATGAGTTATTAGTACAAATATTAATTGGGACACACACGCACACACGCTCTCTAACACACGCCCCGATGGCATGGTGGCTAGCGCTCTTGCTTCACGCACGGAGGGCCCGGGTTCAATTCCCGGCGGGGACGAAACATTTCGAAGTGTTTCGTTACACACACACACACACACACATACATACAACAGGCCTAGTGTCTACTCGACATGTGCCTAGGACAAAATGGTAACTAACACACTAACAGGACTCAGAATCAACTTTTTCCGTTTTTTCAGGGAAAGGCAAGTAGCACGGCTGCCCCAAGCAGCCAGCACTCACAATCTCTTGGCGATCTTGTAGGTTGTTCGTGCTCTGAGATCTAGGAAGCACCAGGAAGTGAAGGGAGGGAGGTTGGGAAGAAGTGAGTTCATGTAGGTGGAAAAGAGGATTTTTATAAGAGAGGAAGATAGAGAAAGATAGATGCAGAGATCAGAATAGAGAGAGAGACTGAGGGGTAGAGGCATGAAAAGCAGAATACGTAAATAAAATGCCTGTGCCTGGCAAACCAGACGCTGAAGCAGAGATATGGAGAAAAAGAGGAGAGAGGTAAAATTGGTTCTAATACAGAAAGCGAGAGAGTTGAAGACATACTCAATAAAGGAATTAGAGAGGGAAAGAAAACGTAAAAAGAGAAGAGAGCACAAAGAGCAAGAGACCAAGTGTATATTGTTGGCGTAGAAGGAAAAGAGAGACAGAGGGAGTGAAGAGAGAAATGGAAGTTTGTTATCGAGTAATGAAGAGAAAGAGACCATAAAATAGAAAGTGTAGCTTGCTTGGAGTGGAAGGAGGGAGGGGGTATAACTTTTGTGTCGCACGTACGTGTGTGGGGAATGGATGATTGTGTGTGTGTGCATGGTGTATATTGTGGATAGTGTACAGCGTGTAAATGTGTGTGGGATTATCTATTTGTGATTACTTGCTGTATGTAGGTACAAGACTTACCTATTTGTGATAACCTGTATGTAGGTACAAGACTTACCTATTTGTGATAACCTGTATGTAGGTACGATACTTATTTGTGATAACCTGTATGTAGGTACGATACTTATTTGTGATAACCTGTATGTAGGTACGATACTTATGTGTGATAACCTGTATGTAGGTACGATACTTATTTGTGATAACCTGTATGTAGGTACGATACTTATTTGTGATAACCTGTATGTAGGTACGATACTTATTTGTGATAACCTGCTGTATGTAGGTACAAAACTACTGAGCAATGCCTCGTTTTGTCTCGTTCTTATATTATTATTTTTTTTAATTTTATCCCCACGGTGTCACTCAAAACAGTGGACTAACCCAGATACATATTTACTTCTAGGTAAACAGAAGTAGCAGAAGTAAAGGGAATTAATTGTTTGCCTCTCCTTGTACGGGGTCGAATAAAAAAAATCTTCCTGCTTTGCTCTGAATTATCTAAACGTACGTAGGTATGTACATAGACACGTAGTTTTGTGTATTCACGTTTTTGTAGTTGTAAGGGTCGAGTCTCAGTTCTTGACCTTGCAGCTCGCCGGATTTGCTCCCTCCTCATAAAACTATGTATAGAACCTGCCTCTATCATTTCGTCATGGTCATTCCACTTTGTGATCACACTGAGACTCAAGAAATGCTTCCCGACATCCCTGTGACTGACTCATCGTGTATATTTTAACATTCAACCGTTCTTTTCTGTCTTCCCAGTCTACACTCCTAAGCTCTTTTGTTCCTTAACTTTAATAACGTTGCGCTCCGCTGTAATTGAATTCCAGTAACCATCACTTTTGTGACCATCCTTAACAGTTTCCTAAGTCGCCCTGTAATCTTCATTGTATTGTCTAGTTATAATTTTCACCAGTTTTAACTCATCCTGAAGCAGTGAGACATAGGACTGAATTCTTCTTGAATGTCGTCCTGTTAGGTCCTGACCAGTCTCCTTTCTTTACGTATTCTCTAATCCATTGTAATGCTTTTCTCGTTATTCCTTCTAGTTTATGGATAAGTCTCTGGAGTGGAACATTATAAAATAGTTTATTTTTCCTTGCAATAGGGAATATACTGTCCACCCACTCGTGTCGTTCCTGCTTTACCTGACAGTTACGTTACGTCTGTCTCGACATTGGCGGACAGCGGATCGAGCTTCCACCACTCCTTGCTTTGAATGCCACACACAAATTTAGCGTTTCAAATAATAATAATAATATTTATTATTATTATTATTATTATTAAGTAATAATTTTGTTGAATCTGTTACCCTGTCGTAAAATTCCAGTAGCTTCGTAAGACAGAATTTTCCTTCTCTAAATCTGTGCTGGTTGTCTTTATTTAGTGTGTGTGTGTGTGTGTATGTTCGAGTATAATGTAAAATACTGGCTGTGAACTTGCTGTGTAATATTCTAAAATAAGGTGGAAAGTGCCGTGAAGAAACAGCTGATGCGAAATAAACACGATCTAACAGGCGCCGCCATTACCTTGAACAAACACGTCGGCATCAGCACCACGCAACTCGCCGAATTCAACACGCAAGAGAATGTTAACATTAAATTTTACACCTCCGCAAGACTTGCTTTCTGCTCTCAGTCCTTTCCAGGGCCCTTGAAAATACATAAAAACTGGAGGAACACTGCAGCAGGCCTACTGGCCCATACAAGACAGGGCCTTCCAAAATCACCCACTCCCACCCACGCGTCTGTCCAACCCTTTCCCGAAGCTACCCATTTATTTGCTTCAGTACCTCAGGTACTAATCAAACCTGGCCTTTTCATTCATATATTTGTCCAGTCTCTTTTTAAAGCTACCCAAGGTCTTAGCCTCTATTATAATACTTTTCTCTTCCTTTCCTTTCCATCACCCTCAGAATTATTTTGCTTTTTTTTCCAGAACTCCGGATTACTGGGGTCTCTTCCAGCACCCCCAGGATTACTTTTGCTTTTTCCAGACTCCAAGGATTATTTTGGTCTTCTTCAGCACCCCCAGGATTACTTTGATTCATTCCAGCATCCCTAGAATTATTTTGTTCCCTTCCAGCTTCCAAAGGATTAAGTTGATCTTTTCCATGACACCTCATGATTATTTTGGTACCTTCCAGTACCCCTAAACTGCCCTCTGGAAATTCCATCGGCGCAGAATTATCTTCATTTACATCTTCACTTTATCCTTGCCCGTTCCATCTCTACTTCCGTCTCCCCTCTCGCTCCTTCCAGTTCCTCCCTAGTCACTTTCAGCTCCTCCCTAGTCACTTCCAGTTCCTCCCTAGTCACTTTCAGCTCCTCCCTAGTCACTTTCAGCTCCTCCCTAGTCACTTTCAGCTCCTCCCTAGTCACTCCCAGCTCCTCCCTAGTCACTCCCATTATTATTATAATCAAATAGAAGCGCTAAACCACAGGGGTTATACAGCTAGTCACTCCCAGCTCCTCCCTAGTCACTCCCAGCTCCTTTGCTTCTTTAAGCTTCTAGTTTTTTTTAAGTACCTTCAGCTCCCGGTGTCCTAACTCTGTCACCAAGTTTGTTCCGGTCAGCTCACACGTTTTGTAGTTAGACATCAAATTTAATACTTCAATAAATATGGCTGAGGAGACCGTCCAACGTAGTATTTTAAGTTCGTGAAATATCAGGAAATAGTTTAAAATATGTAATTATTTTCCCTAGATAGCAATAACCTTAAAGGTACACGACGCCATTGTTACTAGATGTTTGTTACAATACAAGAGTTGTAGAATGTTACCTTATCTAACCACATCCTTCATTTTCCCCACTTGTTCTGTTACAACGAGTGTTATTTTGTTGTTACAACGAGTGTTCTTTTGTTCTGTTACAACGAGTGTTCTTTTGTTCTGTTACGAGTGTTCTTTTTGTTATGTTACAACGAGTGTTCTTTTGTTCTGTTACAATTAGTGTTCTTTTGTTCTGTTACAACGAGTGTTCTTTTGTTCTGTTACAATTAGTGTTCTTTTGTTGCTACAACGAGTGTTCTTTTGTTCTGTTACGAGTGTTCTTTTGTTCTGTTAAGCGTGTTCTGTTACAACGACCGTTCTCTTGTTTACAACGATCATCCTCTTGTTCTGTTACAACGACTATCCCCTTGTTCTTTACAACGACCATCCTCTTGTTCTGTTACAACGACCATCCTCTTGTTCTATTACAACGACCTTGTTCTGCTACAATGACCTTGTTCTACTACAACGACTTTCCTCTTCTTCTACAACGACCAACTTCTGTTACAGCGGCCATCCCCTTGTTCTTTACAACGACCATCCTCTTGTTCTGTTACAGCGACCATCCTCTTGTTCTTTTAGGCTCCCATTATTCATCAGGAATCATTAATCCAGTAAGTTCCATGCATCAGTGCAACACTCCCTCTCCCCCTATCCATTTAAATGGTTGGGGCCGCGAGCTATATCCAGCTCTCACAACCACTGACCTTAACTGACCTTTTAATTTAGTCTCATCTCCATCTTCAGTATCTTAACCTTCACAATTTTTGTTTTTTTAAGAGCAGCGGAGTTTCTGCTTTACGTTTACCATCGTCAAATTTGTTTGGACCCCCGAGTAAGTAACGAACACCCCGGAAATCGTGCAATTATGTAAGTGCTTGTAGAAGTGTATTTTTAGGGGTCTGAAATAGACTAACCTACGTGACATTATTCCTTAAGGGAGTAAATTCGTTCGGTAATGGCACTTGAGCAGGCTTCTGGAATGAAGTTTTTTCGTTAACCGGGGGTCCACTTTTTTATTCTGTCTTTGATCTAGATTGACAATATTATATTTGAAATCTTCTACGTTAATACGTTTTGTTTTGCTGTCTGTTTTGCAATCTCTTAAAAATATTTGTCAAATATATAAAATTCGTTTTTTATGGTTGTTGGACATACACTGTTGGAGATAGTGTTGGACATACACTGTTGGAGATAGTGTTGGACATACACTGTCGGAGATAGTGTTGGACATACACTGTTGGATATAGTATTGGAGATAGTGTTCTTAAATCGTAATCATTTGTATTATATCTTACTGACTTGTATTACATAGTTATTTATTTATATTGTAAATTAACGTGTATAGTAACTTATGCAGTGATTGTACATTGATGTGTAATATACAAAAATTATACAGTAATTTGTATTACACAGGGACTTCTACTATAATTTATAGTGATTTATATAAGAAGAATGGAGGAACACTGCAGCAGGACTATTGTCCCATACTTGCGGGGTTTCTCCATATTATATAGTTACGTATTTGTATTGTGCAGTTACCGTTGTATTATACATTGATTCTTGTATTTTCTGGTTTAGAGAACACTGTATTTAATTGCGAATATCAATAAACTTTATAAAGCTGATAAACTACCTGCAGTTTTATTTTTTTTCAGCAAAATGATGTAAAGTCTTATAAGATAAACATCTATACAGCTTTATAGCAGACAAAACAAAAATCATACATTACAATAAATGGTTCTTTGGACATGCATTAAACCATGCAAACATTTATGACAGTATTCTAACAAGTTAACAAATATACCCAGTCTGATTCTTCGGCCACTCTGAAGTATACATATATCCTTATTCTTCCTGCCTTTGTATAGTATCTCGTATACAATCTCGTATTGTCCGTTGATGCAGACAATTACTACAATTGAAAACTGTTTCGCCACACAAAATTTAAAGAGAAATCATACAGAAGTGTATACCGTAATAAAACTTTGGTCAGTGAACTTCAGATCCAACTCTCAATTACAAAAAAAGTTTTATCTTGCAAACGCTTTACCATAAAAATATTCCAATTGACACACTTTGCAAGAGACAAACATTGCAGCACGTAAAAGTTACAGAAGATAAACATTTCAGCAAATAAACGAATACTTGAGCAGTTCAAGGTTTTCTCCGGAGGAGAGTTCAGAGAACACAGTACGAGAGAAGCATCAGACAAATGTCGTAAGAGATAACGTTCAAGAATACAGTTCAGAAAGACTAAGCAGTTATTAATCTAAAAAAAAACCAGGTGAACCTTTAAGAAACAATCGCTTATTGACAAATATTCAAGTATTTTATCAAACAAAAATTCGAGCAAGAAATCATTTTACGAAGCCAAGTTTCTAAGGAGTGGAAGAGTAGTAAATGTTTGGCTGACAAATGGTACAACAGTCAAACATTTGTGGAGAGCTGAGGACTCAACAAGAGATTTGTTAAAGCAGTCTTGGACAGGTGCATCTGCCCAGATACCGAAGATATATCGGGTCACTGTAAACCAGATGACCTTTAAACTGGTCACTACTACACCCGGATTATTGATTGGTGGGGCACCGAGGGGAGACCCAGATGGTGTGAGCTCTGAGAGAGACGTTACCCCCCCTCCCAGTCTTCCACCATCCCTCTCTCCCTCCCTCCATCCCACTCTCTCTCTCTCTCTCTCTCTCTCTCTCTCTCTCTCTCTCTCTCCTCTCTCTCTCTCTCTCTCTCTCCTCTCTCACCTTTCCCTCCATCCTCCCCCCTTCTCTCTCTCACACACACGAGCGCGCAGAGCTTTAATTTGGTCATTCGATAAGTGGATAAGTGAATAATCGGTGCTGGTGTGATGTTTTTGAGGGTACAATGAAACTGCTTATGGTGGTAGTTATGCTGCAGTAGTAGTTACGGTATGGTGGCAGTTACGGTACATGGTAATTATGACGTGGTAGTAGTTATAGTACCGTGAATGAGTCTGTGTAAAGTGACATTAATAAAAAAAAGATCATGATTTCTTATTTCAAAGTGTTGTCATAAACTACATCAGTGTAATCCTAAAGTTACATATAATTACTCAGTCTATTCAAATTTGGCATACTACTATTATTGCTACTACTACTACTGATGCTTTTACTACTACTGCTATTATTACTGATAATTCTATTACTGATACTTCTTCTATTATTTCCACTACCACTACTATTACTACTGCTAATATTAATAATAACAATAATAATTCATATTATCATATGAATTAACAGCAAAAATGATAGAGAACAACAATAATAAAAATATTATTAGTCAGAAAATGGTACTACAACAACAACAATAATAATTTTTAACTCAATTACATATGCTACACTTACACGGATAATTATATAAAATGATAAGAACACGCTTATAAGTACCTGGGAGGGGAAGGAGACACAGTAAGAAAAGTGAGCAAGAGTGGTGTAGTGTTCTCGTAGTAATGGGAGGTGTGTATAGAAACACCAGAGGGATAGGTAATTATGTGTACATAAACCAGTCTGTGTATAAGATGACTATATGATATACAGAAATAGAAGAATAAACGACAATTATAAATAGACCTGGAGTTTCTGAACAATATTATGTTCAAACTAGAGAATTAATGCAGGTATAGACTGCTCTTGTTAGTATTTGTCTGCTTGTAGTGTCATAACTCTAGTTGTGACGTATTAAGATGTAGATGTAAGTTGAAAAACAATCTTTTATTCAGGCATTGTTTTTGTGGGGCTTTAAGCTTGATGGAACTAGATAAATCTCCACTCAGTCTCACACTGTAGCACTTGTCTTTGTTGTCATAGTTGAAGATAATGTATATCATTCATCTAATTTTACGTAAATATTGCAGAAGGTAATTTTCTCATCAAAAACTTGTCCAGATGAATATTTTTCCAGAGGTTTTATTCAATTATCTTTTATAATTTCAAGGAATGATGAATTTTTGGGTTTACTCATATATGACGTCACATTTATATAGGCAAGTGAAATAGTACAGCGAAAAGTAAAAAAAAAAATCTGTACTAAAGATTCTTAATACATACCTGTGAATTTATTACCTTGCTGAGGGACACACAATGTCTTAACCTCTGTAACTTTGGGCCAGTCTCTCCCAGAGCACACGCAACCACTTTACCTGCCGCAGCCCAATCAATCCCTGACACGCCTCACGGTCCCCCAGGTGGGTTGGGGGGAGGAGCTAGGGTGTATGTTTGTTGTTGTGGTGGTGGTGGCTCCTCACCCGCACGGTCGCCGCATACTGATGAGTGGTTGGCAGTAGTGGAGTCCTGTCTCTCTCACCAGTTCACAACGGCTCAAAGACCAACCCTGTCTCACACACTCATACACACCTTTCCTCATACGTTTTCTCTCACACATACACCCAAGAAGCACAAAATAATTCACAGTTAATTACAAAGAGTTGTTGGTTAATTGTTATGAATTGTTCCAGCTTCGATATTGTGACTTGTTTAAGCGCAGTATAACGAAGATGGGAACTGAACATAGGAGGCTAGTGACAAGTTATATATGAGGCAGCCAGATGAAAAAGTTGGTCTTAAATGGTGCTGGAAACCTCTCAGATCTTCACTCTTGAGGCATTCGCAGATGGATATCAGTTTAGTATCATGGAAGGTAAATTTAAGAAAAAAAATAATTCAGAACACTACATTATGTTTGTCAGGCCAGTTCCCGAGTATTGAACAAAAGAATAATACATAGCCTGAGGAAGCTCTTAGATTTATCCCCAGACTGGTCCCGGAGCTGAAAGACGTGTTAATACAGAACAAAATCTGTGAATGAACAACGCGTCACTGAAAGAGAAAATACTCATAAGAGATATGGCAACAACGTAAAAGATACTCGTGAGTGCTCAAAAAATACATGCAAAGACTAGGGGAATGAACAAGAGTACATGCGGACGCTTGATAATTTTCTGTCCCAAAGAGACATTAAAAACAATTACTTAATGTTAGGACAGTGACAAATGGAAGCAGTTATAGTTCATTGCTCAGTAGGTATGATAGAACTAAGCAGGTTAGACAATAAATACACCAGTTGAACCAGTGTTGATAGTCGGAGTCCGGTAGCTGAAGCTCTGCCCCAACAATTAGTTAGATGACTACACACACACACGCGCGCGCGCGCACATACGCATACAAAGAAACCCCAACACAGACCGAGTGTCTATTGACAAGTGGTAACTAACACACATACACACGTCCATCTATCTTTATTAATTACCAGTTAAGTAAGTGCACACGCTATCTTTTAAAGAATAATGGGTTACCTGTAGTCACTTCCCAAGGTGACTACCCAGTGGTCTGGTCCCCGACCAGGGCTCCTTGTTGCTGGTCTCATCGATCAACGCTACAGTCACGAATTGAAAGCATAATAACGAATTCCATCAGATTTATTTGTATAATCCCATACGCTTTTATTAAAAGGTGAACAATTATTAAGGCTATATATATGCGCTTTCCCATATATAAGCCTTTTATTGTCAGTCTCCAAGAGTCCAGCTCTTTCCTCTTTTGTCTACCTAAAGTTTTCCTTCTTAAAGCTCATTTTTAATGTCGGTCAACTATATCATAATTCTGGGTTACGGGTTGATTTGCAAATGCTATCAAGATAGGCTTCATTATTTTTAAGGGGCAGTTGAGAAAATACTTGATGGGTTATAAAAATTCTTTGTAATCTGCCTTCTTGAAGGATTTATGCTATTTCTGTAGTTAATGCGTTTTTTATGTTTATCAAAATGTTGAATATATGTCCATTTACCTGTTCATTCTTTGTACTAATGTAATGTTTGGGTATTATATTTTTTCATGCTTAGAGTTTATCAGTACAAGAATTTATCTATTTTTTTTGTCTCATAGTTAGTAAAGCTTCTTTCAGAAGATGCAGTTCTTGATAAGAGTTTCCTGAGGCAGGAATAGCTTCAGATTCATTTTAAGTAAATTTATTTGGCTGTAAACTTGACTCCAGTGATGATAGTTTCTGACGTCATCTTGCTACAGCTGAGTATCTACGTAACGCGGCCTTTCATAAACATTTATAGAACATTTAAGTTTATCACTAACACTGGACATTTTATCTGGAGCAAATTTTTTTTTAGTTGAGAAGTAATTGAAATATTAAGTTTATGCAATAATTTATTGTTGCTGATTTACAAACACGCTTCGTTTCTTGTTAAAGACTCTAAGTCAACTCCTTTAATAATATTAATAATAATAATAATTATTTCTACAAGTACGAACCTGGTTCATGGCCAGGCTCCGGGAGTAGGAAGACTCTCGAAACTCGTCAAAGGTATAGGTATACATGTACAAGGTATACAGGCCTAGCTGACATCAGTGACATACTATTATATATAAAGCCCCTTGTTATGCAGAGCATTTCGGGCAAATTAGGTCAATTTTGTCCCATGATGCCACCCACACCAGTCGACTAACACCCAGGTACCTATTTTACTGCTAGGTGAACATGGACAGCAGGTGCCTTAAGGAAACACGTCCTAATGTTTCCACCCGTACTGGGGATCGACCCCCGAACCTCAGTGTGTGAGCTGAGTGCGCTAGCAATCGAGCTACTGGACACCTAAGGTATATTCTTAAGTAACTCCTATACGACACGTTGTTGGATGTTTATTCTAAGTAAATTTAGAATTAACTAAATATTTAAATGGTTAAAGGGACGTATGACGTGGGTTCGAATCTCCGGCCACAATGAGTAAAGTTGTTTTACAAGATAAACTGTTGTTATTCCAGTTTTTGAACCTACCTGAAACCTCTCTTTGTTGTTTGATGGGGAGATGATTAAACATTACTGTAAATGACTCTTAAGTTGTATATTATAAATCACAATTAAATATCTGCTAATAAACTACTTCATGAACACAGACGTATTAATTAAAATACACGAGTGTTGCTGAAAATACCGTAATAACCAAGCCACCATCAATTAAATACAGGGAAATAATCTTCTAAGACTAATAGCCACTAGTACAGATTATGACATTTGTCCGGTCAGCTACTGTTATAAGGCTCCTCAACCACTTCTTTCCTGGATATCCCGGTAAAGCCTCTCTTCAACCCTTCCACACAGTAATTAATTTTCATCTTGCATTTTTTTCCTCCAAACTGAGTTTTCATCTTCGCACGCATAAATTCTGACAAAAATTATTATTTTATATTAAAGTACATTTTGTAATTCATCGATTATCGTACTGTTGGTTTAGTAAGTGTTCGTGTTGCTTTTAATTCACACGAATTCTTCGTAAGGTGGAATGCAATAATCAATTCCTGTTTAATAAAGAAATACTGTAGAACTGAATCAGATATCCGCTCTCCCGGATACATAATCTGAAACTGCCTATTAATGATTATATTAATCGATAATTAGACGTTAGGTTCTTATAATAATGGTATACAATATCGACAAGTAAATGAGTAAGGTACATGTTCAGCATTTAACTGTATTTATTTCTGATTGTGTTTCACCTACACAGTAAGTTTGTTTAGTGTAATACAGAGTACGGAGCTGAACACTTGTGAAGCTTGAGGGACTGACCACCTCAAGGCTGATGAACTCATCACATCATCTTTATCTCTCCATTGCTTTTGCTCTCTCCATATTTAATCACTTCTTTATTCAACCGTAGAAGCCTATTATATAGGCCAAAACGTTTCATAAATAAAGATACGAATGTCTCTTACTCATTTACTTCAGGTTGTGTCTCGACGTCTATCATTACTTAGTATATATAAAGTGTTTAGGGACTAGAATGTAAAGAGTAATTTCATCGTGGTAACGAAATAATAATATTGTTTGCTCGTCCTCTGACTCGTCTTACTGGGGAGTTAACACACACCAAAAATACTGACTGATTTATGAAGGAATTTATATGTGATCTTGTGGAGCTGGTGACGTGCTCTTGATTCAAGGACTTTGAGCTACTTTCCGCTCTTTGCTCAAGCAAATTACCTCCCATTCCACAGGTATTTTTTGGTACATACGGGTTTAATGCTTCCCTACAATAATAACCATGATAATTGTGATTAATAATAAAAAAAATTGTCTCATAAAATATTAATAAAACGTTTAATGAAATTAAATCAAGGCTATTATCAGTAGTTATAGTAGTGAAGTTGGTGGCCCGTGCGTCGCTCCAGATAACCCCGAGCTCAAGCGATGATCTAGTATTTGTTTTTAACCCAAGTCAATAGTCGCGTCACGACACTCGGTACTCCAGCCTGGGATGTCGGAGGATTAAGACCCCCTGCGTTATTCTCCTCATATTCTATCTGTCTGTTATTCGACCAGCATTATAACAAACCGCTGAAATTTCTAAAAATAAATCTGTGTAATGAGATGGTTACATCCTGCCACCGCGTTCTCCAGTGCTAATCTTACTTATGTTATACAAGATGTTCTCATAAGCTATTCACATATGTGCCAACTTTGCACATGCTGATGCTGCTGCAATGTGCAGGTGCCTCAGGAAAAAGTGTAAGTGTTATGTCCACCCATAGATTCTCTCCCCTCTCCCACTTAATTTGTCTCGCTCTCAGATAGTCGGGGCCATCTGACATTCTTCTTGCTCTTCCCATCTTCATCACCTTGTATTTGTTGAAAATAAATTCCAACAGTCAGTTGTTGGCTCATGCTTTGGCATGTTAAATATGTTTCTGAAGCATTATACAGTTTCATCTGTCTTTATTCTGCTCATCAGTTTGCCATCATCTTCAAATAAAGACCTGAAGAAAGCGGGTTCCCCAGGTAGGTCATTAACTGCGTCTCTTTACCGTCCGTTTGTTGGGTATTCTTTTATCCATTGTGATATCTTGCCAGTCACGATGTATGTCTACGTGTTTGTGCACGAGTATAAGAGTGCACGTGTAAGCGTTTGTGTATACACATGAGTGTGTACTTTGGTAGGTACAAATGTGTGTTATTAGTGTCTTTATATCAATGGTTATCTGTTTATCTTTTACATATTTATAGATACAGGAGCAGAGCTGTGGCCTTCTTTCGTAAATAATTTCATATAATTTGTTAAAAAAAAATCATCGTTGTAGCATGCACTGCCTTTTCTCGAATTCGTTTCAGAAGATAACTAAGATTTGGGAAGAAATATTCATAGTATATTTTTGGCACCGAGTGTGTGAAGTCTCCTGACGATTCATAAACACAAACCAAGCCACATGGCGAAATAAAAGATACATAGAGTAGTGCATATTTCTGCCTGCCACTTAGCCCCTCTTCAGTAGATGGTCAAAATGAATGTACAAGTTGTGATCTGTTGACTGGTATCTGCACAGATGTGTCGAAAATTATTCCACCATCATCTGTATTATCATAGAGATAAATGGTATAAAATACTGACACGATGGAAACAGAAATAAATGTAGTGTAATGCGATCCTTTATTGATTACGTTTCGCTCACATAGTGGGCTTTATCAAGTCACAAACAGATCTGTGTGTGATTTGATATAGCTCACTGTGTGGGCGAAACGTAGTCAGTAAAAGATCGCATTATACTGCATTTGTCTATTTTTCCCTCCACATTATCGTGTTATGACGAAACGTTGGAGTTTCTCGTATATGTGCCGATAATTCACTATTAACCGAAGTTCATTATCGGGACATTTTGTCCCGATAATGATTTTGATAATGGTACAGGACGGACCAAAACATCAACTGGATTTTCCTTTCCAAATTATGGGTTGTTAGTGAATGGCTCTTGCCACGGTATTGTGACATTTAAATCACCGAAAACGATTATTCCATCTGAAGATCATAGTGCTTATGGAAGTTTGCTGATTACGTAGTTGTTTTAGATGAGATGGCAATAGAGTTGTAGGTGAGAGGAGCATACCGCTTCGTTGAAGCATTTGGAAGAACTTTTGTCCATGTTTTCATTGTGGTTATCTACCTTTTACACACACACATTTATGTCCCCTCTGTCATATAGTGGCATTTTAAATTTTACAACAAACTCTACGTAAAGATAACTTGGGCGACACTTGAAGTTTTCACTATACTTGTGTCGACATTCTCCTCTCACCAAGTTTGTCCTAAAGTCCTTATTAATCTAGAAGCATGCGGGAGCAACAGGGAGGGAGGAGCTCCAGCCAGCCTTCACAAACCTAGTTAACATCTTGTTCCGCCAAACTTTCAAGAAAAACTTTCACGAGTCTTACTTTTTTTTTTACTCATGTTGAAGCACAAGGCACGTGCCTCTTCTTAAGCATTATACCTGGGAGGCTTTCACACCTTAATTTGTATGATAATATGTTTTTTTTATCCTTCTCTATCCTCGGACCACCATCCCTTTCCTAGGTCCTCTTGAAGAGAAAAATAAGTGAAAATATTTGATAAGACTTGCAACGGAACTGAGTTGCTAATCCGTACAATGCAATATTTTACATCAATTTGCTAAAATTTTCGCAGAAATACAAAACAGAAAAGACAGGGCTGAAGGCATTTTATTTTTCGACGCTAGATAAAGTTAGTGTGTGAAAGCTTTTTGACAGTATGATAGTTTTTTCATAGTCTGTGAAAGCTTTTTTCAACAAAGGGTGTGACATTTTTATAGAACACTAATATTTTCTTTATAAATTTAAAGGATGTAAAAGCTTCAGAGGTCGCGTATTGTAGGCGTTGAAAAATAATTTATGAAAGAAAAGGAAGTTAACATAAATGAATGTTTAATCTAAGTACCGGAAGAGCTAGAGGTGGGGCCAGGTGCTGAGACTCAACCCCTGTAACTATACATACTGTAGGTAAATACATGTAGGGGAGCACAGACGGTGGGGGTAACGGTCACCTCTTTGAGTAGAGGTGTCTTCATGTTTTCACGTCACACACTTCTAGGGGGACTCTCTTGTTCCCAATGAAGGGCTCTTGTTCTGAGGCATTGCAGCTACACTCCGCTTCCTTGCATGAAACATTGCCCACTACACAATTAACCCGCACAAAGGAGAGAGAGAGAGAGAGAAGCTACGACGACGTTTCGGTCCGACTTTGAATATTTACAATGACACTATTTCTCAGGAGCTCTACAACCCTTATAGATTTAAGGATTCCCTGTGAATATATAGTAATCTCGAAGGGGGCGACAGCTGTTAAAATCTTTTATACAACTCTGCGATCTTGCAATTTTTAATAGCTATCACTTCTATATATATATTTTAATTTTCTCTGCTTCCTTGATGACGGGTTCCCAAAATTTCACAGAGCCAACTAATTCTGTTGGCGAAGCCATTGCCTATCTTTATTAGATTCCTTAGAATGATTGCGATTCAGTATTCATAGGCAAGACTTCGGGTAAGTCACCAAAGTTAAGACTGAGATATGTATAGAGGATCCACAACACCACAAACACACACACACACACACACACACACACACACACACACACCAGATCAGAAGGGAGGCCCAAAGACAGTACGAGAATGACATAGCAGCGAAAGCCAAATCTGACCCAAAGCTGCTGTACAGCCACATCAGGAGGAGAACAACAGTCAAGGACCAGGTGATCAGGCTGAGGAAGGTAGGAGGGGAGGTCACAAGAAATGACCGGGAAGTGTGTGAGGAGCTCAACATGAGATTCAAAGAGGTGTTCACAGAGGAGATAGAAGGGCCTCCAGAAAGGAGGAGAGATAGGGTACACCATCAAGTGCTGGACACAATACACACAAATGAGGAGGAAGTGAAGAGGCTACTAAGCGAGCTAGATACTTCAAAGGCGATGGGGCCAGATAACATCTCTCCATGGGTCCTGAGAGAGGGAGCAGAGGAGCTATGTGTACCCTAACAACGATCTTCAACACATCTATCGAAACAGGGCAACTACCTGAGGTTTGGAAGACAGCAAATGTAGTTCCAATTTTTAAAAAGGAGACAGGAACGTAGCACTAAACTACAGACCAGTGTCACTGACATGTATTGTATGCAAGGTCATGGAGAAGATAGTCAGGAGAAGGGTGGTTGAGCACCTAGAAAGGAATGAGCTTATCAACGACGGCCAACACGGTTTCAGGGACGGGAAATCCTGTGTCACAAACCTACTGGAGTTCTACGACAGGGTGACAGCGATAAGGCAAGAGAGAGAGGGGTGGGTAGATTGCATATTCTTGGATTGTAAGAAGGCGTTTGACACAGTTCCACACAAGAGATTAGTGCAGAAGCTGGAGGACCAGGCAGGGGTAACAGGGAAGGCACTACATTGGATCAGGGAATACCTGTCAGGGAGACAGCAGCGAGTCATGGTACGTGGCGAGGTGTCAGAGTGGGCGCCGGTGACGAGCGGGGTTCCACAGGGGTCAGTCCTGGGACCAGTGCTGTTTCTGGTATTTGTGAACGACATGACGGAAGGAATAGACTCCGAAGTGTCCCTGTTTGCAGATGATGTGAAGTTGATGAGAAGAATTCAATCGGACGAGGACCAGGCAGAACTACAAAGGGATCTGGACAGCCTGCAAGCCTGGTCCAGCAACTGGCTCCTGGAGTTCAACCCCACCAAGTGCAAAGTCATGAAGATTGGGGAAGGGCAAAGAAGACCGCAGACGGAGTACAGCCTAGGGGCCAGAGACTGCAAACCTCAATCAAGGAAAAGATCTTGGGGTGAGTATAACACCAGACACATCTCCTGAGGCGCACATCAACCAAATAACTGCTGCAGCATATGGGCGCCTAGCAAACCTAAGAACAGCATTCCGACATCTTAATAAAGAATCGTTCAGGACCCTGTACACTGTGTACGTTAGGCCCATATTGGAGTATGCAGCACCAGTTTGGAACCCACACCTAGCCAAGCATGTGAAGAAGCTCGAGAAAGTGCAAAGGTTTGCAACAAGACTAGTCCCGGAGCTAAGGGGTATGTCCTACGAGGGAGGTTAAGGGAAATGGACCTGACGACACTGGAGGACAGGAGAGATAGGGAGACATGATAACAACATATAAGATACTGAGAGGAATTGACAAAGTGGACAGAGACAGAATGTTCCAGAGATGGGACACAACAACAAGGGGACACAGATGGAAGTTGAAGACTCAGATGAATCACAGAGATGTTAGGAAGTATTTCTTCAGTCACAGAGTTGTCGGGAAGTGGAATAGTTTAGGAAGCGATGTAGTGGAGGCAGGCTCTATACATAGCTTTAAGCAGAGGTATGATAAAGCTTATGGCGCAGGGAGAGTGACCCAGTAGCGGACAGTGAAGAGGCGGGGCCAGGAGCTTTGACTCGACCCCTGCAACCACAACTAGGTGAGTACAACTAGGTGAGTACACACACACACACAGGAAGTTGCAACCAGTCGTAATCCCGTACGTGAAGAAGTGTTTTTATGTTCTAAACTTTGCCAGGCTCGAACTCACTGTCAGACGTTTTCCGCCCACTAATGTAATTGGCTTATTGCCTCTTAACTAAAACACACACACACACACACACACACACACACACATGCACATGAATATCAGGAAGTATTTCTTCAACGTCAAGTTTGTTAGGACAAAGCAGTAGTAGAGGTAGACTTCACACATAGTTATAAAAGTATGTGTGATAGGGCCTACGAGGCTAGGAGGGAGTAAACCTGGCATTTAACAAGAGGTGGGACCAGGAGCTGAGACTCTACTCCTGTAGCCACAAATAAGTACGAATGGATGAGCACATTTGTCGTTAAAGTAGCGTAACGTACTGTAAATAAACATAAATAAGAAAAGAATGGCAAACTTTAAAGGGTTCAGTTTTGGTGTAAGGAAACACACAGAGCAAAACAAATAATTATTTTCACTTTACACGTCTACTGACTTCACTTTGTGCTTTATAAAAATGATCAGTGCTTTATCTCTAGACACCCGACCCATCTATAAAAAAAGATCCATTCTGTCATCCTTTTGTCGCCACAACGTCAAAGGATGTATTTAATGTGTATTTCTGCATTCCTCTTCACGCCACTCTCCCCTCACTAACTGCTATTCTTTGCAAATTAATACTTTCGCTAATCCCTTTCCGTAGAGCTGTATGACTCTTAAGGGTCATTTCCCACCGAGGCAGGTGACATAAAAAAGAAGAAACACTTTCATCATCACTCACTCCATCACTGTCGAAACTACAGTTCAAAAACTGCAACATATCTCCACCAATCCTTCAGAGCGCAGGCACTGTACTTACCACCTCCAGGACTCAAGTCCGGCTAACCGGTTTGCCTGATTCCCTTCATTATCAAGTCATAAAAACTAATTGTCTCCACTCGCTCCTATCTAACACGCTCACGCACGCTTGCTGGAGGTCTAAGCCCCTCGCACACAAAACCTCCTTTGTCCCCCTCCCTATTATTATTATTATTATTGTAGAGGTGAGGAATCTTGTAAAGCGAAATGTTGTGTGTTTAAAGGAGTCTCTGGCATATGTTCTATTATTTATTATCTACTTCTGATTCATTTTGTGAGAACACTTGGCTCAGGTTTCTTAAGGCGTTTCTTATACCGGCCGGTTTTGTATATTACACCCTGGTTATGTTGTTTGTGCTCCTCAGACAAAAACTTCTCTTTGATGTCCTTTTTTTCTGGTAATTATTCTGTGAGTTAACCTCCGTTTTGGATACCATTCTTCCTTTTGCCTCCTACTTCCTCTTACCATCATTAACTTGCCAAGTGTCGAGGTTGAAGTCCAATAACCACTTGTTAGGCTGTTCAGGTAGCTTGTTCAAGTTATCTTGTAGCATCGTACATGCCTGTTCTTTTTAGTATACAGTGTAGAATAAGCTTGCATTTCTACAGCCTTTTCTTGTATGTAGAGCTTTATAAAGTCATGACCTTATAAAGCTATATAAAAACACGTTATCTAGCGTCTTCTTTATCTAGCGTCTTCTTTATCTAGCGTCTTCTTTATCTAGCGTCTTCTTTATCTAGCGTCTTCTTTATCTAGCGTCTTCTTTATCTAGCGTCTTCTTTATCTAGCGTCTTCTTTATCTAGCGTCTTCTTTATCTAGCGTCTTCTTTATCTAGCGTCTTCTTTATCTAGCGTCTTCTTTATCTAGCGTCTTCTTTATCTAGCGTCTTCTCTCATTCTCTCATTAAACCATCGAGATCGTGCTGATATTATTCATGAAAGTTCTCGTTGCAGACGATGCTAAAACCTTCATTAAATAAAGTTCTAATAAGGCTCAGTTTCTTCATTAGCTTCAACGATAGCTGCTCGGCGTCTTCTAAAGAGATTCCACGATGATGTAATGGGGATGAAAAATGGAAGGGTTCATTTTTCTTTCACTTCAAGTGTTTACTCTAATACTTGAGGGAATATTATAACATCCTCGGGGGATTAAGGGATTAGACATTCAACTAATATTTTTGTTTTTACTTAAAGCGTAATAAGTAGTTTTTGTTCACTGTTCAGTTTCTGCTCTCCGTTGCACCAACAGTTTCTGCTATCCATTGTATAAATATTTTCTGTTCCCTGTTGTCTTAACAGTTTTTAATTACCGTTGTACCTAGAGTTTCTGCTTACTGGTGTAACAACAGTTTCTTACCGATACTGTACTGATACTTTATTTTTGTCTTTACTAACAGTAGTGGTAATTGTTGTAGTAGTTGTATTTTTATTTGCAGTTGCAACAATTATAATATCAAGATTTTTTAGGTATTAAAGTATTACTAATTAACTAGTTTATATTTATGTAATTATTATTCAGTATCATTATTAGCTATTCCTTAAGAGAAACCTTTAAGTGGTTGCCAACATTATTTTCTTCAAGCAAAGTTTTGTTATTATTTTGCTCATCAGAGGAAGTCTGTTGATGGACTTGAGTTTTTCAACTCTGGTGTATGGTAACTGAGGCTAAAATCTTGGCAGTGTTGGCATGTGCAGGTGTCCTATGACTAAAGTTGTTGAACAATATTCCCAGCATCCTGGAATGGCTACGATAACTCCCAAACGTAGCATCAAACGTTAAGACAGGAGCTTCTTAATTCTAAGACGACGAGAGATTGAAATTCAAGTGTATAGATGCACATCTATTAATTTTACGTGTAAAATAGTTAATTTTTTTTATTCCCGTTAAATCACGTTAAGTAAATTTAAGTCTACCTATTGAATGGTTTCGGTATTTAATGGATGATACATTTTACGGACATGATAGTATCCATTAGGTTCAGTTTGAGTGCTGGCAAAACTGAAATTTTACTAATATTTTGATATATCAAGCCTTAACACATATGGCTTTAGAAGAGCTTTTCCTCCTCTGCTTTTAAATTTATATATAATTTCCATCGATGCCCCTTGTCAGGGTGATAAAGTCCTGTGATCCCTTGTCAGGATCATGTCTCCCCTGGGCCTTGGATCCTCTGAAGTGATCAAGCATTTACCTGACGTTGACAGTGTTGTCAACATTTTGTTGATTGATGGGGTATTTGTTTTTCCTGTTTACTATTCAAGTGTATCTTCTTCTTCATCCCACTTCTCTACTACATGATACTGAATGAACACTTCTCTGTGACTTCATCCTTTACTCATGAACTGAAAGAACTGTTGTTCATCCCACTTCTCTACTACATGATACTGAATGAACACTTCTCTGTGACCCAGATTGTTCATCCCACTTCTCTACTACATGATACTGAATGAACACTTTTCTGTGACCAGCTTGTTCATCCCACTTCTCCACTACATGATACTGAATGAACACTTTTCTGTGACCCAGCTTGTTCATCCCACTTCTCACTACATGATACTGAATGAACACTTTCGACCCGCTTGTTCACCCTCTTACATGATACTGAATGAACACTTTTCTGGACCCAGCTTGTTCATCCCACTTCTCCACTACATGATACTGAATGAACACTGGAACTCATCCTTCTCTACATGATACTGAATGACTCCATGTGACCTATTGTTCATCCCACTTCTCTACTACACGATATTGAATGAACACTTCACCTGTGACCCAGCTTGTTCATCCCACTTCTCTACTACATGATACTGAATGAACACTTCTCTGTGACCCAGCTTGTTCATCCCACTTCTCTACTACATGATACTGAATGAACACTTCTCTGTGACCCAGATTGTTCATCCCACTTCTCTACTACATGATACTGAATGAACACTTCCACACTGTGACCCAGCTTGTTCATTCCACTTCTCTACTACATGATACTGAATGAACACTTCCACACTGTGACCCAGCTTGTTCATTCCACTTCTCTACTACATGATACTGAATGAACACTTCCACACTGTGACCCAGCTTGTTCATCCCACTTCTCTACTACATGATATTGAATGAACACTTCCACACTGTGACCCAGCTTGTTCATCCCACTTCTCTACTACACGATACTGAATGAACACTTCCACACTGTGACCCAGCTTGTTCATCCCACTTCTCTACTACATGATATTGAATGAACACTTCCACACTGTGACCCAGCTTGTTCATCCCACTTCTCCACTACATGATACTGAATGAACACTTCCACACTGTGATCCAGCTTGTTCATCCCACTTCTCTACTACACGATACTGAATGAACACTTCCTTGCGTCTCTGTGACCCACCTGGGTGCTCACCTATCCTTTTTCTCTCGTACTGAAAAATCAGCTTTTGTCCACCATGTCTCTGTACCGGTAAATTATTTATGTCATGATCATGTCTACTCTTGTTCTGCGCTCTTCCCGAGACGTGAAATCAAGTTTCTCCAGTTTTTTTTTCCATATCTTTTGTTGTCATTTCAGCTGCAGCTTGGTGCCAAATATCTGTACTTGTTTTAGTTTCTTTTTGTCCTGAGGATCAATCTTACAACGGTGAATAATGTTTTGAAGGAATCTTTGAAGCTGTGTGTGTGTGTGTACTCATCTAATTTTGGTTGCAGGGGTCGATTCATAGCTCCTGGCCCCTCCTTTTCACTGGTCGCTACTAGGTTTGCGTTGAGTGTGTGTGTTTGGGTTGAGAGTGTGTGTTTGCGTTGAGTGTGTGTGTGTTTGCGTTGAGTGTATGTGTGTGTTTGCGTCCCAGATGTGATCCTCACTGGACTGGTGTTCCTCTCTGACTCTCCGCTTCTGTCATGTTAAATTTTTAACACCATGTAAGGCGTGTTCTTCCATTGCCAAGCTCTCTATAGCATTCTACGCCTTCACTACCTTAATGCTGAGGTCCTTTCTAATATCTTGGTGGCTCATTTGTCTATTTAGGTTTAGTATGTCTCTCCTTCGGTTCCTTCCCTTGACACACACTCTTTACCTTGTCTGTGCCCTCGACTACGATGTACGTCATAACAATATCTCCTCTCATTCTTTTCTTTCGTGATGTGAGGGTAAGCTTAATTTCTTGCAGCTCATATTTTACAGCTACGGGTTCGGTCAAGTGATAAACCTCTGCGCTCTTTTTTCAAGTTCCTTTATGTGTTTTACATGATTCCTTGTTCAGTTTTCTGTCTTGCACTGGAGCTTCCTAAAAGTTTTCAGCAGGTCGGCCGGTCCAAGACAGACTTCCCTTCACAATCCAGTGTTTTGCCTCTCTGTCCCAGTTTTATTTGCAAGTTTAATCATCAAAGAGATTTAGTAAGAGGGAAGCTCCACGAGTACAAGAGCTTGTACTCGTGTCTCATCCTCTATAATAAATTTATTATATAAATTAATAGTGTGTGTGCGGTCTCGCGCGAGCGTGTGTGTGTGTGTGTGTGTGTAAGTGTATTAGCTACCATTTTATGTGAGTATTCACTCAATTCCCTAATGTACTTTCATAACTGTGATTGCAGGGGTCGTGTCTCAGCTCCTGTGTGTGAGTTTTAATTTAAAATTACTCGGTCAATAACTTGCTTTGCATCATGTTTTTAAATGCTTCGTACTCATTTTTTTATTAACAGAACGAAGGCGCATATTTTCGTTAACAGTTGTGTCATACAAACAGTAAAAGACGAGGACACTGAAAGCGTCGAGCAATTATACACAACAGTTACCAGTAGGCACACCAGTTACTGGTGTAGATACATGGTTCAGAGAACCGTCAAGTTGATAAATTAGACACATGTGCAACACTTGGGTATCTTTAATGAGCAAACGTTTCGCCACACAGTGGCTTTCTCAGTCCAATACAGAGAAGAATGGTTGAAGATCAAAATTTAATCAGTCGTCGATTTTTAGAGGATAAAAAAAATTTGGCATCTTACTGTGGGTTCTTGGTATTTCAGGTTTTTTGGGGACTGTTTGTGACTGGTCTTTCCCGGACCAGTTAACTGTCTTTCCTACCTATCCCTTTCTACCTGTTTTCCCATGACTGCTAAAGGAACTGGCTGAATCTGTGAGTGGTACCATCCATCTGCTCTCCAATTTTTCTTGGTCACTTCTCTCAAGGCGGAGTGGGAGAAGGGCAAGGAGGGCAGCCTAATGCTTCACTGCGCGCCCAACTTAAGACAAACATTCCACAAACTTTACTCGGGTTGCCTAATGCTCCTCACACCCGGAACTTGCTTCACACTAAATCTCTCTGATGATCAAACTTGCAGATAAAACTGGGACACAGAGGCAAAACACTGGAGTGTGAAGGGAAGTCTGTCTTGGACCAGGCGGCCTCTTGCTGAGAACTTCTTGGGCTTCCCGCTGGAAGAAAGATTTATAGCACCTTGTAACACCCATTGTGACCTGATTAATCATCGGAAGTCTGGGCCAAGTTCGACTGAGTTATTCCTGAAGTTCAAAAACGAAAAGAAATAACATACCTAAACAGTGGAGTATTAAGAAGCGAAAAATAATCGCAAAAATACCAGTGTTGCCTACATTCAAATAACTACACAAACAAACACACACACACACACACACACACACACACACACACACACACACACACACTCACACAACCACACACACACACACACACACACACACACTCACTCACACACACACACACATGCGGCAAAATTTTTAATAAATACACTGGGGCACCCTGTGAGGAATAACATGAATCCACCAAACAAGAACAGCTGGAAACAGACAGTGTTAAAAATTAGGATATTGAGGATAAACACGAAACAGTAAATTTATAATTAGTTTATCCTGGTTTAGTTAATCTAAAAAAGACTAAAACTAACACTTTAAAATTAAACGTAACGGATTTTGAAGATGTTGTAATAATGTTGGTAGAATTACCGACAATGTTAGGTAAAAGGACACAAGTGCGACTAATACGACATTTTACTGTGGCAACGTTTCGCTCTCCAGGAGCTTTGTCAAGCCGTAACTTACGGCTTGACAAAGCTCCTGGAGAGCGAAACGTTGCCACAGTATGTCGCATGAGTTGCACATGTTTTCTTGTGCCTAACATAGAGACTTACGTAATTTGCGGACGATTTAGAGCAAGAGGAAGTACAGCGATGCTTATAAAAGCCACTTAGATCCACTTGAATGAAATGGTGTACCACTGAAAAGTATAAAGGCAAAAATACAAGCTTCAGATCTTGTTTTTATTTGTACAACGTTTCGTTGTATGTAGTCTTGATCTGATTTTGACATAGAGTAAAACGTTGTCTCAAGAAAAGCTTGCACTGAAACGTGAGTCTGTCTTCATAGTGAAATCCAAATAGAAATGCAACATTTCTAGCAATATAAATCTAAACCCAAGAAGAAAGAATTATAGTTGTTGAAAAATGGTATTGTGATGCCGACAACATGTGGGGAAAAAGGCACCTTTATGTACCGTTCAGGACATTTATTTGAGGAAATGTGACTTTTTTCGGTCCATTAGGACTGAAGAAGCAGCTAGGGGCGAAACGTTTCCTCTAATAAATGTCCTGAATTGTACATAAGTGTCTTTCCAAAATTATAGTTATTTATAATCCACTGTTCGTGAATACACAAATACTAGAAATAAAATTTAGCAACAAGATTGATGCTGCATGTTTTCATCTGGATTATCTTTAGCACTATATATATGTATATAGAGAGGACACGTCGCAGATGAGCTGCAGGTTAAGACGACTTCTCGATGTTCACTTGATTATAACCAGACAAGAAAATCCTTGAATCGAGGAATTCTTCCTGGAATCCATCAACATCATTCCCAATTTCATGAGCGTTTATATGAAATTCGTTTGTCGCTCGGCTTTTCCTTTGAAAGATCGCCATTTTGATGCCCGTATCAATCCATCTCTCGTTAAAGCTTTGCCATGTGTTTTTTGGAACATCTGTCTCAGGTCTTTCATTGACACTTATGTAGCGTTTTCAATAAATTAATTCCTCTTGGGAAATTTTGCACTCTTTCCTTGCCAGTATCAAAAGCAGTCCAATTTCGCCCCCAGCATTTTAGTGTTCAACTTATTCAAATGCTGGAAAATGTCATTCAAGTAAGCAGCTTTTCCAGCCAAACTTTATCCCCAAAGCGGTCAGGTAGCGAATGATTTTCTCATAAAAATTTAAATTTAAGTTGTGAATAACAACAAATATAAGGATTTTTGCAGGAGCAAGTGAGTGGTAGATCAAGTCCTAGTGCTCCAGTCCAGTTGCTTACCACATAACAAGGAAAGTGGAGAATTAAGGGCTTTCGTAGTGATGCAGTTCACAATGTTAATAGCATCCTTCAGAAGCAAGTGAAGCTGTGGTTAAGTCTCTTGTGTTGCCCAGTCCTTCCAGTGCATAAAGCTATGAATGACTTCAACATCAGGGTTGTTCTCGTATACCTAATCCCAGTTTACTTTCCTTTAAGGCTGGAGCTCCATCAGTACAAATAGTTGAAGATTTTAATGATTAAAAAATACACTTGACTGTTGGGTAAATGTATTGACCACTTGTGGTGGTCCTGTGTTGTCATGTGTATTGTACTTCTGCATATGGAAATAAATGGTATAAAATACCGACACAATGGAAAAATAAACACATAAGCAGTATAATGTGATCCTTTATTGACAACGTTTCGCCCACGCAGTGCTTTATCGAGTACAGACAGATCTACCTGGAAAATGAGCAACATGGAGATATATATAGGGTACAGTCAGGTGGAGAATGCTGGGTCAGGTGGAGAAAGCTGCATGTGAGTCTTAAAAAGTAGTGTGATAGTTAAAAACATAGTGTGACTTAAAGGACCTGCAGTGTACCATTCTTCAACGCTATCCCACCTAGAACTCAAGAATGGTACACTGCAGGTCCTTTAAGTCACACTATGTTTTTAACTATCACACTACTTTTTAAGACTCACATGCAGCTTTCTCCACCTGACCCAGCATTCTCCACCTGACTGTACCCTATATATATCTCCATGTTGCTCATTTTCCAGGTAGATCTGTCTGTGACTCGATAAAGCCCACTGCGTGGGCGAAACGTTGTCAATAAAGGATCACATTATACTGCTTATGTGTTTATTTTTCCACTTCTGCATATACCGTCAGCTGAGGATTGTCACGGGTTTATTCGTGTTGTTTACACTCACGGATTCATCGATCTGCTTGTCAAAGTTCTGTATTAAAAATGAACTCGAGGAGCACCAGAGACTACTTACACTCGAATATGAACATACAATTATATACAACAACAAGTGATTGAGTACGAAAAAAACTTAGTTTTATGGTAGAACACAGGATCACTATTTACATTTCAACTGTGTGTGCATATATATATATATAAGAAGGCCCTATTCCAGAGGGTGACGTAAAATATAATAAATTTTCAGAAGCAGTATCATGCATGCATCTAATATCATCCACTGAGAAAATTATATTCAGAATTCTTGGCTTTGAGACGCGTCTAAAGGGCCTTAAAGCGCCTTTGATGTTCTTAGTATATTATTGTTAGCGGTGGAGCTGGTGATGTGGTGTGTGTTTGGGTATGTTGGGTGTTGTGGTGGTGTATGTGGTGTGTGTGTGTTGGGGTATGTTGGGTGTTGTGTTGGTGTATGTGGTGTGTGTGTTGGGGTATGTTGGGTGTTGTGGTGGTGTATGTGGTGTATTATGATGGTATATGTTTGATGTACTGGGGAATGTGTTGTGTTGGTGTGTGCGGGGTGCTGGGGTATGTAGGGTGTTGTGTTGGTGTATGTGGGGTGTTGTACTGGGATATGTTTGATATGCTGGGGTATGTGGGATATTGTCTTCGTGTGTGTGTGGTATGTTGTATTGTGGATGTTGGAAGTTATGTATGTTTGATGATGTGCTGGGCTATGTGGGGTGTTGTGTGCTGTGGTATGTGATGTGTTGTATGTTGTGTATATTGAGAAAGGAGCTAGAGAAAGAAACAATTACACACAGCAGAGGAGAGCAGGAGAGAAAGAGACTGGGAGGAGAGGAAGGAGGAATAAATAAACATGGTACAATAACGCACTAGTCTCTGGGGTTGGCATCATTGTGGACAAAAATAGCATTTCTGAACATCCTGGGAGGTAATTTACTGCCAGGCATGACGCAACCCGCCCAACATTTTCCCTGGACTGCGATGGTAGTGCAGGCAATACAGGGCCAGGCGGTGACGCCTCAGGCAGTCATGGCACGGATGGCACCAAATGACCGCCTTCATACAACCATGGCACTATGGCAATAGGGAAGTTGTGCATGTTTCTCATTATATAAATGTAGTTATGTATGTATGCTGTGCTTTTGGGCAAAGTAGGTCATACAAGTCGATTTTTATGAAAAAAAAAAATAGCTTTTTGAAAACATTCTTATGCATTATAAATATTTTCGAATTAACGTGATGAACAAATTTTTAATTTTGCACCAAAACTAACTTAACAACTTAGTTTGCTAAAAAGGAGCGTAATATGATTTAAGACTAGATTAGGTTTAGTTAACGTAAATTAACCTGTGTTTAAGTATAATAAACTAAAAATCACGATATGTAAATAGCGAGTGAATTATATTTTGCAGTGCTTAGTCTGTTAACACCTTAAAGAATGCGTTTTCTACCGAACGCTAAATATGTCGGTAGACGGGATTTGTCACACTGTTGCTCTTTGCTGATACCTCACTGATTTTGGGAGAGTCAGAAGAGAAGCTGCAGAAGTTAGTGGAGGAATCTGAAAAGTGTGTAAAAGGAAGCGCAAAGTGAACAACTATATGAGCATGGTGATGATTAAAAGTAGAAATATAAGGAGTGAGAGATTGTCATTAGTTTAGCATTAAGAAGTATAGAGGAACTTAATGTTCTTACATATTCGAGAGATAGATCTATAAAAAAAATAGAATGACAAAAATAGATGAGGGGAAGAAAGTAGCTGTCAAGGAGTCTGTGGAGAGAGAAGTTTGCCATTGTGTATAAAATGAGGAATGTATCCAAAAATAATGGTGCCAACAAATTTGTATGTCAATAAATCATAATTTGTGAATGTTGCAGCCAGGAGAAGGTTAAGATAAATTATCGGTTATCAATGGTTGATGAATGTGTGTTGATAAGGAGAGTGTAGAACACTAATTCCGTAGAAAAGTTGTTCAGCATGTGTGGTACAATCGATGAAACATTTCACTTGTATAAATGATGAGAATAGAAATACCCTCCTTACACTTTAAGTTATAGAGGGTTTTTGTGAGCCAGTATGATGCATGTACCTCAGTGTGTGTGGTATTCAAAGTGATAGCTGGATGACACTCAACATAGCTTTGATATATATATATATATATATATATATATATAGGTACCACCTCTAGAACTTTACTGTGGACCCTCATCCTCAGAGAAGACAATACACACACACACACACACACACACACACACACATACATACACACACACTCACTCACAACAGGCCTAGTGTCTAATCGACATGTGCCTAGGACAAAATGGTAACTAACTAACTAACACACACACTCACTCACACTCTTAACATTTCGCAAACGGGCGAAATTATTTACAAGCATTATCTCTGTCCACAACGGCCAACAGTAACAGCCTTGTTGATCAGGCCCTGATCCACCACGAGGCCTGGTCACAGATCGGGCCACGGGGGCGTTGATCCCGGAAACCCTTTCTATGTATACACCAGGATTCGAACCTGCGCACTCTGCATCAAGGTACACAGTACTTTTTCCACACTGCCAACTGGTGGCTACTGGAACCTCACACAGCTGGTCACTCAGTGGGACTTCACACAGCTGGTGGTCACAGGGCCTCACACAGCTGGTGGTCACTGGGACCTCACACAGCTGGTGGTCACACGTATTAAGTCTGGCCATAAAAGGTATCGGCAGGTCAGGCGCTCTGATAAAACGACTTAATGGCGCCAGTATTGAGAAAGTGGCGCCTTCAAATTGCTATTGGGAAAGAAACTTTACTTAAACTTTACTGACTGAACACTGTCTGTTGTGCCTTTACTGTACACCACCAGCTGGAGACTGTCTGTTGTGCCTTTACTGTACACCACCAGCTGGACACTGTCTGTGGTGCCTTTACTGTACACCACCAGCTGGAGACTGTCTGTGGTGCCTTTACTGTACACCACCAGCTGGAGACTGTCTGTGGTGCCTTTACTGTACACCACCAGCTGGAGACTGTCTGTTGTGCCTTTACTGTACACCACCAGCTGGAGACTGTCTGTTGTGCCTTTACTGTACACCACCAGCTGGAGACTGTCTGTTGTGCCTTTACTATACACCACCAGCTGGAGACTGTCTGTTGTGCCTTTACTGTACACCACCAGCTGGACACTGTCTGTTGTGCCTTTACTGTACACCACCAGCTGGACACTGTCTGTGGTGCCTTTACTGTACACCACCAGCTGGAGACTGTCTGTGGTGCCTTTACTGTACACCACCAGCTGGAGACTGTCTGTGGGGCCTTTACTGTACACCACCAGCTGGAGACTGTCTGTGGTGCCTTTACTGTACACCACCAGCTGGAGACTGTCTGTTGTGCCTTTACTGTACACCACCAGCTGGAGACTGTCTGTTGTGCCTTTACTGTACACCACCAGCTGGAGACTGTCTGTTGTGCCTTTACTGTACACCACCAGCTGGACACTGTCTGTTGTGCCTTTATTGTACACCACCAGCTGGAGACTGTCTGTTGTGACTTTACTGTACACCACCAACTGGAGACTGTCTGTTGTGCCTTTACTGTACACCACCAGCTGGAGACTGTCTGTTGTACCTTTACTGTACACCACCAGCTAGAGACTGTGTGTTGTGTCTTTACTGTACACCATCAGCTGGAGACTGTCTGTTGTGCCTTTATTGTACACCACCAGCTGGACACTGTTGTGCCTTTATTGTACACCACCAGCTGGAGACTGTTGTGCCTTTATTGTACACCACCAGCTGGAGACTGTTGTGTCTTTATTGTACACCACCAGCTGGAGACTGTTGTGCCTTTATTGTACACCACCAGCTGGAGACTGTTGTGCCTTTATTGTACACCACCAGCTGGAGACTGTTGTGCCTTTATTGTACACCACCAGCTGGAGACTGTTGTGCCTTTACTGTACACCACCAGCTGGAGACCGTTGTGCCTTTACTGAACACCAGCTGAAGACAGGCTGTGGTTCCTTTATTGAATATCGTCAATTGGGCTCCCACTCTTCACTATTTTAACTATACTCTCTTATCTACCCACCTTTTTTTTTTCTTGCCCACTTCCTCTCTACCATCCCATTTCATCTCCACTTCTTTTCCTCTTGTCCCAATCCATTCATCAACTTAAACCTACATTGTAAATGAATTTTCTGCTTCCTCCTCATCTTCATTCTTTTTCCGCTTCTTTCTCTTCATGTTTCCTCTTCCGTCCCTTCTCATCTTCTTCCACTCTCTCTTCGTCCTTCTCCTGTATCCCTTTTCATCCCTCTCCTCTACCTCTTCCACTTCAAGCAATTAGGTGTTAAACGGGACAGAGGAGTAATTACAGCGATTCAGGTATGACACGGGTACTAGAGGCAGGGAGGGGCTCCTTAACATTAATCTGTCTGCTGTGATGTCAACAAACCACCTCACACAGGAGAGAGAGAGAGAGTATATTCAGTAAAGGAACAATAAGCAGCTGCCAGCATGTAGTAAAGAAATATTAATAGGAGCAATAATTATATGCATCAGTAACAATAATATTTAAAAAAAATGTATATATAAAAACATGAGAGGGAGGGAGGGAGGTATGGAGAGAGAGAAAGAGAGAAAGGTGGGTGAGGGCAAGTAAGGAGTTTGAAAGCTTTTCTAATAACATCAGCATCTCGGACATCAGAAGATGAGAAAATTTAAAATGGAAGGAAAAATATTACCATGGATATTACAAGGGAAGCCAAGAAAGAGGAAATTGAGAGAGAGAGTGAGAAGATAATATTAAAAAATCTGTCTGATGACGAGCATTTCTGAAATTGCTGGGAAAGATAGGAAGAGAATACCAAACGAAGGAGAAGACGAAATTTGATGACATCAGTATTCTCTTAAGAATAGGAAGGAAAAACTAGAAAAGCGAAAGATAGAAATATGTCAAGAACAAGATTGGAGAGAAAAGGAGAGAGAAAGAGAGGTTCAGCGTCAATTTACCGCTAATATAAGAGAGGACAGTATAAAGATAGAATGAGGAAATCGATAATACTACCTGGAGTGTTCTGAGGGTCAACGCCTCTGCGGCCCAGTCCATGGCCAGGCTTCCTGGTGGGTCAGGACCTGATCAACCAGACTGTTATTACTGGCCGCACACAGTCCAATGTACGAACCACAGCCCGGCTGGTTAGGAATTGATTTTAGGAACTTATTAAATTTTCTCTTAAAGGAAGATAGGGGTCTATTGTCAGCACCAGTTATGTAGAATGGGAGGCTGTTGAAAAATCTTGGGCCCCTTACAATTATTGTTGCCTCAGAGTATTCAAGGCACCCCCGCATTTCTCTGGGGGTATATTGCATTGTCTGTCGAGCCTTTTGCTTTCGTAGATAGTGAATTATGTGTGCAGACTTAGGACTGGTCTCTCTAGGATTTTCCAGGTGTAAATTATTATTTTCTTTCTCGCCTGTGCTCCAGGGAGTACAGATCAATGGACTTCATAGGTTCCCAGTAA
Source organism: Cherax destructor (assembly GCA_009830355.1). Classification (NCBI taxonomy): domain Eukaryota; kingdom Metazoa; phylum Arthropoda; class Malacostraca; order Decapoda; family Parastacidae; genus Cherax; species Cherax destructor. The sequence continues at coordinate 509,990 of WNWK01000097.1, read as the reverse complement.
TTAAGGTGCTTGCCTCAACTTATACGTGCAATGAAAGTTCTCTGTACATTCTCTAGATCCGCAATTTCGTCTGTATTAAAAGGGGCTGTTAATGAACAGCAATATTCTAGCCAAGAGAGAACAGGTGACACTTAAAGAGGATAATCAATGGTTTGACATCCCTTGTTTTGAAGGTTCTTATTGTTTATTTCATCATTTTCCTCGCGGTTGTGATTCTTAAAAGTGAGATCCTCTGACATTATCACTCCTAAATTCTTCACATAAGTTTTTCGCTCTATTGAGTGGTTATAATTTGTTTAATACTATGTACTAGCTTTTAATTCCTCAAGTTTTTGCATAGCCGAGTAACTTAAATATGTCCTTATTGAACTTCGTATTGTTTTCTGACACACACACACACACATATGTCCTACGAGGAGAGGTTAAGAGAAATCGACCTGTCGACACTGGAGGACAGATAGGGGGATATGATAACGACATACAAAATATTGAGAGGAATAGACAAGGTGGACAGACAGGATGTTCCAGATATGGGACACAGCAACAAGGGATCACAGTTGGAAGTTGAAGACTCAGATGAATCACAGAGATGTTAGAAAGTATTTCTTCAGTCACAGAGTTGTCGTGAAGTGGAATAGTCTGGGAAGTGATGTAGTGGAGGCAGGATCCATACATAGCTTTAAGAAGAGGTATGATAAAGCTCATGGAGAGGGAAGAGTGACCTAGTAGCGGCCAGCGAAGAGGCGGGGCCAGGAGCTGTGACTCGACCCCTGCAACCACACCTAGGTGAGTACATACATACGTGCACACAAACATTTACTTGCTTATCATCATTTCATTCTCGCCGACTCCTCACATGAGCCATAACATTTTCCAAAACAAGACGACCCTATACGAATAAAATATTTACAACTGTAATCCCACTTATTTACAGACAAGTCTTGCTGTATTCACTGGAAATTCTCAACTATTTTTTTTCTCCATTGTTCATTATCACTTTTTATGTCTCTTTCCATACCATCATACAGGTCCAGATATCCCTCTTCCGTCTCCATGCCAGAGGGCGTCAAATCCTAGGAATAATGAGCACCCAGGTGGTTTATTGTTGATAATGGATTGCGGTTGCTCAGGTAAGGTCAAACTATCTGGCCACCTGCTGCCTTCCTCACACCATTAAGACACTACTTGACTCTAGCAACACCATGTACATGGGTTATCATAGTATGCCTTAACACAGCACCACAATGTGGGAGATCGTATCATTCAGGCAACCTCTACAAGGTCCCTCTTCAGGTTTACTTAATTCACAATACACAACACGCACATAGAAGACGTTTCGGTCCAACTTGGACGTTTTACAAGTCACAATTATGATTTGTAAATGGCCCAAGTCGGACCGAAAAGTCGGGTTATTTATGTATTGATCCAGTCACGGTATTTTGTCTTTGTGTTTTCTGATAATTATCAGGTCAGTTCAATTCAAATAAGTTCACAGGACAAGTCAGCGATGTCCTCTGGTTTCAAGCTACGAATTCCACCGAGGATTTATTTCTGACCAGTGCGCCATTACTATTTTCTTACTGTCTTTCCTCTCTTATACATCCTTCCCTTTCTTTCACCGCCCTCACTCCCTATCTTTCACTGCCCTCCCTCTCTTTCAAATCTTCCTTTTTCCTCCCTGCTCCCGCATATGAGTCCTATATGTCTCCTCATTCTTATACTTATACCTTCCTCTCATTCGCTCTTGGTTTTCTGTATTTCTCCTTCCAAGCACTCCCTCCCTTCCTCCTTCCTTCCCTTCCTCCACCCTCTCCCTCCCACACAATTGTGCCTCCCACTTCTCACACACATTCACTCTGTTTTAACCCTTTTCCTTCCAGTCTTATCCTCTTTCTTTATCGCCACGTTTGCTCCCATTCCGCCTTGCCCCTTCAAAATATCCTTTTATTGCACTTTCCCTATATTCCAGCTTTCATCTTTTCTGCTCTTTGCCTTTCCACCTTCTCTATTTCCCTTCTAAATTATGTCCTTATATATTAAGCTTTAATACTGTCTTGGGTGTAAGTAAATTCATTTAGTTACAGGTATAAATAAATACAGTTACATAAATTAAGGTGATTACAATTGTCATACATAGTAACATATGTGTAAATTACCTGGGATAACCAAAAAAAGTCGGACGAGGTGACACTTATTTCCAGTGGGGTCCTTGTTATATTTTTTTTATTTAAAGGCTAGCTTTAAGATACAGTAGAAATCAGTCACGATAATAACTTTAGAAACTAAAACAGCTAAGTGAACTGTGCGAAAATCAGTTACAGTAACACTGTGAGAAAGGAGGAATTCAACTGGCGGGAGCTGCTGACCTCTCCTGCGTGTTGTGGGCACATTACCTCGTCTCCGCCAACCATTAGTAGAATTCTTAATGAGATGAGATATTGTCCTCAAATATAAAACAAAAACACAAGATGCAGAACAAGCTTTTATTAGGTCAACGTTTTGTTCTGTGTGCAGCTTTATAAAGTCGTCACTTGGTGAAGAGCTCTACACATAGCAAAATGTTTCTGCAACCAATTTTTGTCGTCATACAGAATAATTCTAACCAGAATAATGCGATCCATAACAGTCGGCTAACTCCCAGGTCTCTGATAGGTGAACAGGGGCAGCAAGTGTTGGGGAACTTGCGTGTGTGTCCATCCTTCCCCAGGATTGACCCTGGGTACCTCGGTTATGAGCAGAATGCCCACCAACTAAACAACTTATCCTCTATATTTCTGCCTACCCACCTTTACCCTCCTCTCATCATGGATCAAAGTTCATAACCAAAGCAATCCTCATATAGTGTAAAAATGTATATTAAGAATTTGCCGAGTATTCTGGTATTGGCAAACTGCTGTTGATATACATGTTTCTTTACTTCTGGCATGATATATCAGGTGAACGACCGACCGCATTTATTCCTTAAATAGAACTTTAAATATTTATACCATTTGCTTAGCAAATTCTTTAGATGTGTTATTATTATTATTATTATTGTTATTATTATTATTATTATTATTATTATTATAACCATCATTATTATTTAATAATACTGTTATTTAAATCTGTAGCTGTTCCCAAAAGTTGGATTATCTGGTGTGAATTATTATTGAATATTGAGTCTGTGAAAAGTATTTATATATGTTGGGCGCCGACCCCCCCCCCAACCCCCCAACCCACGCGCAGTTGAAAATCTGCGTATAGCTTTTGACTCCTCAAATAACTGCTAATGGCCTACTGTTGACCGGAGGTCTTACCGTTGACATAAACAGTGGATTAACACATATTTTGCATATGTATTATGTACTGTATTCTTACAATAAAGTTAGCTAGAGAAAAGAAAGTGTTTAGGAAAATCGTAAGGAAGAGCAGATACATTTACAGTACTGTACTGTATTTATCGATACCATAAGTTTACGTCGTCTGTTTACAAGATGATTCGTCTTATAGGATACAAAACACTGCTGATGTTATACCTATTACTAAAACTAGACATCAAAAATGAAAACATAATGTGAAAAAGAAATTCATATTTATGATTGAATATTTCATCTTTATGTTAATATTTCTATCGACTGGGAATGAAACATGTACCATCTGTATTATTATATATTATTATTATATATTATTATTGTTTTATTTTTATATATTATTATATTGACCCTTGTGGGGTCAATAATTATTTCATTATTATAATTATTATATTGCATCTTTACCTTTGTTTACATTTCTCTGGACTGGGAATGGATCATGTACGATCAAGTTCGATATAAAACTTGAATGAAAATTATTTATTGTTGAGAGATCTCATTCATAAAATCAATCTACTCAAGAACATTCAAATTATTTTAGAACGACGGTGTCTTTCCTAACGACATATATATAAAAAACTGAAAGACCTTCATACACTATATAGTTTACTCTCGAAAAAATGTAATTGACTTTCAGAACTGCAGGATGCTGAGAGAGGGTTTATATGACTTCAGGTTTCAGCTTCATAATCGCTTCAATTAAATTTTTGGTTTCTTTGCTAGTTTTGAAAAAGATTCTGAGAGGGAAAGTGTGTGTGTGTGTGAAGTACGAATATACATGTGTATACAGTATGTATTTACCTGACTATATAACCTCTAGCTCTACAGCAATCCTATGAACTTAAAATTTACTGACGTTTCTCATCTCTTCTATCATTTCGGGCAGACTAAAACTGTAACTTAAACCTACGTAACATAAATAACTAAAGAAAGTATAATAAACACCTGTCAGTGCTCAATACTAACCCACATGATCTGTATATTTCGACCCCCTGATGGAGTCTTCTTCAGAGGGTCTAGAACGCTGCAGTGTCACCCCTATATTGATCAGTCGGGTTTCTGAAATGTTGTCATAAATGCTCACACGTTGGTGTCAATTTTATACATGTGAAAACATGGCCTTTGATTGCGTAATGTTTTAGTTTTAGAAATATTATATTGTAGTCTAACTGTATCAAATATTCTCTGATATTTAATAACATGATTCACTGGATATTCATCTTCTAGAGATGCAAGTATTGGGTCAAGCATATTTATTATTGCATCATTTGTATTCTTGCATGGCCTGAAACCACACTGGTAAGGGTTAAGCGTATTATATTTTGTTATGATTGCGTACATTTATGTATTTTTTATTTTATTTTAATAGCAAATTAGAAATTGGTCTGCAGATATTGATTTCTTTTTGGGTCTCCGCTTTTGTGACTTGGAGTAACAATTGTTTCCTTAAGTATGATTTGGGAAAAATTTTGATGCTATAGATTTAATAAAAAAAATATTGCCAGGGTAGGCAACAATAATAAATTTTAAGGAATTTGTTGGAATTACCTCTAGAATTGGTTGGGATAGGTATAGAGAGCTTAGGTAAACTTGGTGTGGGAGTTGGGGATTTTGTTGGCCAAGTTTGATCGTCTGGTCGAGAAGAAATTACCGAGTTTATTTGCTGTATTATCTATTGGGATGAAAGGTTCATTTGGTCTATCTTGTATAAATTCTTTGGATTTTAAGAATTTAGTTCAACGCCGTATTTGAGTATGTTTTTCAGCTCTTATTTATATCTCCTTTTGTTTCATTAAACATGTTAGCTTAATTCAGTTGTTTGCATTTCTTTATTAACTTTCAAGTGTCTGGCCATATTTTGTGTCTCGTGTTTTATTAGCACAAGACCTCCAGATTCTTATTATAAGACTAATCTGTGACTCATTGCATTTTGTTTCTGCTTTCTGCAAATGATTTTGTTGTATACTTCTTTCATGCTCTCTTAAGTTTTGCATCTCTGCAATAAATAAACAATCGACTTTGTAAAAACTAATGTATAATGGGACTGAATGTGCTTTGCGTCTCAGCACTTTTAAGCTACAATGGTCATCATTGTCTGGAAGATCCCAAGATTACAGTGTCCTACTGATACTTCCACTCATTGTCATGTGTCGTCGTGGTCTCCTCTGTTTTGTTCGTTTGGTCCCAGTTTTTTTTCTAGCATGCGCTGACCCTTCAGTTACATGCTTCAACGTCAATAAACACTGATTTCTTTTTTTCGTTTCTGCATCTGATTTCTGTACTGTCAGATCTTCTTAGAGAGAAACTAAGTCCACTATCACCACCATCACCATCACCACCTCCACTATCACCTCTCCCCATCACCATCATCACTACCACATTACTACTTCCACCACCCACTACTACCACTCGTACCGCCACCATCCACTCCCATCACTACCACGACCATAACATTATTATTCAACCTTAGCGGACTCTCCCATACCACCACATCCTGACTCTAATTAAGAAAGTCTTACAAGTGTTCTCAGGAATTATTGCAGCGTGTAAGTTCAAATAACATCTGTGAGAGAATTGATGGAGCAGTGCGGGAAGTGCTTGAGTAGTGGAGGAAGTGTTAGTGCTCTGAGGGAAGTGTTGGTGCAGTAAGGGAAGTGTTGGTTCAGTGAGGGGAATGATGGAGCATGGGGGAAGTGTTGAAGTGAGGGAAGTGCTGGTGCAGTGAAGGAAGTGTTGGTGCAGTGAGAGAAATGATGGAGCAGTAAGGAAAGTGTCGGAGGGAAATATTTCAGCAGTGAGGGGAAGTGTAGGCAAACGACAGTGGTATTCAAACCAGAAGGGACCAGGAGGCAGTACCAACAGCAGAGATCAGAGCAGCTTCAAAACAAGGAGAAATACATAGCTGGGAGTCTAGCTCTCCAGTCCCACAAGTCCTCCAAGAAGACCCTAGAGTCTCCTGCACCTGCAGGCACCTCTGTCGTCGACGTTGCTCGCTCAAGCCCCCACACCATCCTCATTAACTGATCGATCTACACCACCATACACAGTAATGTTTTTGCTGTGCTCTTTGCTCTGAGCTCTCCAGCCCCCATCACGTCTCTCCTTCGCTCTCCTTGATCTATTTTCCTCCCCTCCTCGTTTCCTGTATCTTTGTGATAGTACCATTAGCCACACCATATATCTTCCTGATAGTATCTATAGCTACACCATATATCTTCTTGATAGTAACTAGAGCCACACTATATATCTTACTGATAGTATCTAGACTAGAGCCACACATTATCTCTCCCTAATAGTCTTCTTGCCAACATCCCATTCTCCATGGCGGTAAAAAATAACGTTAGTTAAACTATACTGCAGACGCTGATGGTAGATAACAGTAGAGGTAGTGAAGCCAGACACAAGTGCCTGAATGTGCTTCCATGCCCAGGCCAGCTTTAACAGTGTAAATGTTTCCTGCTGAAGGGCGCTAGTGGCACCTCGTGAAGGTTTAAGCTATGCCAGACAGTTGTTGAAGGTCGGAAGACGGCTTTATCAGCGGAGGTTTAATTCTCTCTCTTCAAAAATCAAAGTCCTCTGTTTAAGATATCTAAAAATCAAAGTCCTCTGTTTAAGATGTCTAAAAATCAAAGTCCTCTGTTTAAGATGTCTAAAAATCAAAGTCCTCTTTTTAAGATGTCTAAAAATCCAAGTCCTTTTCTTTAAATGTTCATGACTTCTCAACAGTTCTGTGCAAGGTGCACAAGGTACTCAAACCTAGAGTACAAGATCCTTGAGGACAAAGAAACTTTTGCCACCTGAACAAGGACTCTGTATACATACTGATTACATAAAGAAACCAATGACCTAGTAGTCCAGTGACCTAATACTGGCCAATAATGAAATCTTTCAATAATCGTGCGTGGAGAGAGTACCAAGATTAGTAGAGGACAGGATACTACATACAACAGACTAAGACTAAACTATATCTTTGGCAGTTCAGTTTTTATTTAACTCTGACTAATCAGTCCTTTCTTATACTTCCACTGTTATTCTTGTTGATATAAACGTTGCCTGGGCTTGGCCAAATATCGCCTTGCCAGATGTGTCCTAGCCGATTTTTTTATGTTTATTTGTGGTTAGGTAAATTTTTATATGCTTATATAACCTATAAAATATAGCTAGGCCAAACCTAAAAACAACGAAAAACTATTTTCCAAATGCAGTCAACTTTCTGAAAGTGTTGTTAGGAATCTAGTAAGAAATATGAATCATTTAGAGGAAAATTAAGTCCGCTCAGTAGAATTATGTATCTTAAAATGCCACTAATTAAATAATGAATCTTAAAATGCCACTAATTCAACAATGAATCTTAAAATGCCACTAATTCAATAATGAATGTTTAAATGCCACTAATTCAATAATGAATCTTAAAATGCCACTAATTCAATAGAGATAATGTATCTTAAAATACCACTAATTCAATAGACAGATCAAAACAAACCTTATAGGATATGGCGAATTACTTCGTTTTTAATAATACGATCATTTAAATCTTGAGACTATATGCACATTTTGCTTCAAATAGATCAATTAAACAATACTGTGATGAGAGTGTAATCTGAAATACCCAACATATAGTTGTTTACTCTTTAGGGTCTGATGGAGAATCGTGATGATTCCATATAATTCTCTTTTGGGGCTATGGCTTACAGAATAAACCTGAAGTGCACAATAAACTAGCCACTCAGGCGGCAGTAATTAAATTAATCACCAACATTTAGGCTCACTAGCTCCCACAGTGAAGGATGGACCAGGGTATTAATGGAAAAAGAGACACTGATGCAGTATAATGCCATCCTTTATTGACAACGTTTCGCCCACACAGTAGGCCTTATCAAGTCACAAACATTTCTCTCCAGGGTAATAATGGTGGGACACAGGGACCACCTTATCTCGCCCTCCCATGTTTAATCATGTTTACACAACGTCTCCCCTCATCCCTCTCATCCCACCACCCCAGCTGACTTCTCACACTCACCCCACACCATCCCTCTCAAGTCTCTCCACTCCAAAGGCTATCTCCCGCATCCCATCTTCCTTCTCTCACCTAACGAAGCTAACCTTCCTTACTGACACACCTCCAACATTCCGATTCCTAAGTAAGTAATTTTATTTAGGTACAGGTACACATAAGTACAATTATAATACATATTGTAAATTACCTAGGATAACCCAGTCCTTTATTACTTCACACTAGCAATCGTGCTCCTGTACAAACCTGTTACTCTTGTACAGTACCCGTGCTTCTGTACATCTTCAACTCTCTGCTTGTGTATGTAATCAGCCTCTCTGTTTCTGTACATATTCAACTCCCTGCCTATTTAGTCAGCCCCTCTGTTTCTTCACAGTTTCTCTACTTTGCACCACTGTAAGCCACCCAGCCCCTGAACACCCTCATCCATCTTCCTAGTCCCACCATTCATATCTATCTTGCATTCAGCGGGAGACTCCCTGCGCCCCATCCCCCCACCTGTGCTTATAAACACACTCCCATCATCAGTTCATCCAGAAGCCCAATATTCCCTTCTCTGTGTGACACACACACGTGTTATAGCATATCGGATATTTAATATAGACATAGCTTTTTGTTATATTCGGTGTCTTAAACCAGAAACAAGTGGAGAAACGGTAGTTATACGTAGAGAGCAGCTCCAAGGGTGGCGCAGACATAAGTTTAGCAGCCAAGTCACACGTCCTTTGTGGGGTCACAGGAGCGTTCACAGATGAGTCGTGGGGAGAATGAGGTGCATGCCTCTGGCTATAGATCAGCTGGGAGCCATGCAGAGAATAGATGAGGCATCTTCTGCCTCAAGGCTGGGAAACTTGTTGTAGTGATAAGGTGCTTTCTGGGCATTGGTTTTAGGCTGGACTCAGGAGAGGGGGATGGCGACCCCTTCCCTCTATAAGGAGAGAATGAGATTTTAAAGATTCAAGACTTTGACCCAGCTTCAGGGAGACTGTAGGAAGGAAATCCTTGTGTAAACTTTGGTGGTGTGATAATATGCAAGTGAACCAAAGTCTTTACTTCTTAATGTCGCAGTATTACCTCTTGGGTTTATCACTTCCCCATGAATAAAATAATATTCCATAAAGTAACCTTTACTATGTGCCCCTTTCCTCCTTGTATGTAACGTAACCCTCTGTATTATGGGCCACTCTTTGTCTGTGTTTATACGATGTTACTTTAGTATGTGCCTCATTCCCTGTGTTTAGGTAAAGTAAAATACATATTTATCTAACTTCTTATTCTTCTGACCGAGAATAGAATTAGGCTCGTGGCATTATTTTCAAGACTCATGAATAAGATATTGTAATTTTTGGGTACCTGGCACACCTAAATTATCATTGGTAGAAGAAATATATTTTATACTCTTAAATCTGGTGTACTTAGAAAGTCACTGGGGAGCCAGGTAAGTCTTAAAGTATATTAAAAGTGATATATATATATATATATATATATTGTTTGCAAAAATTTGATGATAAATCAAAAGGATTAGTTCTGATAGTTATAGTCTGTATAATAAGAAGGAAGCTGGTCATATAACACTCTCTCTCTCTCTCTCTCTCTCTCTCTCTCTCTCTCTCTCTCTCTCTCTCTCTCTCTCTCTCTCTCTCTCTCTCTCTCTCTCTCTCTCTCTCTCTCTCTCTCTCTCTCTCTCTCTCTCTCTCTATCTCTCTCTCAGTGGATCTTGACAAAAACACAGCAAGGCAGTTGGACCAGCTGAGATTTTGCTTCAGATCAAAAAAATTCTTCATACCAAATCTTTTAATGTATTATGAAATTCTTAAAATACACAGAAAAGAAATGGATTTTCGCGTGTTTTCCTTATGAGTCTCATCTGAACCATAAACAAATGTTGAGAATCACACAAGTCCCACAAAGAACAGGGTGGCAGTAGAGTGTGAATTACCAAGAACGGTCATTGCCTCCTTGGTATTTCCTCCAGAAGACCAAGTCCGTGTTAATTCAGCATTCAAAGAATTCAACTTTTTCTAACTAGTTTCAGCCACAGTATCTCGCACGACACTGTGTGTATCTCACATTCTAAGGCTGGAGTGGTAAACATAAAGAAGGGGGTGCTCAAATTGTGTGAGATGACCACAAATATATACTCCTAAAACCTTCCAATCTTCGTAACACTCTTTTCCTTCTTTCTCACTCCTGCGGTACCTTCAGGAGTATGCTACCACGCTTTCTGAAAACGTCAATGAAGTTTTTCATTAAGCTAGAAAAATGGGACTTAGATTTCGTGGTAAACTCGATAAACCACAACTAAACACAAAAATTTTAGTCTCGAACCAACGAACGCCGAGAAAAACCTGGAGCAGATACTCGAGCGAATCTCCAGACACAGCACCAGGAAGAGACTCAGCATCGTCAACAACTTCCCCAGCAAGGGTATGCCTATGTACATGAGTGATCATAACGTACCTGTATACTCTCATCGAACCCACCAGAGACCCGAGCGTTGCCACCTTTCTTTTTCAGTACCTCAGTGTGGCTGTCTAGAAACACATCCCCGGCCGGGATCTGAGAATCTCCTCCACAACTTAAATTAGAGTTTTCCCACACCTGGAATTCTGTGTATATGTTAATTCCTCAATACATGTACTCGTAAATATGCAAACATGTGTTCCATGTATCATTTAAATCAATGAGGATTTAAACAATCATCAACTAAATACCTGTATATAGTGGGTGGTAGGGGAAGAAAATAAGCAGCTCTGAGGAGAAATACTGAGGTCCCAATTAGCACCCAGTGTGTGTACTCACCTATTTGTGGTTGCAGGGGTCGAGTCATAGCTCCTGGCCCCGCCTCTTCACTGATTGCTACTAGGTCCTCTCTCTCCCTGCTCCATGAGCTTTATCAAACCTAGTCTTAAAACTATGTATGGTTCCTGCCTCCACTATGTCGCTTTCTAAGCTATTCCACTTCCTGACAACTCTATGACTGAAGAAATACTTCCTAACATCCCTTTGACTCATAGGAGTCTTCAACTTCCAATTATGACCCCTTGTTTCTGTGTCCCCTCTCTGGAACATCTTGTCTCTGTCCACCTTATCTATTCCTCGCAGTATTTTATATGTCGTTATCATGTCTCCCCTAACCCTCCTGTCCTCTAGTGTCGTCAGGCCGATTTCCCTTAACCTTTCTTCGTAGGACAATCCCCTTAGCTCTGGGACTAGTCTTGTTGCAAATCTTTGCACTTTCTCTAATTTCTTGACGTGCTTGACCAGGTGTGGGTTCCAAACCGGTGCTGCATACTCCAGTATGGGCCTGACGTATATGGTATACAGAGTCTTGAATGATTCCTTAGTGAGGTATTGGAACGCTATTCTTAGGTTTGCCAGCCGCCCGTATGCTGCAGCAGTTATCTGATTGATGTGTGCCTCAGGAGATGTGCTCGGTATTATACTCACCCCAAGATCTTTTCTTTGAGTGAGGCTTGCAGTCTTTGGCCACCTAGACTATACTCTGTCTGCGGTCTTCTTTGCCCTTCCCCGATATTCATGACTTTACATTTGGCAGGGTTAAATTCAAGGAGCCAGTTACTGGACCAGGCTTGCAGCCTGTCCAGGTCTCTTTGTAGTCCTGCCTGATCCTCGACTGATTTTATTCTTCTCATTAACTTCACATCATCTGCAAACAGGGACACTTCTGAGTCTATCCCTTCCGTTATGTCATTCACATATACCAAAAACAGTACAGGTCCTAGGACTGACCCTTGTGGAACTCCACTCGTCACAGGTGCCCACTCTGACATCTCGTCACGTACCATGACTCGTTGTTGCCTCCCTGTCAGATATTCTCTGATCCATTGCAGTGTTTTTCCTGTTACGTGTGCCTGATCCTTTAGCTTTTGCATTAACCTCTTGTGAGGAACTGTGTCGAACGCCTTCTTGCAGTCCAAAAAATGCAGTCTATCCACCCCTCTCTCGTGTCTTACTTCTGTTACCTTATCATAAAACTCCAGTAGGTTTGTGACACAGGATTTTCCTTCCCTGAAACCGTGCTGGTTGTCGTTTATAAGCTTGTGTCTTTCTAGGTGCTCCACCACTCTCCTCCTGATGATCTTCTCCATGACTTTGCATACTATACACGTCAGTGACACAGGTCTGTAGTTTAATGCCTCGTGTCTGTCTCCTTTCTTAAAAATTGGGACTACATTTGCCATCTTCCACGCCTCAGGTAGTTGCCCAGTTTCAATGGATGTGTTGAAGATTTGTGTTATTGGCACACACAACATCTCTGCTCCCTCTCTAAGGACCCACGGAGAAATGTTGTCCGGTCCCACCGCTTTTGAGGTATCGAGTTCACATAGCAGCTTCTTCACCTCCTCCTCGGTTGTGTGTATTTCATCCAGCACTTGTTGGTATACCTCCCTATTCTGAATTCCTGGAGTCCTACCTGTCTCCTGTGTAAATACTTCTTTAAATCTCATGTTGAGCTCCTCACATACCTCTTGGTCGTTTATTGTGAACTCCCCACCTTCCTTTCTCAGCCTGATTACCTGGTCCTTGACTGTTGTTTTCCTCCTGATGTGGCTATACAACAGCTTCGGGTCAGACTTGACTTTTGATGCTATATCATTTTCATATTGTCGCTGAGCCTCCCTTCTTACCTGTGCATATTCGTTTCTGGCTCTTCGGCTAATCTCTTTATTTTCCTGGGTCCTTTGTCTTCTGTACTTTTTCCATTCTCTATTACACTTACTTTTTGCCTCCCTACACCTCTGGGTGAACCAAGGACTCGTTCTGGTCTTCCCATTACTTCTGTTTCCCTTGGGGACAAACCTCTCCTCTGCCTCATTGCATTTGGTTGTCACATATTCCATCATTTCTTTTACTGGTTTTCCTGCCAATTCTCTCTCCCACTGAACGTCTTGTAGGAAGTTCCTCATGCCTGTGTAGTCCCCCTTTTGTAGTTTCGTTTCTCCCTTCCTATTCCTGCTCCCTCTCCACTTGTAGCTCAACTATATAATCAAAACACAGAACCAAATGATCACTAGCTCCAAGGGGCCTTTCATACGTGATATCCTCGATGTCCGAACTACTCAAGGTGAATACTAGGTCCAGTCTTGCTGGATCATCCCCACCTCTCTCTCTGGTAGTGTCTCTAACATGTTGATGCATGAGGTTTTCCAGTACCACATCCATCATCTTGGCTCTCCATGATTCAGGACCCCCATGGGGCTCTAGGTTTTCCCAATCAATCTCTTTGTGATTGAAATCACCCATAACTAGTAACTTTGCTCTCCCCATGTGGGCTCTTCTGGCTACCTCGGCTAGTGTGTCTACCATTGCTCTGTTGCTCTCGTCGTATTCTTCTCTTGGCCTCCTGCAGTTCTGTGGCGGGTTGTACATTACAGCAATTATCACCTTATGGCCCTCAGACTGAATTGTTCCTACTATGTAGTCCCTTTCACCCATTCCATCCATTCCTTCCACTTCCTCAAATCCCCACCTGTTCTTAATGAGCAGTGCAACTCCTCCTCCCCCTCTGCTCCCTCTATCTTTCCTGAGGATTTGATATCCGGGTGGGAAGATTGCATCTGTTATCATCCTGGTGAGTTTCGTTTCTGTGAGTGCTATTATGTCTGGGGATGTCTCCTTTATTCTTTCATGCCACTCCTCACATTTATTTGTTATACCATCTGCATTTGTATACCAAACCTTTAACTTCTTTTCTAAAACCGTAGTCTGGGGGGTATGTTGGGGTTGGGAAAGTGGGAGATCTGATGGGGAACTATGGGTGGTTGGTGTGAAGGTGGAGTTTGTACTGAGGTGGGTGGAATCATTGGGTATGGCATGTGTGTTTTGGGTTAGGTTGTTTGGTTGCATTGGGGTTGTCCAGGTTGGGGAACATCTGAAGGTGGTTGTATTAGAGCTTCCTCCTGAGTCTGGGTTCTCCTGCCCATCTCTCTTTCCTCCTTTTGTCTCTGTACCCTCTCTTTCAGTTTCTGTCTTTCTTCCCGTGTTCTGTCGCGGTCGAGATACACCCTCCGGTACTCTGACATATCCCTTAGTCTTGCTTTCTCCTGCAGGATCCTGTTTCGAGTCAATTCTGCTTTGAAAATTACTTTGACTGGCCGGATTCTTCCTCTTGCAAATCCCCCTATTCTGTGTGTGTGTGTGTGTGTGTGTGTGTGTGTGTGTGTGTGTGTATGTGTATGTGTGTGTTATCTTAAAAGATCGAAACGTTCCATTAACAGCTTTTTCTAAAAAAAATATTCTGGAGTGCACCATTTAAGAACATAAGAAAGAAGGAACACTGCAGCAGGCCTACTGGCCCATGCGAGGCAGGTCCAAATCTCCAACGGCTTAAGCCAATGCCCAGACCCAGCCAGGTCAGGTTACATTCACTTAAGGAAGGAACACTGCATCTGACCTAGCACAAGCTAGTCAGGACCAACTCACACCCAACCGCACCCACTCATATAATTGTCTAGCCTACCACCTGGTCAGCCGACCACCTGGTCAGGTCACTTCCACTTAAGGAATTAGTACAGCTACTGACCTGGTAGTAAAAGCTAGTCAGGTCCAAACTCACACCCATCCACACCCACCCATGTATTTATCTAACCTATCCATTAGATATTGTCTTGCCATTTTTTGGGGGGTGGGTGGGTAAGGAGAGATTCTAAGTCGTATATGCTGATACTAAATTAAATAATTGTCCTAATATTGTATTTGGAAATGTTATTGTGATTATATCTACTTGGGGTTTGCTGATGTTAGTTATTAATTTCACATTTGCGTCACATGGACACGATCGTCCTCTTTTGTGTAACCATGAAGCTTTTAAACCAAGAAACGTTTATCATACTATTTCGGTATTGTATTAATCTAAGCTTCACATCAATGTTTATAAAACTTTGCCGAAATTCCCGAGTGAATACTGGCGCACCCATAATTACTTCATTTGTAAGCAACAAATCTCAATATTTGGCAGGGTTACGAGCATGGGAAATCCGTTTTTTCCACTGGTTATGTAAAACATTATCAACAATGAGAACATTATTGCAAACATTTCCATCACTACTGACAGCATAATAGTCATTAATTATTTTAAAATATAGAACTTGATTGAAAGCTTATCAGAAGTTTTATGTCTTCATTTATTTAGTCGAGTGGCAGATATTCTTACGTATGTTAATGTATTATTTATTGTAAAAAATAAAGTACTGTGTTCTTCTCAAAACACAGAAATACTGGGGATTACTTTTGAGATTACCTGAAGATTACTTCCTTCCTCCTCCCCCAGAAAAAAACTGTTAACTAAAAGTATTGCAGACTCTTAGATCTGGCTTGTTTTAACATGTTTGAGAGGTGGAATAGGTAGCATGTTTGCCCTTTTAGGATTTTGATATTAATATTCATGTCTTGTGTCTTAGCATTCATAGGTAAGACTCAGTGGTGATATTTGTTATGGGGAGATCATCTTATTTTATTATTGTCTGGGAAACTGTTCAAGGACTCTAATGATGGGAGTTTAGGGAAGCTGTGAGGCAGCTTCTGTGTCAAGGTAAAGCACTTAGTAAGGTAAATTATCTAAAAGTGGTTTACTTAAAATTTTAGTTAATTGCGTAAATATGAGTGAGTGAATTAATCATATACTGGAAAATAATACGAACAAGAGTTTCCTCACTGCCTTATTTACCCGAAAATAAAATTTATTTCTTTTACATCGATCGAAGAAAACTTGATCATGGGGACATAAAACCACAATACTTTCCTCATACAAGAGTATATTTCAGTTTTTGAACCACTAATAAATAAAAATTGTTTAGAAAATGTAATTTTGGTCAGTATAATTCCGATTTTAATTATAATTTAGTGGTTACATAAAAATTAAAAAAAAATCAGTTTAGCTTGTCAGTGGTTTCATTTAATTTGCAGTACAATACTTGACCACTTTTGGAGTGTTTAAATGGCATTTCCAGAAATTGATCGTGCAGTATGAGACAGAAGACAGATATTAGTATCTGCTGTGTGGAGCTGGCATAAGTATGGCGAGATTTAAAAAATGCTTGGTATCTGTGAAGTGGAATTAAACCTGTTTTGGCATCAACTGAGGAGAAATCGTAATGAATGACCAAAAGCTCCAGCTGTGGGTCATCATATGACTAAGACCCGCGTCAGGAAACACTTGTCCTGTTTCCTGACGAACCTTACCTAACATAACCTAACCAATGTCAGACAGAATGATGGACGTGGACTCGAACCGTGGGCCTGACATGAAGCAGGTTCAACGCTGTACCACTGGTTCACCTCCCTGCCCATTTTTCTGATTTGGCATGTTGAGTGGGTAGCTAGATTAGAAACTTGTGTGTTTTAACTATACATAAAATATAATAAGCCTATATATATTTATAATATTAATAAATGTAAAAAGAAAAACTTTCGCTTTTCTTTTTAGGTCTCTCTGCGTGGGTGGGATACGGTCTGTGCGTTTGAAAAAATGTATGTATGGTGATTTGGGATGGATATAATTTTAACATTTTTTATTGATTTTAAGGGGGATGGAAAGGAAATGAAAAAAAAAACGTGGTGGCTTGAAGAGTGAGTGAGCGTGTGTGGAGTGAGTCGTAGATGATGTGGATGAGGTAGGTTTGGCAGGGAAGGGATGTTGTATCTGCGAGTACTGAGATGGTAATGGGTTATAGATGTATAGTAATACTTAGTGCTTTTCACTTTTGCCAGTATGTTAGTGATCTTCCCGAGAAGACATTTAGAGAGGGAGGGAAAAATTATAGATACCACCATGAATGCAGTGAAGAGAATACTGAAAAAAGTATATTAATTGGATGGAAAATGAGTTGAAGATAATTTGAATGTAATTGTACTGTGGAATATATTTTGTTAGTGAATCTTGATATAAACAGTTGAGCATTTGTGGGTTTAGCGCTTGTTTTTTATTATAATAACAGTTGAGCAGGATTAATTGATTGGGAGTTGAATATATTCCTTCATAGATGGTATAATACAAAAACTAGGAGAAATTAAAAATAGTGTTTGTATATAATAACCAACCTAAAGATTAAGTGCTACTGAAAACTTATGTCGTACGACCTTTGGATCTATAAGACTAGATAGAGTGTTTGTATAACCGTACTCTTAGTGATGCAAGTACTAGAGGGTTAGTATAACCGTACTCTTAGTGATGCAAGTACTAGAGGGTTAGTATAACCGTACTCTTAGTGATACAAGTACTAGAGGGTTAGTATAACCGTACTCTTAGAGATACATGTACTAGAGTGTTAGTATAACCGTACTCTTAGAGATACAAATACTAGAGGGTTAGTATAACCGTACTCTTAGTGATACAAGTACTAGAGTGTTAGTATAACCGTACTCTTAGAGATACAAGTACTAGAGTGTTAGTATAACCGTACTCTTAGTGATACAAGTACTAGAGTGTTAGTATAACCGTACTCTTAGTGATGCAAGTACTAGAGTGTTAGTATAACCGTACTCTTAGTGATACAAGTACTAGAGTGTTAGTATAACCGTACTCTTAGTGATACAAGTACTAGAGGGTTAGTATAAACGTACTCTTAGTGATGCAAGTACTAGAGGGTTAGTATAAACGTACTCTTAGTGATGCAAGTACTAGAGGGTTAGTATAAACGTACTCTTAGTGATACAAGTACTAGAGTGTTAGTATAACCGTACTCTTAGTGATACAAGTACTAGAGTGTTAGTATAACCGTACTCTTAGTGATACAAGTACTAGAGGGTTAGTATAAACGTACTCTTAGTGATGCAAGTACTAGAGGGTTAGTATAAACGTACTCTTAGTGATGCAAGTACTAGAGGGTTAGTATAAACGTACTCTTAGTGATGCAAGTACTTATATGGAATAAGTATTGTGAAATAGATATTTTAATATAGTGTGAAAGGGTGGAAAGTTGATGAAATATTGTATGATATATTATATATTTTTTTATGTAACAGCTATGTCTCACTGTATATGTCTCACAAGACACTGACCGGACACTATATATTCCACAAGGTATTGCACATGTCTGACTAACCAGTACATTTTGATAAGACACTCTCTCACAAGACACCAAATATGTTCCACAACTTAATGTATAGATCTCACAAGATATTCTATATATCTCAAGACAGTATATACCTCTCACAAGCCACTATATTTCTCTTAAAGAGTGTATATGTAGCTGCGTGACAGAAATCAATGGACCAGCCGAGTTTATAAGAAATCGTCTCAGTTATTTTACAGGTCCGCTCGACGTGCTGAGTAATTTGTAAAGTTTTGTGGTAGGTTGACGCAAAACTTGGCAGGGGAAAGTTATGGTGGGGGATGAGGCGTGAAATGTGGGAAGGGGTGGAAGTGTTGGTGGTGTGTTAAGGGAGGAGTGTTGGGGGTGTGGTGGGGAAGGAGTGTTGGGGGTGTGGTAGGAGGAGTATTGATGACGGTGGTGTAGTGGTGAGGAGGGGGTTTTGTGTTGTTAACGTGGTTGGTAATGATGGTGGTGCGGCTATAAGGGAAGGTGATGGAAAGGAGTGGTGAAGATGGTAACTGAAGCAGTGTTGTTATATGGTGAGAGGGATGGTGCAAGCAGAGGGCGTTGCCTAGGTGTTGTCATAATGTGCTTATTATGTGGTGGTGTTAAGATGGTGATATGAGAGGTAACAGTGGTTGTGTGATGAGGCTGTTATGATGGTGTAAGTCACATGGTGCTGTTGTGATGGTGTAGGTAACTTGGAGCTTCTATGCATTCGAAAAGAAGATCAACTCAAAAACATCAGCAAATATAAAGACAGTACAAGAAACTCAAAGATAAAATAATAATCATAAGGATGAATATATAAACACATTTATTGTACATTAATATAAGAGAGCACATTAACCAAGAACATTAAAACACACTTAAAGGGCAGTGCAATAAACACAAGGACATAAAAATAAACACAAGTATGAAATGAACACAAGGACAATAAAGTAAACACAAGAGCGGTATAATAAAAAGACCCGTATTACATAAATAGAGTAAAATAGCGCACACTTTTATAAGTAATGAGTCTGCTGCTGGTATTCAGTGAGTTGTTTCTGCAGTAACACAAATATTCTTTGCAATTTGAGTGACTTCCATTTGGATAACAACATCAATTATTATTATTTTGTATTTTGTATTTCAGTGTTAAGCAAAAATCAATATTTCTCCATTTTCTTCTAAATATATAACACTACTGTGATTCATAACAGTAATCTTTATACTCTAACTAATTTCGTGTTGGTTGCAGTAGATGTCATGCTAGTGAAGGGTTCTTGATGCAAGGAATTGGAATTACTTTGCTCTTCATCGGTTCAATCTTGATTGCCTATCAATCCCTCCCATTACCAAGAGCTATATGACTCTTTGAAAGTTTAGTGTTTCCTCAGGATGATGATAATAATAATAATAATAATAATAATATTTTTTTTGGAGAAAAATATTCACCGTTTTGCATGGGTATTCTCTGAGTGAGACAGTATTCTCACTCTAGAAATGCTTCGTGTTTGAGAGACAGCCAGCTGTGCTATAATTAAGTTTCCAAGTAACGAACTTGTGCAACGAAGTCAAACGCTGAATATGCATCCAACGAAGTCAAATGTGAAGTGTCTGTCCAATGAACCAACACCTGGGTATTTATCCAACGAAGTTCAGTGCGAGCATGTACCCAGCGTTGACCCAGCCTGGGATCCATCTACAGTGTAGCGTTCAATTGCACACATCAATATTATTTTATAATAATATTGATTTTTACAGATTTTTAATGGGATTTTTTAAAAATATGTAAATAATTTATAAATATTAAAAAATACTATAAAACGTTATTTTATTGCATTTTTTGACTATTCAAGGCATTTTCAAGGATTTTCTGAAAAACTATTTTTTTAGATAAAATATATCTATGTTAGTGTTAATAGTCTGCATTTTTTTGTTTTTGTTTTTCTATTGCTCTGCTGCTTCATCCCTTCCCCCTTTTTTTCATTTCTGAAGAGCTATGTCTGCATTTTTTAAAGCCTCTGAATTTACACTTCTTTTCCCGAGAACGTTGAATTCTCTTGGTAAAGTGTTTTGCATTTCTTTTAAAGTAACACATTCCAGGTGTGGGGAACAGCTGCTGCATGTCTGGGTATATTGTCTATTTTCCTTTCGAAATCTAAGAATTTGTGTGGATGTCACATAGTTTCTGGAGTGGGCTGAATTTATGAATAAACTATCAGAATCTTCACTCTCATTTCATCATTCTCTGAAGACTGATTTATACTGTTCGTACAGGATTTCGCTCATTTCTTTGTTGTCCTCTATGTATGAATTTCCTTTTCATGGCAAGTACAGCCAGGGATTTACTTTTGCAGTTTTGTCTCCTATTTTTTATTATTTTTATCCCCAGCCACACGCTCTCAGAGGTCAGTTAGCGTTTTACAGGTGACTGGGAAACAATACATGTATAGTTAAGGTGCTCTATCTCATTCTCCAACACAGAGTATCACATTCAATCACTTTCTTACACTTGTCATTTTGGGGACTAAATTTTTCAACCTTTACTTGTGTCTGTAGCAAATGTTCATTGAGTGGCCTAAGCTTAGCTGTCATGTCCATTGCTGAACATAAGTTATGTCGGCTATGTTAAAATTGGAACATGATCTGTAGGAGCAAGGATCGTCATTCTTATTCAGTCTATATCACAAAGAATAAAGAATAAAGATTTTATTTCTTCGTGTAATTACAATTTTGGTTTAAATACAAAGAAAACCACTATAATGCCGTGGCATTTCGGGCACAGTCTATGCCTTGCCTAGTGTGGACTCTGATCTGATTGTGGTTATCTGTTGTGGACTCAGCCGATGCTAGGATTGAATGTACTTTTTCTTTAGTTGCCTTGTTGGTGTATACACTCAGTCTGCGTACATATGTGCTCTGTGCATTTGGGGTCGTGAATTAATGTGTTGCACACTTTGATACCTGCGCTATCTTAGGAATTTTGTGTGGTGTATCATTAATATTATTAGTCCGGTGTTAGACCTTAATTAGTTACCATTTGAAGCTCTCGCTTCACACGGTGAGCGTCCGGGTTCGATTCCCGGCAAGGGTAGAAACATTGGGCGTGTTTCCTTACACCGGCTGCACGGGCTGTCTGTTCACCCATCAGTAAAATGGGTACCTGGGTGTTAGTCGACTGGTGTGGGTCGCATCCCGGGACAAAATTGACCTAATTTGCCCTGATAAACTTATCGGAAATTACTTCAATTATTTCTATATACAATCCAACTATTTCTAATGTAGACTATAATTATATTTGTCTTTATTCAGGGAGAAGAAGTTAGATTTTCTCTATATAACAGATATTTGCCCACAAGAACCCCTGCTCTCCTTGACCACACTGATACCTCCATCTTTAGCACTTATCAAAGGGTAAAAATTTACCGCTTCAATCCTACTCTCAGAAAATCCTTCACCCAGCGCCAAGGTGCCTAGTGCAGTGCTACAAAATACATTAATAATAATAATAATAATAATAATAATAATAATGTGCAATATCAAACAATACAGTACTGCGTAATACTTCCTGTTGTTATAAATTTTGGAAATACAGATTACAACAATACAGTAAATATATATCAGCCGAACGTAAACTTACAATAAGCTCATTACGCTGTAATTAAATGTTATGAATTACACTAGTATAACTCACTGTAATACAGAGTATTATGAAACGCAATTTAGTATCAAAACAAAAGACTATCAAACACTGGTCAATAAATAAACTAGTGAATAAATTGAGGACTGCATATTTCTCCTTACATCGCTGAAGATGGCTTCATTGTGTGTCTGAAATATATTGTAATCTAATATATATTTTATTATATCTGTGCTGTTTACTACAAAATACAAGACAATGTAATTTCGTACAATAAATTATACATAGTTATTTAGTAGAATGTTTACTAAAACTTTAATACACTACAGCTTTGTTCATTCATTACAGTGTAAAATAATATGTATCATGTCAGTCAGGTTAGAAGCAATGCCACCCACCCCCACCCAAAAAAAAAAATACAAGGAAATACAATACCAAACAATGGCATGTAATATAATTCAGTTCAATATTAACGATGCAGTATTTTTGAAATAGGCTGCTGCGTGGAATAATAAAAAACGAATACAATAAAAATATTTTTTAGCATTACAACACTTTTACATACCTTACTGAGAATGTATCTCCAAGTATATGGCTGGAGTGTTCTGTAACACTCGATATAGAAAAAATCGCGTAGCACGAACACTCTTGTCTAATAATGCGTCCAGTGTTCTACCAGCGGCTTCACTGCACTCTAGTACTTTGCGTCCCGTGTTCTACCAGCGGCTTCACTGCACTCTAGTACTTTGCGTCCAGTGTTCTACCAGCGGCTTCACTGCACTCTAGTACTTTGCGTCCCGTGTTCTACCAGCGGCTTCACTGCACTCTAGTACTTTGCGTCCAGTGTTCTACCAGCGGCTTCACTGCACTCTAGTACTTTGCGTCCAGTGTTCTACCAGCGGCTTCACTGCACTCTAGTACTTTGTGTCCAGTGTTCTACCAGCGGCTTCACTGCACTCTAGTACTTTGTGTCCAGTGTTCTACCAGCGGCTTCACTGCACTCTAGTACTTTGCGTCCAGTGTTCTACCAGCGGCTTCACTGCACTCTAGTACTTTGCGTCCAGTGTTCTACCAGCGGCTTCACTGCACTCTAGTACTTTGTGTCCAGTGTTCTACCAGCGGCTTCACTGCACTCTAGTACTTTGCGTCCCGTGTTCTACCAGCGGCTTCACTGCACTCTAGTACTTTGCGTCCCGTGTTCTACCAGCGGCTTCACTGCACTCTAGTACTTTGCGTCCCGTGTTCTACCAGCGGCTTCACTGCACTCTAGTACTTTGCGTCCCGTGTTCTACCAGCGGCTTCACTGCACTCTAGTACTTTGTGTCCAGTGTTCTACCAGCGGCTTCACTGCACTCTAGTACTTTGTGTCCAGTGTTCTACCAGCGGCTTCACTGCACTCTAGTACTTTGCGTCCCGTGTTCTACCAGCGGCTTCACTGCACTCTAGTACTTTGCGTCCAGTGTTCTACCAGCGTCTTCACTGTACTCTAGTACTTTGCGTCCAGTGTTCTACCAGCGTCTTCACTGCACTCTAGTACTTTGCGTCCAGTGTTCTACCAGCGGCTTCACTGCACTCTAGTACTTTGCGTCCCGTGTTCTACCAGCGGCTTCACTGCACTCTAGTACTTTGCGTCCAGTGTTCTACTAGCGGCTTCACTGCACTCTAGTACTTTGCGTCCCGTGTTCTACCAGCGTCTTCACTGTACTCTAGTACTTTGCGTCCAGTGTTCTACCAGCGGCTTCACTACACTCTAGTAGTTTGCGTCCAGTGTTCTACCAGCGGCTTCACTGCACTCTAGTACTTTGCGTCCAGTGTTCTACCAGCGGCTTCACTGCACTCTAGTACTTTGCGTCCAGTGTTCTACCAGCGGCTTCACTACACTCTAGTAGTTTGCGTCCAGTGTTCTACCAGCGGCTTCACTGCACTCTAGTACTTTGCGTCCAGTGTTCGAAGCAGCTATCCTTATGCTCTGTAATCCGTCGGGTGTTCCAATCACCTGCCTCCATGCTCTGTAAAACGGATGTTGATGAATGCAAAGTAATGAATTTTGGATGTGAATGTGAATATCACTTTGTAAATCACATTAGCCGAAATAAAAGAATATATTTCCCTTGAATTTTCATTAGCAGTGTGACCCACATTGCTGGTAGAATGCTATATTTCATAATTATACATTTTTAGCACAAATCGCCGGAGATAATACTGATATTCTACAGTGCTCTTAATTGACCGCAGCATGAATATTCTGTTGATTTTAACCCACGAATTACATAAAAGACGAAGAGAAACTGTGGCGTGTGCTAAGAGGTGGTAAAACTTATAGTATCAACAAAAATAAACTGTGAAGGAGACTTTGATGTGATCTCATTTAGGCTATTAAGATACAAAAAAAATTATACACAGACATCAAGGATTATTTGAAGTTGAAGGTGATCTGACTACACAAAACAGAGGTGTGACATTCGATGGTAGATGAAGAACAAACGTGGGTTGGCCTTTATTGCCAACACTTGCAGAATGCTGAATTACATTTACCTTTGATGCTTTACGTACAAATACAAGACATTCCTTTAAAAACAGTTGGGCATACACTTGCAAATGTCGGTTTCGATTACACTCAATAGACGTACAAAGCCTACCTAGAAATAAAATGCCTTCTCTTTGGCTTGGTTGGGAGGAAGAGGCGAAAAGAAAAGTCTCGTACATTGGTAATGGTCACTGGGCCTTTATTAAGTTAGTCTCTGGAGTTTGAGTTCGAAGTGGTTCGCCGGTACGGTCCCGGTCCAGGCCTTTTCCATAAGGTGACCCGGCATTGGCTCCCAATTTGGGGCAATGTCGTACGTCTTCTTCTTTCTTGATGACGTGTGCAGTTGTTTTGCCTTGGAAGAGGGTAATAGTCCATAGACTACCAGGAATAACGTGTTTACCTAAACGACGTGCTGCCCTGCAGTTCTGGTTTTGCTGGCATTAACATGTTGGGAGTGAGAATGACTGTTGCTGATTGTATTTGCTGTTGGTGGGGATCTGGTTGTTCCATGATGCCCATCACTGGTAATTGTAATTAATGGTATTTGTTTAGTTGATTCGCGTTAGGCTAGACGTAACACTGTCGGACTGATTCTTGTCTAGAAAATTCAATCTTAAGTGAATTTAAGTAGAGTTGGATACATGCAGAGTGTAACATGAAGAAGATGTTATTCACAAGAGGTATTTTAAATCAAATAATAGTAGCGGTAGCGTCTGAAACGTACATCCTATTTCCTATTAAATCCCCACACACGGTTGTCATGTCGGCGTCGTAATTCTCGAAACGTGTATTTTCTTGCTGTTGTTTGTCCCGAGGAAGTGAAGGGTGGAAAGAGAGCCTTCTGCTATATAATTAAATGTATATATATATATATATATATATATATATCCTTTTTATATTTTTTAAATATGCCATTTAAATAAAAAAATTAATCCCGTTACATATTCACACTAAACCATTAATAACAGCATGTTTGTGTTTATATGTTGAGTTATGGTTGCTATAAGCCGATGATATTGTGCTCTTGATACTCGGAATAAAAGGGGCAATAAAGGCTAATTTGCACATAAAGTTTGTCATTGTCAGGTCTTAAAATTAAGCCCTGTGTACTTTACCGTTCATACAATTCATGTTACAGACAAAAAATTGTGAAGTATAAATACAGTGAGTTAGAGGGACTGTACTTTTGTTATAGTGAAGCGTGGTTTTGTATTTGTGTGGGCTATTATGTATTTGCAGATAGATGAGCAGCATTATGCTCGTGATGTCTCGCCATCAGTGTCTTCCTCGTATTGTGTTTTCCAGTAAGTATAACATATACTACCACATTCTGAATCCTAGTCCAGTAGTCTACCACTCTTAAGAAATTTCGTGCGTCCTTTCCGCACAAGTTTATTCTGTTTACAATTATTATCTCTTGGCATTCTTCTTGACAGTGTTAAGGAACATGTCTAGGAAAGTGAAGCTGTCACTAGCATATCATTCCTCGCCTCCCTTCTTTATTAATCACCATGTAAAGGTCAGCGCCTCCCTGAACATATTTGCATAAACCCGATAATCAGCTTTAAGAGCACCCACGCTTACTGGGTGCCACCCATCTCGCCAATTTAACGAAGACTGACGATTGCGTACAGATTACATACCAGTGTTTTCCCAGACCCACCGAAGCGGACTTGAGGAACAGTGAATAGCGCCCTTTAAAATCACTTCAGCACTAGCAATTACGGCAGCACTGACCCAGCACTCTGTCGCTGTATGAACGCTGATTCCATCCGTTTGTCCTTTTCCTTGCTGTTGGTAAACACAAATCGAGGTCTCCCTAACCAACGTATGTGACAGCTGTGGATTAACAAAATTGTCGAATCGTACACTAAATATAATTAGCAGTGGATGCTCTAGTACAGGGGTTCTTAACTGCGGGCATGGGAACCAAATGATGGGGTATAGGAACCAAATATTAAGGGGGGTTATGGGACTCGATATCTGAAAAATTAAAAAAAAAGTTGATCGATTTAAATAAACTATCAGGTGTTCTGTTTCTAGCAATCCATATATAAAGTAAAGCCAAGCTGTTGACATGTTTTGAAGTCATACTGGTACCTAATGGTACTTGTGATGATTATAATTTCCACAGTCTGGTGAAGGTAGTATTGGGATGTATTGGGTAATCCAATGAGGGTCTGTAATCGTAAAATGGATAAGAACCTCTGCTCTAGTGCACCAGCTGGCTCATTCTCCCCAATGCCGGGTTTCACACGTATCCAAAGGCTAGACGATTCGTTATTACGGAACCAAATAATGTTACAGAGAGAGAACCACTACTGCGTCTTCAAATGGTCTACACTGTAGACCATCTGAATATATGTGTGTAAGTACATGAAAGCGCTCAGGTTTTATTACCTATTTTCACTGTGGTATTTTTTCCATATTTGCAATCATGTGTTTTATTGTGATTCCTTCCAACAGTAAACTGAAATTACGTACTTTATTTGACATATCATTATAAAAATAATGGACACGTGCTGCAGTTTTCTGTGGAGGAGGATAACGATTAAACAGAAGTGAGTCCGTGGGCAGTTCTTGCGGCCTCACACAAGGTGTTCTTGATGTAGTTTTGCACAGTTGCAACGGACCAGAAACTTTAAGTTAAAGCGAGTGGCTATTTATAGTCTCATTACTGTTATATGTGATGCCGGCACGCGCCCCACATCGACCCTAAGTCTCTAGAGTACAACCTCACCGCGAACTCCATACTTCGTTCTCTAAGACATTACAGTGCGTCAAGTTCTGAACGATCCAAGCAACCTGCAACAATAAATATTAGTTATTTTATTATTCTTTATAAATCTAACATAAATAAACCTAAATTTACGTTTAGTTAATTCCAGTAACCAAATTACCTAAGCATCTGGCATTCACGGAGACATAACGTTGATGTTTGATTCATTGGAAACTATACAATTATTATGTACGGTGTGAAAACTGGCTACTCAGCTAGAAAAAAATAGCAACCATGTTGAGTTGGGTATAAAAAATAAACCATTCTACACTTCAAAGGTAATTGTTCGCCCTCCTAATGACACGAAAATTAATTTTTGATTCTGAACTTGACTTCTAAATTTTTTCCCGATTCTGTCATAACCGAAGACATTTGACTCACATAATGACTAATAGCATTAGTCAATCTATTTTATTAATGAAAATAAAATACCAGATATATCAAGAATGTATCGAAGATTTGCTTGCAAAATATGTCAAATTGAAAATGTAACTCCAGAGTTATTCCTGTCAACCCCTTTTATGCGTGTTTCCTAGGCATTTTGTGCATCCATCTATCCTTACACTACCCTCCAAAGGATAGCTACGGATGCACAATAAGCTAGCTGCTCCGGCGGAAAATCAAGTCACAGTCAACATAGGCAGGTCAGCTCTGAGCTACATCCATCATGATCACGCTGGCGTGTGCACACACTCGTAAGTCTATATGCGTGGGCGTGTGCTTACCCCTCGAGAGACATCCATGGGCGTGTCGTAAAGCGCGAGAAACATTTGCGAGTGTGGTCACCCACGAGGAGACACATCCACGGGCATATGATCACCTGGGAGACGTTCTCGTGTGTGTGTGGTCACCAGGCAAACTTCCGTTGGCGTGTGGTAAGCGGCTAGACACATCCGCGGACGTGTGGTTAGCGGCATGAAACATTCGCGGTTGTGAGCAATGTTGAATTGCGTGAGATATTGCTTTGTTATTTTAGCTTGCCAGTTCTGCTAACACGAAATTCTCTTTAAGCTTCTCGATCTTGCTTTTGCTATGTTGTTGCTCTTCTTACTGCCGCTGATATGATGATCATTCTTCTTTTATCTTTACTTTTTATTCTTCCTCATCTTGTACTTCTTTCCCTTTCTTAACGCTTTTCATTATTTCCCTTATTAATCTTCGTATTTTTATTTCCCCCTCTTCTTGTTCCTTCCGCTTGTATTCGCCTGTATTTTCCTGGTCTTTTTTCCCTTCTGCTAGTATACTTAAACTAAATAAACCACAACATAATCTTAGGCTTCATATCTCTATCATTAAAGCTCATAAGAGAAGAATATTTACTCTCTAAGTTCTTGGTGCTTTCTGTTCTAGAATATTAAGTACCTTTTCAGTCCTCATATTCGAGGATGGAGTAAGACATCCGTGGGTGCTCATCGCTGAGAGCTACGATATCCTAAATAACAAAAACACAATACCGTGACTGGAACAATACATAAATAACCCGTACATAGAGGAGAGCTTACGACGACGTTTCGGTCCGACTTGGACCATTTGGTCCAAGTCGGACCGAAACGTCGTCGTTAGCTCCCCTCTTCTATGTGCGGGTTATTTGTGTACGATATCCTGTAATCATATATATCCCACAACGATGAATTTAAAATTATTTGCAAGCGATTTCAGTTCAGCGAAGCGAAATAATTTTTCTTTATTCAACTGGTAAACACAGAGTAGATTATTATAGGAACTAATTGAGAGAAACAACACATTTGAAGCTCGATTGCGTAAAATCCGCTCCTAAATTGTTTGCACCATTCATAAACAAATTTGTTTATGCCCACTGAATTTGCTATGAACAATCCACAAGGGCAAGTTGTCCACTCATATTTCAGAGACTGCAACTATATTGTTGATTCAGTTAATTCATTGGCTTGGACTAACTACTACGTAAGTTAGATGGGTGGGGGTGTTGCATTTCAGAGTTGTTTGTTTAGAGACAGCTACTGAATGAACGATGGTGAGTACGTTTTCTTCTTTAGGTCGCCTACCTTGATGGAAAATGACCGATGTTTCGAAATGCTTTGGGGGACATTGAGAGGAGCAAGAGGTGCGGATACCACAAACTGAGGGGAAGGTGCGGAACACACAGAGGAAGAGAGAGAAAAGTAGGCGCGAGGGGATAGGAAGGGAGAAGGTAGATAGGGAGACAAAAATAGTGAATTGAGGTGGGGGAATGATGGAAGTTGTTAAGAAAGAGGAAGAGAGGGGGAGGATGATAGAGCGGATAAGGCAGAAGTGTAGACGGGAAATACGGAAGAAAGATGGAAGGCATTTTTGTATCTGCTGAAGAGGACCCCAGTAAAGGGTTCGAAATATACAGATTCATCTTCTGAGTATCTGTCGCCAGGTGGGTTATTATTGAGCATTGATAAGTGTTCATTACACTTATATTGGTTATTATATTGTACAGTTTACAATTATTGGAGACTGGGGATGTCTTTTCTATAGTTTGTAGTTTGACTTTCGATAAATGATCAAACTATATGAAATTTATTATTATTATTATTATTAGTATTCGTAGAGGGATTAATATTGTTGAATTTTAAGAGACACAACTAATAGCGGCAAACAGTTGAATCTAACCTAGTTAGGTGGAATTTCTACTTGATGTGTCTGGCTGCAGAAGGTAGGTATCGAGACTGACTTGACACGACAAGCAAGCACGAGAGCCACCAGTACATACACCTCACTCACTCAGCCATGCAAGCACTTGAGCACAATACACACACCACTCGCACTTAAGCACGCAGGTGTCAGCACACACACAGTACAACCATGCTGACGTGATACGTATGTTCAAGAAGCGCATTTACACACGCACACTGTAAATACTGCAAACACGTAGACACCATCACTGTAAACACACACACACACACACACACACACACGCACGCGCACTCACGTACATACACGCGTGTATGTATACACACCATCATTGTAAACATTACACACGCCAAAGATTTCCATAGCCTTTTCGGACCTCTTCTCCCCTACATTTAAGGACATTTCCTTCTCTTTTCTTCCTTCTCTGAATATGCCTTGCCATCTTCTTCCTTCTTTTGACATGCCCTTCCCTCTTGTTCCATCCCTGGACATTCCCTTTCCTCCTCTTCCATCCCTGGACGTGCCCTTCCCTCTTCTTTTCTTCCAGGACGTGTACTCCCCTCCCTGGACGTGCCCTCCCCTCCCTCCCTTCCCTCACTGAACGTCTATAAATGAATCTTATTAAGTTTTTCAATGAGAATTTCTGCATCTAGCATCTCCATCAAAGGCCCTGTCTCTTGCAGGTGGTGGTGGTGGTGGTCGTCGTCGCGACGGTGGTAGCGATGCAGGTCGTGATAGTGGTTGTTACTGATATCGTCCTGGTAGTGGGGGCGATCCTTCTGATTTTCGTGGTAGTCTTGTGGTGATTGGTTTTAACTGTGGTAGAGAGGTTGTAACCGAGCTTAGGTCAGTGGTGGTTGACAGATAAGATGGTTTTTAGGTTGGTGTTATCAATGGATGGTTCTGCTGGGCTTGTAAGAATGTTGAATGAGACACTTGTACAACATTTGAGAATTTTTTTGAGGAACCGCTTCGCCAGCAAGTAGCTTCTTCAGTCCAATACAGAGAAGAACGGTGAAATATGAGGAGGAGAATGAGGTAATCAGTCCCTCAGTCTGGAGTCGATGTGTTGACAGCGACTGGTCGTGGTGCGTGGAAGTGACGATGGTGATCGTGGTGCTTAAAAATATCTATCCATCTCATTTTTCAATAAAAATATATACAGTATACGATATTATTTTCTATTAATATTTGTAATATATTTTATATAAGTGGGGTCTGTTAAATTAATAAAAAAATATACTTAGCTTGGAGTGGAATCGTGTTAACCCATTGTCACACTACGTCTGACTGGGCAATATTTAAAAAAAATATCACTTTCACGTTTGTCTTGGCCTTTCATAATTTTAAACGCTCTTTCTTAGTCACGTCTTATTCTTGTCTTTACATGAGAGAATGCATTGAATTCTTCCAAACTACATCTTTTTCATGTGCTTACATTAGCTTTTAAGTTAGTATTCAATCGATAACTGGCTTTTTCATTTGTTTCAGGAATGTAGAAAATGACTTGAGCATAGGAATTAGTGTCTATGAAAAAATCTTGTTTTTGTGATGTGTTGTGTTGAATAGACTGGAGGTAGTGATGCGCACTTGTAGTCTTTGTTTACTTATTGGATATGTTGCAGGAGACAATATAATGGTTGGCTTACAAAGGCTTGGTTAACTGAGTGAGAGCTGCCATGATGTGCTGCCTGCTGAATACAGAGGCAGGAAGGCGGATTCACTCAGCATTGGGCTATTGTGTGTTAATTCGTTAGGCTTCAAACCCATCGACAAAACACAGGTATTAAGGTTGCAGTATAGTATATTACAACCTTAATGACTACGTGAAGCCTCCTATATAATACACTACCATTAAAAAAAAACTTTATTCCCCAAAATCCACTCTGTAGGCTATTATGACAATCTCAGCTCATATACTAACACTTTAATTATTTAATATCGTCATGGGCAGAACACTATATAATATACAAGTTTATCCTTCTGGGTGGTCCTGAAAAATTCACGCAAATTTATAATAAATTGTTCGTCAGAGCTCATTACGTGATGTGAATACACTGCTGTATTATATTCACATTATTATACGCGCGTGGCTACATTAGTAAATAATTTTTTTTGCTTTACTTGGAGATAATTATAAATAAATATTTCCAGGTAATGTCAGTCAGGTTCTCTTGTTAAAACTATACTGATATATTCAAAATGGTTTTCGTGTGTATTTATTTACAACACTTCAGCACTTACCCGACCTACGCTAAAACTAGCTGAACAATTAATATATGGTTATAATCATAACCGTAATTTTTAAAGGGGGTGGACCAGTAAGCCAGCGGAAGGCTTTGGTCAGGTGATCAAAAGCTCCAGCTGCGGGTCATCATATAACTAAGACCCGCGTCAGGAAACACTTGTCCTGTTTCCTGACAAACCTAGCCTAACCTCTAACCACGTTAGATATGACGCCAGTGATACAAGTGAATCATGTCATCATTGAGGATATACTGCTAGACTAAGCATAAGCTCTCTATATGCGGATCATTATATACTATACTACATAGTGTACATGGAGACCAGCCAGGTCCATGAAACAACGAGTTAGAGAACACTGATATTTCTGTAGCCGAGACGATATAAGCAACTCTTCTGGCACACACGTGGCCACCTTATGAGATAGGAATATGATAAGGATACCCAAGTGTTGCATATGTGTCTAATTTAACAACTTGTCGGTTCTTTGAACCATTCATCTACATCCTGTCTGACACAGCAACATCTTGAGATCTTGATACAAACGGATTCTTCAACACTTGTCCAACCTTTGGACGAAGACCTTCTTCGACTAGTGGATGGTACCACTATGACCCCGCCTCCTCCTGCTTCGTCTCACCTGTCTACAGTATATAAGCAACTTCTATTTGCCCTATGCTGTACTTGCTTCAAGATTGATGGACTGAACACATCGACTCCAGGCCGAGAGACTGGTTACCTCAAACTCCTCCTCTCCTTTCAACTTTCTACTTTGTATTGGACTGATGAAACCACTGTGTGGCGAAACGTTTTCCTCCATAAAGATACCCAAGTGTTGCATATGTGTCTAATTTAACAACTTGTTGGTTCTTTGAACCATTCATCTACAAACACATGTGTCTAATTTATCAACCTATCGGTTCTCTGAACCATTTACCTACAGGTTGAATACTGTGTAGAGCTGTCTCTTTAAACCCGTTAGCTTTCATCTAACAGTAAGTACCTAGGTGTTATTCTACTACTGCATTCTTCACGAACCGTTATCAGGTCACGAGTTAGGAATAAGAAGAAAGTTAGAAATTAGTTCCAAGTCCAGGTAGGAAAGCAGCTTCTGGAGTTCTAAATGTTAAAAAATATATATATAGTTAGTGGCTAAGGAAGTAGGTGAAAAGAAAATGAAGGAGGGAGGAAGGAAGGGTATATACATCAGGTAGCTCAGTAGGGGCTCGTCTAATGAGCACTGCAGCAGGCAGCTACCTAGAAGAGCACGGCAGGGGGCTCTCAGAGCTCTCAGTCACTACTCTTAGAGCTTCACACTAAATTGTTTGGCTGTCTTCCTGTCTACCTCCAGTATTATTACGCTATCTGTATGTTATTAATGTAAAGACTGAATTCACAACTAACTCACAGTTTGAAAAGGAAACTTTGCAAGACGTTTCGATTCTTTTTGAAACATTATCAGTTAATGTTGGTTCTGGATGGACTGAAATGTCGTTAGGTTGCTATCCAAATCGTGGGTTAGTTGTGAATTGTTCTAGCCTGGGTATTGTGATTTTAGTTACAATGAATTTAGTTATGTATATAAAATATACATATTAAAATTCACATGAATATATTTCGTTGTTGCCTTTAGTAAGGAAAGTGAAAAATTTTAGGTCACTAACATAAATATAGAAATATAATAAATACAAAATAATAAATGAATTAAAAACAAATAGAGAATCATGGTGAAAGCTAAGAAGAGAAAGAGGAAAAATGTAAAAATATAAAGAAAAAATAAGGAAAAAGGAATAAATACTAGAATAAACATAGCAAGAAATAATTAAATAGAAGAGACGATAAGAAAAAGTGAAAAGGAAAGAACCAGGTCAGAAGGATTTTTTTATATTAAAAAAAAAAAAACACAGTAGACTAAATAACATCATCAAAGCGAATGATTACATTATGACCTAAATTTTAACACGGTAGACGTAGTGACAACCCGCGTTACTATTCGTATTTCAACATATATTGTAACACGGAAGACGTAGAGACAACCCGCGTTACTATTCGTATTTCAACATATATTGTAACACGGAAGAAGTAGAGACAACCCGCGTTACTATTCGTATTTCAACATATATTGTAACACGGAAGACGTAGTGACAACCCGCGTTAATATTCGTATTTCAACGAATAGTTGAAATACTAGTGACCACCCGCGTTACTGTTCGTTCATCCCGGGTAACGGACACCAGATCCTCTCTACGAATTAAATGTAATTTCGCTGGCGCGTGTAAAACCATTTCCACCGGTGGAGGCCGTGCTACTGTGATCACCAATTTCGTCCAGTCTCGCTTTCTTGTGACCCATTCCAACTTATACGCTAATGAATAACGCATTTACGGCCTTTGTTTTGTTTTTTTATTCATATTTTTTTGTTTCTCCGTCTCTCTTTCTTTCCCTCTTCATTCATTCGGTCTCTTCCTCTTATTTTAGATTAAGGTTTGTGCAGAATATAGGCCGAGACGACCAACTCTCTCTCTCTCTCTCTCTCGTCTCTCTCTCTCTCTCTCTCTCTCTCTCTCTCTCTCTCTCTCTCTCTCTCTCTCTCTCTCTCTCTCTCTCTCTCTCTCTCTCTGACATTGTTATCATATGCAGTACAATCGCAAACAAAGGATCTTAATGCAGAACAAGCCAAATGGGGATGCAAATCCTTAGCTCTAGATCTTTCACACTCTTATGCGTCGTCAGGACCTATGCAGTGTTGCAACATTACATAGCTCTTGACGACCCACGAGAGTGTGGCTTGTTCTATATTAATATATATATATATATATATATATATATATATATATATATATATATATATATATATATATATATAATTGGTTCGAGCGTGTTAATTTCGTTCAACTCTACATAATATATATTCTTAGATACTGTCTCTTTTGCTATTTCTACATCAATTCAATGTATGAGAAATTAAAGATGACCCCTTAAATTTTAGTTTAGGATTTGCGCGATGGTGATTGTTATTGTGGTAGTCGTGTGCGTGTGGTGTGTGTGAATGTGTGTGTACACCTGTGCTCCTGTGCACATGTGTACATTCACATAAGTATATTTGCGTCCGTGTTGAACAGAGCTAAGTTCTAGTCATCATAAATTTCATTCTGGGAGAAAATTGTGCTATTATTGCTCAAAGCAATGTTTAAAAAATTACGGGGTCTGAAACTATATTTCGCCTATATGACTAACGATGATGATAATTAACGTTTGATGAACAAGGGCATAGTCAGCACGGGATCACGTTTGCTGGTGTCCCAGAAAGCTAAGAGTGTCACGCGTGCTGTGTGTCAGGCAAGGCGGATAAACAAAGAAGGGAAGTGGCCAAATTTTTACAGATTAACTATATTATGTAACAGGTTGAGGGCGAAGCAGAACAACAACAATAATAATATATAATAATAATAATGTGTATGACTGTAAGAGTAGGAGGGAGATAAAAATCATGAGTAGAGAGTATGTTTATTAATGAATAAAGGATGGTATAGTGCAAATATTGATATTTTTATGGAGTAGTTCCAGGTGCCAATGCGTAAAATTCAAGCTTTGCTTTGCTGAAGGTGTAAGCTATAATCGCTTGTATTTGGGGAAAGGTGGCGGGAATAATAGCCTATTTGGTTAAAGGTGGCACAGTGCCACAGAAGGACGAAGAGACTGAAGATCATGCCTAGGAGGGATAATCGAGATGAAGGTATTCCAGTGTAAGGCAGATGAGACCGAGGGCACGAACATGAGGCTACATATTTTATATTTACGAGACGTAAGATGAGAAGAGACAAACCCACACCAACCTACAGGCCCAACCTCATCTGTCCTCTCAACCTCCACCTCAGTCCCATAAAATCGTCCTATGAACCCTATCCCGATGGCAATGAACATGAACTCAGTGTTCTTCCTGAAACCTCACCTCAAGAACAGGACAAACGATCTTAAATAAACGCAGATAGCAATGAAAATGTTACAGCAGCAACAAAAATATATGAAATTTGATGTATCCTAAAAGGGACAAATGAAAAGATAATAAACCTTATGTGTTGAAAAAGTTAATATCCTGATATAAAACAAAGTATACAAGTATTGAGAAGGTAACATCTAAACTTAAAAGGAACATTGAAATGACACGATCCTAAAACTCAGGACTGACAACACGACCAACCCGCTGAACATTGCACTGAATTCAATCCGAAACTTTCCAGACATCCACAGAGGAGCTTTTGTCCACTACAATAAACTTTTTTCAAGCGGAATAGTTTACGTTTGTTGCAATATATACGTGTAGATATATATATATATATATATATATATATATATATATATATATATATATATATACATTATATATATGTCGTGCCGAATAGATAAAACTTGCAATTTTGGCTGATCCTTGCCGAATAAGGAAAGCGAAAATTTGTGTATGCAATAATTTCGCAAAAATAATTCGGAACCAAATGAAAAAAATATATTTCATTGTTTATTAATAAATTATTGTAAACTAATTAAAATATACGTATTTAATTGGATTAGGCTAAATTAAATTGCGCTTGTTATAATAAGGTTAGGTAAGTTTTCTAAGATTCTTTTGGTACAAAATTATTAATTTTACATTAACATAAATGAAAAAACATCTTTAAACGTATAAATTTTTTTTAGAAAGGACTTAATTTTAAATGAGTTCTTGCTAATTGACCAATTTTACCTATATATATATATATATATATATATATATATATATATATATATATATATATATATATATATATATATATATATATATACGTATATATATACAGAAGGATGGACGGGGCGCTTAAACCGGGGTCCTGGGATTGGCAGGTCCAACGCTTTACCGCTGAGCAGCGGAGCTTCTGTTTATTCATTTATTACAAATAAAATCGAGTTCAGCCACAGGCACACACACACAGCACACACACACAACACACACACACACACACACACACATATATAGTGGTTGCTTAAATTCAACCTAAGCAAGTGCAAGGAATATTATGGAAGGGGCAAGAAGACCGGACACGGAGTAAAGACACAGTAAGCATAGTGCCTAGCATATCGTCAGAGGCTCACACCAACTGAATTACTTTTGCAGCCAGTTCTCCTCTGGCAAATCTGAGGGTCAGACCCATCTTTGAGTACGCAGCTTTAGTATTGAAGAAGAAGTATGCATTGAATACAGAAGTATGCAATAAGAGTAGTTCCAGTGTTAAGGGTTATGAGCTACGAAAAGAGGCTAAAGGAACTGAAACTATCGACAGAAGGACCAGTGAAGACATAATAACAACATAGAAAATACTCAGATGAATTGATGGGGTAGACAGGGACAGGCTGAGACAGGGAGCATAGCAGGAGATTAAAGATAGATGAATCACAGGGATGTGTTTCTTCAGTCTTAGGACTGTCAGGAAGTGGAATGACCTATTCTTAAAACTATGTATTTAGGCAGACTTCATACACAGTTTTAAGAATAAGTACGATAGAACCCACGAGACTAAGAGAGTGAATCTGGCAAGCAGTAAGTTTAGAGGCTGGACCAGGAACTAAGACTCTACTACACACGTTAAAGTGCCTATCTACGATTTTCTGGTTTCCATTTTTCGTTCCTTGTGTTGCTCGTGCAAGATAGATAATTGTGTTGCTCGTGCAAGATAGATAATTGTATTGCTCGTGCAAGATAGATAATTGTTTTGCTCGTGCAAGATAGATAATTGTTTTGCTCGTGCAAGATAGATAATTGTATTGCTCGTGCAAGATAGATAATTGTTTTGCTCGTGCAAGATAGATAATTGTTTTGCTCGTGCAAGATAGATAATTGTATTGCTCGTGCAAGATAGATAATTGTTTTGCTCGTGCAAGATAGATAATTGTTTTGCTCGTGCAAGATAGATAATTGTTTTGCTCGTGTAAGATAGATAATTGTGTTGCTCGTGTAAGATAGATAATTGTGTTGCTCTTGCAAGATAGATAATTGTGTTGCTCGTGCAAGATAGATAATTGTTTTGCATTTCCAAAAGAGAACTTCTTCGTGCAAAATTGACCACTTGCACATTTTCCTTGTTGTTGCAGGATTGCCCAATATTCCCTTTTCTCCTCTGACGTTTTCTAATTGCTGGCAGTACTGGGAGGACGAACCTTTTCCAGTGAGGAATTAGGCGATGGAGATCGCAGTGTGGGAAATTCCTTGGGATGGCAGGAAATTGTTGTTAACGGAGTTGTACAGTAGTCGTGTTCTTGGCGGGGCAAGAGGCAGGATGGGTGGAAATATTGGTGAAGTGGAGGAAAGAAATTGGAAAGGATAAAAAATGAGTGATGTGGGAAACAAGGTACGGCGAATATAGGAATTAAGTTTGGAAGGGGAAGATAGAAGGGAATGTTGAAGGATTGTGGAAAGCTGGAAGATAAGAGGGAAGGGTTAGGGAAGGGTAGGTAGGGAAATGAATGGGGAAATAAGTAAGAGTGAAGGAATGGGAGAATATTATTATTATTATTATTTTTATTATTATTATTATTATTATTATTATTATTATTATTATTATTATTAGCAGTAATAGTATTAATATTATATTATTATTATTAGTAGTATTAATATTATTACTGTTATTATTACATTTATTGGGGAGCGCTAAACCCGTAGGGATCATACAGCGCCTGGGGAAATAATAGGCGTGAGTGGAGAGTCGGGGAAAAGGATGAGTGGAAGATAGAGGGAGACAGTGGTCGAAGATAGGAGTAAGAAATATAGGAGGAAGATTGAGAGAAGGATGACGGGTATAAGGTAAAGATGTGAGGAATGACACGTAAAGTATATTGGTAAAGTTAGTGTAATTATGGAAAATATGATAGTGGTAAAGAAGGAAAAGTGATGGGTTGGAAATAAAGATGGTAAAGAAAAGAAGGAGGGAGATAAGAATGAAGGAAGGCAGTGTTTAGAATTGAGCTTCATTGAGCACACCCTCAGTGGTGGGAACAAAAGCTAGCTATTTTTTCAATGTCATATTCCATCACACGGGATGGCTGTTATACATAAAGCAATAAAATCTGTCATCCAGAGCTGGTAGACTTTTGTAGGGCGATTGGTGGGATGTTGACAGTATTTATGTAACTGAATATGTTATAAATAGAATAACATACATAAATCATATAACCTAAATAACATATTTTCCAAGCTGTATTTCAGACAATAATAAACAACTGTATATATATATATATATATATATATATATATATATATATATATATATATATATATATATATATATATATATATATATATATATATATATATTATAAAAGTAGGTGATGGCCAACAGCCACCCCTCAAGGGAGGTACTACCGTCCTGCCAAATGCCTGTGAAACGGAAACCTGTAATTGTTTTATACAATGGTAGGATTTCTGCTATCTTTTTCATTCTGTCTCATAAACACACAAGATAACAGGTACATCTTGTTACTTTACTTATATTTTGGTCACACTACACACCCATCTGAGTCGTCTTCTATTTTTTAATAGTTCTCGTTCTTATTTATTTTCCTGTCATCTCCATGAGGAAGTGGGGAAGAATTCTTTACTCTGTAGGCTATGTGTGTCGTAAGAGGCGAATAAAATGCCCGGAGCAAGGGGTTAGTAACCTCTTATATTTAGTAATTACTAAATATAAAAACTTTCGTTTCTTCTTTGTTGGGTCACTCTGCCTCGGTGGGAAACGGTCGGTTTGTAAATATATATATACACATTATGTATGTATTGTATGTATATTGTATACACGATTGGGATCTAGATGCAAGTTAGATCCAAATGGCTTGCTGCCAAAAACAATGAAGAAATCTTTCTTTTTCACAAAAGTAGGGGTGAATCATATTATTAATAATTTACCAAAACGTATGTGTTACAGTATAGAATTAACATGGATTAAAACATAAGAGATACACAAAGAACTCTTTAGTGGTTAGCCAAGTATAACAAATTGACACTGGCACTACGTAATTAAGAATCACCAAAACAGTACTACAGGTATGTTAAGCTCTCTCTCCAGGAGTCCACACCAAGATAACTGTCTAAGATACTGTTGTCCAGTTGATGTGTGCAGATGACGTAGCAGGTATACTACACACACACACACACACACACAGTTTCTTTCGACAAGTGACTTTGACAATTGGTAACTAGCTAACTAAGACACTATTGACAAGGGCTTTAGATAGATAGTGACTACCACACACCAGGAGCCCAGACGTGTGGAATGGCCAAATGTTTTATTTTGTTTTGCAGGCAGTTATTTTTCTTAAGTTTTCAGTGCCTGGATGAACATAAAATAAAATTAAAAAGCAACATTTAACATGCGAATGCCATTTTGAAGACATGATATTTATGAAGTAAAACACAAAAGTCTAGCTATTTCACATATAATTAAAAAATATAAATCTAAAACAAACTGTGTCAGATATCAAAGGAAAAATATATAGCCAGGAAAGTGTTTACATCAGCAGTTGTAAAATAATCACAAATTTCAGTCTTAATTGTAATGTAAAGTAATTTTTTTAACCTCCCCTCTTAAACAAAATGAAAAGGGTTTGCCCTAAAGAAAAAGGTGAACAAAAGTTAAAACAGAAAAATAATAGCTGTGAGTCTTTCTTCTTGATTAATATTCCAACAATGAACTTAATGCTTGGTGTAGAAACAACAACAATAACTCTAATAAATCATGTGTACATAAAATCAAATGCCAATCTTTAATTCAAACACATAGGTTCTGGACTAGGAATGACCTGATACGACAATGAATTTCATGGTGCCATGGAAATGCAATTTATCGTAATGTGCAATATTCCTCAACGCTAAACATGAATGCAAAATTTTCTTTTGATCTCATATGCCATATTAATAATAATCAATCTGAAAATATTCATAGAAAATCCAGCTGCTGTTTCGGGAAGGTTTTAAGGCGGCTCAAATAACGTAAGTTTTGCATGAATGGTTTACAATATCAACAAGAGGAAGAATTAGACACATGTGCAACAGTTGGGTATCTTTATTAATGAAACATATCGCCTACACAGTAGGCTTCTTCAGTCGAATACAGAGGGAACAGTAGTAGTGAAAGATCATGTAATCAGTCCATTGTGACTTACGCCGAATAAAATGTAACATACTCGTCGAATGCAACACTCATGAACCTTGGAGGAAAAGTATTTGAGGTGGTCAGTCCCTCAGCCTGGAGAAGGGTTCAGCTCCTGTGATAAGTTAACAGTACTAAGGTGTATCTCGTACCTGCGATACAGCAAATCCTTAAATTTTTGTTAAGAGACGCACCTGCGCTCAACTTAAGTGTTCAGTACTTTGTTATATTGCTTGCCCCCGTGTCATACACGACTTCTAGACAGTATTGAGAACTGTGCAAGAAGACGTCTCTTGCCAGGACACAGCCTGGAAGGATCTTGTCATTTCAGCAGAACCTTCAACACCACTGAGATGTGGAAAGCTCTGTTGTTATGTTCAAGGCCAATATTATTAAGGTTTCACAGTTGGCTTTACTTCGCGAAGACAGCTTCAGTGCCACAACCCGGGCTGTGCCACAAGCCGGGCTGTGCCACAAGCCGGGTTGCAAAGAATAACCACACTCTGGTTGTACGTTACTGATCAACATCACTTCTTCAACATGTTCGTGCAACTTGCAGAACATAATGAAATAAATTTAATTGACCATATGACATTTCTGGCCCGTAGCCAGGCTTCATCCTGTTACCTATTTGTAGATTACGTAATAAGGATTAATAAAGATAATGCTTAGGGAGGTTTTTATATGAGATGAGGTCTGAAACTGTTTTTTATTTTGTAAATAAAGATACGAACTCTTAGCCTAACTTTGTGAGAGAAAAAACTCGAGTGTCGAGAGAGAGAGAGGTGGATGGGAGGGGGTACTAGGATGGGACGGAAGAACATTTAAAACAAGGGTGAAATAAAAAAAAACATTGTAGAAATAGAAATAGACAAGGAAAAGAGAGAGAGAAAATATATCCACGGGAGAGAAGAGAAAATGTCAGAAGAGAAAGAGATAGTTTCCCCTTACACAGAGAACATGCAACACAAAATTATTCTTCCGATGCAAGTCTGGAAGCGAAAATTTTGAGAAATTTTCTACCCCCCTCAAGGGTATTAGGCCTTCATCCGTTTAGATTGGATTCCTTATTCACGTCACGAGCCAATCACCTTTGCTTCACCCCCATCCCTCCACACCCTCCAATTCCCCACTTCCTTCCTCTTGCTGCTTCTCTCAATCCTTCTCCTGTTGCTAGTGCTGCTGCTCCTACTGCTCCTTATTATTTTGTTCCTTTGTTTCATGCTGCTGCTGCTGCTGCTCCTTTTCCTGTTGCTCTGCTGCTTGATGCTACTAATGTTCCTGTTATGTTTCTTGATGATGTCCCTCCTGTTGCTCTCCTGCTGATGCTGCTTTTCCTGTTGCTCTACTGTTCATTCTTTTCTTCCTGTTGCTCTGTTTCTTGTTGCTGTTGCTTGTTCTGTGATATCCATTATTCATTTACACCAAAATATTAAGAATTAGTTTTGTCAAAATATAAGAATATTTTTAAAGAGATAATACTGAGTTAATTATTAACTAGCAATAGTAATATTAATTAAGGATGAAAAAATGTAGATTTATATCTTACTTTAAAATAACTTAATTAGAGAGAAATTAATTTGCAATCTCGTTATTGACAAATCACTAGAATTTTATCATTTCATATTAAACAAATAATGTCACTATTGGTCGAAATATGGAGACTATCATTCTTCTTCGTTTTTGTTTTTTTGTGGGGTTTCCTTTCTCATTGTTCCGTGTTCATTATACATCGTTCCACTCCATGCAACTCTTAATGACCCCATACTAGTTTACCTTCTGTTATTTTTTTACGCAGTGGGCGTTTCTCAGGAAGGTAAATAAATCGTCTGCATCTCCAAGAATGTCCTTGTCAGCGGCCAGCTCTCGACTCCAGCACAGTCTTTTTCCTAGCCTATTTATGGGGGTGAATTCAAGAAATTAGAGATATCCTACCTTTCCTTGGATCAGACTTGGTTACTTCCCGTTCCCAAGGCTCTGTACACTCCTATGGGTTTAGTGATTCACCATGGGTATAATAATAATAGTATCCTAAACCTCAGTTGTATCAAGGAGGAAGACCTTAGTTAAAATTAGCACTCATTTCTCATACAATTCACTTATGTCTGTGTAAAAATCAGTAACTTAGTCTTTGATTATTTTATATAGGTCTTTCTTTAATGACATTTTTGTTACCTTTTTGAGTTATTATTCCCAGTTCTTCCCATTAACATTGTTACCACTGTTTGTTTGTTGCTTGTCTTATTTAGCCAGAGGAAATGGATGCTAGGGAGAGAGCCTTCTGTAGTGTTATCCCAACCTGAACATTCTAATCAG
The DNA here is from genome assembly GCA_009830355.1 of Cherax destructor. Classification (NCBI taxonomy): domain Eukaryota; kingdom Metazoa; phylum Arthropoda; class Malacostraca; order Decapoda; family Parastacidae; genus Cherax; species Cherax destructor. The sequence continues at coordinate 466,261 of WNWK01000097.1, read as the reverse complement.
AGGTAGAGAAACCTAGACTGTGGCTAGCTCTCTCAACATAATCTTGATTTGGATCATAATGTCTTCTGTCCGCCTTTCTCATGCAATCCTCCTCCTCCTCCTCCTTCTCCTCCTCCTCCTTCTCCTTCTTCTCTTCCTTCTCCTCCATTCGCAAGAATTTCTAGCAGGTACCGAACACCTGTCTTCGTAACTGCTTCTTTTTCTCAATTTCTGGTTCTTAACGACTGGTTTCTTTCTCGGTTCTCCTGGATATTATAGTTTTCTTTTTTTTCGTGTTCGTCTTGTAATATTTCCTGAGTCTCTCCTTCCTGATACCTTGCCACTTCCATCCCGAATTCTGTTCCACCTCAGTTTCCTCAGCGTTCATTCATTCATTCTCTCTCTACATTTTTCTCATTCTTTTCTGAAGTTTTCCTCTTCAATTACCGTTCATTTTATCTTTTCCTTGACTTGTTAAGCTTTTCGTTTTTCCTCCACTTTTGTATTCATCGTATCTTGTTTTTCCTCTTGCCATGTATCTTTCCTTCCTATTTACTATATTCACCTTCATTTCCTGTTTCCTTTATCTTAATGTTTCGTATTTTTTCTTTATTTCTCAGCCAAGAAAAGTACCCTGAAAGAAAATGTAGACTACAACTTTAGTGTGTCTGTGTCTAGCATTAAGAATAATATTTGGAGAGAAGTAAATAATGAAAGTGAATGTTATACGATTGCAGTTAAAAGTCTGAGTAAATCTATAACCCACTATGATAACATGAACGTAGACAAGTACGTTTATGGAGCAACTTGCAATGTGAACAGACTGACTGATGTAGTGGCCAGGCTTAGGCTTGATTACAAGTGCTTCTGGCAGTTTGGCAGACACATATATTATGATCAAACCAAATGCAAAATATGTGGCCATCCCTATAGTCACTATCTTGAACACTATGGACTTTATTGTCCATTTATTGAGGAATATAAGCGATAGAAAGTATAATAACCTATGTGATATGTCAAGATATCTTATTAATTAAAATAAAATACCTGATATGTTAAGAAAGTTTCCTAAATTTACTTGCAACAGTTAAGTGAGAAATATAAATCCAGATGTACGCATGTAAACCCTTTTGAGGCCTAGTTTCTAGGCTTTTTGTGTATCCATATGTTCTTGCGCTACCGTCCACAGGATAGATAAGGTTAGATTAGATTAAGTAAGTTTTGTCAGGAAACAGGACAAGTGTTTACTAACGCGGGTCTTAGTTATATGATGACCCGCAGCTGGAGCTTTTGGTGTATGGGGTGTACAATAAACTAGTCACTTCAGCGGCAAAATCTGATTTGTTTTCTTCTAGCATTTTTCAATCCTCTTTCCTCCTCTCTTTCTGCTACTTGTTCGTCACGCACCATAGCCAGATTCTTGTGATCCTTGCTAACCCTCTTCCGGTCTCTGTCAAATCCCTGCTTCCTCGTCCCGAGGTCCCGACCCTCCAGCATTGCTGGAGCCGACTTCCACCCTGATGCCTCTTCCTTCCTTTGGTATTCCGAAGACAAGATGCTGAGGTCTGGCAGCAATGACACGCCTGTCTGGCCACACTCTTCAAGTGATGGAAGGAACTTTAAGGAACTACGGAACAGATGGAAGGGGTGGAGAATATCGGAAAAGAGCGAAAGGGATGATGGGGTGGCATGTGAAACTGTAGTAGTGTATAGGGACTTTATTAGTTCGCTTTGAGAATTTATGAAGTCCCTGATGGATGAAGCGTCTTCCTGATAAGAGACCATAAACCGCATTATTAGCATACCTGACCATGGGTCCTTAATATTCCATTAACCTACCATGTTTTGTCAAATTCCACCACCTCGTCTCTTATTTCCTTCCATCCAAGACCCTTACACTGTCGCTTTAAATGTTTCACACTTAGTGGATTGATGATCGGGGACTCCGTCAGCCTTTCCGCTGATTAACCCCCATGAGTTTAGCGTTTATATAAATATAATAATTGTCCTGGATACTACGTAGTGACCTCTCTGGAGTGTCGCTCTTTAATATCGTGATATCTGGTCACTTTAGCGTTTCCTCGTAGCCTGCACCCGGACTAGTCGAATGAATTTTTTTTTAATTTATTCAGCTTCTTTATGTGCTTACCCATGTGTAGGTTCCAGGTTAGCGCTGCGTACACTAGAACTGGGTTCATAAGTGATTCCGTGTTCGGATTTCCGAAAGATGTCATTTGGTTTGCCTGTATATGCTGCTAGTTTTAGAACTAGCTTGCCATGTGTTCGAACCTTCCGTTCATTGAGCTGCTGATGTTATGTTTGCCTCAGGAATTATGTATAATGTTATCGTTATTGGTACTTTTAGTTGTTTCCCTCCCCGTTAGTTGCCCGTTTTATAGTTTTCTTTTCTCATTTCCTAATTTCTTCGCCTAGCACTTATTGAGGTTGTATTTCAATAACCACTTGCTATCGAAATACAGTTTCTATTCAAATACAATTGCTATTGATATACAATAGTTAGTGACTATTGTATTTCAGTGCATTGACATTTGAACTATCTTATGGCGATAGCATCTGTTATGTCTTCCTCTGTGTAGTCTGTGTCCACCCTTGTTATGTCCCGGAGAATTTTGTATGTCGTCACTCTGTGTTCACTTGATCTTTCTTCCATTGCCATGAGATCAACTTCGTACGGTCTTTTATAGTAGTGTTTATTTCCTGTGTCCGGTGCCAGTCTGGTGGCGTCCTCTCTGCACATTCTCAAACTTTGTTATGTGCTTTCCTACGCATCGGCTTTATATTCCTGGACTATTTTTGTGATGAATAGCGATTTAAATCATTCCATTTCATATTTCTAAAAATATTTTTATGTTTTCTGGTCATCCATTTGCCACTAATATCATTACGTGTGAGTCAGGTTAGGCTTGACTTGCCCTCATAGAATATTCCTTGCTCGGTTTACTGGCATGTTGTCCCTATCTCCTCTTCCCTGCGCCTGATTACATAGTTTTGCATTTGCTGAGGTTTAACTCTAATAAGCACATTAATAATATCCAGCAGTCTAGATCGCCCTGTTGTTTCTTGCACCATAGTTTTGTTTATATTCTCAGACTTAATTTTGCATCATCTGCGACCACTGACAGAAATATTATGACATATGAACGAGCTTCGGGAAACTCCACCTGTCAACTTATTCAACCATACCTGTTTTATTTTTATCCATGTATTCTGTCACTCCAGTTTGTCTCAGTTTTTTCCTTTTGTTATGAATAATATACTGAATTTAGACAGGAGCAAGAAGTAATGGGTAAAGTGGAACTAGAATAACACGAGAAATACGTATTACGGCCAAAGCAATTTAGCATACTAGAGAATTTTGTATATAAAGGATGAATAGAAAGTCCTTGCATGTGGGACTGTAAAATACGTGAACAAGTATTTAATCCATATTAAACTCCAGAGGAATTATGTCTGCACCAAAAAAATTCTGGAGCTCGCTGGACAATATTAATTTTGTTTATGGTTTAATAGTTCTGAATATTGAACTGTAACATAATTGTTGGATGATAAAGAAATCGCATGTCTACTACTGTGTTTGATCAACCTATATTTTGACATTTTGTTGAACACTAATTAACTTTCCGCCTCACACCATGTACACGTACGAAAGAATGTCACGATGAAAAAATACTGTTATTGACAATTAGGACATGAATGAATTTATTCCGCCGGGTATATTGATCCTTATTGTTTTCTTCTGTTGACCTGAGGAATTTTATATCAATAAACATGTAAATTATATATCTCCCTTTTATGAAGTATATTTACTTACTATTTATTTTGGGACTGAAGAATGAGAGAAAGAGGGAGGAAGTTAAGGTGGTGGTGACGACTGACTGAGAAAGGAGGTTTGCTGTGGGGTCTTTTCTATAAAATTTCACTCTTAAGAGGCACTTGGACCTTCAATGTCTTACTGAAATTGGTTAACATTACTCTGGAGCCTAGGTCTACGGCCTAGCGTGCGCGGTTCAGAAAGGAAGACGCGTGACACTCGCGTGATGTACATAAGGATGCTGCATATAATAGTATTGACACACACACACACACACACACACACACACACACACACACACATATATATATATATATATATATATATATATAGGATGGGGTCCACCTCTGGTACAAATTGTGGGACCCATAGCCTCGGAGAAGTGGATAAAAAGGCTTCAAGGAAGAATATTTGGATTTCTTCCTGATGCAATTTGAATATTCCACTTCTCCTACCACCCCATCATTTTTTTACCAATAGGTATATTTTATTACATAATATGGTACAAAAGATTTGAGAGATACATATATATATATATATATATATATATGTGTGTGTGTGTGTGTGTGTGTGTGTGTGTGTGTGTGTGTGTGTGTGTGTGTGTGTGTGTGTGTGTGTGTGTGTGTGTGTGTGTGTGTGTGTTGTAGAGGTCTGAGCAAAGCAAATGGAATAGTAATTATGGACAAGGTAGATTATAGTGGAAAAATGAACATGTTATTAGAAGACGGAGGAACTTACGTGCTCCATTTTTACCCTGTATCCAGTGTGGAAATTCCTAATATTAAATCCAGTGAACTTCCATTAGATAAATTTTAAATAATGTATCAAATGTTAGTCAGGTATTGAAATAAGTTAAGGTAAGAAGATAAAGCTTAACATATGAAACATTAAAATCGTTTATTTACGTCTGTAAAATTCTTTTCAGTGTTCATTTAAAATTGATGGAGTGAGACATGGCAAAACATAAAAATTGGTAAAAAAAAATAACAAATGATAGATATACAGGCAGCCAGAAAGACGGGCAATAGTCAGAGAACAAAAATAAATGACTGAGTGCTTATTATAGCAGCATAATGAATGAAGAACCTTTCCTGGGTTTCATGGGGAATGCCGGAGTCAGCACCCGTACTGACGCCAGCTGATAAATATCTCACACCACCACAAGGCAAATGTCACCAGGCAATATAGCCTAGCCCGACCCCGAGGTCGATATCTCATAAGTTTTTTAATATACTTCGATGGAGTGAGTTTAAAATGTTATATTATTCTTTATTTTTACCACATCGGCCGTTTCCCTCCATGGTAAGGGGACTTTATTACATTATTTTTTATATGTGTATTGTTTAATTGCACGTTCAACAGAATTTTGTTTCCCGTTAAAGGAAACTCTTAGAAGTTACCTGTTTTTTCCTTCTGTTTTTTTCTTCACGCTTTTCGTTTTTGTTTTGCTCATAACTTAAGACATCCCCCGATCGGCTTCAAAATTTTAATGCTTCTGTATGGTAACTAGGCTTAAGTTCTCGGAACAGTTGTGATGTGCACTTGTCCTGTGACCAGAATTGCTGAACTCATGCTCAGAATCCCGAAATTGGTCCAGTAACTTCAAAAACCCTCAAAGGTTCAAAAAAGTACATCCTAATTCTACGACAGTGGAGAGTGAAATTAAAGTTTGTAGTTACAGATTTGTCCATACTGTGTGTAAAGTTGTAAGAAACTTTTACTAATGTTAAATCACTTTAAAAAATAATTTTACCTCCTGAATTGCTTCAATATTTAAAACGGCTGATGCATCTTACGGCCAGGATGGTATCCATTAAATTTTGCTTGTGTGCTGGCACATTTGTCACTATAGTAAAAATAGATGAAAAAACTTTGAATCGTTATAATCCGTACCATAACTGGTGAATGGCTCATCTGATCGGCTTCAAATTTCCACTACTGGTGTGGCTTCCTGAACACAAGGTTCATGCTGCTGTTGCGTGGCATGAGTTCCAGTTTCCTAATTTTATTAAATAGTGATATTAATTTATGTTCATGGACTAAAGAATGCATCTGATTGACTTAGAAATATTAATGATGATGAAATCTGTAGAATTATATCAGTTACCGGAGAACGCCTTCTCAGATCGCCATTGGTGGGTTTTATTCAAAGGAAAGCTTTGTGTTCACTTTCAGTTTGTGTAAATTTCAAATTTCCAGTTTTATTATAGAAATTGTCTCCCATATAATGACTAAAGAATGCCTCTTCTGATCAACTTCAAACCCTAAACTGCTGTGTATCTTAAGTGGGAGTATTTTTGTGGTGATTTTTGGCTGTGGGTGACAGTTTACCATTTTAGTGCAATTTTATCAAATTAGAGCGCTGGGCCTGATGTCATTCTGGACACGGTTCAACTCTCCGTCTATTCTTCTGTTTATTCACTAACCATATAACGTTAGCAACATTTCCAAAACCAGGTAACCTAATAACGGCTTTCAGGAACATTAACAAATATTAACGACATTATACATAACTTCAATCTCAACTTTGTGTAGGCTATGCGGCGGCAGCTTGGAGCCTTCACTGGATAAAAATAGAGAACCTAGAAAAGATTCGAAGATTCGCAGATAAGAATGATACCGAGAATCAGGGTAATGGACTACAGTGGAAGATTTAAAGAACCTTTAACAACACCAGTGAGGATACGAGGAGACAGACAGACAGACAGAGACCCCGGAGACACACACATGGCAGCTAAAGACGTAGATGAGCTACAGTGGGAAGTATTTTTGTTTTCAGTCTTAGTGTGTAGGATAATCTACACATACTAAACGTAAAGGTGGAGGAGGCAAACATATACACAGTTTTAAGAAAATGGTGTGATCGGATACTGGTGGCCAGGAGTCAATAAAGAGGCGAGGCCAGTATATATGAATTAACCTTCCCAAAAAGATGTAAATAATACGCACACACATACAAATACATATATACACACATACAGTAGTCTTTGTCTACCTTGTATTTTATTATGGAAAATTTTACACAAGTTTAAATTATATATTGCTGGTTCGTGGAAGCTATTAGCATAATATTCAGGATACAAAATACTAAAAGTCTGAGAGATACATAACAGATATACAGGTGTCTGTCTTTGTCAGTACTTATATATGAAAGCTTCATGCAGCTCTCCTGAGCTGGAACGCCGGGATACAACAGACATTACCTCTCTGAACTGCAGCATTGAGACACAGGAACAGAAAACTAGCTGATCCGCGTGTTTAGTTGCCGTGTTGAGTATTGCTAATTGATTCAGGAACTAGGATGTACGCTTTTCCCAGAGCTGAGGGGAGTCTCTGAAGTTCTGACAACAAACATGTAAGGATGAGCAAGTACACTGTACTTTCTAGGCTTTTTGGGCTTCCTGAAGCTGGCAGCTGCACCCCGTTCATTCCTGTTGTAATGTGGATACTGCAGTTACCAGCCATCTGTCCAAGTTTGTAAGTTAATTCTACCTGAACGCTGTAGGCTGCTATCGGATCTGCATAGTTCAAACGGTTCACATATAACTAGGCACCCAGTTATTGCAAGGTTTCTCTTGATGTTGGTAACCACTTCATGCTTTGCGATCTTTCTCCCGGGCCTTAGGCAAATGATACCATGGTACTCGAATAGGTTTGCCGATGCACTGCTGCAGATACATTGTTCAGCGAGGATACAGGCGGCAAGCAAGGTGAAGTGTAATACTAATGAGCGAGGTGAAGTGTAATACTAATACGAATGGTCTACGGGTCGTGGAGTGTAGCTAGAAGGAAAATTGGGAATGTCCAACAGAAAATTTCCCTCATGGGGAGCTTTCGTTGCCTGGCAACGAGCTCAGTATTTTCCATACATATTCCCAAGCTTTGATAAGTAAGACATATCTTTATTCGAAATGTTTCGCCAACGCAGTAGGCTTCTTCGATGGTGACGGACTGATTATATCGTCTGTACATCTGCACTGCTTCTATTGTCTCCTCTGTATTTGAATGTAGCAGCCTACTGTATCATATCAACTTGTCGATATTGTATATCATTATCATACTCCCAAATATTGTTAAGGCTATATTCTCAACTATTGGGCTTTCACAGTGCGACTGTTTATATTCTTCCTCTTACAATGTCTCTGTTTTTTCATGATGGGCAGACAGTGGGTCAAGTCTGCCCTTTCCTTCTCCCTGATCTAAACTCGAGATCATTCTTGTGTTCTGAAAGTCATACTGCTGTGTTCACTGATAATTCCAAGTCCTCTGGTGGAATATTTTATGTTGCTGCCATTCGTAATTGTGTTTTTCAAAGGCTATTGCAGTGGGTGGGTAATTTCGCTTCCGGGGAATACTACTGCATGTTCTATGAGGTAAGAACAGTGAAAGATGAACTACCTGTGCATGATGGGATAATTTCTTGAAGTGATGGATCATTTGTAGTGCGATATGACAGTTTGCTAATGTCGCAGAATAAATTTAAGCATTATCACATCTCCCTAAAAAAATCAAAACCCTTCAGACATTGGTACGAAAGAAGGAAGTGCAACAACTTTGGAACCAGGCAGTACAACAAACCTGGAACCAGATAGTACAACAGCCCTGGAACCAGACAGTACAACAAACCTGGAACCAGACAGTACAACAAACCTGGAACCAGACAGTACAACAAACCTGGAAACAGACAGTGCAACAGACCTGGAACCAGATAGTACAACAGACCTGGAACCAGACAGTGCAACCGACCTGGAACCAGACAGTACAACAGACCTGGAACCAGACAGTACAACAGACCTGGAACCAGACAGTACAACAGACCTGGAACCAGACAGTACAACAGACCTGGAACCAGACAGTACAACAGACATGGAACCAGACAATACAACAGACCTGGAACCAGACAGTACAACAGACCTGCAACCAGACAGTACAACAGACTTGGAACCAGACCGGGCTGGAATGAGAAAGGAACTGCTATTCAGTTTAATTTATTGGTTATTGTAGCAAAGTTAAATTGCCAGAAGGTGGTTAATTATTCTCATTAACATTAATTAATTAGTTCTGTAATGATCTGATTTAGCGAGTTGTTGTGTCGGGATTTCCGTCCATAGTGTCCCCTCCACCTTCGTTGTTCCCCGCCCATCCCACAGACCCACACCCTCACACACAATAATTCTGAGGATTTTTGCCCCAACACTTACCAAGCTGGGCCAACCCGGAGAATTATTCCACTGACTAGAGCAATTAAGCCGAATTTCCGAGTTGGTTTGTTTGGTAATGTTGTTCCGGCGTTGGCTAATAGGAAGGGGAAAGAGGAAGCTCTAATTCTTTTTTTACTTTGTGTTTTTTTTTTTTTTTTTTTTTTTGTCTGTCGCTTGTGTCTCTGGATTAGGGGTGTCCTATGGTTGAAAAATATTATTTAGGGGTATTTTTTGTGATTTTTTTCTAACGGCATACATTTATATATTCTTTCTTCAACAAACTGGCCGTATCCCACCAAGGCAGGGTGGTCAAAAAAAGAAACAAAAGTTTATCTTTTTAACTTTAGTAATGTATACAGGAGAAGGTGTTACTAGCCCCTTGCTCCCGGCATTTTAGTCGCCTCTTACGACACGCATGGCTTACGGAGGAAGAATTCTGTCCACTTCCCCATGGAGAAGATTTATATATATATATATATATATATATATATATATATATATAGAGAGAGAGAGAGAGAGAGAGAGAGAGAGAGAGAGAGAGATAGTCGTACCTAATAGGTAAAATTGGCCAATTAGCAAGAACTCATTTAAAATTAAGTCTTTTCTAAAAGAAATTCTTATACATTTAAAGATACATTTTTCATTTATATTAATGTAAAAGTTAATAATTTTGTACCAAAAGAACCTTAGAAACCTTTCCTAACCTTATTATAACAAGTGCAATTTAATTTAGTCTAATTTAACTAAATATATTTTAGATAAATTTACAATAAGTTAATAATAAACAAACACAGTGAAATATATTTTTTTTTTCGTTAGGGTTAGAATGATTTTTGCGAAATTACTGCATACACAAATTTTCGCTTGCCTTATTCGGCAAGAAGAGCGTTGCTACTTAAGTCAAAATCGCAAGTTTTACCTATTCGGCACGACACACACACACACAACCCCACACACAACTAACATATATATATATATATATATATATATATATATAGTAAACTGGTTTCCTTAGATATCAACTGTGTTCGAGAGTAATCTAGAATGTGACACAGAATGACATTATCAAAGATTATCACTGGTACAGACATACACAATGAGGCTCAGACACGGTGGTGGCACAAGTGGGCAGACACGGTGGTGGCACAAGTGGGCAGACACGGTGGTGGCACAAGTGGGCAGACACGGTGGTGGCACAAGTGGGCAGACACAGAGAACGGGTGTGATGGTAGAGCACTATCATAATCCTGGTTGGGGAATGCAGGCAGGGAGTAACAAAGTGCTTGGGTTTACCTCCTCTCTTCTGCCTGGATGCTAGTCATATTCTTATTTTTCTCGCGATGAGTAAGCGTTATCTCTGACACTTCTGGGTCGGCGCTTTTTATTTTCAGATGGAGTTGCCGAGTGTATGTTTTGTTATCTAGACGAGTTTGCGGGGAGTTGAACTCCAGCTTCTGGGTTGGTATTTGTGTCTTTAATTATGTAGTTGTAGCAACCTAGCTGAGCTTGAGGGTTTCGAGTCTTCTTGACTGACGCGAACTAATTCTATCAACTTTTTTATAAGCTATGAACTGTTTTATCCCAATTTATGTAGCTGGACAGTTAATTCCACTTCCCTACTACCTAAACTCTGTAAAAATAATGTTTCCTGGCATATGTGACTCGCCAGGAGAGTCACCTTCCATTCTTATCCCTTATTTTGGTTCTCATGATAATCATTTTTATCAACCTTGGAAATACCTTGGCGTATTTTGTATGCCGTAATTATGGCTTCTCTTTTTTTTAGTATTTCCTGCAACAGTTGGAAATCTTTATTGAGGAAACGTTTCACCAGTCAGTGGCTTTTTCAGTCCAAAATAGAGAAAAACGGTGAAAGATGAGGAGGAGTTTGAGGTAATCAGTCCCTCAGCCTGGAGTCGATGTGTTCAGTCCATCAGTCTTAAGAAAAGTACAGCATATGCTAGGAGAAGTGACTTATATACTGGACTCAGGTGAGTGGAAGCAGGAGGACGCAGTCACCATTGGACAAATCCACTAGTGTAAGTCATGACTGTGGGTCAGGCAAGCGTAAAAGAATTCCCTGTATCAAGATCCCAAGATGTTGGGTTAAGAGCTAGTCTTCTTTCCCTCCCAACTGGTAATGTGAGAAGACTTCCTCTTCTTAGTTTTCTCATAGCTTCTTCTGAAATTATATGCAGTTATCATGTCATTTTATATTTATAGCTCATATGTCCCAATATTGCAATGAATTGTGAATGGGGATGAAAATATATGTGTGTGCGTGTGCGTGCGTGAGAATGGATGTGCTTGTGCAAGGGCGAGACAATGCTCGCAAACGCGAGCATTGTCTCGCCCTTGCGAAAGAGAAAATATGCAAAAGCGGAAATGGGTAAATGTGTGAGAGAGCTAAAATATGAGTGTCTGTATAGATGTTATGTGCAAGAAGGCGCGAGTGTGTGAGGAAGTCCGACTGTGCATGACAGTAAAACAGGTATCTCTCTATCTCTCTCTCTCTCTCTCTCTCTCTCTCTCTCTCTCTCTCTCTCTCTCTCTCTCTCTCTCTCTCTCTCTCTCTCTCTCTCTCTCTCTCCACACACACACACACACACACACACACACACACACACACACACACATATCGCTTCACGCACGGAGGGCCCGGGTTCAATTCCCGGCGGGGCGAAAACATTTCGAAGTGTTTCCTTACACACACACATACAACAGGCCTAGTGTCTAATCGACATGTGCCTAGGACAAAATGGTAACACACACACACACACACACACACACACACACACACACACACACACACACACACTCCGCTCAAGAGTTCTACAGGGGTTGAACACAGTAAGTGAAAGACAGGTTGCCTTGACATGAATAAGTCCAGCAAGAAACTAATGGTGGCTACCTGTCTTGAGGTATAATAACGTTGTCTCGTGGGCACTAAGTATGACAGGTAAAGCTTACAAACTTCTACTTACAATCAAAATACACTTTCCTGCGTAATTATAATAGTTCCAGTTATTGTAATACTTTATTACGAAGTTATGAGGCGTCATCTGAGAAAGGGTCGCGGGGGCGATGATCGCCTAACCATTGATAGATGTTTCATATATCTCATAATCTATGAAAATAGGTATATATTATACATTTGCTCTGCAGTGATGAAGAGGAGAAAGAGAAGGTGAGTTGACGTCTTATTGTATATTCAACCCTGACCAGGTCAGCTGTCAGCGGTAAATACGTTTGTATATCTAAATCTTGATAAGATTTTCTTAAGTTGGTACATCGCGATGTTTACCTCGGTATAACGAGGCAGGAATAAAGAAAGGGGAGGAGAGAGAGAGACAGAATACATGTCAGATACATTCAAGAGAATATCTTTCCCTTCCTACTCACACTGCAACAAGGAATAAATAGGGAAGAAGAGACGTAATGCCGCATTATTATTATTATCATATTATTAGTCACATTCTTGTTCTCATATTCTTAAGACAAATGTATTACTTCAGTTTGGTCAGTGTTGCAGCAATGCCCCGCTGTGTAGCTGGGAAACAAGGGACCTTGGCACTTTTGTCACTCAGTTTGAAGGTCACGTGATCAATATGAATTTCACGTTATTCAATTTCTCTCTGTTGTTTTATGAAGAAAGGAAAGTTATTTATGTTTCAATTTTATAAATATTAATTGTGATAACTTCATTAAAGTTCTTACGACTTTCTGTAACTTTCGTATTTTTTTTTTTTTTTGGCATGATGGATGTGTTTCTGTTCGATTCGTCGGCATCAGGTAAGTCCAGTCAGTTCTTCTTAGAATTAAGAGTTTTTAATCACTAAAGTAAGTTGTTTTGATCTCCTTTATGGGTTTTTTTTTGTGTTGATCTTGTTTGCTGTCTGGATATACAGAGCTTTATTATTATTATAATAAGTGGTCACTTTTATCATGTACTGCATGGTTAAGATCAAGGCAGTATGGGAGTTGCACTGCGATGGTGCCATGATCATGGCGATAGTGCTAGGATCATGACGATGGTGCAATGATCATGGCGATGGTGCTAGGATCATGACTATGGTGCTAGGATCATGACGATGGTGCAATGATCATGGCGATGGTGCTAGGATCATGACGATAGTGCAATGATCATGGCGATGGTGCTAGGATCATGACGATGGTGCAGTGATCATGACGATGGGGGCTTGGATCATGATGCTAGGATCATAAAGATGGTGAAGTGCTTTTAACGATAGTACTGTGATCATGTTGGTGCAATAATCATAACGATTGTGCAGTTATCATGTCAATGGTGCAACTTTCATTTGCATGTCGTTGCGCCGATGATAACCTGCACGGTCTCAATGGCCGGTATCTTTAGTTCATCTTGGAGTATATCAAAGACACTCACCTGCATCTGCTGCCATGACTGTGATACCTACTTCCACATACCATAAACGTGCCAGTACAGGCGTCTGGTGTTGTCACGGTTCATAGATGTTAATGTAAGTTTCTGTATCACCATGTCATTATTCCTATCCATTTTCAAATTCTTTGCTTTAGCTTCTTCAAGGGTCATTTCAACCTGGTTCAGTTTAGCTAGGGACACCTCAGCCTGTCAACTCAACTTGGGTCAGCTCAGCCCTGGTCAGATTCTGCTAGGTCAACCCTGGTGGATACCAGGCTGTGCATGACTACTGGCTGGTTGGCTAGCTGGCTCAGGAGTCTTGTTAATATGATTCTTGTTTCACCAAAATTTCATATCTGTATAAGAAGTCGTCTGTGCACCATGAAGAACGTCTGTTGCGAAGTTATTCGTGTTGAGGTTACGCCTATTGGTATTTTAAATATGGCTCAGTTTACTGGCTTAATGCTATTTGTGATTTGCTACAACCGCTCATAACCCCCCCCCCTTCCCCTAAAGAAAATACCCATTGCAGTCTCCTAACACCTTGATAACTTAGCACTTCTAACAGTGAATGCAAGTGTAAGGAACCTTGTCCAGTCGCCGTATCCTGCTTGGAAATCGAACCCGGGTACCTTCAGTTTTGAGCAAGGCACTCTACCTACAGGTTATTTAAAGTATATCGACTGCCAGGATCATTGCGCCCACAATCTATGTTTCAAACCCTTAATTATATTTCATTCCCCAAGAAAGATATGGATTAGAGTAAACTAATAATATACTTCTCGGTGTATATTTCGTGTGCGCAGGTAGTTAATTAGGTTTATGATCTATCGACTACACGAGAGTCAGTACATCTGTAATCCACCTAGACACTAATATTGTAGGATAAATTAATCCTTTTGATAAGGATTGAAGATAATTTTTAGTTTATAAACACAGAAATATACACTGCTCATTATACATTCTTGTAGGCATAGGAGTAATACTACTACTACTGGTCGTACTACCACCATTACTATTACTGCGTCTGTTGATCGTGAAGCAAACACGCTGATCATGAAGCAAACACGCTGTCATTTTTTTTAAATTAGTGGAACATTGAAGAACTGTGTGTGTGGTTCTAAGATATTCTGACCCTGTAATGAAGCTACGAGACCAGAGTTACTGCAAGTGTCGGGACAACAAAACGACATCGGCAGTAGAATTTAATTAAGATAATCTTATTTAAATTAAGCTCATTTCATCGTTGCCATGTAGTCATTCTACTCTTGTTTATCCCTCTCATCTCGAAACTAAGAGTTTCTCAATAGCAGTGCCATTCCTCTCCCTTCCCTGTTTTCTCTGTCTTCGCCAAGTACTTGATATCCTGCTGGGAATATTGCATGTTGTTATCCCGGCATGTTCCATGTCCATGATAGCTAAACTGTCTAGAGTTCTACATGCATACATGTTAGAACCCCCTTCTAGAATGGGTTATTGTTGCCGGTGACAGACTTTATCTAAGGCACTGAAGCTACCCTCCCCTTCTATGAATTAAACCTAATTACCTGCCATTCCTCACCAGGTATATGACTTCTGGGGTTTTAATGCTTCCCCTTGGATGTAATAACAACAAGAAGCTGGGCACCGTAAGCAGTGCCGTCTTGTCATGCCATAATTTAACACTGATTGTCTCTTCATCCACTTTCACAATGGAAAAAGTAGACGGTGGTCTGGTGAAACTGTAGAGACTTGGGAGGATGATCTATCAGAGAGCTGATTACTACGAGAGATCGTGTACTGATGTGAAGCTGTGGTACCACTGACGAACAACCATAAGTACGCTTTGTGTTTAATTTCTTTTTTATTGAACTGTTATTTGAATGTGTTCATTTGTTTGTATATAATATATATATATATATATATATATATATATATATATATATATATATATATATATATATATATATATATATATATATATATATGCCTCAGCTTTTTATATCATTATCTTCATTGGTAATAAAGAAATATTCGTAGGAGCAATAATAATATTAAAAATAGGAAGAAAAGCAATAAAATGTATACAAAATATGAGAAAGAGAGACAGAAGAGAGGTAGAGAGACAAGACAAGACAAGAGAAACCATTTCAAAAGAGTACAAGCTGTGGCAGAAAAGAGGAAGGCACGCGCGAGAGACAAGCAAACAAAGCTCAAAGGGCAACAACACACTTAACAAAGGCCAGGATACTTATTCACTCAGGATGAGCCTTAGTTCACTCAGGATACCAGTTCACTCAGGATGAGCCTAGTTCACTCAGATGAGCCTTAGTTCACTCAGGATGAGCCCTTAGTTCACTCAGGATGAGCCCTTAGTTCACAGGATGAGCCCTTAGTTCACTCAGGATGAGCCCTTAGTTCACTCAGGATGAGCCCTTAGTTCACTCAGGATGAGCCCTTAGTTCACTCATAGGTGTAGAGAGGCCAAAACCAAGTGTGCTAGAGAATGGAAGAAGTATAGAAGGCAAAGGACCCAGGAGAATAATGACATAGCAACGAAAGCCAAATCTGACCCGAAGATGTTGTACAGCCACATCAGGAAGAAAACAACAGTCAAGAACCAGGTAATCAGGCTGAGGAGAGAAGGAGGAGAGATCATAAGAAACCACCGAGAAGTATGTGAGGAGCTCAACATAATATTCAAAGTGTTCACAGAAGAGACAGAAGAGACTCCAGAAAGACGGAGAGGTGAGGTGCACCATCAAGTTTTAGACACAATACATACAACTGAGGAAGAAGTGAAAAGGCTGCTAAGCGATCTAGATACCTCAAAGGCGATGGGGCCGGATAACATCTCTCCATGGGTCCTGAGAGAGGGAGCAGAGGTGCTATGTGTGCCACTAACAACAATCAATAGAAACAGGGCGACTACCTGAGGTATGGAAGACAGCAAATGTAGTCTAAATCTTTAAAAAAGAGACAGGCATGAAGCATTAAACTACAAACCAGTGTCACTGACATGTATAGTATGCAAAGTCATGGTGAATATTATCAGGAGAAGAGTGGTGGAGCACCTAGAAAGAAATGAGCTTATCAACGACAGCCAGCACGGTTTCAGGGACGGAAATCCTGTGTCACAAACCTACTGGAGTTCTATGACAAGGTGACAGCAGTAAAGCAATAGAGAGAGGGGTGGGTAGATTGCGTTTTCTTGGACTGTAAGAAGGCGTTTGATACAGTTCCACACAAGAGATTAGTGCATAAGCTGGAGGACCATGCAGGTATAACAGGGAAGGCACTGCAATGGATCAGGAATACCTGTCGGGAAGACATCAGCGAGTCATGGTACGTGGCGAGGTGTCAGAGTGGGCGCCTGTTACAAGCGGGGTTCCACAGGAGTCAGTCCTAAGACCGGTGAACGACATGACGGAAGGAATAGACTCAGAAGTGTCCCTGTTTGCAGATAATGTGAAGTTGATGAGAATAATTCAATCGGACGAGGACCAGGCAGAACTACAAAGGGATCTGGATAGGCTGCAGGCCTGGTCCAGAAACTGGCTCCTGGAGTTCAACCCCACCAAGACGGAGTACAGTTTATTGGGCCAGAGACTACAAACCTCACTCAAGGAAATGGATCTTGGGGTGATTATAATTCCGGGCACATCTCCTGAGGCGCGCATCAACCATATAACTGCTGCAGCATATGGGCGCCTAGCAAACCTAAGAATAGCATTCCGACATCTCAACAAGGAATCGTTCAGGACCCTGTACACTGTGTATGTCTGGCCTATATTGGAGTATGCAGCACCAGTTTGGAACCCACACCTAGCCAAGCACTTAAGGAAATTAGAGAAAGTGCGAAGGTTTGCAACAAGACTAGTCCCGGAGCTAAGGGGCGTGTCCTACGAGGAGAGGTTAAGGGAAATCGACCTGACGACATTGGAGGACAGGAGAGATAGGGGAGATATGATAACGACATATAAAGTACTGAGAGGAATCGACAAGTTGGACAGAGACAGTATGTTCCAGAGATGGGACACAGCAACAAGGGGTCACAGTTGGAAGTTGAAGACTCAGATGAATCACAGGGATGTTAGGAAGTATTTCTTCAGTCACAGATTTGTCAGGAAGTGGAACAGTCTGGTAAGTGATGTAGTGGAGGCAGGATCCATACATAGCTTTAAGAAGAGGTAGCGACCAGTGAAGAGGCGGGGCCAGGAGCTGTGAATCGACCCCTGCAACCACAATTAGGTGAGTACACACACACACCCACCACTGTTTCTGTATGCCACACAGGCGGTGTTTAGGAAAGACGTCCAAGAGCGAGGTCTTTTTCACACCGTGGGAACCACCAATTTTTATGCCAAATGTGTGTTGTTTCGCATCCTGTGGGACACAAGCCCAGCTCTCGCACTGTGGCTCACACTCCATATGAACGAGTTCACAGTGAAGTGGTATAATGTAGGCACTTAAACCGTGTGGGAATCTTTGTTTACCACTGTGTGTATATTTTGTCTTCAACCTCTCTTCGCATAGCGTGTGGGTTAGTAAGTTTATTTAGGCACAGGTATACATACGTACAATTGCCCAAAATACACTGCATACTAGTGGCTTTCTTTTGTGCTTAGCAATATTACATGTAAACTTCATTTTGTAATACTGCAGAAAGAAATATAATAATAATCTTTGTTCTTATAAGTACATGTACAAGCTATACAGACCATAGCTGACATCACTGACATACTATATAGAAAGCCCCTTGTTATACCTGGAGAGAGTTCCAGGGGTCAACGCCCCCGCGGCACGGTCTGTGGCCAGGCCTCATTATGCAGAGCATTTCGGGCTAATTAGGTCAATTTTGTCCCCAGGATGCGACCCACACCAGTCAGCTAACACCCAGGTACCTGCTTACTGCTAGGTGAACAGAGACAGTAGGTTTCTTTAGGAAACACGTCCTAACGTTTCCACCCGTACCGGGGATCGAACCACAGACCTCAGTGTGTGAGCTGAGTACGCTAGCAGTCGAGCTACGCGACACCGTACTGTTTATCATACATAATGTAAATTTCCAAAGTAACTTATTGCCTTTCGTTATTCATGAGGGGAGAAATTTACTTACTTCAGCTGCCCTTGTACTTCTGTGGGATGGGTAAAAGTGTTCTCTCTGTCCTTATGAACTGGTGTGCAGAGACCAGACTCTCATACCTTTTAAGGTAATGTTTAATTTTATCATGGGGGGGACTTGCCAGAAGAAGACATCAGTGCTGAAGTTCCACGGAGCGGGTTATAAAGTTCCACAGAGCGGGTTATAAAGTTCCACTTAGCGGGTTATCATAAAGTTCCATAGAGTGAGATAGTTATTATAAAGCTCCAGGGAGCAACACTTCGGTATCTTTGTTCTGGAAATCAGTCCCTCAGCTTTGAGGGACTGATTACCTCTCGTTCCTCATCTTCCATCGTTTATCTGCATTGGACTGAAGAAGCCACTGGCTGGCGAAACGTTTCCAGAATGAAGAATAAAAAGACACAATGCCGTGACTGGAATAATACACAAATAACCTGCACATAGAGAGAAACTTGTGACGATATTTCTGCCTGACTTGGACCATTTACACGTTTTGGACAACTATCAACTTGTCGGTTTTTCTGAACCATTTATTCAAAGACGAGTTAATGGTTACAAGTCGGACCGAAACGCCGTCATAAATTTCCTTTTCTTATTTGCGGGTTATTTGTGTACCTTTTCCATGCACTGTGTTGTGTTGTTATTTGTTATTACAGTTTTCTTGGACAAAGCAGCACCTCCTCCCGCGCCACGAAATATCCTCTTGAAACGTCAGGCGCAGAGCTTTCTCGGCTTTTCAGAGTACTAGACTAACTTTTAATGTGTTTACTCACACGCTGTTGAGGATTCTCTCTCTCACTCTCTCTAAGGGAGTTTACTTTCCCAGTACTGGATGGTATTTCAGCAGTGACTCCGTGAGTTATGGCAAGGTCCTCAATGGAAATAAGTCACTTTGTCTGACTTTTTTGGGGTTTTCCTAGGTAATCTACCCATATATTACTATGTATGATAATTTGTGTAACTGTATTTGTGTGTACCTATACCTAATGGTCCGTTCACCATGAGGCGAGCTAAAACAACACGGGTTCGATCCCCCGGCTAGTCGCAATGTTGTTATTGAATAAATACCACTCGTTCGTGGTTACAATTCTATACCTAAATAAAGTTACTAATGGCCTTCTCTCGCGCCCTGCTTGAGTGTTCTCAACCACTGCGCTGCTCTCACTGTCGCACTTGTACACAGGAGAGACCAGGAACCAAGATAGCAAAGGAAATGAGGTGGTGGGGGAGGAAGGGAGGGTCAAGAATATTTGAGTGTGGGGAGAATAGGAAAAAGACGGAAGTGAGGTGGTCTGAAGGGTGTGGGGAGAGGAGCGGCAGAGGGTGTAGAAGAAGACAAAAAGGGAGAGAGGTGCTAAGCTGCTCTACTTTTTCCATCCCACTCTCCATTAGTGGCCTGTTAATGATATATCACTGATAATATGCTTCTTGTCCTCCATCTCTCTCTCTCTCCATCTCTCTCTTTCTCTCTCCATCTCTCTCTCTCTCCATCTCTCTCTCTCTCCATCTCTCTCTCTCTCTCTCTCTCTCTCTCTCTCTCTCTCTCTCTCTCTCTCTCTCTCTCTCTCTCTCTCTCTCTCTCTCTCGCCACTTTCATGTACAAGTGATTCACTCACCCCTCACTTGATCTAACTTTTTTTTCTCTTTAAATCCAGCTACTTGACTCCCTCCCTCCCTCTCTTACCCCTCTCCCTTCACTTTCAAGTGGGTGAAGCTTCTTGTTCCTCCCTCTTTGCTTTCTTTATTGTCTCAGTTTATCACCGGTACTCCCTACCCCTCGTCCACACTTTCCTGGTTGGGATGGTGGAGGGGCGACAAGTTCTGATTGGGTGGCAGAGGGGAGGGTAGCTGAGGACAGCATGTGGTGGATGAGGGGAAGGAGAGAGGCTGAGGACAGCATGTGGTGGATGAGGGGAAGGAGGGTAGCTGAGGACAGCATGTGGTGGATGAGGGGAAGGAGAGAGGCTGAGGACAGCATGTGGTGGATGAGGGGAAGGAGGGAGGCTGAGGTGAGGTGGTTCGTGTGGAAATATTATTTTTCAATTTGTTTGTTTTTCTTCATGTTAGCTTAAATTCCCCTGTGGTGATTTATTTGTGTCCATATGGGGATGCAAATGTTATTTAAGCAAAGTTTTCTCTAAATCGTCTAGTAAAATATTTGAGCAAGTATTGTACTGTATCTGACCTCGTTTTATATATATATATATATATATATATATATATATATATATATATATATATATATATATTGTATGTGTGTATACTCACCTAGTTGTGGTTGCAGGGGTCGAGTCACAGCTCCTGGCCCCGCCTCTTCACTGGCCGCTACTAGGTCACACTTCCGGCTCCATGAGGTTTATCATACCTCTTCAAAGCTATGTATGGATCCTGCCTCCACTACATCACTTCCCAGACTATTCGACTATTCCACTTCCTGACAACTCTGTGACTGAAGAAATACTTTCTAACATCAGTGTGATTCATCTGAGTTTTCAACTTCCAACTGTGACCCCTTGTTGCTGTGTCCCATATCTGGAACATCCTGTCTCTGTCCACCTTGTCGATTCCTCTCAGTATTTCATATGTCGTTATATATCCTCCCTATCTCTCCTGTCCTCCAGTGTCGTCAGGTCAATTTCCCTTAACCTCTCCTCGTAGGACATACCCCTTAGCTCCGGAACTAGTCTTGTTGCAAGCCTTTGCACTTCCTCCAATTTCCTTACGTGCTTGGCTAGGTGTGGGTTCCAAACTGGCGCTGCATACTCCAATATGGGCCTATTGGAGAGTGTGTGTGTAATTACAAATGGAAAACAACCGTACAATAAACTTTAAAAGCACTGTGGTATCAATGTTCCTCGTCACATGACTTCTACATTGGGAAGGACCAAGTAAATAGTTACACTGGGTAGGTATTGTGTGGCCTATTTGACTATCAAAAAGTGATTGTTACTGAGGTTGACATGATAAAATTTGCTGGAATTAAGTTTCCTTTTAGACCATTTAAGTTTACAAATAATTTAATAATAATGATTGAGTTATCAATAACACCTCTTTATCACATTTCAGCAGCACAATTCATTTAAAAGGAATTTATATTGGGGTTTTAGCGTCTCAAATGACAAAACACAGCAGTCTTCTCATCACCTGTTGTAACTTACATTTATAAATACGTTCATTCAAACTTATACCCATTTGCTTATTTTTTGTACTCTGATAAGTAAGAGGGAAGTACCTAGTTAAAATAAATACTTGTCATAGGTAAGGTTTATCAGGAAACAGGACAAGTGTTTTCTGAAGCGGGTCTTAGTCATGTGATGACCCTCAGCTGGACCTTTTGGTCATCTGACCGAGGCCTTCCATAGGCTTACCGGTCCACCTCTTTAAAAATTATGGTTTCATATACACTCTACTTCATGTCAGAGTTTGATTGGTAGCAAAGGCAAACAAAGTTATCTCAGTATAGTATTATACTGAGTTTGGTCGGCGGCAAAGTCAGCAAAATTATCTCAGTATAGTATTATCAGGCTGATGGATGGTGAATTAGTATATATATTTTCACTGATAAAACTGATGGTAGAGAGTGCAAGTACTCTAGTACCCATACGAATACAAGTACTCTAACTAGTGAGTGTATTATCTAGCTACCACATGAGTACAGTACAAATGACACGGGCAGTTATGGAGTATTGTTAACCTTCTTAGTCATTTAAGGCACGAATTATTATGTTCATGGGGAAGCGCTTAGCCCGTAAGGGTCATTCAGCGTCTTGGAAACGGAAGGTAATGAAGTATATGAATCAAGGAAGTGGAGGTCAGCTCCATGTTTGTGTTTATTATGAGACCTTCACCAGCCTCAACCCACCTCTTTCTCTCCCTCCCGTGCTTCACAAGACGCATTACAAAACACTTTAGAGGATTACTAGCTTCCAGACGACGTATTACAACCACTGTGATGGATTACTAGCTTCCAGACGACGTATTACAACCACTGTGATTGATTACTAGCTTCCAGACGACGTATTACAATAACTGTGATGGATTACTAGCTTCCAGACGACGTATTACAACCACTGTGATGGATTACTAGCTTCCAGACGACGTATTACAACCACTGTGATGGATTACTAGCTTCCAGACGACGTATTACAACCACTGTGATTGATTACTAGCTTTCAGACGACGTATTACAACCACTGTGATTGATTACTAGCTTCAGACGACGTATTACAACCACTGTGATGGATCACTAGCTTCCAGATAACGTATTACAATCATTTTTGGGGATCACTAGCTTCCAGACGAAGCAGTACAATCACTTTGTGAGATTACTAGCTTCCAAATCACGTATTACAATCACTTTGTGGGATTACTAGCTTCCAGATGTATTACATATGTCATTGGTGTTAACTACACTTATAAATTATTATATATTTGCGAACATAAACAAATTATATGTTTGAATTAGGTCAAGTAAACTGTAGAGAGACATATACATATAGTCTAGAAAATTTATTCTCAAATACGTTGCTATTAAATTCATGTGTCAGTAATATACTTTGTGAGGGGTTTTAATTTGGCTGGGGAATTGGAGGAATGCATATTTATCATGTTTGATCCGAGGAAGGTGAGGATAGCTGGAATTGCTTGAGTTGAGAGACCCACACCAGCATAAATACCGACAAATTGATGAATAAGACGCATGTGCAGTGGAAAAATAAACACAAATGCAGTATAATGCGATCTTTTATTGACTACGTTTCGCCCACACAGTGGACTTTACACTGCTTTTGTGTCTATTTTTCCATCGTGTCGGTATTTTATACCTTTTATCTCCACGCATGTGCAGTGTTGAATGACCCATGCGGGTTTAACGCTTTTTTGTGAATATAATCTTAAATCAAGTTTCCTTTCAAGTATATCGAATCCAAGAAGATTGTTCTGCTATGTGTGGGTGTTTGGTGAGGTAACAGTCAACTAATAATAATAATAATAATAATAATAATAATAATAATAATAATAATAATCTTTATTTGTACAAGTACACGATAAAACTTATACAGACCATAGCTGACATCAGTGATATACTATATAGAAAGCTCCATGTTACGCAGAGTATTTCAGGCAAATTAAGTCAATTTTGTCTCCAGGATGCGATCCACACCAGTCGATCAACACCCAGGTACCTATTTTTACTGACAGGTGAACATAGAAAGCAGGTGCCTTAAGGAAACACGTTCTAATGTTTCCACACATACCAGGGATCGAACCCTGGACCTCAGTGTGTGAGGTGAGTGCGCTAGCAAACGAGCCACGGGACATTGTATACGGACATAAATACAAGGCATTCTCCCTAGAGTAAATGAGCAGTTCATCGCTGCAGGTTGGCTGAATTGCAGTTTCGTTAATGATAATTACTCATTATCCCTTGATTTTTATTAAATAATGCTGGAATATTACCAATGTGAGTTAATGATCGGGAAAAAATAGCAGAACATGGTTCATTTTGCAAATTGATTGTGTGTTAATGAATGTTTGTCAATCTAATATGTAAATGATTATACTATAGTGTTTATAGCATCAGTAAATCATTGAATACTCAGTAATTGATCAAATATGAAAGTTGTTAATGAGCAAAGCAACTTGTCCTCGTTCCTGTGTTATATTGGTAGTAATAACCAACTAGTGACTCCAGGTAACACGATGTTCTGATGGGAGAAAACGTATATATCCTTACAGTAAGGATGAATTTCCCTTACAAGTAATATTTAATTTGTAACATTTATTTTAGATTGGTGCAGGTACAAGGTCTGTCAGAATTTAACCTGAACTAATATAACCAATCATATTTAACTTAGGTGTCGGGCAAGCTTAGACTGTGTTGAAAATACCTTCAAATTGATGGTTAAAACACATGTGGAGCAATAAAGATTGCCAACTGTTGCACATGTGTTTTAATCATCAAGGTTAGGTTGGTGTGAGTGTATAATCTTGAGACCCACTCTTATGTTTGCAAGCTTGTCCTGTGTTCCTAATGTTTCTTCTACTACTATTACTATTACTATTCCATTACTGCTGCTGCTTCTACTACTGTTACCACGACTACCACTGCTAATTTGCTTCGCTTCACTTCCCTGTCTATATACCACTACTCTCCCCTACTTACTACTACTACTGCTACTATTACTTCCACTAACAGCATTACCTCTACCACTACTTCTCCACTTCCTTCTTCCTCTCTTTCTCCCTGCTTCCTTCTCCTATATAAATATACTAGTGCCCTCACCTTCGTGTGTTAATGTGACTTGTAAATTGTCCAAGTCGGACCGAAACGTCGTCATAGGCTTCTGTGTGTGGGTTATTTATATATTGTTCCAGTCACGTTATTGTGCCATTTTGTTCTTTAACGGGTTTGTTTTAATAGCTTATGCCCTCACAAACTAAACTTGACATAATCTAACCTACCTTTCGTTTAATATGCAAATAATACGTATATCGCTTTTAACAATTATTCTTAATGTAAAGTTGTTAACTTGTGCTCTCTCGTAGTTGCAAGTCAGATTTTACGTGTTGGAAATTAAGTAACAAACTTTCTTAACCAAATGAGGACTGGTGGGGATGCTCTTTGAAACAGCGTTGGTGTACCAACACGACGAGGGTTGCCCACCACTGAGCATGCACAAAAGGGTGGATCGGCTTCGTTGCCAGATGTGTTCATGTAGGTAGCAGACAGTTCACACATGCACAAACGTATACATGTCTATACATGCACAGACGTAGACATATACACGCACGTACACGTATATACACATTCACGTACACAGATGTACCCGTATATACACGTACAAGTACACAGAAACACGTATATAAGTACATACGTACACAAGAGAAATACACGTATATAAGTACATACACACACACACACAGACACACACCTCAGCAGGTTCAAGGTCATGTTGCATACCATCATGCTGCCGGTGGAGAATGGGTTGCCACAGTTACCAACATTTTAAATTCGTCGTTAAAGACCACAGTGTTACCAGACAGGTCTTAATCAGATAAAGGCCCATTTATTGGTTAAGCATCTGCTAGCCTAGCACCCTTGTTTACCAACACCTGTAAACACAACCTTTACATTTACCATTTACCTTCGTTATAATATTTACATAGACATGTATTACTAGCATTCTTTTACAGGTAGCTTGTGTTAGCTTAATTTTTAATTAATATCATTAGACGCGGCACATTGTAAGAGGCACAGAGCTCACAAGTGGACGAGAACACAAAAGTAGTGTTGAGCTTTTATAATATCGTTTCGTTCTGAAAGCTTTATTAAATCATAACTTTATAAAGGTTTCCTTGATATAATAAAGCTTACGTTGATATAATGATGCTAATTTTGTTTCATGTGGGTTTTTTATATAGATCGCAGTGTGCTGATGTGTTGCCCAGTGCTTGTCTTGCCCAGTGCTTGTCTTGCCCAGTGCTTGAATACTTACAGCACGACTGGAGTTTATCTCTCGTTTGCATATCATTTTTTTTCGTGGATGATACCCACAACAGTTGACTAGCACACGGGTACCTGTTTATGGTGGGCAACCGCAGCAGGGGTATGAGGAAACTTGCTCACACCCTTCACTTGCCCGGTGATCGAATCCAGGACCTTTCGGTTATGAGTCCAGTGATCTGCGCATTTCATCTCCCTCCCACAATCTTACTTACATATACATTCATTCCTCTAAGTTCATGTTTATGTAAATACATCATTTTTCTTATTTTGTTTTCTTATTGTCTCTATGCTGGTTCGTGTCCCTTCATGGAGGAGGGCTACCTTGATGCTCATGAAGGGCTCTTCATTCAAGGAATTGGAGCTGCCATCAAATTCCTTGGATATCTGATTGCTTTCCATTTTGCAGGTGTTGTATGAAACGTTTCGCCTGACCAGCAGGGTTTACTGCCAGTTTTAGGAAATTTGATTTTTTTCCACCACAGTCAACTTCGTAAGGTTAGGTTAGGTATTGTTAGGTTAAGTCAGGAAACAGGACAAGTGTTTCCTGACTCTGGTCTTAGTCAGGTGATGACCCACAGCTGGAGCTTTTGGTCATCTGACCGACGACTTCCGCTGGCTTACCCGTCCATCCCTTTAAAAACTTAAGGTTATAATTATAACCATTTATTCTTTTTCAGTTTTGTTCGACCACTCATTTGAATTTTCAAAGTATTGTTTTGGAGCCAAGGATTGAGGCATTACTTCAGCAGGGTTGGCATTACTTCAACAGAGTTGGCATTACTTCAGCAGGGTTGGCATTACTTCAGCAGGGTTGGCATTACTTCAACAGGGTTGGCATTACTTCAGCAGGGTTGGCATTACTTCAGCATGGTTGGCATTACTTCAGCATGGTTGGCATTACTTCAGCAGGTATATAAAATACTTCCTTAATGTCAGCTTGCATACATTTCTCTCAGTCACTGCAGCTAAGAAACACAAAGTGGTTAGTTATGCATCTAAAATGCAGCTGAAAGAGACCCATGTATATTTTTGCCATTGTTATACCAAATCTCTGTGTGAAGAATTAAACATATGTGCAATATTTGGGTATCTTCGTTTGTAGACGTTTCGCCCTCCAGTGGCTTTTGTCTATACAGATTCAAGGACATAATAGGAATACTGGAGGGCGAAACGTCTATAAATAAAGATACCCAGATGTTGAACATGTATCTAATCCTTCATTTTGTCGGTATTGTATATCATTCATATACAAATATCTTGCAAAAGTTCAATTATACTAACAATGTTATACAGTGTTCTGTGTATGAGTTCAATTATACTAACACTGTTATACAGTGTTCTGTGTATGAGTTCAATTATACTAACACTGTTATACAGTGTTCTGTGTATGAGTTCAATTATGTTAATACTATTATCTCTTATGCAGTGTTCATTTTAGAGTGTAAAAAGTTTCACTATTCATTGTTTACATCCAGATGTGTGACTTTTACAACTGTTCCGTCCCTCACTGGCTCTTGATTCAAGGAATTGAGCCTAACCTTCCCTCCCATGGATCGAATCCAGGTGTTGTTTGACCTATACGGGTTTAGCGTTCCCCTTTCTCCATGAATGTAATAATAATGTTTAGCTATTATGCCAATTTATATTATGTAATAATAATGTTTAGCTATTATGACAATTTTGCTGGTACTCATAATTACCATTGATCACTCTCAACAACAGAAATAACAGCTACTGTGATGAAAAAAAATTTGCAGAGTTATTTCATAAGCTTTGGGAATTAGAGTCGATATAGCCTTTGAAGAGTCATAGGTACAGTCAGTATATTGGCAGCTAAATATTAGCAGGGGCAGTACTGCATGCAGCCACCGTGGAAATTGTCCAAGCCTTATTCCATATTATGTTACAGGTTGACATGTGGGTAAATTAAATTACAGTTTGACATGTGGGTAAATTAAATTACAGTTTGACATGTGGGTAAATTAAATTACAGGTTGACATGTGGGTAAATTAAATTACAGGTTGACATGTGGGTAAATTAAATTACAGGTTGACATGTGGGTAAATTAAATTACAGTATGACATATAAGTAAATTAAATTACAGTTTGACATGTGGGTAAATTAAATTACAGTTTGACATGTGGGTAAATTAAATTACAGTTTGACATGTGGGTAAATTAAATTACAGTATGACATATAAGTAAATTAAATTACAGTTTGACATGTGGGTAAATTAAATTACATTATGACATATAAGTAAATTAAATTACAGTTTGACATGTGGGTAAATTAAATTACAGTTTAACATGTGGGTAAATTAAATAACAGTTTGACATGTGGGTAAATGAAAGCTGATGATAACATTCGTCATGAAAGAAATCCTGTCACAGGTCTTTTATAAATAGTAACCAGTCAGCAGATGAAGGTAAAATTCATGAGGTACAGAAGCAGCTAGTGTTACTCAGGATTTATCCTGAAATTTACTCAGTAATTTCCTCAATAATTATGCCATTATTCAAAAGCAAATGAGTGACAATATTATTGAAGAAATTTCTTCAGATCAGCTCAAAACACATCTCCCGCAGGTGCGACCTGGGACGTAGACAGCTATTAAGTGCATCTGTGACAGACACACTGGGTAATTTTTCTCAAGTCTGTGCATACATGACATAAACAAGACTTAACTAAAAGTTGGCTTGTAATAAATTGATCATAAACTAATTATACTCGATTTATAAATTTTTAGACTGCTTTTCATGGTGACTTCCTCTGTTTTTTTTATCTGAGACTTCGTTAGTATTTACTTGAAGTTCTTGAAACCCACTTACAAAAGTTAACAGTAATAATTTGTGAGTAATAATAATTAGATAAAAATCCAACGGGTTTAAGAAATCATTACATCAGTCAAATTAATGGTTAAATAGAGATACCCAGGAACTGAAACTAGCTGCCAGCAAACACAGATAGCCGAGTACACACACACACACACAAACACACACACACACACACACCAAAGCGCCACTACCAAAGGTAATGCCACTAGTCACGTTAATGAGGTTTAAAACCAGCATTATAACACTAATGTGGCTCAGCAATCAAGTAAATGTGTATATGATGCCTGAGTGACAAGACGGTCCTTTTTAATACTAATGGTGGTGGTAATGGTGACTGTGGTATTGGTAGTGTTGGTAGGGGTGGTGGCAGTAGATGAGGTTTTCACTGGTATTAACGTTGGTGATGATGTTATTTGATGATTTAGCAAAGATAGTGGTGGCGCTCTGCATGTTATGGTTATTGTGTTGTGAAATATGGGTAGTGGTGGTTGACAGTTCTAGTAGAAATGATGTACACCTCTTAGACAACTGTAAATAACTGCTTTAAATTACAAATATTTACAAGGCCTTCAAAATATTTAAGGAAAAAATATTAATACAAGAGGAAGCTTGCAAAGCAAGTAACTCCCTAGACAAAACAACAGGATAGCTCTTTGTTAAACTTCCAGGATAATTTTCAGCATATAACAGTTTAACATCGACTACTTCCTAATGATTACCTCGTGCAGAAGAAGGAACACTTCTGGCAGAGATGAATTAAATTGTGGATCAGTGTTTGTCTCGTGCAGTATAATCATTGCTTGAGCTTAGTATACAACTGGAAATCTCTCAAGATGAAGGGAGAACTTTCTTAAACCATAAACTTCCACCAGCAAGACACTAACCCGCACGTAGGAGAGAGGAGCTTACTACGACGTTTCGGCCGACTTGGACCATTTACAAAGTCACTTTGTAAATGGTCCAAGTCGGACCGAAAAGTAGTGGTAAGTTCCCCTCTCCTACGTGATGGTTATTTGTGTATTGTTCCAGTCACGGTATTGTGCCTTTTTCTTATTTATTCCACCAGCAAGACTGACTACACTTATAATACCACATATATCATTCCTCCAGCAAGTATGTTATATATAGTAGTGGACACAGGTATACTTTTGTGGAAAAACTTCACGAAAAAAGGCAAAAAAAATCAAGAGCTTTTGTGTATAAACATACTCTATGGTTAATGGAGTTGAAAGCCTGTCGACTACACTAATGTTATTAAGATTGCACATGATATTTCCATTACTTGAAAAACATAATTTAATCACAGTAATAGGGATTAAAAGTATTTATCCTCTGCTATACTCTAGACAAACATTACATAATATTATGTTACTTACAGTTCAAAATTTAGCAATTTTTTTACTTAACAATTACTAAGTATTTCTTCAGTTTGTGATGTTAATACATAAAGCGTCTGGATTGACATTTTCGCCTCCAGGGAAGGAGTACGAAGTGAGCCTTGATGATGCTGCAATACCCTTTATCCTACCCAGGAATTAGCTACCCTTGCCTTTCTGGGATCATAATGATAATAATAATGGATCTCGCATTTCTCTGCTAATATTTTCCCAGTGTTATGTGCGCCTTGTTATACAAGGCAGTCTACAGGATCTATACACCGAGAGGTGTATTTGCCTAAGTGTATATGAGCTGAGAGTTTACTTTAATCCCTATTTTAGGTATTAAAGTATTCTTGTCTGGTGGTGAAAAGGTTATGTGCAATCTTAATGGCCTTTGTGTAGTCAATAGGATTTAAACTTTATTAATCAGTGAATGTGACTGACCTGACTAGGTTAAGGCATTGGCTTAAGCCGGTGGGAGAATTGGACCTGCCTCGCATGGGCCAGTAGGCCTGTTGCAGTGTTCCTTCTTTTTTATGTTCTTGAGCAAGCAAGCCAGTCCATGCAACAGTGAAGAGGACAGGGCTGCGAAAGGTTTAGTGAAGACAAGAAAAGATCTTTCTCAGCAAGCTTTAATCAGAAGAACGTTTCGCTCTGTCAGTCTTTATCAGGTGCTACTGAAAGCTTGTATTGCAACGTGTGTCTTGACTATTGTCAATTCAACTTGAGTTTTAAGAGAAACCGTCAGTTACACTTGTTAATAACATTAAGGCTGCATCCTGACCCCCAGCTGCTTCACATTATGTTCTTATTGCCTTGGGAATGGTAAAGCCAAGGAGTAGTATAATCCTTGTTTCTTCTGCGTGACGCTGCGCTGTTATAACGCTGCAGTGGTGTGGTGCTGTGCTGGTATATTGCTGCAGTGCTATGGTGTTACGGTGTGTGATGCTGTGTTGATAAGGTGTGAGGTGCTGTGACGCTGTTAAAAGTCAATAACATCCATGACAAATTATTTGACTCGTGTTCCATTTGACAGTTAACCAATATTGCTTTATTCATAACAGTAAAAGTACGCATAAATGTGCTTAATTTGTTATATGACGCACACCTGAGATTAACCTTTAAGAAGGCACTGAATCTGTCACTAGAGGATCGGCAATGGGAGCAGGCAACCCTTCCAGTGCGACTGGGAGGTATAGGGGTGCGCAAAGCAACGCAGGTAGCTTTACCTGCATTTCTGTCGTCGTGTTTGGCCTCCTGTGGATTAGTCAAGAAGATTGTCCCCGAACGCTTGAGAGGTGTGGTGGGAGCTCAAGACCCCAGGTTCACTGAAGCAGCAATGCGGTGGGACACTCTTGCAGACTCCTCCAGTAGACCAGCTCCTCCCAAAGAGCACAAACAGTCCCACTGGGACAAGCCGATCATGGAAAAAATTGCCAACACAATGCTCACCAACGCTTCAGGAAAGGACAAAGCTCGTCTCCTAGCGGTGAAGGCACCACACTCAGGAAATTTCCTTCTAGCTGTTCCCAATTCCTCCCTGGGCACTCGACGCGACCCACAGGCCATTCGGATTGGTGTTGCTCTTCGCCTAGCCGCCCCATACTCACCGAACATAGGTGTATTTGCGGCAGGGCGACGGCTGATCAATTCGGACTTCATGTTCTCGTGTGTCACACATCAGAAGGGAAGTATGATGAAGTATGAGAAGGTCAGCGACATCATAAAGAGAAGCCTCGCCACAGCCCGTTGCCCAGCTCAACGGGAACCCCAAGTGCAGAGGTCTGATGGAAGTCAAAAGCGTCCTGATGGAGCCACTATGCTACCCTGGAAGGATGGTAAGCAGATTGCTTGGGACTACACCTGTGCTGTCACAATGGCAGACACCTACTTGCCATACTCCGTAGCCGAAGGGGGTGGAGCTGCCAGCCACAGGAAGACCCAGAAGACCCGCAAATATGAAGGCCTTCCCCCTTGCTATAACTTCATCCCAATAGGGTCGGAGACCCTTGGAGCATGGGGCAAGTGTGCTCTAAAGTTTCTCAAAGAGTTGGGTGAAAAACTCGTCATGGAAACCAAGGACCACAGGGCGGCCAGCTTCCTCTGTCAGAGACTCAGCATTGCGATCCAGAGGGGAAATGCCTGCAGCATTCTGGGCACGCGGCCCACTGGCGGAGAGCTGGACGGAGTATTTGACATGTAGCTCTGAGTTGTTATCTATGTTGTTTTACTCCCTATTGTATTCTTGTCAATGTATTTTGCCTTTAAATAAAGTTTATAGAAAATATAGGGGGTAGGAGAAAATTTTCAAACAGCTTCCGGGAGAACTTTGAGTTTTCCCTGAAGCAAGTTTGTGTGTGTGTGTGTTATATATATATATATATATATATATATATATATATATATATATATATATATATATATATATATATATATATATGCAAGACAACCACTATGAAAAATAGAGGAATTCCAAGCGCTTTCGTGACTACTCACGTATATATATATATATATATATATATATATATATATATATATATATATATATATATATATATATATATATATATATATATATTTATATATTTATATATTTATATTATATATATATATATATATATATATATATATATATATATATATTATATGTATATTATGTATGTATGTATGTATGTATGTAAAGGCAGAAAGTTTAAAGTGAACATAGATAAGAGTAAGGTGATGAGGGTATCAAACGATTTAAATAAAGAAAAATTTGATATCACATTGGAGAGAGGGATTATGGAAGAAGTAAATGTTTTCAGATATTTGGGAGTTGACTTGTCAGTGGATGGGTTTATGAAGGATGAGGTTAACCATAGAATTGATGAAGGAAAAAAGGTGAGTGGTGCGTTGAGGTATCTGTGGAGACAAATAACGTTATCCATGGAGGCAAAGAAGGGAATGTACGAAAGTATAGTGGTACCAACACTCTTATATGGGTGTGAAGCATGGGTTGCAAATGCTGCAGCGAGGAGGAGGTTGGAGGCAATGGAGATGTCCTGTCTAAGGGCAATGTGTGGTGTAAATATTATGCAGAAAATTCGGAATGTGGAAATTAGGAGAAGGTGTGGAGTTACTAAAAGTATTTGTCAGAGGGCTGAAGAGTGGTTGTTGAGGTGGTTTGGTCATTTAGAGAGAATGGATCAAAATAGAATGACTTGGAGAGCGTATAAATCTGTAGGAGAAGAAAGGCGGGGTAGGGGTCGTCCTAGAAAAGGTTGGAGGAAGGGGGTAAAGGAGGTTTTGTGGGCGAGGGGCTTGGACTTCCAGCAAGCATGTGTGAGCGTGTTAGATAGGAATGAATGGAGACGAATGGTTTTTTGGGACATGACGATCTGTTGGAGTGTGAGCAGGGTAACATTTTGTGAAGGGATTCAGGGAAACCAGTTAATTGATTTAGTTGGACTTGAGTCCTGGAAATGGGAAGTACAATGCCTGCACTTTAAAGGAGGGGGTCTGGGATAGTGACAGCTGGGAGGGACTATTCTCAGCTGTCGTATCTGAGCGCCTCTGCAAAGACAGTGATTATGTATGAGTGTGGTGAAAGTGTTGAATGATGATGAAAGTATTTTCTTTTTGGGGGATTTTCTTTCTTTTTGGGTCACCCTACCTCGGTGGGAGACGGCCGACTTGTTGGATATATATATATATATATATATATATATATATATCGTGCTGAATAGATAAAATTTTGAATAATTAGCAAGAACTCATTTAAAATTAAGTCCTTTCTAAAATTTTCTCTTCTACGTTGAAAGATATATATTTTTAATTTAAATTATTGTAAGAATTAATAATTTTGTATCAAAAGAATCTTAGAAAACTTACCTAACCTTATTGTAACAAGCTCAATTTAATTTAGCCTAATCCAACTAAATATATTTTAGATAAGTTTACAATAATTTAGTAATAAACAAATACAATTAAATATATATTTTTTCGTTAGGTTCAGAATGATTTTTGCTAAATTATTGCATACACAAATTTTCGCTTGTCTTATTCGGCAAGAAGAGCGTTGCTGTTTAAGGCAAAATCACAGGTTTTATCTATTCGGCACAACAGATATATATAATGCGAAACCTTCACCACAGCACAGCTGCAAGAGCCACTATGAATTTTTTTTCAACTTCATTTGTGACAAGCGAGGACAACTTGCAAAGAAAATAATGCCATAACCTGATCAAAATTATCGAAAACATAGTTTACATATGTTAGAAGAGAAGAGCACACAACCTTAACACCAACTGATGAGAACCACAGTTTAGTGCAGCGAGTCGTCACTGGAACTCACATGTTGTAAGCTGTATTTAAATGTTGTAAGCTGTATTTACATGTTGGAAGCTGTATTTAAATGTTGTAAGCTGTATTTACATGTTGGAAGCTGTATTTACATGTTGTAAGCTGTATTTACATGTTGTAAGCTGTATTTACATGTTGTAAGCTGTATTTACATGTTGTAAGCTGTATTTACATGTTGTAAGCTGTATTTACATGTTGTAAGCTGTATTTACATGTTGTAAGCTGTATTTACATGTTGTAAGCTGTATTTACATGTTGTAAGCTGTATTTACATGTTGTAAGCTGTATTTACAAGTAATCTGCGTTTACATATAAACTTCATATGCATATTGTAAGCTTTATTCGCACACAGTAAGCTGCATTTACACATAGTAAGCTGCATTTCAGCACAGGAGTGAAGGTGTCAGGCCAGTATCATAGCTTTAAAAACTTAAGAGGACCTGCTGAATTACCTCACACACATCAATCTCATACAGAAACGCGAGTCGATCATCCATTTTGTGTTGTACATGGTTTGATGTAGAAATACAAGTGCTGGTAAGACTTTCATTGTGACATCTCCTGTGTAGAGAGCAACGTTATGACGGTAAAAGTTTGTCTTGTACCTGCGTCTTAATTACTGTCTGGAACACACTGTTGTATACATGGTTTGATGTTTTCACGCCTGTGTTAATGAAAATTATTCATTTATTCGTAGGAGTCATATAGCGCCTAGGAAGTGGGAAGTTATTGGGACTGAACCAAGAAAGGGAGGGTTGGCTCCATTTCTTAGCTGTAAGAGACCTTCAGAATCAAGGTGCCTACTCTTCTTAAATGAAGATTACGAGGGAGACAAGCACGTGTGTGTGTGTTCTGAAAATTCAACGTGCTTTATAATTTTTATCCTTTCAAGGGGGTGCCTTGATGCTGTCAAAGGGTTCTTCATCCAAGAAATTGGAGTTGTCCTCCCCTGCCTAGGATCGAAGCTGACTACTGCTTATTCTTCGTGTGGTGTATGACTTGAGGGTTTAGCGTTGCCTATGAATATAAATATCTATAATTTTAGCAAATTCCGTCCACTTGTAAGTGCCTTGCAGGATGCCGGGCAACACATGGAGACGTGTCACACTAGTGTGGCTGTGAGTGCCTCAAGTGGAACAATCTTCCGAGTAGGGTAATAGACGCTAAGACCCTGGGCCTTTAAAAAGAGATTGGACAGATATATGAGTGGGAGGAGGCTGGGTTTGATTGGTGTCTCTGGGGTACGGAAGCAAATTCTTGCTTAGCTTTGGGAAAAGCTTATCAGTGTGACATCAATGGGATCATTGGCAGCAGAAACCTGATATACACTGCACCGCCGCGCTTCCAAAACATTAAATTAGCTAAGCTAAGTTTTGCAGTGTTAGGTTAGCTAGTATATGAATTGACCTTTTTTTTTAATGTTTGAACATTTATTCACCAGGGACACATGCCAGTTCTGTGAGTAGTCAGCCTGGACGCATGTAATAATTCTGTTATATTTTTATTGAAAATAGAATTAACATCATTTGGATATTATGAAGAGTAAATCTCTCCCTGTGGAATTAAGCAACTTCCGGATATATTTAGCTTATATTTTGTGTAATCATATTTAGCATGCTCATACATTTACAATTTACATTGGATTAATATGATTTTTTAAAGCTGCAGTTTGACGCTCTGTAATCCAACTTATTTCGTAAACTTCTACTTATATATATATATATATATATATATATATATATATATATATATATATATATATATATATATATATATATATATATATATATATATATATATATTATATATATATATATATATATATATATATGTATATATATATATATATATATATATATATATATATATATATGTGCAGCACAACCACTGTGAAGGTTACTGCTCAAGGGAATCCACATGATATATCGCTTACTCATATTATTCTTGCGAAGACGTTGAAAATATCACGTACGAATATTTCAAGTATAACGAACTCGTCTGGCATGATCACCCTGACATGAAATGAAAGAATGTCCAATATTTATGAGCGTTAATGATGGAATGTGAATTGTCACGGCCTTATAATGATGCAATGGGACTTGTCGCAGACTCATAATGATGGAACATAACTCCTCATAGACTCATAATGATGGAACATAACTCCTCACAGACTCATAATGATGAAACATAACTCCTCATAGACTCATAATGATGGAACATAACTCCCCATAGACTCATAATGATGAAACATAACTCCTCATAGACTCATAATGATGGAACATAACTCCTCATAGACTCATAATGATGGAACATAACTCCTCATAGACTCATAATGATGGAACATAACTCCTCATAGACTCATAATGATGGAACATAACTCCTCATAGACTCATAATGATGGAACATAACTCCTCATAGACTCATAATGATGGAACATAACTCCTCATAGACTCATAATGATGGAACATAACTCCTCATAGACTCATAATGATGGAACATAACTCCTCATAGACTCATAATGATGGAACATAACTCCTCATAGACTCATAATGATGGAACATAACTCCTCATAGACTCATAATGATGGAACATAACTCCTCATAGACTCATAATGATGGAACATAACTCCTCATAGACTCATAATGATGGAACATAACTCCTCATAGACTCATAATGATGGAACATAACTCCTCATAGACTCATAATGATGAAACATAACTCCTCATAGACTCATAATGATGGAACATAACTCCTCATAGACTCATAATGATGGAACATAACTCCTCATAGACTCATAATGATGGAACATAAATCCTCATAGACTCATAATGATGAAACATAACTCCGCATACTCATAATGATGGAACATAACTCCCCATAGACTCATAATGATGAAACATAACTCCTCATACTCATAATGATGGAACATAACTCCCCATAGACTCATAATGATGAAACATAACTCCTCATAGACTCATAATGATGGAACATAACTCCTCATAGACTCATAATGATGGAACATAACTCCTCATAGACTCATAATGATGGAACATAACTCCTCATAGACTCATAATGATGGAACATAACTCCTCATAGACTCATAATGATGGAACATAACTCCTCACAGACTCATAAAGATGGGACATAACTCCCCATAGACTCATAATGATGAAACATAACTCCTCATACTCATAATGATGGAACATAACTCCCCATAGACTCATAATGATGAAACATAACTCCTCATACTCATAATGATGGAACATAACTCCTCACAGACTCATAATGATGGAACATAACTCCCCATAGACTCATAATGATGAAACATAACTCCCCATAGACTCATAATGATGAAACATAACTCCTTATAGACTCATAATGATGAAACATAACTCCCCATAGACTCATAATGATGGAACATAAATCCTCATAGACTCAATGATGAAACATAACTCCTCATAGACTCATAATGATGGAACATAAATCCTCATAGACTCAATGATGAAACATAACTCCTCATAGACTCATAATGATGGAACATAACTCCCCATACTCATAATGATGGGACATAACTCCTCACAGACTCATAATGATGGAACATAACTCCTCATAGACTCATAATGATGGAACATAACTCCCCATAGACTCATAATGATGAAACATAACTCCTCATAGACTCATAATGATGGAACATAACTCCTCACAGACTCATAATGATGGAACATAACTCCTCACAGACTCATAATGATGGAACATAACTCCTCACAGACTCTTAATGATGGAACATAACTCCTCACAGACTCATAATGATGGAACATAACTCCTCACAGACTCACTGGATGTCGTCCATGGTCATGCAACTTTTGATCTCTTCACGGTTTTAGCGCCCCATTAAAAATTAGAGCAATGATTTTAATAATGTTAATATTTATATTTATTTATTATTGTTGATTGTTATTGTTTCACTTATTAATCTGACTAATCGAAACTAAATGTACAAGTTAATCTTAAATATCGTAGAGTGTAGAGCTGAGTGGGCAGTGTTTACATACAGTGCTGCTGCTACGTACCTACACTCTGGCACAAACAGGCCTGTTTGTGACTTGATCAAGACCACTGTGTGGGCGAAACGTAGTCAATAAAGGATCGCATAATACAGTGGTTCCTCGGTTTTCGCCGAAAATTCGTTCCAGAATGCTGCTCAAGTGCCATTACCGAACGAATTTACTTCCTTAAGAAATAATGTCACGTAGGTTAGTCTATTTCAGACCCCCAAAAATACACCTGCAACAGCACTTACGAAAATACACTTACATAAATGTTCGAGTTTGGAGATGCACGAAAACCGAGGGACCACTGTACTGCATTTGTGTCTTGTTTTTCCATTGTGACCAGAAGAGGCTGAAAAATATTCAACTGGTAATCATGGGTAGAGTCAATTTAAGCGTGCGTTGCATTCTCTCTGGATGAAAAATACCACAGCAAAGTTAGTCACGCCGAGTTAGTACTTACATTCCTCATCCTATTTTTATCAGTAATCAAAATATATCTTAAAACAAAGATTAACAAGAATCCAATCCTTGAGAGCAGATGAGACGTCAGGTACACTGACTGCTCCATTGGGGCTATCAGTCATAGCCAGAAATCTGAAGATAGAAAACAAACAAGTCTGCAGCCGCTGTGACTCGACATATATCTCCAAGCTGGCCGAGAAGTGATGAGGTATTGCAGGTGGACCAGAGATGGGTGCAGAGTCTGCAAGTGATGAGGGTCGGTGCGAGGGACACACCCGTGTGGATGGAAACGAAGTGTCTGGCGTAGCTGTGTGGGCGAACAAAGAATCAGTGTAAAGGATGCAAGTAAGGGTGAGGGGAATTTCGAAGCATTGTGGCAGACAGCAGACATCTTTTTCGGATGGGTTGATAGAGCCTGAAGCAGACAGCAGACATCTTCTGCGGATAGGTTGATATAGAAGGGAAAGCAGACAGCAGACATCTTCTGCGGATGGGTTGATAGAGAAGGGGAAGCAGACAGCAGAATGGACTTAAATTAAGTTGTAATAAATAACTGTCAATGAAAAAAGCACAAGGGTGGACGAGGGGTTCGAACCACTGTCCATAAATTGAAAGCCTGATGCTCTGCCGTCGGAATATAATATAGTATAATATGGCTAGTCGAGACGGTAGAGGGTCGGACAATCAGTTTATTGACCGCTGTTCGAGTCCATCATCAGCTCTTCTGTTTATTCAAAGAACCAGATGTTTAATGTTGCCGAAAAGATGCCCTCAGTTTTATTGGATCAAACCTGATCAATCCTATTGCTACTACTATTTCTGGTACTTTTATTATTAATACTAATATTGTTACTACAAATAGTACTATTGGCAATAATAATAATAATGGTACAATTTTGCTGCTACTAACAGTACTACAGTATTGTTGTTGCTACTAATAGTTATGTACTATTGCTACTATGAATTGTACTAATTTTACTACTAATAGTACTGTTATTACAACTACCTCTGCTAATGGCGCTATTGTTAATACTAGTGATATTATTATTGCATCTACTTGCATGTTTTCTTTACCATTCTCTACCTCTTGCTCTGCCTGGTGCTTCTCACATTAAAGGCGGAACCATTTCTGGCTTAAGTATTTTCACACACAGTATAAACTTATAGAAACAGATGCAATTTGCTTAAGAGCAGATGTGCCCCTCCTCCTGTGTGCCAGCCACTTTCAGTCAGTCTAGTGCCAGCAAGTACCAGTGCCAGTTAGTACCAACCAGTGTCAGTCATTGTTGGTCAGGGCAGTGCCTGTTAGTGCCAGTCAGTACCGGCTAGTGTCAGCCATGGCCAGCTAGTGTAAGCTTTTGCAAGCTTAATATTATGGTTGAAAATTAGTAAGATGCATCTAGTCGGCTTTCCCTTACTCTCAAGTGTAAAAGTTTGGGTGAGAGGGACTTTACAAGACGACTCTTTATTTATACTTTATTTTCTTTTATATTTATCTCTGTTTTCTTATATGCTTTTCTTATTATCATCATTTTTCTTTTTCTTTCTCGTCTTTTTCTTCATATTTTACTTGTTGCTCCGACTGGAGCAGCAATAGTTGCAGCAGAGACCGAACATCACACAGGTGGACCAGCAGTACACAAGGTGAAGATACGAGACGTACAGTATGCAATAATCCCTATGATATCTTAGTCGGGATTTTCCCCGAGTAGTAATGTGATAAATTCTTGTTGATAGGCGCTTTGTAAGAAGCCTTCAAGACGGTCGCTGAGGCTCTTATCTAATACAGCTTTTTAACCGTTCTAGGAGTCGGTCGCCCTTGTGAAGCTCTCACAAACTGGCGCACTCTATCATAGGGCCGGCCAAACATGCTATACACATGCACCAGAGCGTACGATAAACATCGTCTCAGTATTTGTATACGGCTTTGAAGGGTTGAGAATAGATATGCCACGAAAGCTTCTGGAGCTTAGATGAGACAGTAGCGTCACAGTTCGTGCAACTGATGTAACCAAGTCACATTTGTGCTAGTTGTAAAATCACCTATGGCTGAGTGGTTCAAGAGTTGAGCCTACTGTATGCAAGGACCACAGTTCGATTTCCCTTCCCCCCTCTCTCTCTCTCATATATATATTATTTATTCCCTATTCCAAAGTGGAATAAGTATTATAAAAAAATCACGCTTGTTTAATTACTTTACTATATTACTAGTTATTTCAATTGTGTTAACACAAATTACAATAAATAAATGGTGCATACCAAGTTAGAACAAATTATTTTTAATAAAATTAAAAGAACCATTCAGTTGACACAATAGTGTTCGCTTTTTTTTTACTGGTATTTATTTTTCCCCCAAATATTGAACCGGGTCACCTCTTGTATCACGCCAGCCAGCCAAGTCACCCCAGGGTGACTAGTAACCCCGGTTGAAAAGCACTGATCTACCAGACTTATGGCCCGTCATGTCCCGGGAGCAGTTTCTTGTATATTGTAGCGGGTGTGGCTGACAACTGCTGCTGTACTGTTGCTTTTAACATGTTTCTTGCCTCTTAGACTGCTCTAACATTGTTACACATGTGACAAGGGTTATCACTCCTCCATCTACAATAATAATAATATTAATTTTCTTATTATTTGTGTTAATATTATATTAAAATAATTATTATTTTGGTTGATATAAGTAATATCATTAATTCGTATTTAATAATTCTTGTTTATTATTACTAACTTACTAATTTAGTTGTAAGTTAATTTTAAGTTTGCCAACAATGCTCTGCATATTAGGGGCTTTTGGCATGTACACCCCATTCTTATAACCCATTGTACATCTTTGTATCATGTCACAATAAACTATTATTATTATTATTATTATTATTATTATTATTATTATTATTATTATAAAGGTGATTAAAATCACTCTAATAGTGAATAATAAGAAAAATACAAATATTAACTAAAGAAAAGGCGTTGAGCCAACATTTCGATCTCTTTAAATCTTTATCTTGATAAAGATCTCAAGTGATCGAAGAGTCGTCTCGATAAAATCTTGTTCTATAATGTGCATTTTTCCCCCCCGATAATTAGTAGCACCTCATTTGATCGAACAAAAAATAGATGTTAAATAATAATAATTATAAAAGTTACAAAGGTAATATTAATTCTAAGAATAATATTGTTCTACTCTATGGTGGTAAATAAGAAAGTGATGTGCAACATAAAGAAAACCGACTTGCAACGTAGAGAAAACCTACTTGCAGTATACCGTCTTGCAACGTAGAGAAAACCGACTTGAAACGTAAAGAAAACCTACTTTCAGTATACCGTCTTGCAACGTAGAGAAAACCTACTTGCAGTATACCGCCTTGCAACGTAGAGAAAACCGACTTGCAACATAAACACCACCTTGCAACATAAAAAAACGAATTGCAACACAAAATAAAAAATTACGAGTCATTTCAGATAGATACCTAATATTTCAGCAGTAGGCTATGAGGCATCTTTGTCGCTAGTGCCCAGAGTTGGATTAAGATGTTGTCTCCTGGGCTACAGGTACTGTGAGGCCCCAAGTGATATTTTCAGAAGGAAAAACAATTAATGACAACAGTCAACAGTTCATCATATAGGTGATGTAATAACAGTAACTGTGAACACTTTTCACTTAATCTCTGGAGGCCCTCCAACTGGCGGAGGCCCCTGGCTGCAACCCCTAAAGTCCATGCCATAATCCGGCTCTGTAATAGTGCCAGCAACTTTCAATAAAGGTTTTATTAATAGTTTCATGTTTATTGTTTTAGTGGAAGCAAAATGTACAAACGAGTTTTAGTCGTTTAAATTAAATTCTGTCTTGCGGCGGTTTTCTTAAGAAACAACATTTGTATGTACATTAATCCACTATTATATTTCATGATACATTTTCTTACGAATTCAACAAAAGAAATATATACTGATAAATATTTTTTTAGTTTTGAACGTAACTTCCAACAGCGAAGTCTTATCGTCTTAGTTTTGCAAAAGAATCCTCTAGCCACATTTTGTTTCATTTAAGACGTTTTTAAAGTGTAATAATGTTGGTAGAATTACCAACAATATGTTAGGTAAAAGGACACATGTTCAACTAATGTGACATTTTATTGTGGCAACGTTTCGCTCTCCAGGAGCTTTGTCAAGCCGTTACAAACAATACAGGACCACAGAGGGTATATCTAGGTATCAAGTGAGGTGCAGTTAAAGTCCGCTTTACTCATGGCTTTCTGTTCTATGTTTGTTCCTCCCCATTTTTTTCTTTTTTTTCTTTATCCTCCTCACCCTTAAAAAGCCATATCATCCAGGACTTGGCATATTGCTCAAACATTTTCACACAATATTACATTCCACTCCTTCAACCTTCCAAAAAAAAACTTCATTCAAAAACCTTGGTGTTAGATTAAAAAAAAAAAAAATACTCGACACTCACTTCTGACCCTCTTCCTGCCATCCTGCTCCTTCTTACCTTTGTACCCTCTTCCT
This sequence comes from Cherax destructor, assembly GCA_009830355.1. Classification (NCBI taxonomy): domain Eukaryota; kingdom Metazoa; phylum Arthropoda; class Malacostraca; order Decapoda; family Parastacidae; genus Cherax; species Cherax destructor. The sequence goes on along the minus strand of WNWK01000097.1, from coordinate 422,661 downwards.
GCCATCCTGCTCCTTCTTACCTTTGTACCGTCTTTCTGCCATCCTGCTCCTTCTTACCTTTGTACCGTCTTCGCTGAGCTTCAAGGAAAGCAAATTAAAAGCAGATTTCCGTGAATATATTAAATAAATTCTCGACCCACCAAGTCTGTGAATATTTTCAATGTACTTTCCAGGTGGTATGTGGCATCAGTGTATGATGGAAGCAGTGTATGATGGAAGCAGTGTATGATGGAAGCAGTGTATTATGAAAGCAGTGTATGATGGAAGCAGTGTATGATGGAAGCAGTGTATGATGGAAGCAGTGTATTATGGAAGCAGTGTATTATGGAAGCAGTGTATGATGGAAGCAGTGTATGATGGAAGCAGTGTATGATGGAAGCAGTGTATGATGGAAGCAGTGTATGATGGAAGCAGTGTATGATGGAAGCAGTGTATGCATACTGAACGTCCACCCCATGCTGTCCTAGTGCCTACCTGGGATAGCTATGGGGTCCACCCTCCAATATTATGCTAGATAACCCACATGAATTTAGCGATTTATATGAGTGTAATAATAAAACACCAAGTGCCCAGAAATCTCTAACAAGGTTCATTTCCTTATAAACGTATGAGGTAAATGTTTCACATGTGCTATCTATAACGAATCACATAATTTATTTCTCCAGGAAAGGTGCTTAATAAATTCTGTTATATATATTGTTCTTTCTGTGTTTATCTATTTCGTTTACTTCAAAGAGTAAGAAAAACGAGGAAATGATGAAGAAATAAAATAGATAAATGTTAAGAAAGTTTAAGAAAAGAAATAAATAGCAGAAAAATATAGGAAGAAAAAGGGTGAGGAGGCAGAATAGTAAAAGGAGGAAGAAGGAAGGCAAAAAGAGGAGGAATATTTTCAACTAGGTCCATAACACCGGGATCCCGCCTCGTGTCCCTGCATATGTACGACAAGATGTGAGGATTTAGTGCCAGAGAACATGGATAACACCTTACTTTCCGTCCCCCTGGAAACAACGATGTAAGAAGGAAAAAAAAGAGAAAATATGGGAAAATTTACTATTACTTCCCAGGACACATAAGATATAACAATACCCACAGACTTGACATCCCTGTTCTGGCATTCAATTTCCTTTTCTAAATTAAATGGAAGTATTTTTTGTATTCTGTTGCCTCGATTGTGTTTTAGTGTGTGTTGCCTTCACCACCTCTTTCTCTCTTCTCTCCCCTTCCTCCCCTCTCATCCATGCTTATCTCCATCCCCTCTCAATGTTCTCTCTTTCTTTCCCCTCTTACAGCTCCCACCACGTTATCCTGCCCACTCACTTCTATTTCCCTCTCCATTCTCCCTTCTTATCAGGCATCTCTTCTAGGGCACGACATTGATTCTATATTTTAAAACTGATTATTTTAAAATGGGGTAAACAACTCTGGTACGCCAGCGCATGATTATTACCAGGTATCTAGCATTGGTACGCCACATATTGCTTAATCAGTAATACCCGGTACCAGTAGGGCAGCGGTTGCCCAATCACTGAGCGAGGGGTCATCTGACGAACACTACCCAAAAATTGATAGTGGAGAAGTTAACGATGCTCTATTTTCTGGCTACCCTCTCTCTTACAACACTATTGTTTAACCTTTAGTCTTCTTCAGCGGAAGGCCTCAACCAGATGACTAAAAGCGCCAGCTGTAGGTCATATGACTAAGACTCGTCAGGAAACACTTGTCTTGTTTCCTGACAGACCTAACCTAACCTATAGTCTTCCTTCAAGCCGACTACGTTAAGTTGTATATTACTTAATCAAAAGTGCTGAGGTTAAGGTCTCTTATTTACCCGACAATGAACTGCATCTGTTCATTTTCCGACTACAGCATCAATTAATTTGGTCCTAAAGCCTCTGAGTGTTGTCAGAATTTATGTGCCTTTTTTGTGTCATCAGCAGACGTACTTGTATCCTTATTAATTTCCACCGCCTGGGTCGTCTGTGTGTGGCTGGTGATGGAACATTGTGGGCTCCAACACAGCTTAGTGGATCACCTCCTCAGCCTGGGGAACATTATGATTTCTCCCCATTTATGCAAAATCTTCCTTTACATTATTCCACTCTTATGTCACTCTCACATTACCCCTCATTTCTTCCCTCACGTTCCTCCGCTCATGTCACTCTCACATTACCCCTCATTTCTTCCCTCACGTTCCTCCGCTCTTATGTCACTCACACATTACCCCTCATTTCTTCCCTCACGTTCCTCCACTCATGTCACTCTCACATTACCCCTCATTTCTTCCCTCACGTTCCTCCGCTCTTATGTCACTCACACATTACCCCTCATTTCTACCCTCACGTTCCTCCGCTCATGTCACTCTCAAATTCCAAATCACTCCGCCTTACATTCCACTCTTCACATTCCTTCCCGCAAATTCCTCCCCTCACATTCCTTACCTTACATTCCTCCCCTCACATTCCTCACCTCAAATTCCTCCCCTTACATTGCTCCATTCACGTTCCTCACCTTAGGTTAATCACCTTACGTTCCTCCCCTCACATTCTTCCCTTCACATTCTTCTCTCACTGACTACTCACAATTCTTTACGTTCCTTTCTCCACATCCCCTCCCTCTCCACATTCAGCACACATTAATACCTACGGTTCTTGGCTTATCATCAAACATATATCAGTACGCAGTAGCGCAAGGTAATACAAACGCAAGAATTGCATACAGTGCTGAGTGGATGTGTCCTAGAATACTACCTGGGTGAGAGAATATTATGGTGTTAGTGCCAGCAGGCAGGGGGTGGGGGGGGTGTCATTGCCAGCAGTCGGGGGAGGGGTGGTCAGTGCCAGCAGGCAGGGTGTCAGTGCCAGCAGTCAAGGGGGGGGGGTATCAGTGCCAGCAGGCAGGGGGGAGGGGGTTGTTAGTGCCAGCAGTCAGTGGGTGCAACTTATATAATTGGCAAGTACGTCTAGTGGAACTGACACTAGTCTGGTAGTGACACTGAACATTGAGGTTACTGATCTCTACATAAAAGTATGCAAATCCATATTCAGACATGTATATATAAATTCAGTTTATATATATATATATATATATATATATATATATATATATATATATATATATATATATATATATATATAATTGTCTTTACAAGTAAATGTAGACATAAATCACATAATCGTACACACATAATCACGTAATGGTAATCAAGAAATAGGGCGCAACCCTCACAAGCTTAACTAGGCAGTGCAACTGCCTAGTTACAACTAGGCAGTCTCGATTTGGTTGTTACAGCTAGGCAGATACGGCTAGGTGATTGCCATTAGGCAATTACAGCTAGAGAGTTAGCACTAGTTAGTTACAGTTGGATAATGTTGTACTGTAAGAAGAATGTTGTCATCCAGTGTCACCAGGCAGGAGATATATCGGTCACGTGACGTCACGCCGCAGCTGTCATGCCTTGAGTCATGCGTGACACAGTATTCATGTGATCTCCCTCTCTGCCTGCCTGCTTTCCTCCCTCTCCCTCCCTGCCTGCCTCCCTCCTTCCCTCTCTCCTCTCTTCCTCCTCCCTCCCTCTCTTTGTCTCCCTCCTCCCTTATATTTTACCCATACAATCCCTTCTACCCCCATCTCTACATTGCCTTCTTCCTGCCTTTCCTCTTTTCCCCTCTACGCACCTCAAATTAATTCTATCTAGATTCCCACACGCCATATCCTGACACCTGTTTTCTAATTTTTCTATCTTTTTCATTTCCTTCCCTTTCGTTTTTTCGACTCACCCTTTCTTAGCTCCACTCATTAATTTACAATTCGTCTCTTCCACTCACCCCTACTCATACTTTCCTAAATTCCCTTCCCCTCCTTGATTCACTCGTTTTTCTCTCGTATCTATTAAAGTCCTCCTCAAACATTCCCTTCCTCTCTCTTCTCATAAACCTGGACATCTCTCTCTCTCTCTCTCTCTCTCTCTCTCTCTCTCTCTTAAAGTAACATTACTTAACCAGGGTTAGATCTAATGTAAACGTTGGTAAATATTTTTTTTGTCAGCAGTCATAGAACACCAGAGCAGATTGCTTTCCGATGTTGTAAGAGCAAATACGATACAGCTCTCTAGGGTTGAAGCAAACCTTTTCAAATACCAGTTTCAATTAAACGCATTACAGAGACCTACCTTTAAACACACACTGTTCATCCCTGTAACAGGCATTAGTGGGTATGCGGGACGTTGATATCTATACTGACTTAAGCAGTAGAGAATGTAAACCTGAGACTCATACATACACTACTCAGGATGGTGAGTTGACCTGAGACTCATACATACACTACCCAGGATGGTGAGTTGACCTGAGACTCATACATACACTACCCAGGATGGTGAGTTAACCTGCAGTAAATGCAAGATTGGTTGGCAGCCCAGAGTTCACTGATTTCCTTGAGCGTTAGTACCCGATCAGCCGGGCTATTTCGTACGTTGGACTACATATGACCAGCAGTAACAGCCTGGTTGATCAGGCGTTGATCCACCGCAAGGCCTGGTCAAAGTCTGGGCCGCGGGGGCGCTGACCCCCGGAACACCCTCCAGGTATACTTAGCCAGTTATTATGAAGCGTATTTATCAGTGGCAGGTAATTAGTAGATAAATAATAGTTCTTGGATCAGAAACCGGCAGAATTGACCACATTCAGATCGTAGTTGTGAATGGCTGTTCATATCTTCAAGTTTATTAAGCTGTAAAGAAGAATAAGAACAAGAAGCAGCGCTAACACAAGAAACAGCAGCGGCAACAAAATCCCCAACAGCAGAATTATTGCTAATGTTAATGCTATCATTCATCATACTTTTCTACCAAACTCTTTAATACACATTTTTAATGCAGTATGATAATTCTCTGCACCTTTTGCTTTACTTATCAGACCTTATCTGTAGACCCTTTATTCACCAGGTGTTCTCGATGAACACCGCAGTGTTCTCTGTTATCTGTCTCTATATATCTTTATATATCTCCACCTCCACTCCCCACCTGGTTTACAACACTGCTGCTTTCTATTTCTGTATAATTTCTGTTTCCCCGCTCTGGGATGATGTAAATATATTCATGAAAATTCCATCTCTCCTGTGTATTGGATAGGTCATCCTGAGAGATGGTATTTCCCAGGTAATAGTAACTCCAGCGCTGCTGCAACGAAATCTTTGAAGCTGATGTAGCTGATGAACCACGAAATCGTAATGACACGATTGCAAACAAACCATACCATGGGTGGGGTTCGAACCCGCGGTCACAGAGTCTCAAAACTCCAGACCTCGCGGCCACTGGGCCGCGGGTTCGAACCCCACCCGTGGTATGCATAGCTGATGAACCTTTATTGGAATACCTGATTATCTTCTCATTTGAATACTGAAGTGTCCCAGCTCAGGCTGACAGTTTTCAACACTATGTATGAAATTCATCCTGTGTGACGGCATATGATAGGCTAACAGCTAGGTTTCGTTACTACTATGTAACTATAATAATAATGTTGGTAGAATTACCCACAATATGTTAGGTAAAATTACACATGTGCAGCTAATGCTACATTTTACTGTGGCAATGTTTTGCTCTCCAGAAACTTTGGCAAAGCTCATGGAGAGCGAAACGTTGCCACAGTAAAATGTCGCATTAGTTGCACATGTGTGCATTTACCAAACACATGTAACTATCATATAAAAAAAGGTAGCAGCACACCTCGGATGTATCCAGATTTGCTAAATAGAAAAAAATTATTCCAGTTATGGATCGTGCGTATTGCCCCTAACACTGTTAATCCTCCCGCCTTGGTTCCATCCCCTACCCACTGACAGAACCCCACCCCTCCCCTCAACCTCACACATGCACTCGGCACGCAAACCACACCAACATGCACGTAAGATCTTGCGTGTCTTCTGGCAGGTGATGTTTTCTGCGGCGTAACCTTGAAGACAATTTGAGATGTTCCGTTACACGGCAGCTGGCGGCCAGTGGGTGAATAGGTGCACGTCTTGAGGTGACGGATTCCCACTCGATGGGATTGGCTTTGCGTTTCTGGGAGGTCCAGAGAAATGATGTTTATAGCAGCACTGGGAACCGAACCGGTTGATCACTTCCCAGTACTTATTACACAGTTTATCACGAATTAACATCCTTACCTAACCTAACCTACACTGAAAAAATGAAGTAGATCAGAAGAGATATTCTCCAATTATGACAGACACCATTACTTTACCAGTTAATTTTATGTAAGCAAATTGGCAGTCGAAACATACACAGCTTAAAACTGTATTGAGTCTTCCTTTGTGTCAAAAGTATCAGTTTTAAGAGTCAGCAGCAGTTCAAGAGTGTCACTCCAGCCTTCCTCTAAGTAAGAAACCAACTTTGAAAGTTTGAGGATCATCAGAAGCCAAAATCACATTTTGGTCCATAAAATTGACTATAGGCCTCACGTACATTACAAAAATAATCCAAACCTTCCTCTAGGTATGATACACCAGCGTTGAAAATTTAAAGCTGATCTGGGGAGACGTTCTCAAATTATGGACGGAAATCTTGCAGAGTGTAAAAAGAAATTATACAATCCGATACGTAACTACAGCCACCCACCACATTCCCCCTCCTCCCACACACACTAGTATGATTAGACATCCGAACAAGAACCACCATTGAAGCATTGGCTGAGTAATGGCATCTGCATTGACCGCACCTCATATTCTTAATACCTCACACACAGCTCCCCACTCACTCACCAGCCCCTCCCTAACCCCTACTCCCCAAAACCTCAACCTGCCAATGGGTTCTTCTATGACCTGGTTTTGAGCCAAACTAGTTCAGCGATCTATCCCGCCCTTGATAAATTGATACAATACATTTTAGTCTTGCTCTGCTTATTGTCAGGTAGTCTAGATTTGGTTATTGTTCCTTAATATAAGTAAAGTATTAGTTTCGTGATGTCCAGACTGGTTGTTACGAGGCTGTTACTCTGATCTATGTGCGCGTTACTGTAGTTATAGGAATGTAGTTCAGAGTTCTAGTATACTTTATAATTTTTATTGTCTCGTTCTGGGATGAAGGTATCTTCATAACTTTTGTTTTTCCTGTGTATGGTATAGTGTATCCTGTGAGATGGTAATTCCTAAGTAATAGCAACTACAGCTTAGCTGCAACGAATCCTTTGAAGCTTCTGTAGCTACCGAATCCATAATGAATTACCTGACGATATCCTCAGATAAGACTGACAGGTTAAATCACTTGGTATATGAAACTCATTCTGTTATGGAATATAACTATGTAATTGTCTTATGGAATAAGATATCAGCACACTGCTGGCATGTTAAATTTTGTTTACTTAAGAAACTACTTTGCCTCCGCTCCTTCTCATTCAAAGATACAAAACCCTGTTTTTCCCTCCCCTTGTCGAACTACTGAGTTTGACCGCCAAGTTAGTGGTTACTGCCGTTATCCGCCATATGGCGGCACCACTGACCAGGCCATCATACAAAAGCGACCTGTATTCAGGTGACTTACTGATTCACCCACTTCTGAGTCCTTGTTTCGCTCTTAACAACAGCGTCCCCAACCTGCTCTCACCACCTGCCCCTAATACCTGCACCAGTAGTCACCTGCATCCCATTACTGTCCCGCCACCTGCCTCTTATATCCGCCCTCACCTAACTCTTATGTGCCCCCCACCACCTTCCCTACCATATTATTGTGTCACCTGCTCGACCACCTCTCCTGCCCACTCCATAATAATAATAATAATAATATCTTTATTTAATACAAGTACATGTACAAGGTATACAGGCCTAGCTGACATCAATGACATACTATTATATATAAAGCCCCTTGTTATGCAGAGCATTTCGGACAAATTAAGGCAGTTTTTTCCCAGGATGCGACCCACACCAGTCAACTAACACCCAGGTACCCATTTTACACCGATGGGTGTACAGGGACAGCAGGTGTCTTATGGAAACACGTATCTAATGTTTTCCAGCCATACCGGAGGAGAAATGGGGGGTTTTACTACCTATTAATGGGCTTGAGGAAAGCCTTTAATATGATACTTCATAAGTAAAACGAAGTGTTGCAGGTGATCATGGATTACTTAAGAAAAATAGTGTGATGGTGTGGGTGGAATCATGAGGCTGGACGAGTGATTCATGGTAGTGAGGTGTGGGAGGAAGCATGAGGTTAGACAAGGGTGATTCATGGTGTCCCTCAAGGTTTTATTACTGTTTGTGTTATACATAAACAACTTGTCAGCATTGACTACTATATATCATTGCTCGCAGACTGTGTATTACTACTGAGAAAAACATGAATGATGAGGTTAACTTGCTACAGAAAGACTTGGATAGATGTAAAGGTGGTCAAACAGATAGCTACTACAGTTACATACCAATAAGAACAAATAACGAAGTTCGAGAAGAGGAGAAAAGACCAGAGATGGAGTACAGACTGAGAGAATAAAAAACACCAAACATCAAATAAAGAGAAGGGCCTCAGGATGAATGGGGCAAGTAGATTGATAGAAGTATGACGGAATTTAATGTAGATAAATAAAATTTATTGGAAATGAGAGAGAAGTCAAGTCACATCGAGAATATAAGTTTGTGACAAAATATTGAAAGTATCAGGCAAAGGTATCTAAGTTATTTTTAGCGAAAAACTTGTCACCAGATCATATGAACGATATTATGAGACTCCTATGCTAGACTGCTTAACATGCTCATGTTTGTTGATAGGAAAAGAAGAGACGTGATAACCACTTGCAAGGTCAACACACGAAATGTATGAAGATTTCTTAGTAGTCGCAACAGGGATAACAAGAATCCTCGGTATAAACTGAGGAAAAAGTGGAGCCGGAGGGATACCGGAAAATCTTAGAAAACAACTGATTTAGAAAGCGAGTAGTAAGTGTTTCCACCATTTTTTTACTATATGATGAACAAATTATTGAACTCGACACACAAGGAAATAAGATAACTGCTCATGTAGCTACAAATAGTAATTACACTCATAAAAGACGGTAAAACTAAAAAACGAACTGACAAAAAGTCGAACAAAAGAACGGAATTAAATATTGGATTAAAATAATCAATGACTGACTCTTTTTAGACTTTCACCACTTAAAGAAATGGGACGGAGGACTAGGAAAAGGGAAAATACGAGAGAGAAAAAGAACAAGAGGAAACAAGAGATCGTAGGAAAACTTTGGTGGAATAAATGGGAAGGAAGGCATAAGGAAGTGAGAGGGAGAGAAGCCGTGGATGGTTTTTGAGATCATCATTAGAACAGCTAGATGTCAGGCCAGACCTTCCTGTGGGCATCCTCATCACTCAACATTACTACATTAGAGCAGCTAGATGTCAGGCCAGACCTTCCTGTGGGCATCCTTATTACTCAACATTACTACATTAGAGCAGCTAGATGTCAGGCCAGACCTTCCTGTGGGCATCCTTATTACTCATCATTACTACATTAGAGGAGCTAGATGTCAGGCCAGACCTTCCTGTGGGCATCCTTATTACTCATCATTACTACATTAGAGCAGCTAGATGTCAGGCCAGACCTTTCTGTGGGCATCCTTATTACTCAACATTACTACATTAGAGGAGCTAGATGTCAGGCCAGACCTTCCTGTGGGCATCCTTATTACTCAACATTACTACATTAGAGCAGCTAGATGTCAGGCCAGACCTTCCTGTGGGCATCCTTATTACTCATCATTACTACATTAGAGGAGCTAGATGTCAGGCCAGACCTTCCTATGGGCATCCTTATTACTCAACATTACTACATTAGAGGAGCTAGATGTCAGGCCAGACCTTCCTGTGGCATCCTTATTACTCAACATTACTACATTAGAGGAGCTAGATGTCAGGCCAGACCTTCCTGTGGGCATCCTTTTACTCAACATTACTACATTAGAGGAGCTAGATGTCAGGCCAGACCTTCCTGTGGGCATCCTTATTACTCAACATTACTACATTAGAGGAGCTAGATGTCAGGCCAGACCTTCCTGTGGGCATCCTTATTACTCAACATTACTACATTAGAGGAGCTAAATGTCAGGCCAGACCTTCCTATGGGCATCCTTATTACTCAACATTACTACATTAGAGCAGCTAGATGTCAGGCCAGACCGTCCTGTGGGCATCCTTATTACTCAACATTACTACATTAGAGCAGCTAGATGTCAGGCCAGACCTTCCTGTGGGCATCCTTATTACTCAACATTACTACATTAGAGCAGCTAGATGTCAGGCCAGACCTTCCTGTGGGCATCCTTATTACTCAACATTACTACATTAGAGGAGCTAGATGTCAGGCCAGACCTTCCTGTGGGCATCCTTATTACTCATCATTACTACATTAGAGGAGCTAGATGTCAGGCCAGACCTTCCTATGGGCATCCTTATTACTCATCATTACTACTACATCTCGGCTGATCACAAACTTTCCAGATTCCTTTTTGAAGAAAGGAGTCTTTTGATAGATGTATTATTTGAGGAGAGGACGCTGAATATTCTTGTGGAGAAAGAAAAGACATGAACGTTCCTGAAAGTCTACTTTGTTATTATGCTTGTATAGAAGAGCTAAACTTGCTGGGGAATGGGAGGGAATCAAGTATATTCTATAGAAGGAGAGGATAACTCTATTTCCTAAGATAAAAACCTAAATGACTAAATTTATTCTAAGCTTTTAGGAACTTTCTTTGGAAAGCCACTGAAAAAGTCACGTTTGTGGAGTACACAGTACTTTATCCAAACTGCATAAGCCTTTTCCAGATTTCTTTATTTTTTTTAATGTTCCCGTGTTTTTAATAAAGGAAGAAGAGAAGGCAAATAAGATAAAGAAAGAGAATAGTTAAACGTGTAAAAGGAAAAGGGGAAAGAGGAGGAAACCGGAAGATGGAAGGGAACATGCAGGAAGGGAAAGAGAGAGAGAGAGAAAGAAGGATGAAGAGGAAAGGAGGAAATGAGTAGTATTTTCTCCTGTGACCGGAAGTTTGAGCACAGGACGTCCGCTTGGCAGACCACATGCACCAGAACCTCTCCCTTGTGGACGCCTACACTCACCTATTTATTGTTGCAGGGGTCGAGTATCAGCTCCTGGACCAAGCGTGTGTATGTATTTGTGTAGACCAGGGGTCTCCAAACTGCGGCCCACCACAAGATTTTATGCGGCCCGCAGCAGCTTGAAATATATATATTAAAACTAACCCTCATTTTCAGTCACTTAAAGTCAACGATTTTGTTGCTTGTAACAATTTACGTCAAAATTTATTCAAATTTTAGTTCTAAGGGGGATTACCAATAGACCCCTGGCTGTCTTCAAGAAGGTACTGGATAGGCACCTAAAGTCAGTACCTGACCAGCCGGGCTGTGGTTCGTACGTCAGTAACAGCCTGGTTGATCAGACCCTGATCCACCACGAGGCCTGGTCTCTGACCGAGCCGCGGGGGCGTTGACTCCCGAAACCCTCTCCAGGTATACTTCAGGTTTTCATTTATGGAAGATAAAGGGAAAATAACAGTGCAAGAGTGAGTGCGGCCGGTTTAATGAAGAATGGGGGCGTAAAATACTTGTTTGTACAAGTAGGTGATAAAGCCTTGAGTGTCGTATGTTCTTATGTATGCCACGAAACTTGCAGTTTTGAAGGAGTACAATGTACGTCGACACTATGAGACCAAACATATTGCAGTAATTCCTAATTCGCAGGGAAACATTGAACAAAATTGAATCTATACAGCGCAGGTTTCTTTCCCATCAAGGTTATTTTACGCAGAAGAGAGCTGAAAATGAAGCTTTAACCAGGGTCAGTTACAAAATAGCTTATGGGTTAGTCAAAAGAGGAAAGCCACCGATGTATATGTGATCAAAGAGTGTATGGTGGAAGCAGTGGCAGTGTTATGCCCAGAAAAAAGCAAATCTGTTCAAAATCGTCAGTCTTGCGCCAAATATTGTTGCTTGTAGAACTGAGGATATAGGATCTATATATTTCATCAGTTGCAAACAAAGCACGAAATTTTCAGTTTTATTCTCTCGCACTTGATGAATCGAATGATGTGACGCATCACAACTCCTGGTATTCATCAGTGGCGTCGACAGTGAACTTAATGTCACACAAGAATTAGCATGAGTGCATAGCATGCACAGCACAGGAACCGGAGAAGACATTTTCAAAGAATTACAAAAAAAAAGTGTTAGAATATAACCTGGAGTGGAATAAACTGCAGAGCATGACAATTGATGGAGGACAGAATATGTCTGGGGTGAAGAAAGGTTTTGGCTGGACAAATCACAAAAGCTTGTGAGGATGGTGGGTTCTCAAAACCCATGTATCTTCATTGCGTTATCTATCAGTAAGCATTGTGTGGGAAATGTGGATATTTCTTGTTTTCTGAAACCTGTTGTTTCAACAGTGAATTTCATTCAGTCTCACGGACTTAATCATCGCCAGTTCGTTGACTTGCCTTATTATACAACAGTTCGATGGATTAGTTGTGGAAAGGTTCTATCACGGTTCTTTCAGCTAAGAAAGGAAGTTGATTCATTTCTCACAGAGAAGAATCGACTCGAACCACTTTTTTTTCAAACGCTAACTGAAACAAATTTGATTTGTAATCTATTCACCCTTGTCAAGGTATTCGCGGCAAAATTGATGCTCTTTGAAGGACAGGTGAAAGTTTCTAACTTGGTTTATTTCATGAAGAAAGTGAAGCAGAATTTCATTCTTCATTTGCAACAGAAATCATTAATGAGTTGCAAAAACAATTTCAGAAACGATTTTCTGATCTTGATGGAAAAACAGATGAAATCAAGCTGTTTCAAAATTCATTTGACTGCAGTGTTGAAACTCTCCCAAGTCAGTTTCAAATGGAATTATTGATCTCCAATCAGATGATATGCTGAAAGAAAAGTATTAAGAACGAAATCTGATCCACTTTTATAACTCTTTACAGCCTGATTAGTTTCCAAATTTCAAGCGATTTACTTATGGATTCGTATCAGGTTTTGGTACAACATACCAAATATCGCACAAATTTATCTGATTTGAAGTCCATTCTAATAATTGGCTCCTCCAACTTGAAACCTCAGTTCAGCATTATTTTAAAATTAAAACATCAGTTAAATCATTCCCATTAATCTTGTGCCAGCTATTATCATTAATTGGTTATACTGTCAGATCATAGGCTTATGTTTGACATTTTTACTCATAATTTCTCAGTGTAAGCACAGTATTGCTTCTTCGTAACTGCCACATTTCTCTCTTGTTCTGAATCACGTGCTGATTAAAACAGGATCCAAATAAAATTATTCATTTATTTAAATTTTCATTCATTTATATATGTTTATAAGACTAATGTTTTTTTCTGGCTTGCGAAAATGTGTAAAATATACGATGTGGCCCTCGTAGTGAAAAGTTTGGAACCCCCTGTTTATATATGGGGTTGTGTGGGCTTGTTTATGTGTAGGCATGTGCGCATATACGGATGTGTGTGTGTGTATGTTTGTATGGCTGTGTATAGAATATGGATGTGTGTATGTATAGACGTGTTCCCTCAAGGGAGGTTCCTTGATGACGGTGAGGGGGTCCTTGATGTAAGGAGATTGGCCCGTTTTTCTGTACCACTACACTTATTGTGCTCTACAACGCTACAGGTCTCCTAGGCGCCGTTTAACGACTGCGGGTTTATCGCTATTCCCTGAATATAATAATAGACATATATATATTATATATGTCGTGCCGAATAGGTAAATAAGGCGAGCGAAAATCATTCTGAACGTAACGAAAAAAATATATTTCATTGTGTTTATTATTAAATTATTGTAAGCTTATCTAAAATATATTTAGTTGGATTAGGCTAAATTAAATTGCACTTGTTATAATAAGGTTAGGGAAGTTTTCTAAGGTTCTTTTGGTATAAAATTATTGATTTTTGTATTAACATAAATGAAAAAAATATATCTTTAAACGTATAAGATATAATTTTAGAAAAGACTTAATTTTAAATGAGTTCTTGCTAATTGACCAGTTTTACCTATTCGTCACGACATATGTATAATGTGTGTGTGTGTAATGTAAGTATATGTATATATTTCTCTATTATATAAGTCTAGAGATGAGTGTATGACTGGTGACCAGGGTTGGCCGGGGCATCTGCAGGGGCAATTATTGTTTTGACAGTTGCCGAATTGTCGAGTATTTCTGGCGCGTTGTTGATGTTTTCCTGTGAGTGTTGCCACCTGCCGCTCTGCCAGCTTTGTCGCTCTCAGAGTTTTTTGTCAGTACTAACAAGATTTCCGGAAATGGAAGTGTCGACGTGATTTTCATCGTTGTCGATTTTTCCTGTGTCAGTCAGCAGTGTTAGTCTACAAGTGTGTCACCAAGCAGTGTGTCAGTCAGCAGTGTTAGTCTACAGTGTGTCACCAAGCAGTGTGTCAGTCAGCAGTGTTAGTCTACAAGTGTGTCACCAAGCAGTGTGTCAGTCAGCAGTGTTAGTCTACAGTGTGTCACCAAGCAGTGTGTCAGCCAGCAGTGTTAGTCTACAAGTGTGTCACCAAGCAGTGTGTTATCCAGCAGTGTTAGTCTACAGTGTGTCACCAAGCAGTGTGTCAGCCAGCAGTGTTAGTCTACAGTGTGTCACCAAGCAGTGTGTCAGTCAGCAGTGTTAGTCTACAGTGTGTCAGCCAGCAGTGTTAGTCTACAGTGTGTCACCAAGCAGTGTGTCAGCCAGCAGTGTTAGTCTACAAGTGTCATCCAGCAGTTTTTGTCTACAAGTGTGTCACCAAGCAGTGTGTCATCCAGCAGTGTTAGTATACAAGTGTCATCCAGCAGTTTTTGTCTACAAGTGTGTCACCAAGCAGTGTGTCAGTCAGCAGTGTTAGTCTACAAGTGTGTCACCAAGCAGTGTGTCAGTCAGCAGTGTTAGTCTACAGTGTGTCACCAAGCAGTGTGTCAGCCAGCAGTGTTAGTCTACAGTGTGTCACCAAGCAGTGTGTTATCCAGCAGTGTTAGTCTACAGTGTGTCACCAAGCAGTGTGTCAGCCAGCAGTGTTAGTCTACAGTGTGTCACCAAGCAGTGTGTTATCCAGCAGTGTTAGTCTACAAGTGTGTCATCCAGCAGTGTTAGTCTACAAGTGTGTCACCAAGCAGTGTGTCATCCAGCAGTGTTAGTCTACAAGTGTGTCACCAAGCAGTGTGTTATCCAGCAATGTTAGTCTACAGTGTGTCAGCCAGCAGTGTTAGTCTACAAGTGTGTCACCAAGCAGTGTGTCAAACAGCAGTGTTAGTCTACAGTGTGTCACCAAGCAGTGTGTTATCCAGCAGTGTTAGTCTACAAGTGTGTCATCCAGCAGTGTTAGTCTACAAGTGTCACCAAGCAGTGTGTCAGCCAGCAGTGTTAGTCTACAGTGTGTCAGCCAGCAGTGTTAGCCTACAGTGTGTCAGCCAGCAGTGTTAGTCTACAGTGTGTCAGCCAGCAGTGTTAGCTTACAGTGTGTCAGCCAGCAGTGTTAGTCTACAGTGTGTCAGCCAGCAGTGTTAGTCTACAGTGTGTCAGCCAGCAGTGTTAGTCTACAGTGTCAGCCAGCAGTGTTAGTCTACAGTGTGTCAGCCAGCAGTGTTAGTCTACAGTGTGTCAGCCAGCAGTTTTAGTCTACAGTGTGTCAGCCAGCAGTGTTAGTCTACAGTGTGTCACCAAGCAGTGTGTCAACCAGGAGTGTTAGTATACAGTGTGTCAGCCAGCAGTGTTATTCTACAGTGTGTCACCAAGCAGTGTGTCAACCAGAAATGTTAGTTTACAGTGTGTCAACCAGCAGTGTGTCAGCCAGCAGTGTTAGATACAGGGTGTTAGTCATCAGCGTCAGCTTACAGTATGTCAGCCAGCTGTGTACCCCAAAATTGTGCTAGCCTTCAGCTCAGTCAGCAGTGTATCAGTCAGCAACGTGTCAGCCTGTAGAGTCAGCCACAAGTGGTCTGAAGTTCATGGGATCTTCCAATTGATTGGAGGCTCCAAGAGTCCCATAAGTGTTCTTGGGAGTCTTGGAATCCTAGAAATCCTCAGGAGTCCTCGCGAATTCCATTAGTGGTGTGGAAGCTCCAGGAATTCTACAAATGATCTCAGGGACAAATTGTCGGCGTACGCTTTAAATTCAGTAGGGTCTTAAGGATACGAAAAGGATTACAGAAGACCTTCGATATTCCAGATATAGTGTGAAGAGCTCTGCAGTGGTGTCTAATAGTCTTGGTTCCCGCTGTGAATGCAACCTGTAATCTTGGTGACCTTTAGCGTTCCACAAGTTGCCTATGATAACATAAATATTGACTAAAGATCTTATACCTCTTCGTCTTCATGAGTTGTTTTTTGGCTTCCTGAGTTGACCACTGTTGTACCAATAGTAATGTGAGGGCTGGATCACGAGTACCTCAAGAAGAAGTACACAAATGTTCTCCATCCCTGGTTTTCCCATAAGTAGTTTTGGGTTCATCCGTTTCTATACATAATTTGTTAGTTCTAAGTTACTTGGATAATTTCGTGATCGCCTGTAGAAAGGATTCCCTTCGTGAACTTTAGGTGACTACATGGTTTTTATTAGTGGTATGGGAGACCTTGAGTATTCCACAAATTCTTGCATGACAGTACAGAAAATTTTGAAACCGTTTTGTATGTCGTATTGGATTTTAAATGTATCAGTGCTTGCTGTTGCTTGAGGACTTCATTCCAAAATTGATCATGAGTTACTTGGTTATTTAGATATGGCCCCGAGGTGCAAAACAAGTTGTCAAAAATTACTTAAAGAAAATCATGGTTGTGGGAACATGGATATAATGCAAACTTCCGGGGCGCTGACGTGTATGCCACAACCCTCAAAATGTGTTAGAAACCCAAAAGTATAACTTAGAAGCTTCTTAAAACATACAAGCTCCTTAAAAGGTGGAAGCTCCTTAAAACGTAGTAGCTCCTTAAAACATAGAAGCTAATTAAAATTATGGTATTTGGTCTGTTTTGGGGAAGATCCTAACGCTTGTCACAATTGGTCTTGGGATTTCTGTGTGCTCCATAAGTGCTTGAAAGTTCCCCAGAGTAGACTAGCTATAACCATCTTGGGAAGGTGGCCCCGGGGAGGTACTGAATAGCTGAGTGCCAACATAAAGAGCGGCGGGCCACCATAAAACACACAGATTGATGCCATTACCTGCCTTGTAAATTCCTCAGCTCCTGCTGGAAGTGCACTGCCTTGGTTTTAGAGAGAAGTGTAAGATGAGGGAGAGTGTATGGGATGGCACTAAAATACGCTGGCTTAAAGAGAGCTGAGACAGCAATTATTATGCATTGCGAATTTAACGCAGTGGAAAGAGGAAGAGAATTGGGGAGTGGGCTAGAAGAGGGACAATATATTAAGAGAGAGACGAACGGATAGAAAGTGGTAGCTGTGCTCATAAAATTAATTTGGAATAATACTTATTTTAGAATATGCACTATATGATTATTGTACAAGAAGCTTCGCCTGTTTGCAGTGATAATAACAGCACCAACAATAATAATAATAACAGTATAAATAGCACCTTTTTTTACACAGGGTTTGATAAGGTTAAGTTTAGGTTAAGGATCCCTAACTTTATTGACAAGCTATTATTGACAGCTATTATTGTCCATGTTCTTATCTAAAACATTTAATTAAAATTCAAGAGAGTGTTAGATATCAAGCGAAGGGAAAAATAATGCATCTTATTGAGTGATATTCTTTCAGATTGTTCAATATTTACCACAGTGAGCAAAACGTACATAGCCTTCATATAGCTTCAGTGTCACTCGTTCCAAAAAATATATATCAAACCAGAGGAGCCACTAGCGACTATCAGTTACGTTTTCCTTTGCGGCAACAAGTTGTCAGAGATCCATGAATGGTGTGAATTTTTCTGTAGATGAAACAAAATGGGAAAAATACGTGTAATAAATGTTTCCCCTTGAAATGTATTTTGGTTTTGCCCCTTACGATGAGCTTTATTGATAACACGTTGCCGCTGATAAGGACCTGTTCTCCCATTCCTTGAGTCGATTCCTGTTGCCTCCTATTCTCAAAAGCCCTGCATGAACCCTTATATATAATAATTATATATAATATAATAATAATATATCTTTATTTACTACAAGTACATGTACAAGGTATACAGGCCTAGTTGACATCAATGACATGCTACTATATAGAAAGTCGCTTGTTATGCTGAGCATTTCGGGCAAATTAGGTCAATTTTGTCCCAGGATGCGACCCACACCAGTCCACTAACACCCAGGTACCCATTTTAAACCGATGGGTGAACAGTGACAGGGACAACAGGTGTCTTATGAAAACACGTCCCTAATGTTTTCCAGCCCTACCGGAGGAGATTCGAACCCCGGACCTCAGTGTGTGAGCCGAGTGCGCTAGCGATCGAGCTACGGGACACATTACCTTCGATGCATTTTTTTTGTATTATGAAACCTTCCATAGGTCAAAATGTTTCTGTAGTCATCATTCCACCAATCGTTTCTCTTCCTCCTGCACCTGCCCTTCTCTACACAATATTTCCTCCAGTTCACTGCCCGTGCATCGCTTATTTACTACTAACGTCCTCCTTAAAGTCCAGTTGCAACTTACTAGTTCTTCTCTCGCTACTCAATGATACTTGTGTAAAAAGAAAAAAAAACATTCAGAAACCGCTTCAGGTGCTGCTACACGAGCTGAAAAATCTGAACATAAAACATTTTTTAAGTCTTTTTACCTGAATGTGAAGTAATACTAGCAATATCGTGGTGGGAAATAAACCGTACAGTAAATATACGACTGTGCAGCTAAGAAAATATTACCCCTACTGGAGACAACTTGTTATGGTAGTGCAATAATTTTAATGATAATAATAAAATCATAAAATAATGATATAAATAATCATAAAATAATGATAAAAATAATCATAAAATAATGATAAAAACAATCATAAAATAATAATAATAATATACGTTAAATAACAATGAAGGATAAACACTAACATAATGTCAGCAGCATAACTACAATGCCAACAACAACAACAACAGCAACTTCAACAGCATAACCACAACAACAGTAACATACTTCAACAGCATAACCACAACAACGGTAACATACTTCAACAGCATAACCACAACAGTAACATACTTCAACAGCATAACCACAACAACAGTAACATACTTCAACAGCATAACCACAACAACGGTAATATACTTCAACAGCATAACCACAACAACGGTAACATACTTCAACAGCATAACCACAACAGTAACATACTTCAACAGCATAACCACAACAACAGTAACATACTTCAACAGCATAACCACAACAACGGTAATATACTTCAACATCATAACCACAACAGTAACATACTTCAACAGCATAACCACAACAACAGTAACATACTTCAACAGCATAACCACAACAACGGTAACATACTTCAACAGCATAACCACAACAGTAACATACTTCAACAGCATAACCACAACAACAGTAACATACTTCAACAGCATAACCACAACAACGGTAATATACTTCAACAGCATAACCACAACAGTAACATACTTCAACAGCATAACCACAACAACAGTAACATACTTCAACAGCATAACCACAACAACAGTAACATACTTCAACAGCATAACCACAACAGTAACATACTTCAACAGCATAACCACAACAACAGTAACATACTTCAACAGCATAACCACAACATCAGTAACATACTTCAACAGCATAACCACAACAACGGTAACATACTTCAACAGCATAACCACAACAACAGTAACATACTTCAACAGCATAACCACAACAACGGTAACATCAAGAAAATAAATCAGGACGAGAATAAATACAAAAGAAAAGATAGGTTTAAAATTCCCCGACAAACATATGAACGAATTTTCTCTAGAATGAAGTTTTAAATTCAATAAGGAGTCGGTGATTGTGTAAATCCTGAGTCAGTGAGGGAATGTATGAATCCTCTTTTAATCCAATCTCAACGCTGAGAAGCTCAAATGAGTTTCCAGAGATGGGTAAGGAAGGATTTATGTCGGGTGAACGGTGAACTGGAGAGATATATGAGGGGAAATTTGATGGGTAAGATTATGGGGGATATTGAGTGCATGAGGAAAATTTATGGGCCGAGTTATAGCACATATTAGGCAGTAGTGTTGGATTCTGTGAGTGGAAGGTACATGGTGTTGGATTCTGTGAGTGGAGGGTACATGGTGTTGGGTTCTGTGAGTGGAGGGTACATGGTGATGGGTTCTGTGAGTGGAGGGTACATGGTGTTGGGTTCTGTGAGTGGAGGGTACATGGTGTTGGATTCTGTGAGTAAAGGGTACATGGTGTTGGATTCTGTGAGTGGAGGGTACATGGTGTTGGATTCTGTGAGTGGAGGGTACATGGTGTTGGATTCTCTCATTGGAGGGTACGTGGTAATGTATTATCTCAGTGGATGGTACATTGTGATGTATTCTCTCAGTAGAGGGTACGTGGTGATGTGTTTTCTCAGTGGAGGGTACATGGTGATGTATTCTCTCAGTGGAGGGTGCATGGAGATGTATTCTCTCAGTGGAGGGTACATGGGTAGAAATTAGGGAGGACGTTGTACCACTGGAGAAACTAATTGATGGTGGCATGCCAATGAGAAGAAATTTATGGTGGGAAGCATCTCTGCCAGCATTTTCAACAGGGATCAGTAGGAACAGAATTTATGGTGAAGTTCAAGGGAAGGAAGAATTTATTGAGTGGGTAATGGAAGAGAGAATTTATGGTGTGAGGAACAGTGCAATGGGAAATTTATGGGAGGAAGATGTCAGTGGAAGAGGAATTTTATTTTAGGGGGTTATGTAATCGGATATTTGGTCGGCTCTGACGATGGGGGGTAGACTGTGGGAGAGGGATTTATCGAGAGGGAATCATAGAGTGATGGATATTTTCAGGTGTTGTGAAGATGGTGATGAGGTTTGTTGTGGGATTAGGGGAGAGGGAGAAGGCTTGAAGAATATGTGTTGGAAAGTGAAGTGGGTATGAGTGGAGGCGAGAGGGATGAGTGGAGGCTGATGAGGGAGGGGATGAGTGGTTGGTGGTGAGGGGAATAATTGGACTAAAAAAAACGGGACTAAGAATTTCTGAAAGGTTCTGATAATTAAAGTTCTAAAACTCACCTGTTACTTATTTGCCCTCGTAAATATAAAACCCTATCAAAAAATGTGATATATTGGATATGAAATGAGTCATTAATTTAACGGGTCATTAGAGAGGCCCATTAGCCTGGTGTGAATGTACACACGGGACGATATAAAAGGTAAAATGTTCACAATTGTGTATACTCTGATAGAGACAAAAAAAAAACATGCATTCATCCACCCACAATACACCCACGCGCTTATATACACACACACACATACTGTTTAACTTTGATAAGCGTTAATGAATGGAAGGGGAAACAGACCACATAAAGAATGAATATTGTGATATAGAATCTGGGAATAATTATAGACAAACTTTCGCTTACTTGCTGTTCTGGCAAACTTCAAAAATAAAAACACATAATTGGCGCTG
This sequence comes from Cherax destructor, assembly GCA_009830355.1. Lineage (NCBI taxonomy): Eukaryota > Metazoa > Arthropoda > Malacostraca > Decapoda > Parastacidae > Cherax > Cherax destructor. The sequence goes on along the minus strand of WNWK01000097.1, from coordinate 401,046 downwards.
GTGTAAGAATGAATGAAGATATTTAAAGTTTAGTAAGGTTAAATATGATTCACAATGACTATGAAGAATCACTTGCTGAATCTTTCACTCTAGATATCCGAGAAACTTACACTATTATGATTCGTCTATTTTTCCTTGAGAGCAGAAGTTACAAAGCTATATACGAGGCATAAGTTTGCTCACTCCTTGAGCTTGCATCACTGCCATAATATTTCTCACATCTAAAGAAATGTAGAGACTCCACTCATCCAGGTTGGATCCCTTATTTAAGAAAATCAGTCAAAAGCGGAGAGATTTTGGTAACCATCGTTCTCAAGGTCCTCCACCTTGTTGAGGTTTGATTACGATCAGAAGGTAGGCATTATACCACAAGACGGGCAGATATTATTAGCCTTTATATCATTCTCAGTGACATCAATCCTCACGTAATTTTCATCTGACATAGGATCTTGCAAAAAATATATATATGAAAAAATCAAATTAACCGACCATATAGAAGCTTTGGTTCTTAGCAGCATTTATAGCCTGGACTTAATATAAATGTTGCTTAATATAAATTACAAGAGGAATAAGATCTTTCCCGAGGAGGGAGTGTTGTGAACATATAGCTTTAAAGACATTACTTACGAAAACAAATAGTTGACACGCAGCTGGCGGTATCAACTCCATCCTTGGATATTTTATTAGCCAGGTATTATTATATAGTATAAGTCAATAAAGTTACTTCGTAATAAATTTTGATTGTTATAGACAAGTTTCTAAATGAACTGAGGTAAAATTAATGGCATGAACTGTTATATCTAACCTTGAATTTGAGAGATCATTTATTCCTAAGATGACTCGAGTCTGGAATAAGTTCTTACACTATAATGCCATTAACGAAATAATTAACTAAATATAATCGTTGGCTCCAACTTCATCCTGTTCCCTAATTGTATATCTCCTAACAATAATAATCTGCAAAACCTTTTAACTTGTAACATGCTGATGAGTTACATCTTGTAAAAGTTAGACCTAAACCTAACCTTGTCAAACCCTGTGTAGAGAGAGAGAGAGAGAGAGAGAGGAGGAAGAGAGAGACTGGGATAAAAGGAGGGAAGTAATGGGTACATACAATACGAATTTCGGGAAGGAAAGGGTGGTAAGGAGAGGTATTGTAGGGAACACCGGAAAGGCGACCAGGATGTTGGTGGGAAGACGGTAAAGGAAGGTCCCAGCGGCCTACCCTGACTGTCATCATCGCTCTCTCTCTCTCTCTCTTCCTCACTCACGCTGCATGAATTCTTCCTTCTGTTACACTCTTCCCTTCCTTTTTCTTCTCCATTTCTTTCTTCATTATCATCTCTTCCTCTTTCCTCTTACCTGTCCCCCTCTATTTCCTCCTACCCTTCCCCTCTTTAACTATTTCACCAGCTTTCATTACTCATTACTACATTCCCTTCTCCGCTACCCTCTCCTCTCTTACACGTACTGCTAGCATTCTTCTCCCCTCCTCTCATCTCCCCTCTCATTTCCCCTCTTCTTCACGACCCCTTGATGGATGTCTCTTGCACTCCTCCCTTCCTGTCTCCCAGCCTGTCTCACTTATTTTTGTTTCGTGTCACGTCATTAGTCTCTCTCTCTCTCTTGTATGTATGTATATATATATATATATATATATATATATATATATATATATATATATATATATATATATATATATATATATATATATATATATATATATATAAAGCATGAACTCATTTAAAATTAATTCCTTTCTAAAATTCTCTTATACTACCTACCTGGAGTCTACCTGGAGGGTATTCCAGTGATCAACGCCCCCGCGGTCTGGTCCATGACCAGGCCTCCTGGTGGATCAGGGCCTGATCAACGAGGCTGTTACTGCTGGCCGCACGTAGTCCAACGTACGAACCACAGCCCGGCTGATCCGGCACTGAGTTTAGGTATCTGTCCAGCTCCCTCTTGAAGACAACCAGGGGTCTATTGGTAATTCCCCTTATGGCTGGTGGGAGACTGTTGAACAGTCTTGGGCCCCGAACACTTATTGTGTTTTCTTTTAGTGTACCAGTGGCGCCCTTACTTTTCACTGAGGGGGTATGTTGCATTGCCTGCCAAGTCTTTTGCTTTCGTAGGAAGTGATTTCTGTGTGCAGATTAGGGACCAGTCCCTCCAGGATCTTTCACGTGTAGATTATGATTCTCTCTCTCGCCTGCGCTCCAGTGAGTACAAGTCAAGTGCTTCTAAGCGTTCCCAGTAGTTAAGGTGTTTGATGGAACTTATACGTGCAGTACATTCTCTAGATCTGCAAGTTCACCTGCCTTGAATGGACATGTTAATGTACAGCAGCATTCCAGCCTAAAGAGAACAAGTGATTTAAAAAGGATCATCATTGGCTTAGCATCTCTTGTCTTGAATGATTTCATTATCCATCCTATCAGTTTCTTCGCAGATGTGATAGTGGCACTGTTGTGATCCTTGAAGGTGAGATTCTCAGACATTAACCACTCCCAGGTCCTTCACATTACTTTTCCGCTCTATTGTGTGATTAGAGTTTGTAGTATACTCAGTTCTAGCTATTATTTCCTTCAGTTTTCCATAACAGAGTATAGTTGGAATTTGTCTTCATTGAACATCATATTGTTCTCTGTTGCCCATTGGAAAACTTGGTTTATATCTTCTTGGAGATTTGCTGTGTCCTCAATGGATGCCACTTATGCAGATCTTAGTATCGTCTGCAAAGGATAATACGGTGCTATCGCTTACATCTCTGTCTGTCTGACATGAGGATGAGAAAAATAAACACATAAGCAGTATAATGTGATCCTTTATTGACAACGTTTCGCCCACGCAGTGGGCTTTATCGAGTCACATCTGTCTGTGACTCGATAAAGCCCACTGCGTGGGCGAAACGTTGTCAATAAAGGATCACATTATACTGCTTATGTGTTTATTTTTCCATTGTGTCGGTATTTTATACCATTTATTTCCATGAGGATGAGGAACAGGATAGGGGCAAGTACTGTGCCCTGTGGAACAGAGCTCTTCACTATGGCAGCTTCCGATTTAACTCTGTTTATCACTACTCTTTGTGTTTGATTGGTTAGAAAGTTGAGGATCCATTTGCCAGTTATCCCTTTAGCACGCATTTTGTTGTGTGCTATTACACCATGATCGCACTTGTCAAAGGGTTTTGCAAAATCTGTGTATACTATATCTGCATTCTGTTTGTTTTCTGCATCCGAGACCATATCAAAGTGGTCCATGATGAATGGTTCAGAGAACCGACAAGTTGTTAAATTAGACACATATGCAACACTTGGGTATCTTTATTGAGGAAACGTTTCGCCACACAGTGGCTTCATCAGTCCAATACAAAAAAGAAAGAAGTAATAAAAGGAGGAGTTTGAGGTAATCAGTCCCTCGGCCTGGAGTCGATGTGTTCAGTCCATCAATCTTGAAGTAAATACAACATAAGGCAAATAGAAGTTGCTTATATACTGTAGACAGGTGAGATGAAGCAGGAGGAGGCAGGTCATAGTGGTATCAACCACTAGTCGAAGTAAGTCCTTGTCCAAAGGTTTGGACAAATGTGTCTAATTTAACAACTTGTCGGTTCTCTGAACCATTCATCTACATCCTGTCTGACACAGCAACTTCTTGGGATCTTGATACAAAGGGATTCTTCAACATTTGTCCAAACCTTTGGACAAGGACTTACTTCGACTAGTGGTTGATACCACTATGACCTGCCTCCTCCTGCTTCATCTCACCTGTCTACAGTATATAAGCAACTTCTATTTGCCTTATGTTGTATTTACTTCAAGATTGATGGACTGAACACATCGACTCCAGGCCGAGGGACTGATTACCTCAAACTCCTCCTTTTATTACTTCTTTCTTTTTTGTATTGGACTGATGAAGCCACTGTGTGGCGAAACGTTTCCTCAATAAAGATACCCAAGTGTTGCATATGTGTCTAATTTAACAAAGTGGTCCAGTAGTTGCGAGGGGCAGGAGCGACCTGCTCTGAACCCATGTTGCCCTGAATTGTGCAATTGTTGGGAGTCCAAGTGGTTTGCTATCTTGCTTCTTAAAACTCTTTCAAAGATTTTTATGATGTGGGACGTTAAAACTGTTGGTCTATAGTTCTTACTATTACTTTGCTGCCACCTTTATGGAGAGGGGCTATATCCGTTGTTTTTAGTGACTGGAATCTCACCTGTGTCTGCTCCTTCTCCATAGCATACTTAGGGCCCGTGAGAGGTTTTTTTTTACAGTTCTTAATGATACAGAGTTCCACGATATATATTTTTTTTTCATTTATGTTAATGTAAAAATTAATAATTTTGTACCAAAAGAACCTTAGAAAACTTACCTAACCTTATTATAACAAGTGCAATTTAATTTAGCCTAATCCAACTATATATATTTTATATAATTTTATAATAATTTAATAAACAAACACAATGTCTTCTGTCCAGACTTACTGTCCTCTGGTCAGAATTTCTGTACTTTGGCCAGACTTACTGTACTCTGGCCAGACTTACTGTCCTCTGGGCAGACGTACTGTCCTCTGGGCAGACGTACTGTCCTCTGGGCAGACGTACTGTCCTCTGGGCAGACGTACTGTCCTCTGGGCAGAGAAACTGTCATTTTATATAATCAATAACTAACTGATAAGTAACTCTTCCAAAGTGTCAGATAAGATTAATTACTTCTTCTCTCTGTCATTAATTAAAGGAAAAAATAAAGATGTATCCGTCAGTGGAATAAATTCATATTCTATAATTGCAATAGAAACACCCTTCAAAGGTTACCTTTATACTGATGGGGCTCTTGATCCAGGAAACTAGAGTTAACTTCCGTTCCTTGAATAAAATCTGGACCCCACATTCCCCAGGCACTGTATGACTCGTACGGGCTTAAAGCTTCCTGATAATAATAATAATAATAATAATAATTATCATTGCCTCTCCATTAGTGGATTGGTGATAATTACATTTTATTTTTAGCCATTTTGCAATTATATAAGGCTTTTGGTAATCACTTATTAATTATAATTATTACATTGTTTATCACGAGTTTTTTTGCTCAGACTTGTACAATTTGTTGTGAAATAATAAATCCTTTACATTCTCCTCTCTACACTTTATTAAGGTAGAACTGCACTTTATTATCTTTATCTGTTACTGACCTTATTTCTTTACGATGAAATGTATATTTTAATTAGAATTTATTGAAGGTCTTAATGCCGTTTTTAGCAATTTTTAGTATAGTTACACATAGAGATAGTAGTAGCATAGGTTCTTATCTTAGTATCTATAATCAAGGTTTATACCACTAAGAGAAGTTGTTTAGAAAGAAAAGTAAGTAAACACTAGAAAATAGGTTAAAGGACGCAAATGCAACTAATGAGACATTTATTGTGGCAACATTTCGCTCTCCAGGAGCTTTGTCTAGTAACGGCTTGACAAAGCTCCTGGAGAGCGAAACGTTGCCTCAATAAAATGTCGTATTAATCGCACTTGTGGCCTTTTACTTAACATATTGTGGGTAATTCTACCAACATTGATCACTAATAAATATGTCCTAGTGTTACGCGTTTTTCTAAAAGATCTCATAATATCAGAATGCTTCAGTCATCTATACTTTGTTGCACAGGATACATACACCGAGCTGTGTATTTCTCTCAGCGGGTGTATGCCTACAGGTTATGTTAACCCCTGTTTGTTGTATTCTTGTCTGCTGGTGATGAAAAGTTAAATGAAGCCGTGGTGACCACGGTGTAGTCGATAGGCTTTAAACCCTCATTAACCAACCTAACCTATTTTCTTCCTGATCAGAATGTTTTTTGATAAGCTGAATTTAATTTCCGTACTAAAAGAATGTGACATCGATCTAAATAAGATTTTTTTTTTACAGATAAAAAATATTTCTTTTTACTAGTGTAGAAAATTTCAATGATTCTAATATTTTTGGAAAATTTTCTTTCGGTCAAAATCTCTCTCATCTATTGAAATATTTTTTTTTTCCGTAATATGTTGTAGCTTCCACATTGGGAAACCCTATCGGAAGCCTTTTTAAAAGGCAAGTAAATGCAATTTGTCGTTCTGTTTCTTTCCTGTGTAATTTAGATTACAATTGTCTGTGTAATTTATATTACTTTCCTGATGAAAGTAATATAAATTACACAGGAAAGTAATATAATTTACTCAGAAAAGTAATATAAATTACACAGAAAAAGTAATATAAATTACACAGAAAAAGTAATATAAATTACACAGGAAAGTAATATAAATTACATTTATATGATTTTCCTGTGTAATTTATATGACTTTCCTGTGTTATTTCTAAAAACTGTGTTCATGGTGTTTAGTTTAGTTTTGTCCAGTTATTTTGAGAGTGTTGCAAGAGTACTTGTTAGCAACATCGATCTTTACCGCAGAACCTCAACACAATTACACTCAACTCAATCACCATTTTTAAATGTCAATAATTTATTCTACCATTTTCCATTTGTCCTCGAATTTACATTTTAAAATGGAATTTCATGGTTCTTCATGGCTGATATATTAATTCTGTAAAAATCTTTACAGCCCAAGGTGATATATCAACTGGTTCTATTGATTTTTTTTCTTTAAATATTCTAATAAAATTAGTAGTAAGCTGTAAACACTTATGAGTCGTACAGCTCCTGGGTAATGGGAATAAATCAGGTATGATACGAGGAAGGGAAAAGTAGCTTCAATTTAAGTCAATATTGTGTGTACGAAGGTCAATACTGAGTGTGGAAATGTTAATATTGAGTGTAAGAAGGTCAGTATTCTGTGTAGGAAGGTCAATATTGAGATTAGGAAGGTCAATATTGAGATTATGAAGGTCAATATTGAGATTAGGAAGGTCAATATTGTGTGTAAAGGTCAATAGTATGTGTAGGAAGGTCAATATTGTGCGTAGGAAGGTCAGTATTGTGTGTAGGAAGGTCAATATTGAGATTAGGAAGGTCAGTATTGGATGTAGGAAGGTTAGTATTGTGTGTAGGAAGGTCAATATTGTGTGTAGGAAGGTCAATATTGTGTGTAGGAAGGTCAATATTGGGTGTAGGAAGGTCAATATTGAGATTAGGAAGGTCAGTATTGGGTGTAGGAAGGTCAATATTGAGATTAGGAAGGTCAGTATTGGGTGTAGGAAGGTCAATATTGGGAGTGTGAGGAGTGGCTCAGCCCAGGTGAGATAGAACCCGCCGTTTAGCGATTAAAGTTTATCAATTAATTAAACACAAACACATGTTTCTGGATTATGTAAATTAAATATTTGTCTTTCGTGAATCATAAGAGTGATTCCAGCTGGAAATTCCGGGTATTGTGTGTACTTATACCGGGAGTTGTCTGACACACACACACACACACACACACACACACACACACACACACACACACACACACACACACACACACTCACACACATTATATTCCGCTATATAATTTAAATCTTTGAAATTGAAGAGTTGCATTTTTTTTGGGTTGATGGATCTGTTGGAAGCCTTGTGGAGAGGAATGGAGTGAAAGGGAGAGGGTTGCCAACCAGACAGTAGACTCTAGACAATAGAACAATAGACCACATCTGTTTCTTCCTCTTCACCCTAATGTCTTTCTCCTTTCTATTGTATTCTCATTCGAATTTTACGCCTCTCTTCTTATTTTCATCTCTCTCGTTTATTACTGCGAAATGTGTGTGTGTGTGTTAATTACCAGTTGTCAAAGGTACTTGTCGATAGACATCTGGCCTTCTCTCTCTCCTTTTTTGTGTATTCAAATATTTGTTGTTTCAGGGTTGATTATCAGCTCCTGGTCCTGCCTCTTAAAGGTCCACTCTTTAGATTTATTTCCTTTTAAAACTATGTGTGGAGCCTGCTTGTACCCCTTACTCACCAAGATCACTACACTTCCCCACCACTCTGAGACTGAAGAAATACTTCCTAACATCCCTGTGGTTCATCTGTGCCTTTAATTTCAACCGGTGTTCTTGCCTCTCAAACAGTCTATCCCTGGCAACCTTGAGTATATTGTATGTTACCATTTCTTCTCATTATCCCTTCTTCTATGTCGTTAGATTCAGTTCTCTTAGTATTCCCTCGTAACTTATGCTCCGTAGGTCAGGATCAAACTTCGTTGCTTCCTTCTGCACTTTATCCAGTTTCTTAACATCTTAACAGTCTTTTTCAAATAAGGGTTAGGTTAGGTTAGGTTAGGTTAGGGCAGCATTGGCTGCCTAGGTTATTCGGCTGATGTGAGCTCATGTGATATACTTAGTATTATGCTCATCTCTAAATGTTCCTCTTTTAATGAACTTTGCAGACTCTGTTCCCCTAGCATATACCCCGTTTCCGCCCTTGCTGTTTTCCCAATCTTCATGAACCTGCATTTACTGGGGTTAAACTCAAGCAGCCACTTATCTAATCACTCTTGCAATTTATTCAGATCCATTTGGAGTCTCTTCTTTTCGTAATATGTTTTATTTCCATTAGTCTTAGGTCTTCAACAAGCAGGGATATCTAAATCATATATCCAGAATATCAGACACATAAATGGGAAATAGTACTGGTCCTGATACTGATCCTTGCGGAACCCCGCTAGTTACTCTTTTTCATTCTGACATCTCTTTCCTGACAGTCACTCTTTGCTTCCTTCCTCTACCACTGGATTTTCATTAATTTCTTAACGCGCTGTCAGGTGAGGGTTCGATGCTGGTGCTGCATGCTCCAAGATGGATCTACCATATGTCATATACAAGGCCATAAATGACTGTTCAGATTCCTAAAAGCTACCCCTAGTTTTATTACTCATTAATTTCACATCTCCAAACCGGGAGACATCTCTTCTGAAATGCTATTCACATATACCAGAAACAATACTGGTCCCAGTAACGATCCCTGTAGAACCCAACTTGTTACTTTCCTTCCTCTTCGCCATCCCTTCCTTCTTCCTGTCCTCCCTTAATCCTCCCCTCCCTACATCTTCTCCACCCTTCTTCCTTCTGCCTCACTCTCACAATATCTTCCCGAAGCTGAGCAGGGAATCCCCGTATTAAATCATCCAGAAAATTAAGTTATGCAGTTGCCTCTTTCCTCCCCTACAACGATTATCTCCCTCCGTCTCCCTCTATGTCCCCCATACATCTTTCTCGCTCTCCTTCCGTCTCCTATCTCACTCTCTATCTTTCACTCTACCCCTCTTTTTTCCGTTCTTACGATGGTTATTTCCGGGACTCCCCTCTCCCCATCTCCCTTACATCCTCTGTCTCTCCTCTTATTTATTTTATCATCCTTAGTGTCTAAATCTATAGTTTTATTTATCTTTTATCGTGTTGTATTAGTGTATTACCATTCCAGGGTTGTACATGAATGGTTGTACAATGTAAACCATCGGAAGGCCTCAGTCAGATGACCAAAAGCTCCAACGGCGGGTCATCATCTGACTAAGACCCGCGTCAGGAAACACCTGTCCGGTGTCCTGACGAACCTACCCTAACCTTTATTTGTAGACGTTTCGCCATCCAGTGGCTTTATCAATACAAGACAAGGACATAATGTAAAGAATGTAGAACTATATACAAAAGATGAGGTAGTCAGTCCCTCAGTCTTGGAGTTGGTGAAGATTACCGTAGTCTTCAAGACTACGGTCATTTACTGCTTACATGGCGGTATGTTCACTTGTACGATGAGTGGCGAGCCCCAATAAACTCGCCCCTCGGGTTAAAATGTTCACTCACAGGATGAGTGGCGAGCCCCAATAAACTCGCCCCTCGGGGCAAAATGTTCACTCACAGGATGAGTGGCGAGCCCCAATAAACTCGCCCCTCGGGGCAAAATCTAACGCTTTTTCTCCAAATATTAAAGACGAAATCTTCATATTTTCTGCCAGGATTTCCCTTTTTTCCTCTCCTTATCTTACCTCCCACGAATCCCTCCACCCTCCTCTTCTCTCCGTACGGTCATCCTGTCAGCGATTGTCAGGAGAATGAAGGAAGGAGAGAGAACAAGAGACGAGGGGGAGAGGCAGGAAGAACAGGGGGTTGGGGGTTCACATTTCCTCTCCGACAACAACATACGTTCTCGCTTTCTGCTCCTCTTGCTGGTTTCCTGCTTTCCTTCACCGGTTTCCTTGACAACCATCTGTCCATCGCCGATGGTAGGTCTTTCATTAGTACGTCATGTGGACCACTAACGTCCAGATAACGTAATAACGAGAATATTAGTCACTCGCTGCAAAAACAATCTTTTATTGCGACAATATTTTGCTTTGTGATGACTTCACAAAAGCCAACACAGAGCGAAACGTTGTCCCAATAAAGGTTTGTTTCTTCCTCTGACACGAGTGTTCCCTCGGCACTAGTGGGTTCCTTAATATCAAATGATTCCCTCACTACTGTTAGATCCTCGCAGCACGTATAAGCTCCTTGATAACTGGGGTGCTGGAGACCCGTGACCTGGCTGGCAAAGCTCTCGCTTCATAAGCGGAGGGCCCGGGTTCGAGTCCCGGCGAGGTGGAAACATTTCGACGCATTTCCTTAAACCTGTTGTCCTGTTCCCTAGCAGCAAACAGGTAGCTGGGTGTTAGTCGATTGGTGTGGGTCGCATCCTGGGGGACGAAATTGAGGACCCAAATGGAAATAAGACAAAGTCTGACTTTCCTGGGTTATCCTGGGTGGCTAACCCTCCGGGGTTAAAAAATCCGAACGAAATCTTATTTCATTACTTGTGGTTTCCTTCGTTAGTAGTGAAGTAAACTAGAGGGTCTCCCATCTTCTAATAAAATCCATCTCCAGTAGTGGAGCAGCCTTCAGTACTTCTCCAAACCATTAGTAAGCACTTCTTCCCCTCATTGATTCCTCATTAGTGATTTCCCTGTCCATTAGTGTGGCCCCTCAGTAGTTCCCCTAACTGTCAGTATGGCCCCTTATTGCTTCCCTAAGTATTAGTGTGGCCCCTCAGTGGTTCCAAAGAGTTAGTGGGGCTCCTCTGTTGGGCTAACTACCTATTTGAGGGGTGCTCCGGGTTTCAACGCCCCCGCGGCCAACTCCTTGACCAGGCCTCCCGGTGGATCAGGGCCTGATCAACCAGGCTGTTACTGCTTGCCAAACGTAGTTCGACGTACGAACCACATCCCGGCTGATTTGGTACTGACTTTAGATATCTATCCAGCTTCCTCTTGAAGGCAGCCAGGGGTCTGTTGGTAATTTTCCTTATCGTGGGAGGCTGTTGAACAGTCTTGGGCCCAGGACACTTATTGTATTTTCTCTTAGTGTATTCATGGTGCCCGTACTTTACTGGGCTCTTGCATCGTTAGTGTATTGTCTCATGAGTAATGGCATCTTTCACCATTATTGATTCCTTCACCATTAGTTGATCCTTTGATCATGTCTGTGTACTGTATTGATCAACTTTGCTATGGTGGCTACGATGGCTTGAGTGCCGCGATCAATAACAGCCAGACTGACCAGGGAGGCTAGATGTGTGACCGCTCTGCAGGGGTGACGATCCCTGGAGCCATCAACAAGGATAAAATAATTGCACATTATGTGGGTCAGTAAGCACAGATAACACTGTAGCTTGTGACATGTTTACCCCAATGGAAATAAATCACTGACTTTTTTTTGGTTGTCCTAGGTAATTTACACTATATATGTCCTAAAGGCACTTACTAGGAGCGTCAAACTCGCGTAGTATTGGGTGAAAGTCTTGCCCAGTCATTATAACTGTGTAACCTCGCTTCAAATTAAGAAAAAGAATAAGAATTAGGATTATTAACTTCGGAGTTATTAATAATCCGGTTATGGTCTTCTAGTACTCTTCCTCAGGATGCGACCCACAACAGTTTATTTATTCCTAGGTATCTATTTACTGCGAGGTGAACAGGGGGCAGCAAGTGTAGGGTATCTAGCCCATACGTCTCGTATCGCCAGAGTATTGAACCCAGGATCTTTTGGTTGAGTCGAACACTTTTACACATATATCGACATAAATTGCTGAACTATATAATCAAAACGTTAAATATATTATTTGTTATTTTTTTAGTTAGTGTCTGGTGTACTTAAATTTTAATGAACCTATGCGTATATACCGGCAATAAGAAAATAACATAAACAAGAGGTAAAGGCCACAGAAACGGGATATATCCACCAGTAGCAGTATTTCTGTTACCGTATATACTCTGAGAGTTTAATCTTTGGTTGTAGAGAGGTTACGCGCAATCCTGATGTAGTCGACAGGCTTTAAACCCAATTAACCAACCAACCACCCCCAGGGAACGTTCAAATCTGCACGGGTAGCACTCGTGGTGTGAGAATCGATCGGAGAGTTACAGAGTGAAAACAAAAGCCAGCTCTGTTTGTCATATTGAGGCGGTGGGTTAGGGCCTTGTATCACGTGGGTCCCTCCCGTGTAGTAAAAATAGAAAGCAATGTCTTACGGCAGATGAGTCTTCGTTGTCACCGCCTGTAGTGTCAGGTGTGCTGCAGCAGCGAAGGGGGAATGGGAGGCGATATTAAAAGTGGGAAATAAGATAGGAGAGGAGAAGAGCTGATAAGGAGAATGGAAGAAATAGAGGAGACGAAAGGGTGGATGAAGATGTTGAAGTATAAATGGGATGGAAGGAATAAGAAGAGTTGGAGAGAAAGAATAAGAAATAATGAAAGATTAGGAGAGAATCGGGAAAATAAAGAAAAAGGAAAGTGGGGAAATGAATGAAGGAAAAAACTGGGAAGAAGAGAGATGAGAAGGAAATGAAGTGAGAAAGGAGGGGAATTAGATGTTCTTATTAATCTGTAAGTGAAAGAACAAGGCCCTAGTGACTCACTAGAGGGAAAGGTGAGGGATGGGCGAGGTAGGAGGGGAAGACATGAGGGGAAGTGAGGAGCCAAGTAGACGTCAGAGGAAGCCATCAGGGAAAGATTGCACCACTCATTTGCCCGTCCTCCCTCCCTTCCCTCTCGTCCTCCCTCCCTTCCCTCTCGTCTTCCCTCCTTCATCCCTCTCCTTTTCTTTCTCTCCCTCCCGTAATTACTTTCTTTCAAGTAATTTTGGGTATTCCCGCTTGTCCAGAGGAAGGGGTTTGAATGAAGGGGCGAGAGTAGGTGGGTAGGAAGGGACTTTTTTAAATTAACAGATACCTCATAACCAACACTTGAATATTTCCACCAGATGCTGCAGTTTTTATCTTACACAGGATCAGATACTACAAGTTTTTACAAAGACAGATACCGTTTTCTACACCAGGATCAGAATACAGTTTCTACACAGGATCAGATACTACAGTTTTCTTACACAGGATCAGATACTACAGTTTTCTTACACGGATCAGATACTACAGTTTTCTTACACAGGATCAGATACTACAGTTTTCTTACACAGGATCAGATACTACAGTTTTCTTACACAGGATCAGATACTACAGTTTTCTTACACAGGATCAGATACTACAGTTTTCTTACACAGGATCAGATACTACAGTTTTCTTACACAGGATCAGATACTACAGTTTTCTTACACAGGATCAGATACTACAGTTTTCTTACACAGGATCAGATACTACAGTTTTCTGACACAGGATCAGATACTGTAGTTTTGTGACACAGGATCAGATACTGTAGTTTTCTTACACAGGATCAGATACTACAGTTTTCTGACACAGGATCAGATACTACAGTTTTCTGACACAGGATCAGATACTACAGTTTTCTGACACAGGATCAGATACTGTAGTTTTGTGACACAGAACCAGAGTGTTTTCTGACACAGTATATGACTTTCCAGCAAGACTTGAGCTCCCTAACATATTTCTCCCCTGGATGCTGCCCACAACACTCACCAGACACAGGTATCTTATTTTACTGCTAGGTGGACAGGGGCAGCAGGGTTGTAAGGAAACTTGCCTTGATGTTTCTCCTCACCATGGAATCGAACCCGTGATCTTGCGATTGTAAGTCGAATGGTGTCACTAGTGAGTTTGGTGGCACCCCTGAGGGGACATAAGTAGGGGAAGGTCGTTGACTCAATCACGGGAGGTGAGGAAGTCGTTATTATTGTCTGATGCGGAGAGAAGGATGAGGGTGAGGGAAGAGAGAAAGAGAGAGAGAGAGTAGTAAGGGGATGGGGTGGAGGGAGAGGGTATTAGTGGTATAAGTATTGCAAACTATCATCTTCTAGGATGTGACCCACAACAGTATACTAACACTCTGGTACCTGTTTACCGTAGGTGCAGAGGGGCAACGGGTGCATGGAGCCTTGAAAGTACATATCCCTCATTCCGGAATAGAACCCGTGTTCTATCGGTTGTGAGTTAGACTGTCTATATTTTAAATACAACTTATCTTTTACCGACCATAAAACAATTCTTATGTAAATAATTAAATCCATTACATTGATTACAGGAGGTCGATAATGAACGTATTTGTTCGTACGCCTGAAGAGAGATCAGTACAGTATAAACCGAACATTAGTTAAAGCTAAAGAGTGTTTGCTAACTGACGCTAATGGACACGTTAACTGTGAGGAGGTAGTCTGGGGGTAAATTGTAATGGGGGCTGGGGTTTTCTGGGGGCTCATTCATTCGGGGGGATGGTAGAGCAGAGGAGAAGAGAAACCATTATTTGGGGAGGGTGAGATACGGTGTTCGGATGTGCATATCACGATATAATTTTCCCCTGAAAACCTATAAAATGGCTTAAGTCTCTGTAATTGAGAAAATTACAATAGTTAGCATTCGCAAAGTAATATATTTTTGAAAAATTATACGGGAGAAATAGTCAGGGAGAGGAGGGGATTGCAAAGGATGATTACGAACGAATAAAAAGCAAAACAAAAAGGAAAACCAATAAAGTCGTGGATCAGAGTAGGGAGCGACGGCTATCCTGCTCAGCGCATGGGGAAGAGGGGAAACGAGGAGAGAGAAAGGGGAAGAGGAAGAGGATGGCGGGGTCAGGATGAAGACAGATGAGGGGAGAGATAGGGCGAGGGCTGGCGGGGTGGGGCCGAGGGGTGAAGGCGGAGAGAGGGGAAATGAAGTATAGTTGACGATATTACAAGTCTGGGATGCCAGTTCATCATCTGAGTCGTCTCTTACCATTACTGGCGTCGAGGAAGATCGAATCATCACCACAGATTTGGTAGTCGACGTAAGATTAATGAGAAAAAGTAATAAGGAGAAATGGGAAGAACAAAAAGAAAGACGATAAAAGGAGAGGAAAAAGAAAGAATAAAATAGAAAATAATGACAGTATTTAAAAAGGCGAAAATGTGGAAAAAGGATTAAAAATAACAAAAGAATGAGCGAAAAAGAGGATGAGGAAGAACAACAACAAGGAATAAAGCTGCAGGCAGTTCCAAGAAGCTTTTCTTAGGGTATCCTGGTCTACCTGTGAAGGTATAAGCAGTTCCCAGAAGCTCTTCCCTCAGGTTAGTTATTCTTGTTAGCAAGACCAGACGATAAGAGCGATACGCAAATATAATTTAACATGGTAACTTCAGAAGTGGATCTTGATCATCATCCTTCTTGACTCAGATTTTTGGGTTAGATTTAACCCAGGGATACTGATATGTTGGGCAGCGGCATACACCAGTGAGTGAACATACCTCATAAAAATCAAACCATACCACGGGTGGGGTTAGAACCCGCGATCAGAGTCTCAAAACTCCAGACCGTCGCGTTAGCCACGTTAGCGGGTTCTAACCCCACCCGTGGTATGGTTTGTTTGCAATCGTGTCATTACGATTTCGTGATTCATAAAAATCAGCCCATCCTTTGGTTAGTAAGTTTAATGATAAGTAAAAAACTTGCATAGGGCAGTGACATAAGTAACATTCTAACTTTTGCCATTTTCAGCTTAATGTTTACTCCTCAGTAAAAGCCCCCCTCATGAACACAGAAACGCTCATGCATGTTAGTGACTTTCTTTGTGCTTAACAGTATTTTATAACATGTAAATCACACATTGTATACTGTGCACAGAACTAAAACTTTGAATTTGAAGATTAATTGGTCTGTATATATTTCGATCCCCTTTTAAGGTTCTCTTTTCCTCTTCCACCGACTGTGCTTCCCCAAATGTATGTTATTTATGCCTGAAGACACAGCCAGTTTGTAGCATTTTGACTTATACTTATGTTGAAATTCCTCTTTATATGATTTAGTAACTAACTTATGTGGTTGACGCTGAATTGTTATGTAGTATATTACAAGTGGAATCATGGATGCTACTTGCTGATATAAATTCCATCCTTTGCAGTTTCATAATTTAGGTGTCACGACTCTTACAAATTACTATTATCTAATTGTAGCAAATTTTGCATACTTTTAATACTTCCAACCTTTGTTACATTGTACTTATACTGTACAAGTTTGGGGTAATAAATTGTGTAATATTCTAAAAGAATAGTGAAGGGCTCTTGATTCAACCTGATGATAACCCCGTACACCTTCCGTTATCAAGGCGATGTATGGCCCATGTGGGCTTAACACTTCCCCATGGCTATAATAATAATACTAGAGAGCAGGAGAGTATTTATCCACTCCACGCTGCGAGAAAAATTAGACTGCCAGCTCAGGCTGACAGATTTCATTACCTGTCGTACAAAAAGCATCCTGTGTGATGGAATATGACAGAGAAACACAGCTAGCTTTTGTTCCCACTATGTAACTGTTATATAGAGTAGGGGATCCGCGAACTGCAGATATACCTAATTTTGTTTATTAAAAATAGAACACCTGAGATGTAAATAGTGGAATTAGGTGATTGAGAGGACGTTGTTAAGATCTAATGGAATATCCCAAGATTTTAGTCGAGTCACTTATAATGTTGTGGCTCTGTTAATGGAGGCAGCCGATGTGGAAACTTTTACGTAATGCTTCTTCATTGCTGAAAACAAGTCGTTCGTACTTATAGGTCAGGTTTAACTACATACAGCTAGAACTAATTTTCTGTTCTTAAAAACTTACATCAGTACTTATAGCCACAACACTCCTATCTATCTATTATATTCCTCAATCTACTATAAAGCAGCACTGATAGTAACACCAATAATAACACCAGTAACTACTTTTGGTATGCTAGTGTTAGTATCTTCGGTTAAACTAGAATAACCATACATTATTAGAGCTTTTAAAAACCTTAGAATCAGCTGTTTCAAATGCACCAATAATGTCGGTAATTTATTGACGAAGTTCTTTAATAAAACCAGACATTTTTGCAATCAGGGCGACACCACCCATCAGACTTTATGTCCGTGACGAGGCTGTTGTCGTAGTTTTCTAATATACATAAAAAACACATGTATATCAGTTACAAATACATGAAAAAGTGTGTGGGATCCCTGGGTTAGACATCGAGCGGTGAATATTGAAAAGAGACGTAAGGTTTTGAATGTGTACCTTCCACTATCTCATAATTCACTTCGACTCGCGGGCTGAATTCTCCGCGAAACTTTTCCCAAATCTGTGCGTCTGTTTTCGAGTTACTACGCGGTCAGTCATGATTACGACGAGTGTGAGATATTACGAGGACTAGACTGGCGGATCAGGACAGACTTGTATAAATGCGAGGATCACTGGTAAGAAAATATGGATCGAAACTAAACGCACGTAAACTATAGAGACATATTTAAATGTGAGGATCAGTGATAAGGAGATACAGATAGACTAAACGCACGTAAACTACGTGTGGAAAGGAAGTGGAATAAACTAGTAAAGGAAGTGATATAGGAAAACTCCATACATAACTTCAAGAGTAGCAATTGGTGATGTCAGCCAGTTTAACTCAAGAGGCGGGGACCAGCAGCTTTTAATCGACCCCTAAAAAAAATTGGGTTATTACGCATAACCCAAACCTCTCTTCCACCACACAGGCAAGAAAGCAAGCAAGCGCGCGCGACACACACACACACACACACACACACACACACACACACACACACACACACACACACACACACACACACACACACACACACCACGCCCCGATGGCATGATGGCTAGCGCTCTTGCTTCACGCACGGAGGGCTCGGGTTCAATTCCCGGCGGGGCGGAAACATTTCGAAGTGTTTCCTTACTTACACACACACATACAACAGGCCTAGTGTCTAATTGACATGTGCCTAGGACAAAATGGTAACTAACACACACACACGTATTTCTTCAGTCACAGAGTAGTCAGGAAGTGGAATAGTTTGGGAAGCGATGTAGTGGAGGCAGGATCCATTCATGGCTTTAAGAAGAGTGACCCAGTAGCGGCCAGTGAAGAGGCGGGGCCAGGAGCTGTGAATCGACCCCTTCAACCACAACTAGGTGAGTACAACTAGGCGAGTACAGCATGCGGGGTAAAAATAATATAATCAAACATGGATGTTCACAATTAATGTAATGTTATTGCGCTCTCACAGTCATTGCCAGTCAAATATTGAGCAAAATTATTACGTAATAATTTACTCTTTCCAAAACATTATGAACAAGCAAGAGGAAAATGACAACAAAAAAAGTTCACTTGGTATGATTGCATATTTAGTGCGTGGGAAAAATAATGTGGGTAATAAGAGCACAATATGAGTGTGTCAGTCACCACACACACTACTGTCACTAAAAGCAACAACACTGTCTATCTAATTTTAACTGACGCTAGCAGAGTGAATCCCGCTTAATTACTGCATCACTGTTATTAAGCACGACTTTAAGAGGCGCGTGAGTTACCCTGTCTCCTAATGTTATGTTTATTTTACCCCTATAATCTACAGTGTCCATAATTACTATCCCATTTGCTTTGTCTGCTTTCCTAAGGTGAAGTCCAGGATCTTTCCTTAATTCATGGTATAACTTAACAAATCTTTGAGGACAATACAATTGTTCTCACAGCTACCCACAGGCATCCACCACTCACACTCATCCATCGCCCATCTTATCGTAGCTGTGTCATCCATAGCCGCCAGCTAGGCAGAGCTAGCCACAGCTCACAGCCGTGCGATTAGCGACTACCGGAAATTCTACCCTACCTTAAAATATATTCTAAATTTCAACGTAAACTAAAAGAATAATAAGTACAAAATAGAAGAATAATGAAGATAAGAAGGAGGCTAAGAATAATACTATCAGTGATGGCAAGAGAAGCCAGACTCAAGCGTTCTGATATAACAATAACTACATAAAAATGGTACAATGCTCATTACACTAATGGAATTATTTTTAAATTACATAATTGGCATGCATTATCATGCAATTAATGACATACCGTCGTTTCATCGACTAAATAAGCGGTGTAAAAATGTAGAATTGCTATTCTAATTTGTGATAAGAATTTTTACTCATTTGCGAGTGGTGTTGGCGTGATGGGTAACGCGTTAATGTTTTAATGTTTGCGGTTCGTTCGCTAAAATTGTTACATTTAGCGTGTGTTGTGTTTGTCGATGTTCGTTCCTGACCACGAGAATGTTTTTAACTGTTGTTGTCAAAAGCTTGGGAAATGTTCAACTCTTATTCTCTCTGTGTCTATCTCCCCCTATCCTATTTCAAAGATTCCTTCTCAGAGATCCCCTCTCAAAGACTCTCTCTCTCAAAGATCCCCTTTCAAAGATTATTTCTTTGAGTTCCCCTCTCAATGATTCCCCTCTCAGATTTCCTTTCGAAGATTCCCCAGAGATTCCCCTCTCAAAGATCCCCTCGCAAAGATTCCCTCTCAAAGATTCTCTCTCAGAGATCCCCTTTCAAAGATTCCTTCTCAGATATTCCCTTTCAAAGATTCTCTCTCAGAGATCCCCTTTCAAAGATCCACCTCTCAAAAATCCCTCACAGAGGTCCTGCCTCAAAGATCCCTTTCATGGCTCCCCTCTCAAAAGTTCTCTCAAGGATCGTGCTTTATCCCTGAGTATTCTTGTATCTGGCATTCATGTATTTCGATATCTTTTTATTTGATAATTCCACTGCATACCGTAGCATACCATTACTAGCCCACCATATCTAAGATCTCTTTGAACTTACTTTCAGTTTCTTAAATTGCAAGTTGCTGAAGATATTGCCACTCCTGCCAGAAGGATTCTTAATTGGGAAAAAGTCCAGGCAGGATACTCATTACTTACTGGTCATTTAATGCCTTGGATGATATTCGCATCTTAACCTTTGAACTTACTTTTAGCGATGAATCGTGTTTTGTATAAGTGGATTATCCTAACTTAGTGTTCAGTGGTTTCATGGCCACGGTAACGCGAGCTATAATATACTCCCTTTAAAGAATATAAATATAAAATTGCATTACTCACGAAATCTTAATGACACGATTGCAATCAAACCACGGTACTGGCTTGTAAGTCACTGTAAGTCACTTAGAGACTTACAAACCCGTACCGGAGGTTAGCACTGTAAGTCACTTAGAGTGACTTACAGGGCTAACCTACCTATGGTGTATAAATATACCTAGTTGGATGAATCTTATCGTAGCCAGGTGGCCCAGTGGCTTACACACTGATCTGGAGTTCTACGACTCACTTGTCGCAAGTTCAAGCCCCACCCGTACCCTGGTTTATAAAATTGCGTATCATGAAAGGCAAAAATCCCTCGTAGCCATTCAGCATAAGGTGTGGTTGAGACTTGGCTCTCCATCCGCTAAGATATCTTGACCCGCCAGGCTGTTGGTGCTCTCCATTATCAATATGACAACGTATGCAATAATAACAAACAAGCGATGCAAGATACAAAACAACTACGGGAAAAGTTGAATGATAGCTCTAGGCCTTTCGTGTTGCAATAAGCACATCTTCAGGAGCTTCCAGTGTTGGAGAAATGAGTAGGAAGTCCAGGTAGATTTGTTCAAGGGAACGGCTCTAGCTAGAGTCGTTCCCTTGAACGATTGCAACACGAAAGTCCTAGAGCTCTCATTCAACTCCCCCCGCGGTTGTTTTACTTGAGAACGTATCAATACACATACTGACACATGTGAAGCAGTCTCAGTTTACACCCAACCAATCACGCTGTTGGGTGTAGATGATCTGTTATCGTGCGTGGGTGATCTGAGGAAGATGTTCGTGTGTGTGTGTACATAATCCGTGGCCTTCACCTGCAAGTGGGTCATGAGACAAACGGCAACATGGGCTCTAATCAATCTAACGTTTAATATAATTAGGTGTGAGCTCTAACACTTCATCTAGAGCAATAAATTTTGAATATGTATATGTAGTCGTACCCTCTGAGCAATCCCGAAGGTATGTGTTTAATACATTGTATTTCACAGGACAAGGCGAATTCTTTTCTTTCTTTAGAGACGTAGGAATTACTAAAACTACAATTATGATGTGATATTATCATCCGTACGCTGAAGCTAAGGTATATCTCTTCAATAATTAATGTTATTTTGAAAAATAAAAATAAGCAGAAATTTTAAGTTTTATACATATGGAGAAGAAAATAAGTTATTCTCACAGTAGGTGTGATAATCGACTGTGTTGTTAGTGGAAAAAGGTTGGAGAAGTCACTTCAGAGTGATTTCTATTTTAATGATAGAGCGTTCTGCTTACTACTAAAAGTATCAAGGGTTCGATTCCCTGGCTGGACGTATGGGCAAGTCGACTTACACCACCCGCTGTTGTTCACTTAGCAGTAAATAGGTACCTGGATTTTGGTCGACTTTTGTGGGTCGCATTTTGGTGAATGGTATTATATCTTAAATGGGGCCTGTCAAAAATATGATGATAACTCTTAGCCTGAAATTGGTCAGAGTGTAAAAGCTAAGTAGTACAAATATCCACCTGACACAGTGTTGCCGCGGGAAAACACAGTGTTCCAATTAGTACAAACCAATAAATTACATTGAAAAAAAAAATAATCTGCAGGAAGACCTGTAGACTTTCTCCAGTCCACACCATCAAAAACTACTGCTTAAAAAAAAAAATTTGAAATAAGCGCTTAAGAAGCAGTCGTATAAACAGTCATAGACTAAGATGGTCCCTTCACTACCTTGATAAAAGTTTTATTAGATTATTCGAACATGCGTTCACGACACAATGTCTCGACCAACGGCAAAAACTCTTTCTCTTCTCACTTACAACTTCACCGTAGAAAAGGCATCAACTCCCTGAATCCCTTTTAAGTGTGTAAGAACTGTGGACTGAAAAATCGTCCTTGTATTTACAAGAACACTTTTGTCTCCAGTATAACTTCACAGTTTGTTACTGTACCGATATAAGGAAATTCATTATTTTTAAGACCCTCTAATCGGTGATTTAATCTGTTTTACTACCTTCTATCTCAGCTTGTTCCACTGAACCGCCTTTATCTTGTGTCTCACTGCTTCACCTTCAGTTGGTGCAGAGTATACAAGTCTCTGTCACACTACAGGACAACGAGACTCCAATCCCTCACACGACGGCCCTGGTAATTATGGCAGTCAACTTCAGTTTCTGTTCTCCAATAACGTAGAGTTTTCTTCAGACTCATTCACTGATGAACTGCAGCTCCATCTATACTCACAAGTGTATATTTTATTAATGAATTCTCTAAACATTAGTGTTTCCCTTCGCCATTCCATAACCCCATGCTGCTGCTACTTCTTGCCTGCTGCTGGTGCTTACCTCTTGCTGTTGTAGCTTCTTGACAATAGTAATAATAATAATGTGGAAAAAAACTCATTTTTTTTAGTTATATTTATTCGCGTTAAAGACACACTAAATGTAAAAATAAAAAATACTGTTAATAATCAAATTCTACATAAAATAGTAAGAACACTGAAACTACTATTGTAACGTGGCAGCGACATAAGTGTCTAATATTATTTGCACAGTGCTAAAGAGCCCACACTTGTTTAGCGTATCCTGTGAATATAATAGCAATTTAATATTTTTTTTTTCAAAGTGAAGTATGAATGGCACACGGCAATAGTAATGACTTCTTCACACAAGGTCACACAAGGTCACGCAGATCCAACGCTATCAAAGGCAGACTTGTACTTTGGCATGAGTTGATGCAATTATTTTACCTTTATAAATTCTTTTATTAATTCTCTTTTGTAAACGCCGTCCTGTAGACTTGTGTAGTTTATCTTAAAGCTAGAATGAACATTGTGGTGCCATAAGTATTTCTAAAAACAGATTTATAGTCTGCAAAAAATTATTTCTATTACCATAATTTTAAAACTTTTCTCTAGACATAATTGAATGTACCGATTAAGAGCGACAATCCGACCTCATGTCAACTCAAATTCTGGTCCTGCCTGTGGTGTACTATCTTCAGTGGGACTTGACCCATAACCGTGGGATATACCTAGTTACCTAGCACATCCTGCCATACATCTCTCATCTGAACAGAGACCTATACTAAGCTGCAAGTTTCCACCTTTTGATAGTGTTTAGTATTTACTATAAGAATAGTTTTTTAAAGGTGATTT
Source organism: Cherax destructor (assembly GCA_009830355.1). Classification (NCBI taxonomy): domain Eukaryota; kingdom Metazoa; phylum Arthropoda; class Malacostraca; order Decapoda; family Parastacidae; genus Cherax; species Cherax destructor. The sequence continues at coordinate 377,631 of WNWK01000097.1, read as the reverse complement.
ATTTCTTGTTTTAGGAATAATTAATCATCATCATCAATGATCTTGATAAATATGAACTGATGCATAACGCTAGAAAAGCAGGGATGCAGTGAGCACAATAAACAAACACTGTATCAACATTCGTGGTCCCAGATTATTCAACATCTTACCAGAAGATATCAGAAATATTGCTAGAACAAGTGTAGAAGTCTTCAGAAGGAAACTGGACAAGTATCTTCACCAGGTGCCAAATCAGCCAGACTGTGATGGATATGTGGGGCTGCGGGCCACCAACAGCAACAACCTGGTTGACTAGGTTAGCACCAGACGAGCCTGGCCCATGGCCGGGCTCCGGGAGTAGAAAAACTCTCGGAACTTATAAAAGGTATACCAAGGGTATATATCCTAGAAAAATACCGTAAGAAGTTATAAGAGAAAGTTAGTAGGCTTCTGTAGGCATATCATCGAATTATACCTAAAATGCGTCTAAACAACTATTTTTTTTATACATCACGCATCAAGTCACGATTCTTTTTAAATAATGTAACAGGTAAAATCATTTCTTGTTGAGTCATTAATACACTATAGTGTCAATTGTTATCCCATATGGCAGTATCTTCAACCTCTAGCGCATCACTTAAGGGCAGTGAACCTTGGCTGGACTCCATAGAATTTATTTTCTTTCACAATACACCGCTGGCCAGTTTAGAGGGCAGCGGGTGTTCTCAGCTGCTGCTGCTCACGCCTGTTACATCAACTGAGTGACGGATTCATTGTGTCCCTTTCGTGCCACACGTGTCCGTTCAGGGGCACAGCTTTGGACCACACGGTGTACATGAAGAAATGTGTATCTTCTTGTGTATAAACAGAGTTCAGTTTAATCCACGCGGGTCATCATTAATGCCCCACGTATTGCCCTTTATACCTAACAGACTTAATAACATTGAGACGACTACAGGAGACCTTCGCGTGTTGTCTTCTGAAATTCATCCATAAATGCGTCCAAGGAAGACATTTCTCTATTTGTGTTCAAGTTCTGTCCACCCTGATTTGTTATGCAGATCTATGCATACAGGCACAGACCCTCTGCAGATGCACCTCCTGCAGGTGCTGCTCCTGTACATATACCTCCTCTGGATGCATCTTATGCAGGTGTGCTTCCTGCAGGAGGAACATTGATCATATATATTACTCTCGAGGGTGAACATTTTTCACTTCTAGGTTGAATGTGAACCAATACAAGACGGAAAGTGGTTTAACATTTCGGATTACTTTTGGTTTCATCATAAACCTCTACTCGGTAAACCACTGTACATATATTTTTACTTTTTAAACCCAAAAGCCTCTCCTTACTGCACTTCTGTCGGTACTAAAGTTAGAAATACTTGCTTACATCCAGTGAGAGACGATTAAGGGATGTTATTACAGCTTCCTAGTACTAGTCAGCTAGCTCAGTGCAGTGTCTGGATTGTTTACAAAATATCAATAATAAATAATATTTCTATAACTTTCAGCTTGAACAATCTATATTAGGTTTTACTACGTTTTTGTATTTTGATCAAACTGAAAAGATTTTATATCCATACTCTAAAATAGGGATAAATTAAAGGGACGCTAAATTACAAAATAATTTTGATCATGAATACAAACATTACAAAGTGCAGAGACTAAATTATGATCATGTAATATGTCAGTACAATGTATGTTCCTTTGTAGGAGAAGGAACTCTATAAATGAGGGATTTCTATTTGCTTCTGGTATGTTATAGATTGACACATTCTGACCTTTTTACTTCTATGACTTTTGTCGTAACTTTCATAGTATTTTTTATGACTAACTGTTATTCTAAACCGTCTTTATTACCATTTACGAGGCACTTGCGAACCATCCTTTCTTAGACCTAGAACGACACTGCTTCACATAGCAACTCCTCACTTGCCTTGGGAAGGAGCTAAGATAAGATACGATTTCTTCGGATGTTTAACCCCCGGTGGGTTAGCCACCTAGGATAACTCAAGAAAGTCAGTGCGTCATCGAGGACTGTCTCTTATTTCCATTGGGGTCCTTAATCTTGTCCCCCAGGATGCGACCCACACCAGTCGACTAACAACCCAGGTACCTATTTGCTGCTAGGTGAACATGACAACAGGTGTAAGGAAACACGTCGAAATGTTTCCACACGCCGGGAATCGAACCCGGGCCCTCCGTGTGTGAAGCGAGAGCTCTAGCCACCAGACCACCAGGCCACCAGCTAGGGCTTTTTAAGTGGCTACTTTTGAATGGCGACGAGTTTCCTTATTGGACAGAGGCTATGTTAACAATTCTCTGCGCCCTTGAAAGGCTCCGATCAGATCTTTAAAAAGGGAACACTACAGTGTTACTTATTCGACAAAGCTTTTGTAAATGACAGCTCACTACACGTTGGATACTTGTTGTGATGACGAATTATTCAATACTAGACAAGAGTTTCTTTTTGAAGAGTTAAACTATGTTCTTAGATGGACAGGCAGATTTTATCTCCCAAAATACACCTTGAAACAGGCAGCTAAATAATCCTTCCAACGTTGGTTTCCGATGGGTCTCTTCTCCACCAATAATAATAACATGCAGAGTCCTTGGACATTTTGGCCTCATTATATCAGTAGGGTTACAGTTGTGTCATCTGACCAGCATATAAAGGTGTAGATGATTAAGTACATAACTATTATACATCAGCCAGTCACAACCTCGGTCAGTTGACCAAAAGCTGCAGCTGCGGGTCATCATATGGCTAAGACCCGCGTCAGGAAACACTTGTCCTGTTTCCTGACAAATTTGACCTAACCTAACCTATTGTACATCAAGCAGGGCGGTTAATGGAATGGTCTCAACAGGTGTCGCTGTCATCACAACTCTTAAAAATGCTTTCTTTCATATATACAACCCACTACTACACACTTTTAGCCGACATTTTGTTCCTGCATCTAAGCATAATATATAGCCATCTTAACATAGCATAATATATAGCCATCTTAACATAGCATAATATATAGCCATCTTAACATAGCATAATATATAGCCATTTTAACATCCACACATCCACAATCTTAAGTGACTAAAAGTCTCTGGCAGTTGTGTTACATATCGTTCCATTACCCAGGATGCATTGTGTCTGCTTGAAGAGTCCTATGAACTCTTCAAATTAGTCGTAAGCTTGACAGGTTCTAAAATATATCCAACACTTTTCTCTGGCTTACAATTATTATAACTCGTTGCATGTAGTCCATAAATATACAAAAATTATATTTCGCTATTATAATTTATATACAACTTTTTTACAATAAATTCTTTACCTTTCCAAGAGTAGCATTATCATACACAATAGATACCGTAACTCTGTTTACAATAATTATTATTAATAATAACAATATCCGGCCACATGTTACCCACTGAGACTTAGAATAACAATTCAAACCTCTTGTAAATACATTTTTTTTTTTTTTTTTTTAGAAAAATTGTATTCGACTAGAAATAAAACTGACCTCATTTTTACATATGAAATTAATATATACGTGATGGTAAGATCCGACACACTGCAGCATAGAAAAATAATAGTTCAAGCTTTAATTAAAAGGAACTAACATAAATGAATAAAACAATTACAATTGTGGGAGACAGTATAGATAATATTAAAGAATACCAATTAGTAACAAAATTAATAAAGACAGATAAAAATAAATGGAAAATAAATCAAGGAATGAGAAGATAACTTTGAAATAAAGCATAAGAAAGTAGACGAACATGAACTAACGATATTAAAATTAAGTGGTGACAGCCGATTCCCAGAATAATTTTCTTATTTTATCTGGTGTACCTGCAGAGAGAAGTGGTTGGCAAACTATTTCCCCGAGACTCGTCACCTGTACGAGCAAGCTCTCCCGACACCTGCCATCGATCCCTGTCCTTCAGTTGGGGAAGGCAGGCATGTCACCTGCTCCGCCACGGCCTCCACTCGCCACATCTCATTGTTAGTGGAAATTGGAATTGATATCTCAGGCGAAATTGAATCGAAAGATTGGAGGATTCTTGGCCAGAAAGTTTCAAGTGAAGCAGAGGCGGTGTGACGTCTCCAGCAAGTGCTCTTCCTGCTTCACCCAGCCTCAAGTATATCTTGCAAATACTACTTACCTTTAATTATCAGCGTTTATTTTCTTATGTGTGTGTATATATATATATATATATATATATATATATATATATATATATATATATATATATATATATATATATATGCAGTAATCGGGAACGTGCGAGCGATAAAAGGCGCAAAATTGCAATCAACACATCATCAGGAGCTTGCAGTGTTGCAAGCTTTTACTCATTTCCGCAACATTGCAAGCTCATGATGTGTTGATTGCAACATGAAAGGCCTAGAGCTTTCATTCAACTCTCCCTGTGGTTATTTTGTGTATATATATATATATATATATATATATATATATATATATATATATATATATATATATATATATATATACACAAAATAACACAGGAGATGAATGAAAGCTCTAGCTTCATGTTCAATCAACACATCATGAGCTTGCAATGTTGTATATATATATATATATATATATATATATATATACACACACACACAGTGTAATAGGAACATTTGTAAGATATTCTTAAAAATGCCTCACATATTTAATAAATATAAACTACAAAGACACATTTAAAAAAAACTAAAAGGCCAGCGTTAGCATACAAGATCTTAAAAAAAAATGTGCGTAAAAGATATGAAATATTCTTTACAAATAGATTGTCTGCTGGATTATAATCCCAGAGGCTGTAGTGTTTGCTACAGTCACTGTAGATTTTAAAATTAGTGCAAATTTAATACTGAGAGAGGTATTCCAACAACCATAGCTCTGCTCCTCTTAAGTAATCATATGAAATGCTAAGTAAGTGAGTTTTATCACATCGAATCATGAAAATTACAATCGGAAGACAAAAATAATCACACGCCCACACACAAAACTCAATTACATCCCCAATGTCAATATACAGTATGTCAAGTGCGACTCAAAAGGGGTAAAACAAACACAATTAGGAAGGGGAGTCGTTATTGGACAACTCAATTTGTCAGCACAGCCTTAAGAGTTACTCATGGCTGTGTAGCTGCGTGGCTGCTGAAGCTGCGGCTAAAATATAAAACAGCAAACGTTGTTTAATGCTCACATAAGCTATATATTTAAGCTGTTATTATCGTAATTATTAATGATGTTATTAATGTTATCATTCTCTTGTTATTTTTGTCGTTACTGTACTTTTCGATACTGTTATTAATATTATTGAAAGTGTTTTTCTTGGTTATATTTTTAATTTATTTTCATAATATATAGGTGAGGGTAAGCTGGCAGTCATGAGAGAGACCTTGCTAGAGGTGTGTGTGTGTGTGTGTGTTTGGTGTTTGTGTGTATATATATGTATGTATGTACTCGCCTATTTGTGGTTGCAGGGGTATGTATACTGAAGCTGTATATTCCACCTTATTGTGTAGCGCATGTGAACTTATATTTTAGCATTAAGCATTTATATAAAAGCTATTTAAAAAATGTGCCACTGTATCATGTGAGTTTCTAAGTAGTGCATTTATGAGGTTTTCTGGTATAATGGTTTCTCCCAAATGTGCTTTTCATTTTGTGAGATTTCCTTTATTTAGGTCGTACTGTGTGTGTGGTCTTTTCTCCGGCTTCCAGTTTGATTAAGATCCAAAATTGTTATAGTAATAACTATAACATTTAAAGGGGTGGACTGGTAAGCCAGCGGAAGGCCTCGGTCAGTTGACCAAAAGCTCCAGGGGCGGGTCATATTATGACTAAAACCCGTGTCAGGAAAGACTTGTCCTGTTTCCTGACAAACCTTACCTAACCTAACCTTTCTGTTTTATTAATTTACACCTGATTGGGTTGAACTCTTGTGAACACTTGTTCGACCATTCTTGTAGTCCGACTGTAGACAATTCTTGATCAACTGGGCTATGGTTCCGACGTTGAACAGCGTGCTACTAGTAGCACCAGTAGAGTGACCAGAAGTTTTTATCATTAGGACGTTTTTCCTTAAGACACCTGCTGTCCCTTTTCACCTAGCAGTAAATAGTTACCTGGATGTTAGTCGACTGGTGTGGGTCGCATCCTGGGAACAAAATTAACCTAATTGGCCCATAAATGCTCTGCATAGCAAAGGGCTTTCTATATAGTATAACACTAATGTCTGCTATGTCTGTATACGTTGTACATGTACTTGTAGAAATACAGATTATGATTTTTATTATTTATTATTTTATTATTATTATTATTATTATTATTACCCCAGTCCTGGTTGGAAGTACCCCTCAGAATCATGGTCAGGTAGGCTCCCTTATAGCTTCCTCTTTTTCAGATCTGGGAGTTACCTATTATCCTGGTGATGGTTTCGGGGTTCATGAACCCCACTGCTTGATATAAGAGGTTTTCAGATTGTTTAGAATAATAGTTGACCAACTGTGATTGGTCTTACTATTACTGTAATGTTGTAAAGGTGTTTCCTGTCATTTCTATGAAAAATTTAGATGTACTGTGTCCCCTCGTGTTGTACTCTCAATTGTTGTATCAGTTGTTTGTCTTATCGGTATTTTGTATGCTGTGATCATGTTTCCTCGTGTTCTGTGCTTTTCTAGAGTCATCATATCAAGTTGTTACCGTATTATTGACTTCAGTTTTTTATTTCTGGTACAAACTATGTAGTGAACCTTAGTACTTTCCACAATTTTGTAAAATATATTCCTAGTTTTCTAGGAATATATTTTTTTTTCGGTAGAATTTTTTTTTCCGGAATGATTAAGAACATTTATACGGTGTTGTCCGCTGATGGTAAGTGTAAGTTTCGGGAGACACTTACGACGACGTTTCGGTCGGACCATTAACTTGAGTATTGTTCCAGTCACGGCATTGTATTTATTTGTTCTTCCTCATGTTATAACCAATGGTTTATTATTATGCCGTGTAGGTCACCCAGAATGGTGGACTAACACCTCAGTACCTACTTGTTGCTAGGTGGATAAGGACAGCAGGTGTAAGTAGAGTTGTTCATGCGTCCCGTTTCACCCGGGAGTCGATCCCGGGTTCCTTCGATAATGAGCGCCTTGGAATCTTATGTACGAAGCCAAGCTTCATTATTATTACCTTCTGTAGTGTGTCCCACTTGTTCACCCCCTCTCCTCCCCTCCTCTCTTCTCCCCCCCCCCTCTTCTCCCCCTCTCCCCTCCCTCCGTCTTGCGCTTAACCTTACGAACCCACAGTGTTAATTTTAACCATAATTTTTAAAGGGGTGGACCGGTAAGCCAGCGGAAGGCCTCGGTCAGATGACCTAAAGCTCCAACGGTGGGTCATCATCTTACTAAGACCCGCGTCAGGAAACACTTGTCCTGTTTCCTGACAAACCTAACCTACCCACAGTGTTGATAAATGGTTTTATAGGTTTGTTTATTTTGGGGATTCTCTATATTTTTGTAATTTTTGCTTTCTATTTTTTTTTTTTTTTTTTTTTTTTTTTGCGTATTTTTTTGCTTTGCGTTTATCATTATTTCTCTGAATCGTTGTGTTTCTGCGTATTTTGGAAACTACAGCCTTTTTCTCAGCGTTTTTCTTTTATTTCTGTGTATTTTTTCCCCCGTGTATTTTTATGCGCTCATACGAGTATTTCTTTATGTTCATCAGTGTATTTCTGTGTGTGTTTATCCTTGTATTTATGTGTATATATACGTGTATTCATGTGTGTTTAACCATGTGTTAATCTTTGTATGTGTTTATCCGTGTATTTCCATGTTTATCCTAGTACATATATGCGTGTGTTTAGGTATGTATGTATGAAACAAGACATTCACATTCATTATGTATGAGAGAACATTCAGTCATGAGTTCGTATACATTTAGGAAGTCATACATTCAATGAATTATTCAGCAATTTAGTTCCCAGCTAAAGGCAACTCGTGTAAGTCAAAAAATACTTTGAATACCCTCCTTTCCGTTTTATCAGTGAACGAAGCGAACCTTTCAAAGTGAACGAAACGTTCACAATTTCCGCCAGCTAATTGAGTTGATTATAGGCAGCGCTTCCGTAAAAGTTCGTTTTGTTGACTTAATTGTTGCTTGCTTTGATGCCCATACAGAGGTAATTGTTAGAGAGGCTGGCGCACCACGCCGGCGCACAGCTGCGTCCACACACTTGTGTAAGTCACACCAAATGATTAGATATATAATGAAAATATGGTGAAGAAATGTAGAAATAGTGAAGTCAAGAACAGCAGCAACTACCACGGCAACTACTGCTACTGCGGTAACTGCTACTACGGTAATTACTGTTACCACGGCAACTATTGCCACCATGGCAACTACCACCATCACAGCAACTACTACTACTGTTTCTGCCACCATCACTACTACTATTACTATTACAGGCGGATCATATTAGAGCCAGCTTGGTTAACGCACGTTCTATAATTTGATCAGAAGACTGTAACGAACCCTACCAAACTGCACCTTCCTGTGGAGTAATACTGAATCAAGAACTTTAATATAAACATTCATCATTTTTTTGCTTTACTATTTAAATTAATTCTTATTTGGTGTTTGTTTTTTTACTGTCAGAAGTTTCGCCACTTTGGCTGGTGACAACATGTGGCATCTTGCAACCCAGCCAGTGGCGAAATGTCTGCGAGAGTCGTAGAAGAACTTGCCATTTGGTGAGTGATGTTATGATTTTGGCAGCTGGTTGCCAGTGATCCTGGCAGCTGGCGCTCAGGGATCTTGACAGCTGATGGTCAGTGACCATGACATCTGGCGCCCAGTGACCTTGACAGCTGGTGCTCAGTGATCTTGACAACTGGTGGTCAGTGATCTTCACAGCTGGTGGCCAGTGATCCTGGCAGGTGGTAGTCGGTGACCTTGACAGCTGGTCAGTGACCTTGACAGCTGATGGTCAGTGATCCTGGCAGCTGGTGGTCAGTGACCTTGACAGCTGGTGGTCAGTGATCCTGGCAGCTGGTGGTCAGTGACCTTGACAGCTGGTGGCTGCTTCAGTTTTTCAATGATCCTCTTAGTCCATCGTACCCTGTACATAATATCATATGCCTGTGAAGCGCTAAACCTGTAAGATTTCATACAGCGCCAGCCAAATGAGGAGTTTAATCCAAAGAATAGGAGAGTAGCTCAAATTCCTTGGATCAAGAGCCTTTTACCTTCCGAAGGGTCTTCGTCCGTGGCTTGTACATCAAGTTACTCTTCCTAACTTGGTACATCGCCATATATATATATATATAAATATATATATATATATATATATATATATATATATATATATATATATATATATATACATATATATATGGCGATGTACCAAGTTAGGAAAGTAAGTTGATATATATATATATATATATATATATATATATATATATCTCGTGCCGAATAGGTAAAACTTACGATTTTGGATTAAATAGCAACGCTCTTCTTGCCGAATAAGGCAAGCGAAAATTTTTGTATCCAATAATTTCGCAAAAATCATTCTGAAATTAACGAAAAAAATATATTTCATTGTGTTTGTTTATTATTAAATTATTGTAAACTTATCTAAAATATATTTAGTTTGTCTAGGCTACAATAAATTGCTCTTTTTATAATAAGGTTAGGTAAGTTTTCTAAGGTTCTTTTGGTACAAAATTATTAATTTTCACATTAACATAAATGAAAAAAAAATATCTTTAAACGTATAAGATAAAATTTTAGAAAGGACATAATTTTAAACGAGTTCTTATATAAGTTATTATCTGTACAGTCCTGGACACTAGTTACGTATACTTCAAGAAATTGTCTTATTCCGTCATACCCGGGTACGTTGTACCCGGGGAGGACAAATATTGCTATAGAGTGAGCTCTCTTATAAAGCTCCTCTTTATAGTGCAGTTTTTTCGTGAATGCGATTGAACAGGCACATCGAAAATTGAATAGCGCAAAGTACGTGCTATTCAATTTTCGATACACCTTTTTTTTCAATCTCTTTTACGAAAAATGGCACTGTATAGAGGAGCTTTATAAGCGAAGTGACTGTAATGGTTCTAATCAGAATTTATTGCTGATATTGAGGAACATATATTGTAAAGTAACAATCACTGAAATGAAAGTGAGGCTTATCACAATTCTGCTTCACGACACACACACACACACACACACACACACACACACACACACACACACACACACACATTTAGCCCCCGGTGGCCTAGTGGGTAAAGCTCTCGCTTCACGCACGGAGGGGCCGGGTTCAATTCCCGGTGGGGCAGAAACATTTCGAAGTGTTTCCTTACACACACACACACACACACACACACACACACATACATACAACAGGCCTAGTGTCTAATTGACATGTGCCTAGGACAAAATGGTAACTAACTAACATCTGGAGCATCTGGAGGAGAACAGGATAATCAACGCCAGACAGCACGGATTCAGGGAAGGCAAATTCTGTGTAACAAACCTCCTGGAGTTCTATGATAAAGTAACAGAGGTAAGGCAAGAGAGAGAAGGGTGGTTTGACTGCATTTTCCTGGACTGCAGGAAGGACTTCGACACAGTTCCTCACATGAGATTAGTAAAGAAGATGGAAGACCAAGCGTGTATAACAGGAAGGGCACTGGAATGGATCAGGGAATACCTCACAGTGAGGCAACAACGGGTCATGGTGCGTGATGAGGTATCACAGTGGGCGCCGGTGACGCGCGGTGTACCGCAGGGGTCAGTCCTAGGACCAATGCTATTCTTGGTATATGTGAATGACATGACGGATGGGATAGACTCAGAAGTGTCTCTGTTCGCAGATGATGTGAAATTAATGAGGAGAATCACATCGGATGAAGACCAAGCAGGACTTCAAAGAGACCTGGACAAGCTTGACATCTGGTCTAGCAACTGGCTTCTCGAATTTAACCCCACCAAATGCAAAGTCATGAAGATCGGAGAAGGGCAAAGAAGACCGCTGACAGAGTACAGGCTAGGTGGACAAAGGCTACAAATCTCATCAAAGGAGAAAGACCTTGGGGTGAGTATAACGCCAAGCACGTCTCCGGACGCACGCATCAACCAGATAACCGCGGCAGCATATGGGCGACTGGCAAACCTAAGATTAGCGTTCCGTTACCTTAACAAGGAATCGTTCAAGACACTGTACACCGTGTACGTCAGGCCCATACTAGAGTATGCAGCACCAGTCTGGAACCCACACCTGGTCAAGCATGTCAAGAAATTAGAGAAAGTGCAAAGGTTTGCGACAAGGCTAGTTCCACAACTCAGGGGACTGCCCTATGAAGAAAGGTTGAGGGAAATAGGACTAACAACACTGGAGGACAGAAGGGTTAGAGGAGACATGATAACGACATATAAAATACTGCGGGGAATTGACAAGGTAGATAGTGACAGGATGTTCCAGAGAGGGAACACAGAAACAAGGGGACACAACTGGAAGCTGAAGACTCAGATGAGTCAAATGGATGTTAGGAAGCACTTCTTCAGCCATAGAGTAGTTAGGAAGTGGAATAGTCTAGCGAACGATATAGTGGAGGCAGGAACCATACATAGTTTCAAGACAAGGTATGATAAAGCTCATGGAGCAGGGAGAGCAGAGACCCAGTAGCGGACAGCGAAGAGGCGAGGGCCAGAAGCTGAGTCTCGACCCCTGCAACCACAATTAGGTGAGTACACACACACACACACACAGAAGCTGAGTCTCGACCCCTGCAACCACAATTAGGTGAGTACACACACACACGTCAATACCTCACTAGGATTAAAGGAATATTTTTGTGTGTTTACTGCTGCTGCTCCTCGATACCTTCACACCTACAAAAATAAGATGCTTTTATGAAGGACTGTGTGATGACTGCTAAGTGGTAAATTTAGCGTCACGGAAGCCTAATTGTCAACTCTTCACCAAATATCTTGAACGATCATTACACGTGCATAATTTTACACACATATTGTATATATGTGACTATGTATGTACGTGTATGTGTATGTATATACACAACTACACTGACTGGGAATCGAACCCTCGATACTCTGACACGTCACCCTCGTAGCCTGTTAAAATTACGAGACACCCTAAACCACTTAAACACCAATTCCACATACATCAGGTGCCCAGTAGTACTGGACACTGCACTGGAGTGTTAATGTATCGAAGGTTCCATTCCCGATCAGTGCAGTTATTATATATATATATATATATATATATATATATATATATATATATATATTATATATATATATATATATACATGTAAGACACAATGAGGTCAACGACATCATAAAGAGAACCCTTGCTACAGCTGGATGCCCAGCCGAGAGAGAGCCCCGATCACTAGCAGCCAACAATGCCCACAACCCAGCAAACCGCCCCGACGGGATCACCATCTATCCTTGGAAGAATGGCAAGCTCTTAGCATGGGACTATACCTGTGTGTCGACACTGGCTGACACCTATATCCATCACAGTGTCAGGCGGCAGGGAGGAGCTGCTGACCACAGGGAGGAGTACAGGATCGGCAAGTACAGGGACATAAGCCAACAGTATCAATTTGTCTCCTTTGCCTTTATACAAAGGAACAATACACGCTCTCTGCCAATCCCTAGGTACCTTACCCTCTTCCATACATTTATTAAATAATAGCACCAACCACTCCAAAATTATATCCCCACCTGCTTTTAACATTTCTATCTTTATCCCATCAATCCCAGCTGCCTTACCCCCTTTCATTCTACCCACTGCCTCACGAACTTCCCCTACACCCACAACTGGCTCTTCCACACTCCTACAAGATGTTATTCCTCCTTGCCCTACACACGAAATCACAGCTTCCTGTCTTCTTCAACATTTAACAAATCCTCAAAATATTCTCTCCATCTTCCCGATACCTCTAACTCTCCATTTAATAACTCTCCTCTCCTATTTTTAACTGTCAAATCCATTTGTTCTCTAGGCTTCCTCAACTTATTAATCTCATTCCAAAACTGTTTCTTATTTTCAACAAAATTTGCTGATAACATCTCACCCACTCTCTCATCTGCTCTCTTTTACATTGCTTCACCACTCTTTTAACCTCTCTTTTTCTCTCCATATACTCTTCCCTCCTTGCATCACTTCTACTTTGTAAAAACCTCTCATATGCTAACTTTTTCTCCCTTACTACTCTCTTTACATCATCATTCCACCAATCGCTCCTCTTCCCTCCCGCACCCACTCGCCTGTAACCACAAACTTCTGCTGAACACTCTAACACTACATTTTTAAATCTACCCCATACATTTTCGACCCCATTGCCTACACTCTCACTAGCCCATCTATCCTCCAATAGTTGTTTATATCTTACCCTAACTGCCTCCTCTTTTAGTTTATAAACCTTCACCTCTCTTTTACTTACTGATTCTATTTTCCTTGTATCCCATCTACCTTTTACTCCCACTGTAGCTATAACTAAAAAGTGATCTGATATATCTGTAGCCCCTCTATAAACATGTACATCCTGAAGTCTACTCAACAGTCTTTTATCTATCAATACATAGTCCAACAAACTACTGTCATTACGCCCTACATCATATCTTGTATACTTATTTATCCTCTTTTTCTTAAAATATGTATTACCTATAACTAAACCCCTTTCTATACAAAGTTCAATCAAAGGGCTCCCATTATCATTTACACCTGGCACCCCAAACTTACCTACTACACCCTCTCTGCATGTTTCTCCCACTTTAGCATTTAGGTCCCCTACCACAATTACTCTCTCATTTGGTTCAAAAGTTCCTATACATTCGCTTAACATCTCCCAAAATCTCTCTCTCTCCTCTACACTCCTCTCTTCTCCAGGTGCATACACGCTTATTATGACCCACTTTTCGCATCCGACCCTTATTTTAATCCACATAATCCTTGAATTTACACATTTATATTCCCTCTTTTCCTTCCATAACTGATCCTTCAACATTATTGCTACCCCTTCCTTAGCTCTAACTCTCTCAGATACTCCTGACTTAATCCCATTTATTTCTCCCCACTGAAACTCGCCTACCCCCTTCAGCTTTGTTTCGCTTAGGGCCAGGACATCCAACTTCTTTTCATTCATAACATCGGCAATCATCTCTTTCTTATCATCCGCACTACATCCACGCACATTCAGACAACCCAATTTTATAAAGTTTTTCTTCTTCTCGTTTTTAGTAGATTTGTACAGGAGAAGGGGTTACTCTCTCTCTCTATATATATATATATATATACATACTTTTAAATTTATGCTTAAATGCTTTGAATGGATTAGATTTTTTGTGTAACCCTCTTATAACACAAGAAAATCATGCATTGTGGCCTATTTTAGTTAGATTCCTTTCGATGCTTTCTAAAACGTGACCTGTGATAGCTTACTCGCGTTCAGGTAACTATTTCTGCTTGAGCATTAGCAGCGGATGTCTGGAGTCTTATCCGTACGTCTTAGATAATCTGGTAATCGAACTCGTGTCCTTTCGGCTGCGATTTAAATGCATGCCAAAAATGTGTGATTTTTATGTTATAGGAGTAAAGAAATGTTGGAAGCTGGACGTCAGTGTCAGAAAATTGAAGCAGGTGCAAGAAACAGGTTGAGGAAGCGAGGTGTGTTGACGAGCAGGTAGGCAGGTAGGCAGGTTGGCAGGTTGGCAGGTAGGCTCTGATAAGCTCACTTCCCGCAAGGCAAACCTCGGGAAACAAGATAATGATAAGAGCTAAAAATATCCTCGTGTCTTTTTCTTGGTAAGCAACTCCAACACTGATAGTGGCAACATACTCCCTGACAACCCACCACTGATAGTGGCAACATACTCTCTGACAACCCACCACTGATAGTGGCAACATACTCCCTGACAACCCACCACTGATAGTGGCAACATACTCCCTGACAACCCATTACTGATAGTGGCAACATACTCTCTGACAACCCACCACTGATAGTGGCAACATACTCCCTGATAACCCACCACTGATAGTGGCAACATACTCCCTGACAACCCACCACTGATAGTGGCAACATACTCCCTGACAACCCACCACTGATAGTGGCAACATACTCCCTGACAACCCACCACTGATAGTGGCAACATACTCCCTGACAACCCACCACTGATAGTGGCAACATACTCTCTGACAACCCACCACTGATAGTGGCAACATACTCCTGACAACCCACCACTGATAGTGGCAACATACTCCTGACAACCCACCACTGATAGTGGCAACATACTTCTGACACCCACCACTGATAGTGGCAACATACTCCCTGACAACCCACCACTGATAGTGGCAACATACTCCTGACAACCCACCACTGATAGTGGCAACATACTCCCTGACAACCCACCACTGATAGTGGCAACATACTCCCTGACAACCCACCACTGATAGTGGCAACATACTCCTGACAACCCACCACTGATAATGGCAACATACTCCTGACAACCCACCACTGATAGTGGCAACATACTCCTGACAACCCACCACTGATAGTGGCAACATACTCCCTGACAACCCACCACTGATAGTGGCAACATACCCTGACAACCCACCACTGATAATGGCAACATACTTCCTGACAACCCACCACTGATAGAGGTAACATACTCCCTGACAACCCACCACTGATAGAGGTAACATACTCCCTGACAACCCACCACTGATAATGGCAACATACTCCCTGACAACCCACCACTGATAGTGGCAACATACTTCCTGACAACCCACCACTGATAGTGGCAACATACTCCCTGACAACCCACCACTGATAGTGGCAACATACTCCCTGACAACCCACCACTGATAATGGCAACATACTTCCTGACAACCCACCACTGATAGAGGTAACATACTCCCTGACAACCCACCACTGATAGAGGTAACATACTCCCTGACAACCCACCACTGATAATGGCAGCATATTCCACTGGGAACCCACCACTGATAATGGCAGCATACTCCACTGGCAACCCACCACTAATGGCAAGTTTCATGTCAGCACGCCTATAAATATGATTGTATATCTTCCAATCCAAGTTATTCCTTGTAATTAGTTTATAATTCCAGCCCAGAAACACAAAGCACACAGACACACGCACAGACACACACACACACACACATACACACACACACCACACAGACACACACAGACACACACAGACACACACACACACACACACACACAAAGGACTACAACGAGGTATATGAGGATCTGAATAGTAGATTCAGGGAGGTATTCTTAGAGAAGATAGGGATGCTTCAGGAAAACCGAGATGAAAGGAGAGAGAGCACAGCTTGGTGCGTGCACTTTAAAGGTGTGTCAACTCAGTCTGTAAAATCTCGGGTTCAGTAGATCAAACTAAGGTGCCTAGTGCAAGATGAATTCTCAGTTATGGGACTTAAACAACCTTAGACAATCACAAAATATTATAACATTCATCTAGTAGGGTATCCATCCCGAAAAAAAACGTGACCAGGGATGGAAAAAGATGAGGACATCCCAGGAGAGCCAAAAACAATGGAAGAGAGAATGGGATGCTAGTGCCCAGGGAGCAGTTGTAAATTTTACACGGGGAGAGGCATTGTGAGAGCCTCGGAGGAGAAAAATCTGAAGGCTCGATCAATAGTACTGCTGCTCTCCACCCACCGCCTGATTGTAAGTCCTCATCTAATCATTCCCACCCCTCACCTTGCCTTCCATATCACTCCTCCCTCTCTCAAGATCAGTATCACTTCTTCAACATTTTACATCCTCTCCCTTCCTTCTCTCCATATTAACCACCCCATCCACAACAATCTTTCTCCCTCTGCACCAATTCCCTACCTCAACCGACCCACTTAAACCCATACTTAAAAATGTCAATAAAAACGTCACTAAACTACATAGGATTAGGGAGTGCTGAGAGGATATGGCCCGGAAAAATACAAGGAACTTGATGTATTTATTCAGCGTTCATTACAAGTGACCAGGGATATATATACATACATACATACATACATACATATACTTCACTTATGACCGAAGAAAATTTACAAACACATACACATAGCAGACAAGAAAATCCTTCATTGGTTCCACGTTTGGGATAATAATAATAGTAATATATATAGCATTATGAATAACAATATTATTCCCTAATATGAGACTTTGATTACAGCAAATTCATATATTCATGTTTATACAGAATATTATTAGTTCGACCTTATCAAACTCCGGAAACTGTCATTACAACAAATATGGCATGACGGATTTGCATTGTGACGATTTAGCATTTTTGTTTTGTGCGTATACTGGCTTACTTGTACTTACCTAGTTGTGTTTACAGGGGCCTAGCCATAGCTCCTGGCTCTGGCTCATGATTGTTATCGAAGGATTTTCTTAGCTCCTGACCCTCAGTGCCTGATCATGTCACACACTCCACATTGTTTACTTTCTCCATGTTTTCATTTGAAAAGATGGAAGTACTTCCTGACATAAGACATCTCTACGTCTAATTTCCACCTCAAGCAACCTCTCCCTATCCACTCTACATAATCATTTTCCTTCCCTGGTCCTCCCTTCTTCTTTAGTGTGTGTGCTATTTACCACTTGTCAAAGGCACACGTCGATAGGCACGGTCTCTTTTTTGTCTCTTTATTATTTTGTAGATTTTTGAGCTCCAGCTCTTGGGCCCATTCTTTTAGCTTTTTTGGTGGTTGGCGTGATCTAACTAGGGTTCCCAAGCTAAGGTACATAGTATTTTATCAATTTTGGATCGTGTGCGTGGCGATATAATCTTGTGTATTAAGCGAGTTTACTCCTCGTGTCATCAACATTTCCGTGAAGTCTTTGTATATATTTCTCTGTGCCTATGTAAGCAAGGCTTCTTAGCTTGGCTTCACATGAAAACTAAATATGGCTCCTGGGTAATTATGGAGGTTGACCTTCAAGTTTTCCCTGACCAAAGCTGCCTCTCGAATTGAGAAACTGGTTTTAGCGAGACTTGCTCGTCCCTAACGCGGACCTGCAAGAGTTGACTGTCCTTCTGTAAGTTACCATGTATAGTCAATATCATTGAGAAATTCTACTTT
Source organism: Cherax destructor (assembly GCA_009830355.1). Lineage (NCBI taxonomy): Eukaryota > Metazoa > Arthropoda > Malacostraca > Decapoda > Parastacidae > Cherax > Cherax destructor. The sequence goes on along the minus strand of WNWK01000097.1, from coordinate 359,475 downwards.
CCTATAGTTCAAATGGACTTTCAATTTATGTTATTCTATATTATATCTTGGTGGTAACTATTAAACGCTTAACAGACGTGGTTTAGAAAAATCTATTGTTCCGTTGTATATTTTGAGATTATAGATAGTTTGTTTCTATTGGTTATTCCACTTTCTCAACGTTGCTAAAGTCTTCCATCTTTCTCCCTGTCGTTCTGGCTTCTCTCGAACTAAGCCGTCTATCATTTTCTTGTCTTGTCCTGTGATTATGTATGTTATATATTTTCTTTGTGTAAGACAATTTAATATCGCGACACCTCGCAGATGATGGTGAGAATAAAAGAAAAAATGACTCACTAAAAGAACAAGAAAAGAAACATCTCACATGCATCAGAACAAAAATAATCCACTTCCCTAATAACAAATAAATGTTGACAGACAGAAGGAAGAGTAGGGATCAAAGGAAAAGACTAAAAAACTATGACAGTGATGAAAACCTGGAGGACATTGGAGGTGGTGGCCTCCCTAGTCCTACCTCCTGCACCCAGTCTTCTCTCACCACTCTCTCCCTTCATCCCTACCCCCCTCACCCCTCTCTTCCTTCCTCCATCTCTCCCTGCTCCCCCTCCTTGCCAGAGGAATTTCCGGCAAAATAATGTTATTTAAGGAAGAGGACGTTTGTCAATTGAGTTAGGGGTCAGTCGGCAGAGATAAGAAATTCCTGATTCAACATATTTTCTTTTCCTCTCCTTTTTTCTGTGTATTTTCCATTCAAATAACCTGAAATTGTTGTAAATAAACTTTATATCCACACGCAACGAGACAGCGTTGATATAGGAAAGTAACTTATTTAGGAAGTAGCCTAAGGAAGGTTAATTTTGTAAGATTGTGACAAGATGTTAAATCTAGCTTAATAATTAAGTTAATAACATGTATGAGAGTTGAAGTAATAATGTGGATTAAAGCTAATATAATACCACGAATGGAAGTTAATAAATTATCATAAATGTAAGATAATAGAATAGACGAAAGTTAGTAACGTGAAAGTGTAGGTGTTTCCACAAGATTCAAGCTAATTCTAGAACCTAAATTCAATGTATTTAATGGAAACACTGCTGGCAGTGATGTCAGTCATGTGTGTTGTATCCAAGTGGACACTGCTTGATCATTATCGGACACAGATGCAACTAATGCGACATTTTATTTTGACAATGTTTCTCTTTCCAGTTGCTTCGTCGGTAATTCTCCCATTATTATGGCTTGATTATTATCACCACCTCTCCTCTCACATTATAATAGTGAACATGTGAACACTGCATGATGAAGCAAGTGGTGTTACGGACACTGTAACTCACACCTCGGAATATACAGGGTGTTACACTCGTAACAGGCCCCGAGTTATCGTTTACTACAGACATAATATATAAACAAAACGGTTGCATCTGCGGGTGTAGCAACTCGGGGCTTCTACGAGTGAAACACTCTGTATAAAGGAACACTACACAGACACTAGTGCGTCAGTTGCTGGGTTTTTACACTGCAGATGAGTGGTTGTAGTGTGCTCGACTGATTACAAAACTCTCAACAAAACTCTTTCTACACACCTATTCTCTCCTTCCCACGCACATCCATCCTGTGTGATGAAATATGACACAGAAAACATTGAGCATTGTTGCCATGCTCTCCTAAAAAGAAAAAAACAGAAGAGGCACACATTGCGAGTGTCCCTATTTTGTAAATAAAAGAACTGACAGACTCCTCTGTAGCTTACACTGGTGAGCGCACGCACGCACGCACGCACGCACGCACGCACGCACGCACGCACGCGTGTCTGTAAATATGATTGCATATCTTCCAGTCCAACTTATTCCTTGTAATTAGTTTAGAATTCCATCTCAGAAACACAGAGTACACAGACACACACACGCACACACCCAGCTCATGGAGCAGGGAGAGAGTGGATCTATTAGCGACCAGTGAAGAGGCGGAGCCAGGAGCTATGACTAAACCCCTGCAACCACAATTTGGTGAGGGGACACTCTCTCTCTCTCTCTCTGGGGGCAATGGGACCTGACAGTGTGTCACCAAGGATTCGACAATTGAGCAAAGGTATGATCCGAACCGCTAGCTAAATCTACAGCAAATCGATGCTCACAGAGCAACTGCTAGAGGTCTAGACGACACTGAATGCCATCCCAATATTTAAGAAGAGACAGACTTGAATTAATTACAGCCCAGTATCATAGTCCATACAAATTATGTAACGTAATGGGGAAGATAATTAATTTACTGGTCAACAATCAAAAATTTCGTTGCCAAAGACATTTGAAGATATTTTGGGGCTTCTGATTTGATAATGATAATGGCAGTAGACTTTTCAAATTGGCTTTAGTTTATGAGATATTGCATATTACCCTCAGTTAACAGAAAAATTAACCACAACGCGTGTATATGTAGTGACATTTTGTATATAAAGTTTGGAAAACAAAGTTTTAGAATGTACACGGTGAAACTATGCAAGGAAGTTTAAACTATTATTTCTTATGGTGGTGAAAGGTTTCAATCGATAAAAGAAAGTAAGTGAATATTCATTTGAGTCAGCAAGGAGACCTTTGCCACACAGGGATGACGTTCCCATACCAGTGTTTACAACACTGCCTGACCTTCCCTTGTCATATGTTGAAGAAACTCAGGGTTTATGATGTAACACAAATGATAGCAGTGGAATATGAAGTAAGCATTTCAACAGCCCAGTAGTTCTCCCAAGAAGAACTCAGTGATCTGATACGTGGCCTCAGTCTCTCAAAACAAGCATCTGAACTTTTAGCATCCAGACTAAAAGAACTGTCTACAACAAGAAGTTAAAATAACAGCTTATCGAACAAGAGGGGTTGAACTCCTTCCTTACTTCAGCCAAGATGAAGAACTTGTATACTGCAATAACATCACTGGACTTCTTCAAATGGGACTTGAATATCAGACCAGGAGATCCGATGTTTACAGACAGCTCCATTAATATTATTGCACAATGGTAACAAATTTGCATCTCTTTAAATTGCTCACTCAACAAAACTGTGCTGATGACCAACACAGAAGAAAATCGTACAAATAACGTTTTCATATGCAATAATTATTGGTATCTAAATTATTTTACTATATTAATCTGTTATTATATAGAATAAAGTTCTAGTATGCATTATATCATTTGACTTTTGCGTGATCTAAAAAATAATTTCATTGCTATTTGTAAGTTAGCTCCGTCTGATCAGTATATTTTTCACATCTTTTTATGTTTTTCAACGGGATACCAAATTTATCAAACACTAGAGCCAGTCAAGCAAAACCGATGACATATTAGGAACCAGCACCACAAACTTACCCTAAAATCGGTGTAATATTATTGACCAGAAAATGAGTGTTGATCAGTGAATCAGAAAGTGGAGAGAAGCGAATTATGAACTGGAACCGACACTGGTTAAATCCTGTCTCACAACATAATGCAGTTTTATGACAGTGACACAAGTGAGGCTGTAGAGAGAGGGATGAGTGGACTTGCATATTACTGGACTGCAAGACGGCTGACACACTGCCTCACAACAGGCTGGAACAAAATCTTGTAGAGCAGGCAGTGAATACGTGCGCGTGCGATATCCTCTCTCCCAACACACATACACACACTCTCTCTCTAACAGGCGGCATTTGTCGGCGAAAGTTGCTTGATGCGTCCAGACTCAAGTATCATGTTGACTTTGTGAATAGTGCTTACAAATGTCCCTCAGTCATCTCAGTCAGAGTCTCTCAACCAATGCCATCACAAGAGACGAAAGTTTCTGCGCCGGATCAAAAGGGTGAACCAAAGGATTCTAACCCCCCACCTGCTGCAGTCTGTTTCGTTCAAGATGCCACATTTACTGGGTTTATCATGCGAATGGTCCACGCGTGTGTGTGTGTGTTCTCTCGGACAAACATATCTTGAACGGTGAAGGTAGACGCACAGGAATACTTTCTTTAGTTAGGCAAAGATATAGATTCACAGTGGTGTGGGTCAAGAGTATACACCAAGGTGAGCAGCTTACTCAAGCAAGAGGACTAGTCGGCACTTAGGGCACATCTTTTGTGATTTTTTTTCTCTTCAAGCCGGTTCTCTCTGGCTGCGCAGTTGTGAATAACCTTCACCTTTGCTTTTACAATACTTATGCAAAAAATTAAGTGTCATTGACACTTATTTTTTCCACTAGCCTTCGCAGATTATTTTCTTCGGTTTTCTTTCCTTGTATTATAAACAATGATCTTTCTGATCTATTTTAATGATGCACTGACAGTTCATGTCCTTGTTGTCCTTATTTAGTGTATTACGCTAATACAAATAATTTCATAACCTCTCTATTTATTTAATAAACCTTGTAGACAAGCAGATCCCAGTTAAGCTTCAGGTGTACAAAAATGTGTATTAATTTTAATGTTCAGCGTCTTTGATATTCAGCCTTTTTTGTGGCCAACCAAAGAGGTTTGACCACTGGGTGTTCCTACGAGTTATCCGTATGTAAACTCCCGAATTCCTGTACTTCACCCGTGTTTTCACACGTATAAGCTTCCCTCCTTACTTTCAACATGATTGCAAATGTATAGTTAAGACTATACTCAACTCTATTAACAACACCGCTATCGAGAAACTGAAGATTCTATATTCTACCTGAAATAGTGACTAACAACACAGTACAGGTCCTTTCTAAAAACACCATCCACGTAGGTGCATATTCCACCAGTGACCTCAGCAGGAAGATGTCTTGACGTACCCAGCACTGAAACAGAGTCTACATACCATATAAGGGATAAAACAAGATTTACCTAGCTGGAGCATCGGAGTGGAGACTTATATCAAGTCTCCGCACTGATGCTTCAGCTTTATAGATCTACGCACCAGAAATGGGGACGAATCCACACATGTTCGAGAATACAAATATGCTTGAAGATTTGGATATCTGTATTGTGGTAACGTTTCACCAACCGGTGGGTTCATCAGTCTAGTTCTGAGAAGAACGGTGGAAAACGAAAAGGAGTTTTAAGTAATCAGTCCCTCAGCCTGGAGATGAGGTGATCAGTCCATCAGTTTTAATAAAAGTACATCATGTGCGAGGAGAAGGGGCTAATATACTGCAGACAGGTGAAGCGAAGCAATTGTAGAACGTCGCCTGTTTAAAAATCCACTAGTGGAAGAGGTCATGTCTGTTTCCTGGAGTCCCCTGAGGGACTAATTACCTCAAACTCCTTCTCGCCTTCCATCGTTCTTCCCTGTATTGGACTGATGAAGCCACTGGCTGGCGAAACGCTTCCAATATACCCAAATGTTGCAACAGTGTCTCATTCTTCAACAAATATGCTTGTAATGAGATGACACAAACAACGTGTGTCGTACACGGGTCTGAGGTGAGCCATCTCGTGCGCTGAAATAACGCGGACATTTTCTGCAAACAATGCTATATGGATACTCGCCACTGTATTGAAACATGCTTAATTGCTATTTCCAGCACCGTACAACAATCAGATGATTATGAGACAGGAAGAGAAAGCTGGGAAGCTTTTAGACATAAGATACGAGAAGTTATAAGGGAGAGTGACAAGATTACTGGGACAGAATAGGAATAGTGAGTGGTTGGCGTTAAGAGCTAAAACAGAGATAAGGAAGGGAAGGGTTCGCTGGGTAATAATGAAGGAAATGGCCGGGACGATGGCGCCTTCACAGCATCGAGTTATTTTTTGAAGGGATATCCTCGGGGACTAGTTTATATCATATTTGTTTATGCCCATCTTCCATTTATATACTTTAATCACGTCTTCCCTCATTTTTTCTCTTACAAGCTGGTTTTCGGCTCCTACGTGACGCAGGAGTTAGATGGCCTTCACCTTGTTTATCACCTATGACTTGCATTCCCCACTATATATACTGTCCTTTCTCACTCTCTTGGATCATTCTGAGTGACCAAGGTCACCGGACATTAACGTACCCAAGAAAGATATCCTAAGTGTATGCACGTGTGTCCATCCCATGTTAGGCAGGTTTACTCGAACCCAGCACTTATCAATCATATATTTGTCTAATATATTTTTTAAGATGCCTAAACCAGTGTTATCCTATATCCTTTCTAAATCTAAATTTCTCTAACTTAAAACCATTGTTCTGAGTTCTTTCTTGGTATAATATTCTGTTTAAATTTTCCCTTGTTTAAACTTTCCTTCTACGTGTATATTTCAATAATATCTATCATTCTACGTGTTACAAGAGAGTTAAAGGTTCTCAATAAATCGTCGTGTGTATATTGCTTATACAGTGAATTAGTTTCGTCACCTGATAAAGAGCAGATATACACCATTACAACACCTGCGACTAGTGAGGTGTATTACTAGTACTGGGAAACAATACACTCAAGTATAAGTATCATAGGCATTTAATACCGACAAGTTGATAAAACATCTGTGCAACAACTCTTTCAGGAGATAATCGTCAGGAGAATCAATAAACACTGTCCTAGGAAAGAATCCTAGACCCACCCGCCACAAAACCCACCACCTCTTAAACTTGGCGGTCTTGTTCAACACTGTATAAAGGAACAATCCCGGAGTTTCCCCCTCACAAAGAGGAAACTTTCCAAACTCATTCGTGAAGTTTTTGATGTCGCATTTGCTGTGAAGGCGCCATCGTCCCGGCTATTTCCTTCATTATTACCCAGCGAACCCTTCCCTTCCTTACCTCTGTTTTAGCTTTAAACGCATCCCACTCACTATTCCTATTCTCTTACCTTTCTTGCCCCTGTCCCAGGAATCTTGTCATTCCTTCCCTTATAACTTCCCGTCCCTTCCTTTTTCGTATCTTATGTCTACCACATTACACAATTTCCCAGCTTCATTTTCTTTTCCCGTCTCATAATCATCCTTCCTTGTGATCCCAATGAACCCAGAATCACTCATTGCTTCTCAACAGTGGAACAGTGTATCCTGCGAGATGGAAGTTCCCAAGTAATGGCAACCATTACTGCAGCTCTGCCGGAACGGAACATTTGAAGATGTATATAAAGGCACAACACTGTGACTGCAACAATACACAGATAACCCGCACCTAGATCAAACTTATGACGACGTTTCGGTCAGACACTGGCCATTAACTAGTCACGAACTGACTAGTTAATAGTCCAAGTCAGACCGAAACGTCGTTATGAGCTTCTTCTATGTGTGGGTTATTTGTCGTAGCTACTGATCCCAAGGTGGAATACCTGACTATATCCTCGTTACCCTTCTGAAGTCTCCTGACCCAAGCTGACACATTTCATAACCTCATCTATGGAACCCATCGCGAATATTGCTGCACACTAACAGCACCTTTCAAGGCAGGTGAAATTGCTGAACTATGTGAAAATGTGCAGAGAACCTTCACGGCACGCATAACTGCGATAAACCACCTCAATTACTGGGAACGCTTGAAGTTCTTAAACCTGTACTCCCTAGAACGCAGGCGGGAGAGATACATTATTATATACACTTGGAAAATCCTAGAGGGATTAGTATCAAACTTGCACACGAGAGTCACTCCCTACAAAAGTAAAAGACTCGGCAGACGATGCAACATCCCCCCAATGAAAAGCAGAGGTGCCACTAGCACGTTGAGAGACAACACAATAAGTGTCAGGGGCCCAAGACTGTTCAACTGCCTCCCAGCGTACACAAGGGGGATTATCAATAGACCCCTGGCTGTCTTCAAGCAGGCACTGGACAGGCACCTAAAGTCGGTACCTGACCAGCCAGGCTGTGGTTCATACGTCTGACTGCGTGCGGCCAGCAGTAACAGCCTGGTTGATCAGGCTCTGATCCACCATAAGGTTTGGTCACAGACCGGGCCGCGGGGGCGTTGACCCCCGGAACTCTCTCCAGGTAAACTTGTGTTTCCACAGAAACGGGCAGCCGAATACAGCAGCTGTATACAAGATTCCTGAAAACAAAAGCCACCATCCCTCCATTCCATTCTGCTAACTAATTACCGTCCCTTATTTTAGTCCCTTCAGGTCCTCATGTTAACCAGTTCCCGGCGTATGACGCACAGGACGCCGCCAATGTCTGTTTGTTGACTGTGATTCAGAGTGACGTCTGGCCAACCATAAATATGTCACAAGAAGTAAGCTTAATAGCTCTATATTAGTGATGACGGTGAAGCCAGGAGCCATCACAGGATGTAGATCTGTTAGAAAAGTAATGTTGCTGCCTTCTGCAAATAACATCTATATCAGCAATGACATGAATGTTATATATATATATATATATATATATATATATATATAGGATGGGGTCCACCTCTAGTGTCAATTGTGGGACCCATTGCCTCGGAGAAGTGGATAAAAAGACTTCAAGGAAGAATATTTAGATTTCTTTCTGAAGCCATTTGAATATTCCACTTCCCCTACTACCCCATCTTTTTTTTTTTTATACAAACTTTATTTCAAGACAAAATACAAAATACAATGGGGAGTAAAACAACATAGATAACAACTCAGAGCTACATGTCAAATACTTCGTCCAACTCCCGGCAGTGGGCCGCGTGCCCAGAATACTGCAGGCATTTCCCTCTGGATCGCAACACTGAGTCTCTGAAACAGGAAGCTGGTCGCCCTGTGGTCCTTGGTTTCTATGATGAGTTTTCCACCCAGCTCCTTGAGAAACTTTAGAGCACACTTGCCCCATGCTCCATGGGTCTCCGACCCTATTGGGATGAAGTTATAGCATGAGGGAAGGTCTTCATATTTGCGGGTCTTCTGGGTCTCCCTGTGGCTGGCAGCTCCACCCCTTCGGCTAAGGAGTGTGGCAGGTAGGTGTCTGCCAATGTGGCAGCACAGGTGTAGTCCCAACCAATCTGCTTACCATCCTTCCAGGGTAGCATGGTGGCTCCATCAGGACGCTTTTGACTTCCATCAGACCTCTGCACTTGGGGTTCCTGCTGAGCTGGGCAACGGGCTGTGGCGAGGCTTCTCTTTATGATGTCATTGACCTCCTCATGTCTAGCATACTTCCTTTTTTTTTTTTTTTTTTTTTTTTTTTTTTTTTTTTTTTTTTTTTTTTTTTTTTTTTTTTTTTTTTTTTTTTTTTTTTTTTTTTTTTTTTTTTTTTTTTTTTTTTTTTTTTTAGGTAAGCTAATGCTCCTTATTAGTGATCCCGGTGAAGCCAGGCCATCACAGGATGTAGATCTGTTAGAAAATACTATGCTGCCTTTGCAAATAACATCTATATCAGCAATGACATGAATGTTGATATATATAATATATATATATATATATATATATATATATATATATATATATATATATATATATATATATATATATATATATATATATATATATATAATAAGCACAACACACAAATAGTTTTGTCTACAACCTTTAAAGAGAGTCTAAGATGTAATTTTAAAATAACTTTCTGTTCTTAGAAAACCCAGAAAAGCCAAATATAGTTTGTGCTGATAGTTCTGTATTTTGTTATGCCATGAAAGAAGTCGCTGTTCTTCAAGAAGAGTAGACACAGAATGGCGAAGCAATAGACAGACGTATTACATGCAAATTAATTCCTAGTTGAATCCTAGGTCTGGCAGACAACAGTGAGAAAAACCATAACAATTTTAAAATGAACCTCAGCAAAGGCTTATCTTAACAGCGATCAGTTCTCTCTCCTCTCATGCCACAACTACACATCCGTCATTCTGTTTGATTCTTAAAATGTGCTTGTGGATACTAAGTCCAACACTAAAATCCAACACAAATGTGCAAACCTTCTGTGATGAATCTACGCGAAACTAAAATTTATGTGTAATAACTGCGTATCATTACCCAATGCTGCTAGATCAGGACACTTAGTGTTCACATTTGGCGCGTTAGGATTTTGGAAGCAAGACTGATAGAACGAGGTGCCAGGCTTCCATTCTCTGCCGAGTGTGGAGGCCGGATAGTCTGTCCCATCTGTTGATGCAGATCAAACAGAGAAGCAAAAACGGGAACTATCGGAGATAGTTCCTGTTTTGAATGTGACTGAATGAAATCTAATGTAACTGAAGGAAATCTGATGGTTTCAAATAACGTAAAATACAGTGACATCAAGACAGCTCAGTACTCGTTAGTTAACAGTGTCATTCAAGAACACTGAAAGCTAAGATGAGGATGCCAACTTTTTGGCAGGTGCATTTGACAGTAATAAACAGGTTCAAATTGTTATGAAATCTTGAGAGGCAAACAATAATAATGGAAGCTGCAGGAACTTTTTTCTGAAGTGCAAACAATGCAGTTATATGAAACAATGTTACGAAGCTCTATGATAAGCCGTTCAAAATAAATATTTTATATTTTTATCTAGATTATAGCAAAATATAATCTAGATAATATCCATAATTTTTTAATCTAGATAATCAAAATAAAAAAAAATGTTATTAAATGTTCAATCACGATTTTTGTCATCGTTCAAAAAAAAAAAAAAACTGGTGAAACGCTTACCATTCTAAAACAATTATATATATATATTTGTATTTCCGGACAGGCCTAGAGGCATATTTTCTGGGCAAATCCTGAGGCATAGGTATACCTTTATTTTTGATATACCTTTGATGAGTTTCGAAAGTTTTTCTTCTGGAGCCAGGCTTGTCTTGCGCTTGTTTGGTCAATCAGGTTGTTGCTGCTGGCGACCCGCTGACCCACATATCCATCACAACCTGGTTGATCTAGCACTTGGTGGTGATACTTGTCCAGTTTTCTCTTGAAAACTTCTACACTCGTCTCATATCTTCTGATAAGCTGTTTAATAATCTGGGACCACGGTTGTTGATACAATGTTCTCTTATTGTGTCCAAGGTGTCCCTGCTTTTCACTGAGTTTCTTTTAACACTTCCTTGTCTCTCACTCCAGTATGTTGTTACGACAGTGTGCAGATTTGGGATCAGGCTCTCAGGTTATCTCCAGGTATATATTATGCAAAACAACCATGGGGGGGAGTTGAATGATAGCTTTACGCATTTCGTGTTGCAATCAACACATCAGGAGCTTGCAGTGTTGCACGAGCAAAGACACTTCCTGTAAACGTACTTGCTTGAACTTCCTCCTCTTTTCTGCAACATTGTAAGTTCCTGATGATGTGTTGATCGCAACACGAAAGGCCTAGAGCTATCATTCAACCCCCTTCGTGTATAACTTGTTTTCGATTTTGCATATATTATCGTGTATCTCTCCTCCACTCCAGCATATTTGGTGGGCAGGTTCTAAGCCATATTTAGTCCATTCCTAATTAGTTAATTATGGTTAGAGATAATTCAAGTACATACTCCACAAGCCTGCTATTATTCTGCATTCTGAGTGCTTGAAAATATGCATTGATTATGTCAGTTTTATGTTTAATATTTATTATAGAACCATATATTTCTTAGATATTAAAATATAGATGTGGTCCACCTGTAGTGCAAGTTCTAGGGACTCATAGCATCAGAGAAGATAAGGCTTCAAAATTAAATTTAACATGATGTTCTCTTGCCTCATCTTCCTATTCCTCTGAAGATGTGTGTAGGCACATGAATGCGCTCACGTTTTATTTCCTATTATCACTGTAATTTTTTTGTTCATAATTTGCAATCACACGTTTTATTGTGATTTCTTCCACAAATAGGTATGTATGAACAAAAAAATTCTTTTACTGTGTTTCACCTCTAATTAGAGTATCTAAAAATGTAAGGTGTCCTTTCTAATTTCCAGGATGCTGTTTGGATTGAAACCACCATCCTGCATATTTTCTGGTCTTAGGAATATCTGTATTGAGTTTAGTAAAGATCTGCTCATTCATTGTTGGTCAATAACGCTGAAAGTTAGTGGAGGCAAGTGGGACTTTTGCACATGTTGTTAAAGCATGGTAATGCATGTGAAATGATTCAGGAAAACTGATTAGCTGAACTTGTTATGAAAATGGGAAGTATAGTAGTGGGGGATGCCGTATTTCTGTGCTTCATTGAATCCTGATTTCTGTGTACTTCTGTAAAGACAACAGGGACGCACAAACACACGCATATACAACAGGCCTGGTGTCTAATCGAGATGTGCCTAGGACAAAATGGTAACTAACTAGCACGTGTAAGCACATGAAAATACTCAGATATATATATATATATATATATATATATATATATATATATATATATATATATATATATATATATATATATATATATATATATATATATATATATTCGTCTATATGTCCGGTATGTAAGAGGAACCCTTTCTATATTAGGAGCAGTAGGATAGTTTAGGCAGTTCTATTAAAGGGGAGAGGTGAGGAATGCCTGAATTCTAGTAATTTGTTGCAAGAATTCCTGAGGGTCTTGAAATGGAAACTCAGCCAGAATAGCGGTGCTAATCTTGGTATTGGTGTGTGTGTAATTACCAGTTGCCGGTTGCCAAAGGCACCTGTCGATAGACACTTAAAATGTTGTTTGTGGTGTGTTTGTGTGCATACATATTTGTGCCTCGAGCGGTTGTACAGTTTTCATCTTTCCTCTTTTTATCACTTATCTTCCTCACCGTTTCATAGTTTTGTCTTGTCCGCTCAGTCAAAGGTTTTTAAGTATCTCTTCTAAATGGCAATCGTAATGACATGATTGCAAACGAACCACGGTACGGCCGGGGATTGAACCCGTGGTTTGTTTGTAATCGTGTCATTACGATTTCGTGAGTCTTGATGACGGCTTTGAGGGGACTTGAGCTACAGTTCGTCACGGCCACGCTGGCGGGAGATTCTTCTGTAAAAACTTGCATTTGTGGTCACAGTGGGACCCATGATAACCTCCCTATGGTGTATACATATACATAGTTGGATGAATCTTATTGTAGCCAGCTGGCCCAGTGGTTTACACACTGGCCTGGAGTTTTACGACTCACTTGCCGCGAGTTCAATCCCCACCTGTACCGTGGTTTATCTCTTCTAAATCTTTGATTGTCTAGAGTTGTAAGATCTAGCTTATCCTGCCGTCGTAAGTCGTAACCCTCAGCTACGAGATCAGTCTACTGACTGATCTCTGAAGTTTCGTCTGCGTGTTTGTATGTGCCAAAGTGTTCCGAGCTGGCTCTACAATACATACACTCGGACTGGCCCTACATGTGTGGTGTACAATGTTTGTGTGATTGTATTTATAGTTACACGATTGTAGTTACAACAATATATAGTTATATTATTATTCTTACAGAAATATATTGTCACACAAAAATATACTTTATTCACGTGGTTCCTCATCTTGTTTATATTCATAGTAAAAAAAATAAAATTCTTAATGGCTTTCTTACACTGTCAGTCTCCTTGCTGTCTGTTTTGTATCTGTCAGTAACACTCAGTCTCCTTACTGTCTGTTTTGTATCTTGTCAGTAACACTGTCAGTCTTCTTACTGTCTGTTTTGTATATTGTCAGTAACACTGTCAGTCTCTTCTGTCTGTTTGTATCTGTCAGTAACACTCAGTCTCCTTACTGTCTGTTTTGTATCTTGTCAGTAACACTGTCAGTCTTCTTACTGTCTGTTTTGTATATGTCAGTAACACTGTCAGTCTCCTTGCTGTCTGTTTTGTATCTGTCAGTAACACTGTCAGTCTCCTTACTGTCTGTTTTGTATCTGTCAGTAACACTCAGTCTCCTTACTGTCTGTTTTGTATCTGTCAGTAACACTGTCAGTCTTCTTACTGTCTGTTTTGTATATGTCAGTAACACTGTCAGTCTCCTTGCTGTCTGTTTTGTATCTGTCAGTAACACTGTCAGTCTCCTTACTGTCTGTTTTGTATCTGTCAGTAACACTCAGTCTCCTTACTGTCTGTTTTGTATCTGTCAGTAACACTGTCAGTCTCCTTACTGTCTGTTTTGTATCTGTCAGTAACACTCAGTCTCCTTACTGTCTGTTTTGTATCTGTCAGTAACACTGTCAGTCTCCTTACTGTCTGTTTTGTATCTGTCAGTAACACTGTCAGTCTCATTACTGTCTGTTTTATATCTGTCAGTAACACTGTCAGTCTCCTTACTGTCTGTTTTGTATATGTCAGTAACACTGTCAGTCTCCTTGCTGTCTGTTTTGTATCTGTCAGTAACACTGTCAGTCTCCTTACTGTCTGTTTTGTATCTGTCAGTAACACTGTCAGTCTTCTTACTGTCTGTTTTGTATCTGTCTGTAACACTGTCAGTCTCCTTACTGTCTGTTTTGTATCTGTCTGTAACACTCTCAGTCTCCTTACTGTCTGTTTTGTATCTGTCTGTAACACTGTCAGTCTCCTTACTGTCTGTTTTGTATCTGTCTGTAACACTCTCAGTCTCCTTGCTCTCAGGCTTCTTATTGATGAAATATCTTGGCTTTATTAATTACCCTAATCATTTATTATATTCATGTGGAAGTACTAAACCTGTTGGGCTCATACAGTCCCTGGGGAATGGTAGGCAAGCAGGGCCCTGCAGGGCCCAGGCAGCAGGCCTGCTGGCCCATGCTAGACAAGTCTAGCTCACACTGACCCACACCACTCATGTATTTGTCTAATATATTCTTAAAGCTACCTAAATTTTTTGCTTCAGTAAGGCTACTCAGGAGTTCCACGCATCCACAACTTTGTTACCAGTGCTGTCCTATATCTTTTCTAAATCTAAATTTTTCAAACTTGAACCCATTGCTGTGAGTCCTGCCTTGGTTAGATATTTTCCCCCACGTTGTTTATATCGCCTTTATATATTCGTGTCAACCATTTATACATCTCAGTCATATTCCCCTAATTCTACGCCTTTCCAGAGAATGCAGATTCAGTGCCTTAGTCTATCCTCGTGAGAAAGATTCTTGATACGTGGGATCAACTTTGTCATCATTCTCTGTAGTCAGGTTTGAGCCGAGAGAGTAGCTTCAGTTCGTGTAATCAAGAAGCCTTTAACATCAAGGCACGAGAAAGGAAGAGAGTGGTCTAGTTAGACCTGTAGTAGCAGCAGTGTTCTAGTATGTACCCCTGAGTACCAAAGATGTGGTCTCTCTTACTGTATGTTCTAGACCAGTGTCTTCCAGGCTTCCCCACATAATTTAACTTCCTCTGGCAAAGCTGTGAACGATTTCCAGAGTTGTTCCACCTTACAAGCTCGGCTTCAAGATTGCTGATTGTTTGTTCATCCAGACTGTTGTATCCAGCATCCCACCGCTTACACAGATAACATCTCTTAACGTGTAAGATAAGAGTAGGAACTAAGTTTGAGAGATAGATAGAGAGAGAGAGAGAGAGAGAGAGAGAGAGAGAGAGAGAGAGAGAGAGAGAGAGAGAGAGGAGAGAGAGAGCAAACACACACAAAACCAAAACAACCGATCTCGGCTGCGTTCACGGTAGCTATGATACTCTCATTAAATCCTCGTTTGTAATTGGGTTTGTACAGGTCACTGCCATTTTTTTATCAATTTGCACCAATTTGTCCGCTTTTGGGAACAAAACAAATTACTGTGTGCCTGAATTTATTTAATCACACACGCCGCGATGAACGACAGTGATGACACAGTGCGAATATGTCGAGTCATGTGTCCAGGGGATGACACAGTGTATGTGTCCAGATGATGATGCCACACTGTATGTGTCGAGGCGATGACACAGTGTATGTGTCCAGGTGATGACACTGTATGTGTCCAGATGATGATGCCACACTGTATGTGTCGAGGCGATGACACAGTGTATGTGTCCAGGTGATGACACAGTGTATGTGTCCAGATGATGATGCCACACTGTATGTGTCGAGGCGATGACACAGTGTGTATGTGTCCAGGTGATGACACAGTGTATGTACTCACCTAGTTGTGGTTGCAGGGGTCGAGTCACAGCTCCTGGCCCCGCCTCTTCACTGGCCGCTACTGGGTCACTCTCCCTGCGCCATGAGCTTTATCATACCTCTTCTTAAAGCTATGTATGGAGCCTGCCTCCACTACATCACTTCCCAAACTATTCCACTTCCCAACCACTCTGTGACTGAAGAAATATTTCCTAACATCTCTGTGATTCATCTGAGTCTTCAACTTCCAATTGTGTCCCCTTGTTGCTGTGTCCCATCTCTGGAACATTCTGTCTCTGTCCACTTTGTCAATTCCTCTCAGTATCTTATATGTTGTTATCATGTCCCCCCTATCTCTCCTGTCCTCCAGTGTCGTCAGGTCAATTTCCCTTAGCCTCTCCTCGTAGAACATACCCCTTAGCTCCGGGACTAGTCTTGTTGCAAACCTTTGCACTTTCTCGAGCTTCTTCACGTGCTTGGCTAGGTGTGGGTTCCAAACTGGTGCTGCATACTCCAGTATGGGCCTAACGTACACAGTGTACAGAGTCCTGAACGATTCTTTATTAAGATGTCGGAATTGTTGTTCATCTGCAAACAGGGACACTTCGGAGTCTATTCCTTCTGTCACGTCGTTCATAAATACCAGAAACAGCACCGGTCCAAGGACTGACCCCTGTGGAACCCCACTCGTCACCGGCGCCCACTCTGACACCTCGCCACGTACCATGACTCGCTGCTGTCTTCTTGATAGGTATTCCCTGATCCATTGTAGTGCCTTCCCTGTTACCCCTGCCTGGTCCTCCAGCTTCTGCACTAATCTCTTGTGTGGAACTGTGTCAAACGTCTTCTTACAATCCAAGAATATGCAATCTACCCACCCCTCTCTCTCTTGTCTTATTGCTGTCACCCTGTCGTAGAACTCCAGTAGGTTTGTGACACAGGATTTCCCGTCCCTGAAACCGTGTTGGCCGTCGTTGATAAGCTCATTCCTTTCTAGGTGCTCCACCACTCTTCTCCTGACTATCTTCTCCATGACCTTGCATGCTATACATGTCAGTGACACTGGTCTGTAGTTTAGTGCTACGTTCCTGTCTCCTTTTTTAAAAATTGGAACTACATTTGCTGTCTTCCATACCTCAGGTAGTTGCCCTGTTTCGATAGATGTGTTGAAGATCATTGTTAAAGTACACATAGCTCCTCTGCCCCCTCTCTCAGGACCCATGGAGAGATGTTATCCGGCCCCAACGCCTTTGAGGTATCTAGCTCGCTTAGTAGCCTCTTCACTTCCTTTTCAGTTGTGTGTATTGTGTCCAGCACTTGATGGTGTACCCTACCTCTCCTCCTTTCTGGAGGCCCTTCTATCTCCTCTGTGAACACCTCTTTGAATCTCATGTTGAGCTCCTCACACACTTCATGGTCATTTCTTGTGACCTCCCCTCCTACCTTCATCAGCTTGATCACCTGGTCCTTGACTGTTGTTCTCCTCCTGATGTGGCTGTACAGCAGCTTTGGGCCAGATTTGGCTTTCGCTGCTATGTCATTCTCGTACTGTCTTTGGGCCTCCCTTCTGATCTGTGCATATTCATTTCTGGCTCTACGACTGCTCTCCTTATGTGTCCAGATGATGATGCCACACTGTATGTGTCGAGGTGATGACACATTGTGTATGTGTCGAGGTGATGACACATTGTGTATGTATCCAGATGATGACACTATGCATGTGTCCAGATGATGCCACACTGTATGTGTCGAGGCGATGACACAGTGTGTATGTGTCCAGGTGATGACACAATGTGACAAGGTGATGACACGGTGTATGTGTCCAGGTGATGATGCCACACTGTATGTGTCCAGGTGATGATGCCACACTGTATGTGTCCAGGTGATGATGCCACACTATGTGTCCAGGTGATGATGCCACACTGTATATGTCCAGGTGATGATGCCACACTGTTTGTGTCCAGGTGATGATGCCACAATGTGTATGTGTCCAGGTGATGATGCCACACTGTGTATGTGTCCAGGTGATGATGCCACACTGTGTATGTGTCCAGTTGATGCCACACTGTGTATGTGTATAGGTGATGATGCCACACTGTGTATGTGTCCAGGTGATGATGCCACACTGTGTATGTGTCCAGGTGATGATGCCACACTATGTATGTGTCCAGGTGATGATGCCACACTGTGTATGTGTCCAGGTGATGATGCCACACTGTGTATGTGTCCAGGTGATGATGCCACACTGTATGTGTCCAGATGATGATGCCACACTGTGTATGTGTCCAGGTGATAATGCCACATTGTGTATGTGTCCAGGTGATTATGCCACACTGTGTATGTGTCCAGGTGATGATGCCATACTGTGTATGTGTCCAGATGATGATGCCACACTGTGTATGTGTCCAGATGATGATGCCACACTGTGTATGTGTCCAGATGATGATGCCACACTGTGTATGTGTCCAAATGACGATGCCACACTGTGTATGTGTCCAGGTAATGATGCCACTGTGTATGTGTCCAGGTGATGATGCCACGCTGTGTATGTGTCCAGGTGATGATGCAACACTGTGTATGTGTCCAAGTGATGATGTCACACTGTGTATGTGTCCAAGTGATGATGCCACACTGTGTATGTGTCCAGGTGATGATGCCACACTGTGTATATGTCCAGATGATGATGCCACACTGTGTATGTGTCCAGATGATGATGCCACACTGTGTATGTGTCCAAATGACGATGCCACACTGTGTATGTGTCCAGGTAATGATGCCACTGTGTATGTGTCCAGGTGATGATGCCACGCTGTGTATGTGTCAGGTGATGATGCAACACTGTGTATGTGTCCAAGTGATGATGTCACACTGTGTATGTGTCCAAGTGATGATGCCACACTGTGTATGTGTCCAGGTGATGATGCCACACTGTGTATATGTCCAGGTGATGTTGCCACACTGTGTATGTGTCCAGGTGATGATGCCACACTGTGTATGTATCCAGGTGATCATGCCACACTATGTATGTATCCAGGTGATCTTGCCACACTGTAGGTGTCCAGGTGATGATGCCACACTGTGTGACCAGGTGATGATGCCGCACTGTGTAGGTGTCCAGGTGATGTCACTGTGTAGGTGTCCAGGTGATGTCACTGTGTAGGTGTCCAGGTGATGTCACACTGTGTATGTATCCAGGTGATGTCACCCTGTGTAGGTTTCCAGGTGATGTCATACTGTGTAGGTGTCCAGGTGATGTCACACTGTGTAGGTGTCCAGGTGATGTCACACTGTGTAGGTGTCTAGGTGATGTCACACTGTAGGTGTCCAGGTGATGTCACACTGTGTAGGTGTCCAGGTGATGTCACACTGTGTAGGTGTCCAGGTGATGTCACACTGTGTAGGTGTCCAGGTGATGTCACACTGTAGGTGTCCAGGTGATGTCACTGTGTATGTGTCCAGGTGATGATGCCACACTGTGTGTGACCAGGTAATAATGACACACTATGTGAATGTGTCCAGGTGATAATGACACATTGTGAATGTGTCCATATAATGACACACTGTATGAATGTTCTAATAATCACGATCATCACACACGCTGAATGTTTCATTAACTTAGTCCAACATACACTGTGAATGTTCCTATAATTAATTTCGCTGTGAACGTACGATTTTCACCCGTAATCTACAAACATATATTTACACACCTGTTCATAATGGCCCAAAGCGGACAGAAACGTTTTCAATTTCATATTCAATTTGTGAATATTTCCAGCCACGGTTTTCCGGATTCCATTCTTCTATTTTTTTTTAAGCCGCATATTTTTTTTTGAAGAATTTATAATATAATTTAACTCATCGGAACAAAAACTGATCCTTATGGAACTTTATTGCGGCATTTCTAAATGAGATTTTTTCCCCTTGTATCAATCCTGGCCTGGTCGTAGAGTGGGCGGCGGGGGCGTCGACCCCCCAGAATACCCTCCTCGTATACTCTTCAAATTCTTCTTTCAATCGTGTTTATTTTAATAGTTTGTCTGGTGTCCAAACAGTAAAGAGGCACATAATGGGTCCAGGGACTGTACCTCAACATTACAGATGCACATAATGGGTCCAGGGACTGTACCTCAACATTACAGATGCACATAATGGGTCCAGGGACTGTACCTCAACATTACAGCCATACTTACTGTGTTTTAAACTTTCCTGCCAAATGGTATGGTGATGCCCACAAGTGGCTTCTTCAGGACTGAAGAAGCCACTCTTGGCGAAACGTTTCCTATAATAAATGTCCTGAACTATATATAAGTCTTTTTCTACAGTTTCCTGATTAGTCTTTCAGCTGTTTCTGTGTGCGTGTATGCTTGCGTGTGTGCGTATGTGTGTGTGTGTGCGTGTGTTAGTTAGTTACCATTTTGTCCTAGGCACATGTCGATTAGACACTAGGCCTGTTGTATGTATATATGTGTGTGTGTGTGTAAGGAAACACTTCGAAATGTTTCTGCCCCGCTGGGAATTGAACCCGGGCCCTCCGTGCGTGAAGCAAGAGCTTTAGCCACCATGCCATATATATATATATATATATATATATATATATATATATATATTATATATATATATATATATATATATATATATATATATATATATATATATATATATATATATATATATATATATATATATATATATATATATATATATATATATATATATATATATATATATTTATATATATATATATATATATATATATATATATATATATATATTATATATATATATATATATATATATATATATATATATATATATATATATATATATATATATATGTCGTGCGATTAGGTAAAACTAGTCAATTAGCAAGTACTCATTTAAAATTAGGTCCTTTCTAAAATTTTCTTTTATACGTTTAAAGATATATTTTTTTCATTTATGTTAATGTAAAAATTTATAATTTTGTACCAAGAGAAACTTTGAAAACCTACCTAACCTTATTACAACAAGCGCAATTTAATTTAGCCTAACCCAACTAAATATATTTTAGATACGTTAACATTAATTTAATAATAAACAAACACAATGAAATATATTTTTTTCTTTAGGTTCAGAATGATTTTTGCGAAATTATTGCATACACAAATTTTCGCTTGTCTTATATGGCAAGAAGAGCGTTGCTACTTAAGCCAAAATCGCAAGTTTTACCTAATCGGCACGACATATATATATATATATATATATATATATACATATATATATATATATATATATATATATATATATATATATATATATATATATATATATATATATTAGGTATGCATGAATAGTGGTTTTCATGTAGTTAGTTGATGGTGGGGTGTGTTAGTGAGATAGATTTTTGATGATAGTGTTGAAAATGGTGGTGAGTCTGCAGTTCTGGAGTTTTCGGTAGGAGTTCAGATTTAGGCCTTTAATGTACATTGAATGTTTGTATAGATTTGCGACACGGGGAATGTCAAGATTTTGTTATGTCTGGCATTGTGCCTATAGGGTCTGCACAACTATCGAAAGCATTCAGGTGTGTTGTGTGTGGATGTGTGTGTGTGTGTGTGTGTATCACCAGTTGTGGTTGCGGGGTCGGTAAGTCCTGGTTGTGTGTGTGTGTGTGTGTATGTGTGTTCCCCAGTATATCGCTTAAAACCTTAAAACTTGGTTATAAAACTAGAAAGCAATAGGGAAGCCTCGGGACTGTCACCTCCAACCCTTCAGCTTCGTGGAATTTGTGCTCTTCTCTTTTTGTACCTCTTCCACTCCTCCACTTTTAGCTTTTCTTTCTCCCTCCAGCTGTAACCTCTCCTTCCCTTCCTTGACATGCCCTACCCACTGGTCCTCCCCAAGTAATAGGATCTGCGGCGTCCTATTTCAGGCTTGCAGAAGAGCAAATGAGAGAATTCCCGTCTGAGAAATTG
This sequence comes from Cherax destructor, assembly GCA_009830355.1. NCBI lineage: Eukaryota > Metazoa > Arthropoda > Malacostraca > Decapoda > Parastacidae > Cherax > Cherax destructor. The sequence goes on along the minus strand of WNWK01000097.1, from coordinate 337,713 downwards.
CAATTTGCAATAATTCTTCTTGTTTACTTGAGATAAAAGTGCGAGAGGCAAAATAAACCTCGGGAGGAAAAATAGAACAAATAAAACAGAAATTATAATGAGGAAAAGTGATATACCAAATATATAAGGGAATACAATCACTTGTTACAATAATTATAATTAATGAAAGTTTACTTCGAAGTGTGTGTGTGTTTTTGTGTGCACTCACCTATTTGTGGTTTCAGGAGTCGATTCTTACCTCCGGTGTGTTTGTGTGTGTATTTATGTATGTGTGTGTATATATGTATGTGTGCGTTTGTGTGAAATAATGCTTCACCAGTATATGTGTTCCTTTTGACATTATTGCTTGTAGATCAGTGCAATGGGAGGTATTACCTACTCTCAAGTATCACTTGTCTGTCAACCACTCTGAGGGTCCCGTTAACAACAGTGAGAGGCTGCATGCATAGTCCCACCTATCCCCGCCTCACCTCACAAGCCCGTGCTGACTCCACCATATACATCCCTTGCCTGGAGTATACCTGGAGAGGGTGTCGGGGGTCAACGCCCCCGCGGCCCGGTCACACTCACAGTGGATCAGAGCCTGATCAACCAAACTTTGTGAACAACAACAGCAGAATAAGTTGTCTAGAGACAACTTCTCTTCCTTCCTGGACGGGAAGTTTGAGGCAGCATCTGCAATCTTAAAAACAAATGTGAAAGGGATATAATGGTGGCTTCCAGCATTACAACAGAGAAAGAGAGCATGTGAATATACTGAATAAGCAAGCGAGCATCGACGATAAGAGAGGAGAATAAATGGGATTGTGTTGTACACGAAGATAAAGAATTAGACACGTGTACAACATCTGGGCATCTTTATTGTAGACGTTTCGCCAGCCAGTGGCTTTATCAATACAAATTCAAGGACATAATGGGAAGACAATATAACTATATACAAAAGACGAGGTAATCAGTCAGTCAACCTTGGAGTTAGTGAAGAGCACCGTAGTCTTGGAGAGTTCTGACCCTTCACCTCTACGGTGCTCTACACTATCTAAAAGGCTGAGGGACTGATTACCTCATCCTTTGTATATAGTTCTACTGTCTTCCAATTATGTACATAAGAAAGAAGGACCACTGCAGCAGGCCTACTGACCCATGCGAGGCAGGTCCATGACTTCCCGGCTTAGACCTGAGTTAACCTTTTCCAGGTAAACTCCATATGTTGCACATGTGTCTAATTCTTCATGTTGTCGGTATTGTGTTGTTATGGCACATGTATGAAGAAGATGCGTAGGTAAATACGAGGACAGGTGGAAAAGATCGGTGATACAAGGATAGTTGGACATATAAAGGAGAGCCTTTATTGAACAATGTTTCTCTCCAGGAAAAATTTATTTAAAATGTTTCGCTCATGAGAGACTTTATTGGACGTCTTCTTGCTCAAGTAAGGCCATTATTCTACAATGTTTCGCTCAGTATTTTCCAAGAAAGGTTCGCCTTGTTACGTGTCTAGGTTTTACCGCATTTGTAGGCAATTTTCCTGTCATCCCATCCGAAAAATTGTCGGGGAGAGAATAAAGAGAAAATGAAAACTGGAGTAGGGAAAATGGATCAGCAGAGAAGAAAAATATAGGAAGAAAATACGAAAATATTTAAAAGCAAATAATTCTAAAACAAGGACAGGCAAATAAAATAAATCACTGAAATAGAACGTTTTATATATATATATATATATATATATATATATATATATACATATATATATATATATATATATATATATATATATATATATAATAGATGTTTTTGTGGCATTTATGGATTTGGAAAAGGCGTATGATAGGGTAGATAGGGGGGCAATGTGGCAGATGTTGCAGGTGTATGGAATAGGAGGAAGGTTACTGAAAGCAGTGAAGAGTTTTTATGAGGATAGTGAGGCTCAGGTTAGAGTGTGTAGGGGGGAAAGGGGGACTATTTCCCAGTAAAAGTGGGCCTTAGACAAGGATGGGGATGTCACCGTGGTTGTTCAATATATTTATAGATGGGGTTGTAAGAGAAGTGAATGCGAGGGTCTTGGCAAGAGGTGTTGGGCTAAAAGATAAAGAAGCAAATACAAAGTGGGAGTTGTCACAGTTGCTTTTTGCTGATGACACTGTGCTTTTGGGAGATTCTGAAGAGAAGCTGCAGAGGTTGGTGGATGAATTTGGTAGGGTGTGTAAAAGAAGAAAATTGAAAGTGAATATAGGAAAGAGTAAGGTGATGAGGATAACAAAAAGAATAGGTGACGAAAGATTGGATATCAGATTGGAGGGAGAGAGTATGGAGGAGGTGAATGTATTCAGATATTTGGGAGTGGACATGTGGCGGATGGGTCTATGAAGGATGAGGTGAATCATAGAATTGATGAGGGGAAAAGGGTGAGTGGAGCACTTCGGAGTCTGTGGAGACAAAGAACCTTGTCCATGGAAGTAAAGAGGGAATGTATGAGAGTATAGTTATACCAACGCTCTTATATGGGTGTGAAGCATGGGTGATGAATGTTGCAACGAGGAGAAGGCTGGAGGCAGTGGAGATGTCATGTCTGAGGTCAATGTGTGGTGTGAATATAATGCAGAGAATTCGGAGTTTGGAAATTAGGAGGAGGTGCGGGATTACCAAAACGATTGTTCAGAGAGCTGAGGAGGGGTTGTTGAGGTGGTTTGGACATGTAGAGAGAATGGAACGAGACAGAGTGACTTCGAGAGTGTATAAATCTGTAGTGGAGGGAAGGCGGGGTAGGGGTCGGCCTAGGAAAGGTTGGAGGAGGGGTAAAGGAAGTTTTGTGTGCGAGGGGCTTGGACTTCCAGCAAGCATGTGTGAGCGTATTTGATAGGAGTGAATGGAGGCATATGGTTTTTAATACTTGACGTGCTGTTGGAGTGTGAGCAAAGTAACATTTATGAAGGGATTCAGGGAAACCGGCAGGCCGGACTTGAGTTCTGGAGATGGGAAGTACAGTGCCGGCACTCTGAAGGAGGGGTGTTAATGTTGCAGTTTTATAACTGTAGTGTAAAGCACCCTTCTGGCAAGACAGTGATGGAGTGAATGATGATGAAAGTTTTTCTTTTTCGGGCCACCCTGCCTTGGTGGGAATCGGCCGATGTGTTAATAAAAAAAATAAAAATATATATATATATATATATATATATATATATATATATAGAGAGAGAGAGAGAGAGAGAGAGAGAGAGAGAGAGAGAGGTACCACCTCTGGAACTGTGCTGGGGACCCTCATCCTCGGAGAAAAGAATAAACTTACTTAAGGAAAAACTCATGGTTCTCCCCGGAGCTGTTTGAATATTTTCTTCTCCTGCCACCCCCTATATTATATATTCTATGTAGACTTCATTTAAATACAAAATACATTGTCAATAATACAACAGGGAGTAGAACAACATAGATAACTTCTCAGAGCCTACATCTCGAATATTTCAACCAGCTCCCCGGCGGTTGACCGTGTGCCCAGAATGCTGCAGGCTTTTTCCCTCTGGATCACAACACTGAGTCTGTGAAAGAGGAAGATGGCTGCTCTGTGATCCTTGGTTTCTGTGGTGAGTTTTTCATCCAGCTCTTTGAGGAACTTTAGAGCACACTTGCCCCATGTTCCAAGGGTCTCTGACCCTACTGGGATGAAGTTATCGCAAGGGGAAAGGCCTTCATATTTGTGGGTCTCCCTGTAGCTGGTGGCTCCACCCCCTTCAGCTTCAGAGTATGGCAAGTAGGTGTCTGCCAATGTGGCAGCACAGGTGTAGTACCAAGCACTCTGCTTACCATCCTTCCAGGGTAGCATAGTGGCTCCATCAAGACGCTTTTGACTTCTATCAGAACTCTGTACTTGGGGTTCTCGTTGAGCTGGGCAACGGGCTGTGGTGAGGCTTCTCTTTATGATGTCGTTGACCTCCTCATGTCTCGTATACTTCCCTTCTGATGTGTGACACACGAGACCATGAAGTTTGAATTGATCAGCCGTCGCCCTGCTGTAAATACACCTATGTTCGGTGAGTATGGGGGCGGCTAGGCGAAGAGCAACACCAATACGAATGGCCTGTGTGTCAAGTCGAGTGCCCAGAGATGAATTGGGAACAGCTAAAAGGAAATTTCCTGAATGTGGTGCCTTCACCGCTAGGAGACGAGCTTTGTCCTTTCGTCCTTTCGTGAAGCATTGGTGAGCATTATGTTGGCGATTTCTTCCATGATCGGTTTATCCCACTGGAATATATATATATATATATATATATATATATATATATATATATATATATATATATATATATATATATATATATATATATATATATATATATATATATATATATATATAAGATGGGGTCCACCTCCGGTACAAATTGTGGGACCCATAGCCTCGGAGAAGTTGATTTATGTTAATGTAAAATTTATAATTTTGTACCAAAAGAAACTTAGAAAACTTACCTAACCTTATTATAACAAGCGCAATTTAATTTAGCCTAATCCAACTAAATATATTTTAGATACGTTTACAATAATTTAATAATAAACAAACACAATGAAATATATTTTTTTCGTTAGGCTCAGAATGATTTTTGAGAAATTATTACATACACAAATTTTCGCTTGTCTTATATAGCAAGAAGAGCGTTGCTATTTAAGCCAAAATCGCAAGTTTTACCTAATAGGCACGACATATATATATATATATATATATATATATATATATATATATATATATATATATATATATATATATATATATATATATATATATATATATATATATATATATATATATATAGAGTGGACCCTCGGTTTTCGTTCACCTCCAAACTCGAACAATTATGTAAGTGTATTTTCATAAGTGATTTTGTAAGTGTATTTTTGGGTGTCTGAAATGACTAATGTAATTTACATTTGTCCTTATGGGAACAAATTCGTTCGGTAACGGCACTCAAACAGTATTCTGGAAAGAATTTTCAACGAAAACCGAGGGTCCACTGTATATATATGAACGAGTGAGAGGAGAAATAGGAAATTGTGTATAAGAGGAGTGTAAGTTCCACGAAGGAGAATGAAATAGAGGCCAGTGATAAAAAGACTTAATCTGGCCGCATAAAGTTGCGAGGTGGGTAATTGAAAATCCATAACTTGCACTTCCTGCCTTTGTGCATTGCTTTCGCCGTTCGCAGGGAAGATCTGTGCTTTTACTGCTCTGATGAAGGCAAAAAGTAACATCGGTCAGTAACAGTACCAGAATTTGCAGGAATACTAGCGTTAGTAGCTGCTCCAGCAACAATATTGGTGTCGGTAGCATGACCCATTCTGGAACAGCTTCAACATTATAAGTAACATCAGTAATATCACAAGAAGCGTCAGTAAAAGTGTTAGTAAGAATACCAGAGTCAGCAGTACCTACTGCTGAAACACTACCATGGTGATAATGTGTATTTTAGACAGTTAGTCATACAGTTGGGCTGGTAATGGTGGAGGTAGAGCGGGGGAGGAAGAGGGGAATGGAGAGGTAGAGCGGGGGAGGAAGAGGGGAATGGAGAGGTAGAGCGGGAGAGGAAGAGGGGAATGGAGAGGTAGAGTGGGGAGGAAGAGGGGAATGGAGAGGTAGAGCGTGGGAGGAAGAGGGGAATGGAAGGGGATTAAATTGGATAGGGAAGTAGAATGGGGGTATGTAGGGAGATATTAGTAAAAAGAACTAAATGGCCCATTCACCTTTGAATTTTGTTTTGGAAAGAATAATTGATGTTTGTAGATGGGGATTACTTTTGAGACATTCTCAGTTTTGCTGCTCCCTGTACTAGTGTTACCCTTCTGCTGCTTGCCTGCCTGCCTGCCTGCCTGCCTGCCTGCCTGCCTGCCTGCCTGCCTGCCTGCCTGCCTGCCTGCCTGTCTGTCTGTCTTGCCAACTGCTGGTGCCAGAATCCTGATGTAGCAGCTGTTAATTTTCCTCCACCTTGTTAACGTAACTGAAGATTGGTGTGATAGCTTGATATTTCTTGATATTACTCTTCAACATGAGGTTTTTTTTTTTGGTAACAATGCATTCGCATCCTCATATATATATATATATATATATACATGTATTTGTTTTGTATGCATAGTCTGATTTTTATGTCATGGTGGGCTGGAATGCCCGCCCACCATGGGCGTCTGTTGAGTCTCTTTGTTCCCTCCTGTATAGTAAGACTTTCTTAAATTTTCTACATCCTTAACTGGTGACAGTAGAGTACTATTTCCTAGCTCTCTCTCTCTCTCTCTCTCTCTCTCTCTCTCTCTCTCTCTCTCTCTCTCTCTCTCTCTCTCTCTCTCTCTCTCTCTCTCTCTCTCTCTCTCTCATACACACACTAAAGTGTTACAGGCTAAGAGCTCATAACTGTTTTAACACATTTAAAACCTTTCCTTAGTAATGTCTTCATTATTAATATATTTAATAACATAAAAAACACAGGCTGAGGCTGGTGAAGTTGGAGCAGCAGTGGCAACAAAGATTTCATGTGGTTGTTAAGTGAGTTTATTTTAGTAATGTTTGTATATTGCGTCAACATGCACCAGACTCGGGAATTTCTAGGAACGTATGATCGCTTGTGAAGTGATGTCCTTCAGAAGGGTACACCTCAAGTGTAGTTGCTGGTGGCTGCTCGTCTTGTGGCATAAAAGCTGTCTTCTTGCTGTTAGCCAAGTGAAACCTAGCTTGGAATCTTGATAACGGTGATCATATACAAAATAATGCAGCAAGGTCACCCAAGTCTTCCGTGTGCACCAGGTCACCACATGGACAAGACCCGGACAAGACAAGACCCGGGCCGGGACTCTGCCGGCGTATCAAGCTGGAACTGTCTCCGGTGTTGAAGGCTCTGCTGAAATTACACATCCCTCCAGGCTGGATCCAGGCAAGAGAGAATTCGCCTTTCAAGGTCTTCAACCTTTTCAGAGTCACAGTTTAGTCCTAGCAAGTGGCGCATACTGAAGATGTGAACGAACTTGTGTTTCCTGTTGAGTTTTGCTGCCTCTGATGGTAGAGTAGAGCTACGCCTTAGCGTTTTAAGCTTTTGTACTGTCTTGCGTGTAAGATCTACCAGTTAATTCTTCGTGGTCATTACAGAGTCATATTTGACGCCTAGACTGTTAACTTCATTACTGCTATTTAAGACTTCCATTCATATTTACAACACTCCAGTATTAGTGCCATGCTGCTATAAACCATTGTTCTCTCTCTCTCTCTCTCTCTCTCTCTCTCTCTCTCTCTCTCTCTCTCTCTTCTCTCTTTCATCCACCTTTTCAAGGAGAAGAAGGACTTATCGTCTTCCGAGGACCAGGAGGAACTTGAGAATCTTTTCAGAAGTGAAGTGGCCCTTTGAGAGCCTTGGTAACGGGTACCGTCCCCACCACCTCTCACCAATCCCTCTTTCCTCTCTTCCTCTCGTTGCCCCCTCATTCCTATCTTGTCTGTTCATCTTTCGCCTTTCCCCTTCCTTTCCATTTCCACTTCTTCCTCTTCTTTCTAAATTCCCCCCTTTTCTACTTCTTCCTCTAGCTCCTGCCTCCTTCCTATCTCCTCCACTCAGTTTTGCCCCTACCTTCACATCTCCAATCAATCTCATTCTCATTTTATTTTCCCATTCTACTCACTTTTTCCTCTCGTCCCACCCTGTCCTCTGTTCAACCCGGCTGGCCTAAGGCCCGGTTTGTCCTCATAGGGACTAGCAGGTTCAATCCTCTAGGAGCACACTACAGAATCAGGAACACCACAGCCCACTCATACATCACACTACAACACACACACACACACACAGTGGAGGCAGGATCCATACATAGCTTTAAGGAGAGGTTCGATAAAGCTCATGGAGAAGGTTGAGAGTGGACCTGGTAGCGACCAGCGAAGAGGCTGGGCCAGGAGCTATGCCTCTACACCAGCAACCACAACTAGGTGAATACACACACTCGGGGCCAGGAGCTGTGAATCGACCCCTGCAACCACAAATAGGTGAGTACACACACACACACTCATGATTACAATAATAAAAATAATTCCACAAATTCCTCATTTGAACTTCGTCTCCCAAATACCTGCTCCTCTGTTTCCCTTGTTCCTCTCTTTTTCTAGATATTTTTCTGTCTACTTCTTTTTTCTCCTCAATTATTCGCTTAAAAACCTCTTTGACTATAATTATATTTACTGATTTTAATGTCGTATGTTATGCATGGACGTTATTCTTATAAAAAATCACTATGGTCGCAGAAACAACTAGAAGAGCAACACAGTAACAGAAGCAGCAATCCAAAGGTTCACGCATACAAAGGCAAAAAGCCCACTCACCCTACCATGCCGCCCACTCACTCCACCTTGTTGCCCATTTGCCCACCATTCTGCCCACCCGTCACAACATTCCGCTCACCATGCCGCCCACCCGCCCCACTTTGCCGCTTCTCCTGGATATGGAATATATGCAGCTAAGTCTAGGAAATATTTTTACAATATTGTATACAAAAGCCATGAAGATACTTAATACTTCTTAAGGGACACGTAAGTTCCTTTACTTATTCTAACAACATGTTCATTTTCCACTATAATTTACCTTGTCCATAATTACTATCGCATTTGCTTTGTCTGTTTCGTAAGGTGAAATCTCTGATGACAATTGTGTTGGAGAGCTAAATGCAATAGTAATTATGGACAAGGTAGATTATAGTGGAATAATGAACATGTTAGAAGACTGGGGAACTTACGTGCCCCTTAAGGTCTGTACTTGAAGACCAACATCAAGTTGGAGACCTAAATGTGCCTTCCTTGGATCAAGTCAAACTTTACCTCAGTTAGGGAACATCAGTGACGCAGTTTGGACTTGATCTGCCTCTTAATATATTTACGATAAGGGTTAACGCCTAGGTCATTCTGGAGGGGTAGTGGGTTCATTCTGGAGGGGTAGTGGGTTCATTCTGGAGGGGTAGTGGGTTCATTCTGGAAGGGTAGTGGGTTCATTCTGGAAGGGTAGTGGGTTCATTCTGGAAGGGTAGTGGGTTCATTCTGGAAGGGTAGTGGGTTCATTCTGGCATGCCACTAATAGGAAGGATGTCTTCCAAGGAGTTTCATTACGATAGTCTTCTTGAGGTGACTTTAGAATGCGGCAACTGTTAGTCAAGAACGCTTGGTGCCAACACTTACAAAGGGGTAAACAATAATCCGTTAGAGACCAGACACTTTGTCAATTAGTGAAGTTGATAATAAATGATGGAAGTGCAAGTCTTCCTTCTTTTTGTTGACATTATCAGAAACATGTGTCACTAATGACATATAGTAAAATGAAAAAAAAATTCCAACTATGACAGTGAAATACTATTTGTCATTGGTGACTATCACTTGACTGTCACTTGACTATCACTTGACTGTCACTTGACTATCACTTGAAGAAAACTAGTATATGTCGAAAGATGTATGAAAAAACTTTTCTTGTTTTTTGTTTTTTTGTTTTAAGTTACCTACATTCTGCATAATGTAGATTTTAGGTTAAGACTAGAACTAATCCATGAATACTGAACACTTGCTAAACAGCTGTTATGTGCATGTATAATATAAAACTGCTGCATTTTGTATTAATCGTCACTTTCCAGCCACACTACCTCCCTCCTTGATATCTCCTTCACCAATATTTTCACCTCGTCTTACCTAACTACGAGGGCAAATCGGGAAGTCTTTGCATACATTATTTTTTCCTGGTAAACATAAATTTACAGCCCCAATCTCGCTCCCATCGATTTCTATCAGTTGTGGGCCGCTGAAGAAGATCCTGGGAGGACAGCGTCACAGATGTGGTAACATCAGGTAGTAGATGCCTACGTAATGTGAAAGACGTAAACTGGTAACTCACTGGGATACTGCTTCAGTAAGTTTACTTAGGCACAATTACACATATATAACAATTATGATACATAGTGTATATTACTAGGATAACCCAAAAAAGTCAGAGAAAGTGACCTGGTGATCTAACCAAGGGCTACAATGTATTTTAAGGGTGGAGAGACTGCTTCCTTCGTATCTCCCTACTACCCTCCTGCCCCACGTCTCTTGTGCTCCACCTTCAAATCTCCCTAGTACACCCAGGGCAGGATCTACTATGAAACTAATGAAGCTTAAGCTTGAGGGCCCCTAATCCCGGAGGGGCCCCGGAAGCCACTTTAGTTCACATTGCTTAAAAATTTTGGGTCTACTTGTGAGAAGTTTTTTTTTTTTTAAAGAATAATATAGTGTAATACAGTACAAAATAATTGGTAAAATAAAAATTACAAGATAATTGAAGCATTATGTAGGCTAGCAGTTGCTAGTTGTAAAGGGGCCCCCATAACAGTTCAAGCTTTAGAGCCCCAAAAATGTAGGTTCGTCACTGGGTACCCCTCCTCGAGCCTTCCTTTACTGCTACTTTCCGCTTTCTCCGTCTTCATAACCCCACACAACAGTATGCACAAGAGGCATTTCCTGATCTTTATAGTTAATTACCTGACTATTACAGAAGCAGCCGACACTGACGCCGCCAGGGAACCACCTCGTTAGAGGCGCCCATAATCAAACCCGGGAAATTGGCAATTAGCCTTGGTGGTGGGAGGAGCGACCTAGGGAAGACAACACCAGCAGCCCCGCCCCGCTCCGCCCTGCACCCCGCTGTTCTGGCTACCCACCAGGCAGGTACCCCTCATTATCACTCCATTACTGCCTCTGGTACCTGCCTCTCCCCATGCCCCTCCCCAAAGCCTTCCAGAGCCTCTTTCCAACACCCCAAGCCCTCCTCAACCCCCTCCTCAAACCCCTCTTGCTTTCCCCTACCCTCCCCCTCCCCCTCACTGGAGAGTAATAGAAGTTGGTGGGGAAGAGAGAAGGATGAGAGGGAAATAAGTGGACAGTGATGGAAGGGATGGAAAGTGGAGCCGAGATGATGGCAAGAACTAGTGAAGAAAGACGTAATTTATTAGTATTAGTATTAATCATTATTTGTATTATTATTTATTATTATTACTATTTATATTATTGTTGTTGTTGGGGAAGCGCTGAGCCCTTAAGTAATACACCGCCTGGGTAACAGGCGGAAATCTTGGTCGGAGAAAGGGTGGGATAGCTTCAACTCCTTGAATTAAGAGCCCTTCGCTAGCATTATGTCAGCGGCTTTGATGTAGAGCAGTGAGGAAGAAGAATGGAAGAGGAGACGTAAGGAGGAATGATGGAGGAAGATGATGGGTAATTAGGAAGGATTGTGGAAGGGAAGGGGATAAAGTGGCTAGACAGTGTGGGGTGAATGGGAAGTATTGCAAAATTATACATGGTTGTGAAGAATGACATAAAGGAAAGGAAGAGGAAAAGGAGACGGCAAGAAATAATGTAGAGTGCGAATATGTGTCTCTGTTTATCTGTGTCTGACAGACAGACTGACTTAGAGCACTTAGTGATGAAGCTGAAATATTGAGGCAGGGAATGTAATTTGACTAGGCACTTACCATGAAGAGCCACGTGCAGAGGCAAAGCAGCCACGAAACTTACAGCATTAAGACGCATCTCGTACTTGCTCGACAGCAGTTGCTGCAAAACTCACAAGTTCTTCTTCGCCTTAACTCTGCACAACTCTCCTGACCTGCTTACCTTCTCTGTCTTCTGGATAAGATCGATTGTTGTTGTTGTTGTAGGTTCGCCGGTATGTCCGGCCCGGGTCTTCTCCAAATGGTGACCCGGCCATCGAGGAAGACACAAGGCAACTCATCTCGGCATTTGAAGACGAACTTGCAACAATGTGGCCGTATTGTTTTGTGGGAAACAAATCCTCTCAAGGTCTGCCACACACGAAAAGTGAACCTGAAGAAGGGCAGTCTCCGGCAGCTCCACCCATCAAGGGGAGTTGCGCTATGTTATTTATGGGTTCTTTGTTCAAAGATTTGAAGCTACCATCCTCTTGAAAAAGATAATCATAACCATAATCTTAAAAGGGTGGTACGGTAAGCCAGTGGAAGGCCTCGGTCAGAAGACCAAAAGCTCCAGCTGCGGGTCATTATATGGCTGAGACCCGCGTCAGGAAACACTTGTCCTGTTTCCTGACCAACCTTACTTAACCCTATCCTAACCTCTTCTCGAATGAAATTTGATTATCTCTCATTACATAGTTGGTGTAAGACTACTACGGGTTTAGCGTATCCCCATGAATATAATAAGTCAGCAGCGTTGTTCTGGCTGTATCTTCCTCGACCACTTCCCACCATCGAGTGATTCATTTACAACACAAAATCATTCCAGAAAAGCAAAAGCAAATATTACATAACATCGATTCAGTTTTTTTGTTGTTGCTGCCACCAGTTTGGTTCTGAAGCGATAAGTTTAGATTATTTCTTTGTTTTGTCTTCAACTTTCAACACTCGTGTATTTTTCTTAAACAAAGTTGATATTGCAATCGGGGTAACTGATAATGGACGATTTTAAAACTAATTTTTCAGTATGTGGGGGTTTATTTTCTTAGGTTACCAAAGAATTACACCCAACTCACTCACAACATAAAGTAAAATGTCTGAAATTGTGGAATTTCTTTGAGTTTTAGTTTATTACTGGTATCTCACATACGGACTTATAAAACTTATTAAATTTATTGATCTTGACACTATTAGATTATACTATATAATTTACTAACATTTTGAACAATATGTGAAAGCTTATATAACTCTCCAACTTATTTGTTAAATTTGATATTAATTTTTTTGTGATGTAAATGATTTAGAATACGGACAAATTGAAGATTGAGATACTTGTGCAACATTTGGTAATCTTTATTGAGGAATCATTTTGCCAGCCAGTGGCTTCTTCAGTCCAATACAGAGAAGAACGGTGGAAGACGAGGAGTTTTAGGGAATCAGTACCTCAGCCTGGAATCGATGTGTTCAGTTCATCAATCTCAAGATTGATGTGTTCAGTCCGTCAGTCTCCTGACTGATGGCTTAAACACATCGATTCCAGGCTGAGGGACTGATTACCTCAAACTCCTTATCTTCCACCGTTCTTCTCTGTATTGGACTGAAGAAGTTACCGGCTGGCAAAATGTTTCCTCAATAAAGATTCCCAAATGTTGCACAAGTATCTCAACCATTAATTTTTTTTATTTGCTTTCCCTGATTGGGCAGATGGCTCAGAATTTTGCAGTCGTGTTGCCTTACAGCAACGAACATGGGAATCGTAAATCAGTTTCGTAGAACCATTCGTCAGATAACACAAAAAAAATTAGCGTCCCTATAGACTTTAAAAAATTTGGTTTAAATTACGAAATTTCTGATATATTGGCAATTAAAAGCATCGTGGACATCCTGTGGACTAAGTCAATGTACGTAGTGAGATTTAGTACGTAATTTAACTCTGTTGATCCATATCACCAAGAGTGTAGTATCTAACTAATTTTTGTTGTAGTGAGAACTACAGTGCAGGAAGGCTTCACTGTGTTACTGTAGTGAGCAGTACGGTCCAGGAAGGTTTCAGTGTATTACTGAAGTGAGCGCTACAGTACAGGAAGGCTTCACTGTGTTACTGTAGAGAGCACTACGGTGGTGGAAGGCTTCACTGTGTTACTGTAGTGAGCACTACGGTGCAGGAAGGCTTCACTGTGTTACTGTAGTGACAGTGCCTTGTTTTTTAATCTACGATAGCAGTTTCAACTTTGGCTGTCTGGCTCATCTGGTGGTCTCAAGGTAGGTCTAGTGAAGAAGTTGATCAAGATCGTACATTCGTTGCTTCTCCACTACCTACAAAAGAAAAAAAAAACATTTGGAGAGGTCTTGACCTAGTTCGGTGTGGTTTTGACCTAGTCTAGTTTGGTCTTGACCTAGTCTAGTGTGGTCTTGACCTAGTCTAGTGTGGTCTTGACCTAGTCTAGTGTGGTCTTGACCTAATCTCACCCTCACTAATTAATATTCCATATATCTGCGCCACCTCTGTTAGTATGGTTCTTTTAATTGTTTGTTGAAATAGATAATTGGAAATGGAGAGACAATATTATATAAAACACAGATAACCCGCAATCAGGAGACCGAAACTTATAAATACGTTTCGGCCCGACTTGGACCACTAACCAGCCACGGTGTTGTGATTTTTTATTCGTAATGTTATATAAGATTAATTCCTACATTTCTTTCGTTTCCTGAGACTTGGGGAGGGAGAGAGAGAGAGAAAGTTGCAAGGGTTGTTGAAGACCTGGTCTGGGACCGGGCCGCGGGGGCAGTGACCTCCGGAAGCGATTCCGGGTAAACTCCATGTCAGAGATATTGGGCTTTATCGCGTGTCCAACGATTTTTTCTAATATTAAAAAGAACGCCTTTAACATACTTTTAGAACTCTGCTTTACGCAGTTATAAAAGAGAGAGAGAGAGAGAGAGAGAGAGAGAGAGAGAGAGAGAGAGAGAGAGAGAGAGAGAGAGAGAGAGAGAGAGAGAGAGAGAGAGAGAGAGAGAAATAGGATCAATCCACAAAAGTAAGGCTCCACCCACTCCAGCATCACTGGCCACCTCTCTGCCTCTCGTCCTCTCCTGCCTGGCTGCCTGCCGAGCTGGCTGGCCGCCTGCCTGCATGTCTGCCTGGCTGGCTAACTGGCTGCCTTCCTGAAAGCCTGCCTGGCTTGCTGTCTTTCTGAAAGCCTGCCTGGCTGGCTGTCTTCCTGAAGACCTGCCTGGCTGGCTGGCTGTCTTCTTGAAAGCCTGCCTGGCTGGCTGTCTTCCTGAAAGCCTGCCTGGCTGGCTGTCTTCCTGAAAGCCTGCATGGCTGGCTGACTTCCTGAAAGCCTGGATGTCTAACTGGCTGACTTCCTGAAAGCCTGGCTGTCTAACTGGCTGACTTCATGAAAGCCTACCTTGCTGGCTGTCTTCCTGAAAGCCTGTTAGGCTGGCTGTTTTCCTGAAAGCCTGCATACCTGGCTGGCTATTTTCCTGAAAGCCTGCATACCTGGCTGGCTATTTTCCCGATAGCCTGCATACCTGGCTGGCTATTTTCCTGATAGCCTGCATACCTGGCTGGCTATTTTTCTGAAAGCCTGCATACCTGGCTGGCTATTTTCCCGATAGCCTGCATACCTGGCTGGCTATCTGCCTGTCCAATTGCCCGCTCGCCTGACTAAGCTGCCTTTCAGGCTGACTGTTGTAACACAAAGGTTGTTACTTCTGTAACACCGGTAATTACCCACCGGTAAAGCTCGGTAATTTAATCAATTATATTCCTCTCTCCCACTGAAAATTTACAGAGTAATTTGTTTTCAGTATATTATTCATTCTTACCGATATTATTATTATTGTTATTGTAGGGATGCATTAAGCCCGTAAGGTTTATACGGAAAAGGGAGTTAATCGGGATTGATTCAAGGAAAGGAGTGTCAGATTCAGTTCCTTGGATGAAGGCATATTGTAGTTAACATTTAGACGCCAGTATTAACACTCAGACATAAACACATCATCTATCAAAGACCTCTATATGAAACATAGCCCCACACGTCTAACTTACACAGTGGGCGTCAACACCATCCCCTGTGGGTACTGTACCAAGAAATACGTAGGGAAAATAAGCAGAAATCTTTGTCCGCTTCAACGAATATCGAAATGCCAGCAAGAGAGACGACTTACGGTACGCCTGTGTGCTCCATAGGGACTCCACTGGACATCTGATGAATTGGGATGGGGTACAGCCCGTCCTCTCAGAACAAGCTCTTAGACTACGACCATGTCTGAAGCCTCGCTAATCGCCGTCACCGACACCGACACCATAGAACATAATACTGGAAACTGCTAACTCTACGCTTCCGCTGCCCGGTCCATGATCAGGCCTCGTGGTGGATCAGGCTGTTACTGCCGGCCGCGCGCAGTCCAATGTACGCAGCATACCTCGGCTGGTCAAGTCTTGACTCTAGGTATCTGCCCGGCTTCCTCTCGAAGAGGCGAGAGGTCTATTGGTTATACCCCTTATGTATACTGAGAAGCATGGCTGTCTGGTCTGACTGCATGGTTGTCTGGTCTGACTTCATGGCTGTCTTGTCTGAATATCTGCATTACTACCTGGTCTGAATATCTGCATTACTGCATTACTTTCTACATGGCTGTCTGGTCTGGGTGTCTGTATATTTGGTCTTACTGTCTGTATGACTGTTAGGTCTGACTATGGCTGTCTGGTCTGACTGTCTGTATGATTGCCTGGTCTTATTTTCTGCATGGCTGTCTGGTCGGACTGTCTAATGACTGCCTTGTCGTACTTTCTGCATGGATGTCTGGTCTAACTACCTGCATGGTAGCCTGGTCTGACTGTGTGCATGGCTGCTTGGTCTGGTTGCCTGTCTGCCACTAGCCTGGCTGTTTTGCTTATCTGCCTTAATGTCTTTTCAGTTGCATGCCAACCTGCCTATAGGCCTCTGTGCTGCGTGCCTTCCTAATTTCCCTGCCCATGTGCCTTCCTGCATGCCTTCCTTGCCTGCCTCTCTGCCCGCCTGCCTGTCTGGCTGGTCCTAAGACCATTATGCTCAGGTTGTGCAGATGAGACGCCTTTTTCTGGCAGTCATTAAGGTCGAGAGATGTTTGTATTACACGCGCCTCCGGAAATGTGATGTCATTTTTCAGTGCGCTTTAGTTTTACGGCTTGGGTTTACTGGCTCATCTCGGAATTAAATACTGCTTGTTTGTTTTTCATGTGCGCGGTGGGAAGGACGAGGAAGAGGCTGGAAGGACAAGCACGGAGAAGGGAGAGGAGGCTGGAGCAAGGACAAGGAGGAGAGGAGGCTGGAGCAAGGACAAGGAGGTAGATGGAAGGGGAGGTTGGAAGGAAGAGGAGGAGGAGGTGGAGAAGAAGCTGCATCTTGCCAACTGTTCTTGTGGGTTCCTGGACATCTCTCTCTCTCTCTCTCTCTCTCTCTCTCTCTCTTCTCTCTCTCTCTCTCTCTCTCTCTCTCTCTCCTGCAAGACACAACAATCAAACTAAATCATCCTGGCAGACATAACAATTAACATAGCTCATAAAGGAAAAAAAGTAATGCATATATGAAATTTAAAGTGAGTGTAAAGCCTGAGAAGCAAGCTCACAATATGCAGTTAAAGAGCATAGAAGATACAAAAATAGAATTGTGAGTGCGTAACTTTAAAACTAAATCTAAAGAATTATTTAAATATTTAAAGGGAAAGACAAAACGGAAAAATACGAGAGTATCTTGAAAGAAAATAAGTATCAGAGTACAGTGGTTGGAACAGCTGAGTAACTCACAGATGGGAGATAAATCAGCTGGATGAACTCTCGTGTAGCTTTACACAGACCTCTGCAACACAATTTTCCTCAAAGATTGTTAAGTTATACCATGAATTAAGGAAAGATCCTGGACTTCACCTTACGAAACAGATAAAGCAAATGCGATAGTGATTATGGAAAATTAAACATGTTATTAGAGGACGGGGGAGGGGGGTAAAATATCTCCAGAGAGGTATTATGGCTTTATTTTTTTAAAGGTTTGCCTCGTACTCGTATAAGAGACCAACCACACATCTGCATCAGTGATAGAGTTACAGATAAGAAACATTAATTATCAATACAGGCAAGTTTCTGTGTGATAAATGGTTTTGAAAACCGAAAAGTTGAAGTTTGAGACACTTCTTTATCACACAAGTTTCTGCTTGGTTGAACATGATAAGTGGAATTCCCTAGGGATCACTATCTGGCCCGATCCTGTTTATAAATTGCATAAATTATTTTGAAACTGGGCTGACGAAAGGTATCGCAAACTTCGCGGAATGGAAAACAATTCTGGAAAATATGTCGTTTAGTTTGACGTGATCGAAGGCGCGGGGAATTACCTTCAAGATAGACAAATGTAAAGTAATATTTTGTGGATAAAACTATGTTCAACATGACTAAAATATTTAGAAAAAATTGTAGGTTAGATTGTTATTGACTCAAAAAGTGTATTATAGAAGAAGAGCAATGTTGGTAGTGTGCAGTTTACTGGCCAGTCAGCGCTTGGCTCCTGCTTTTGTGAGCTGAGACAACATTTGCCTTCTTCAACAAAGAGGGTCATTTACCTTGTGGTAGGAAGAGTTGGTAGTGGTGAAAGAGGCGGTGCTAGCTGGTCAGCGCATCAAGCAAGCAATCTTGGCCTCACCTCGTCTAGTTCCATAGCTTTTCTTATGTCCAGGGATTTCAGGTGATGGTCTCCTCTCTGTCTTACTCTCACCTCCGACAACTTTACCGTAGTTCCTGCAACTACCAATGAAACTTGACTCTCTCTCTCTGTATGTCTCTCTCTCTGTCTGTCTGTCTCCTCTCTCTCTCTCTCTCTCTCTCTCTCTCTCTCTCTCTCTCTCTCTCTCTCTCAGCTCACACCAAGCTCAGACCAAGTGGCTGTCGACAAATACCTTTGACAACGGACAATTAACTAACACACACACGTATCCTAAAGCGTCAGTGTTTTTATGTGCGCGTACTTACCTGAAGGGTGTTCCGGGGGTCAACGCCCCCGTGGCCCAGTCCATGACCACGCCGGTAAATTGATAAAAAACATATGAATCTTGTTATGTACATATATACTTTTTCATTATATGAAGAAGCCAAACTTTTTCCTATTAATATATATATATATATATATATATATATATATATATATATATATATATATATATATATATATATATATATATATATATATATATATATAGGCAAACGTTTGCATATCTCTCATAGTAGCAATACAAATTAACCACAAAACATCTCAAGAGGCTAAAAATGTTAACACGTAAATATGTTTTTTATGATTAAAAAAATCATCAGCCATCAGCTATAAGGAGATGTAATACCCACAGTCTTCTTGTTTATGAGAAAGAAATGTCGCCATGAAGAAGCTCAGCATTTTACGAGCAAGGAAAGTCCCACTTTCAATGTCTTGAGGAGATGGTGGAGGAACTCACTCGACTCATTGGACCGCTGTTACTGTTATCTTACTGTGAAAGACTATCATTCTCTTTTTATACTCTCTTGAGCAAATAGAAACCCATTTCAGCGTAATCCTTCACGCGTCAGCGTAAAAGATTTTGTTTTCAAATGGGTTTCCTTGCCAAGATGAAACACCAGGGGTTTAAGTTCTCGTTTTGGGGCTGAGGTTTAGTGTCTCTGGATAGCGCTTGAGGGAAGGGAGTTCTCTGCCTTATAGCCAGTGTCTAGCTGTCTTGCCTGGTTGTCTGCTGGCTTGTCTGTCTGTTTGGCCTCGTGGCTGCCCTCCTTCGTGCCTGAATGCCAGCCTGGTTCTTTGACAGTTTACATGACTGAATGTCTACCAGCCTTGCTTTTTCTCTGCTTGGCTGGCTGTCCCTGCCTCTCTTCCTGTCTGTCTGCCGTTCCGTGTCTCTTTTCACACCTCGGCTTCTATGTCTGCCTTTGTCTACCTGTCTGCTGGATGTATGTTTCCTTCCTGCTCATTCGTCTACCAGCATGTCTATTTACCTGCTTATCTGATTCTCTGTCTTACTATTTCCACGTTCTTCCTGCTTAGTGACTTGCCTGCCTGCCTACTAGACTACCTTCTCACCTATTTTCCTGCCAGCTTTGTTTGCCTGCCTGCCTGCCTGCCTGCCTGCCTGCCTGCCTGCCTGCCTGCCTGCCTGCCTGCCTGCCTGCCTGCCTGCCTGCCTGCCTAACAAAAGAAACATCGAGATAAAATTAAATTTTCTATTCCTTTGCGGGCTAGAAGCTGTGTCTCTCCACGGCTTTATTTTAATATCTGTTTCTAGCATTCTCAGATGTAATTATGGAAGCCTAAATTAAAAAAAAAAGGTAGTTTATAAAATAATGTCATGGAGGTTAACGTAGGATGTTTAGTTGCATTGTAATTACATTGTTGAATAGTCACTTTAGTTAGACTTACATTTTTATAGTTCAAGTATGCTTTAGTTGCATTGTAGTTATAATGCAATGTAATGTTGTTTGTAGTTACTGTGTAGAATACTGACGTAGTGTTTGTACCGTAGTTACTCCTCGACATTGTTTGTAGAGGAGTTGGATTAGAGATATATTCTGTATTCACAATAAAAAACATGGTAGTCACACACACACACACACACACACGCTCAGCGTGTTGGGTCAGGTGTAAGGTCATATGTCACATGCTGTCCTATTATTTTTTCAGTTCCTTGATAATGTGAGAAATCACGAAGGCGCTTAGAAATGCACTATTTTTCACAGTGGTAATTTTGTGTGTGTGTGTGTGTAATGTCGTGCCGAATGGGTAAAACTGGTCAATTAACAAGAACTCATTTAAAATTAAGTCCTTTCTAAAAAAATTCTTATACGTTTAAAGATATATTTTTTTAACTTATGTTAATGTAAAAATTAATAATTTTGTACAAAAAGAACCTTAGAAAACTTACCTAACCTTATTATAACAAGCGCAATTTATTTAGAATAATCAAGCTAAATATATTTTAGATAGGTTTGCAATAATTTAATAATAAACAAACACAATGAAATACATTGTTTTCGTTAGGTTCAGAATGATTTTTGCGAAATTATTGCATACACAAATTTTCGCTTCCCTTTTTTGGCAAGTAAAGCATTGCTATTTAAGCCAAA
This sequence comes from Cherax destructor, assembly GCA_009830355.1. Lineage (NCBI taxonomy): Eukaryota > Metazoa > Arthropoda > Malacostraca > Decapoda > Parastacidae > Cherax > Cherax destructor. The sequence goes on along the minus strand of WNWK01000097.1, from coordinate 317,117 downwards.
ATAGCAAGTTTTACATATTCGGCACGACATATATATATATGTAGAGAGAGAGAGAGAGAGAGAGAGAGAGACATCACAAGGTGTTAAGGGGGGGGGAGTTACCTGTCACGCACACCTGGCCCTAGAGCGTGACAGCTGATTATCTTTTTTTTTTGTTTTTGTATCTGTTCTTTGGTTGCAGAAAGCTTAAAGTGTTGCCATTGTTTGCTTGTTTGTGTTGCATGGGAGGGGTATGAGCGTATCATGACTACAGAAGCTGAGAATTTATTGGTGGGAAGCAAATTTGTTAATTTTATCACTCGTAGGGGTGACACAACGTTTTGGGCAGTGGAAGGATTGAGGTTTTATCTAAGAAAGAGGAGGATGGCTCCAGTTCTTTGGACCAAGAGCTCTTCACAAGCATCAAATCGCTTCTTGTCAATCTTAGGATATAATGTGGTAAATAATAACTTAAAATGGACATCAAAAGCACAATGTGTTGAAAGGGTCAATATAAGCGACTCTGGCACAGCAGGACAACGTAAACAGCGTCTCTGGCACAGCTGGACAACGTAAACAGCGACTCTGGCACAGCTGGACAACGTAAACAACGACTCTGGCACAGCTGGACAACGTAAACAGCGACTCTGGCACAGCAGGACAACGTAAACAGCGACTCTGGCACAGCAGGACAACGTAAACAGCGACTCTGGCACAGCTGGACAACGTAAACAGCGACTCTGGCACAGCTGGACAACGTAAACAACGACTCTGGCACAGCTGGACAACGTAAACAGCAGCTCCTGAACGTTAGCCATCAGCTGTTTCTGAAACATTCTCATATTCATTTGTAATCTCGGAGATTTTGATAAATCCGAAGAGAGAATTTTGAGAACAGTTTTCATAAACCTGGAACTTTCGAAACTCTGGAGTTGAGATAATTGAATATTACCCTCATATAGTTTCTGGTGTACCTTATATCCGTGCTGCTGTTGGTATCCTCAGACTTTATGCATGTGTCATATGTTAGGCAAAATTTTCTCTCAGCAGCGTCTAAAAGTGTCGTGTTTCTTCCCACTTCAAGATTGCCGAAGACACGCAAGCTTGGGTGAACCCTCTAAATCTCAAGGACACTCCCGATATATATATATATATATATATATATATATATATATATATATATATATATATATATATATATATATATATATATATATATATATATATATATATATATATATAAAGATTATAAAAAGATGTGTATGCTGTGATTTTAATACTGTTTCTGAACGAAGTCCATCGTGCATATGTATAAAAACAAACACATACATAAACATACATATTCAAAAACATGCATATTTATATATATTCTGCGTATATGCATTTAAAGACATTTTCCATGAAAGGTAAGGAACCACTTGGACGGAAAACTGAAGTATAGGTAGAAGTATATCCGTATATTTCGGGCTTGGTCATATTCCCTCTTCAGCATATGACTGAAGCTGACAAATACGGATCTCTTTCACACATTTTTCATTTTCCTGTTCAAGTGGCTTCTTACTTTTCAATGTCCATGATTCCTTTATCATACAACATTTCTCCATTTATTATCTTCTTTGCATTATAGTCCATATTATAGGCCTCTCAAAAAAAAAAATCATATAATTTCATATACTCACGTGGAGTAAATTTTGTTAATAAAAGTAAATATATCATTGAGGTGTATACAGATAGTGATTGATTGTTAAAACCAACTGAAGGATTTATGGAAACCGTAGCAGTAGTTGTTGTTACTGCTGCAGCAACTACTATTGTTGTTACTGCTGCAGCAACTACTATTGTTGTTACTGCTGCTGCAACTACTATTGTTGTTACTGCTGCTGCAACAACTATTGTTGTTACTGCTGCAGCAACTACTATTGTTGTTACTGCTGCAGCAACTACTATTGTTGTTACTGCTGCAGCAACTACTATTGTTGTTACTGCTGCTGCAACTACTATTGTTGTTACTGCTGCTGCAACAACTATTGTTGTTACTGCTGCAGCAACTACTATTGTTGTTACTGCTGCTGCAACAACTACTACTATTGTTGTTACTGCTGCAACAACTACTATTATTGTTACTGCTGCAGCAACTACTATTGTTGTTACTGCTGCAGCAACTATTATTGTTGTTACTGCTGCAGCAACTACTATTATTGTTACTGCTGCAACAACTACTATTGTTGTTACTGCTGCAACAACTACTATTGTTGTTACTTCTGCAGCAACTACTATTATTGTTACTGCTGCAACAACTACTATTATTGTTACTGCTGCAGCAACTACTATTATTGTTACTGCTGCAACAACTACTATTGTTGTTACTGCTGCAGCAACTACTATTATTGTTACTGCTGCAACAACTACTATTATTGTTACTGCTGCAGCAACTACTATTATTGTTACTGCTGCAGCAACTACTATTATTGTTACTGCTGCAGCAACTACTATTGTTGTTACTGCTGCAGCAACTACTATTATTGTTACTGCTGCAGCAACTACTATTATTGTTACTGCTGCAGCAACTACTATTATTGTTACTGCTGCAGCAACTACTATTGTTGTTACTGCTGCTGCAACAACTACTACTATTGTTGTTACTGCTGCAACAACATCTACTACTATTGTTGCTGCAGCAACTACTATTGTTGTTACTGCTGCTGCAACAACTACTACTATTGTTGTTACTACTGCAACAACCACTACCACTGTTGTTGCTGCTTCAACTACACTGTTGTTGCTGCTTCAACTACACTGTTGTTGCTGCTGCAACGACTACCACTGCTGTTGCTACGACTATCACTGTTGTTGCTGCTACAACGACTATCACTGTTGTTGCTGCTGCAACGACTATTGCTGTTGTTGCTGCTGCGACGAATATCACTGTTGTTGCTGCTGCAACGACTATTGCTGTTGTTGTTGCTGCGACGACTGTCACTGTTGTTTCTGCTGCAACGACTATTGCTGTTGTTGCTGCTGTGACGACTCACTGTTGTTGCTGCTACAACGACTAACACTGTTGTTGCTGCTGCAACGACTATTGCTGTTGTTGCTGCTGCGACGAATGTCACTGTTGTTGCTGCTGCAACGACTATCACTGTTGTTGTTGCTGTGACGACTGTCACTGTTGTTGCTGCTACAACGACTATCACTGTTGTTGCTGCTGCAACGACTATTGCTGTTGTTGCTGCTGCGACGAATGTCACTGTTGTTGCTGCTACAACGACTATCACTGTTGTTGCTGCTACAACGACTATCACTGTTGTTGCTGCTACAACGACTATCACTGTTGTTGTTGCTGTGACGAATGTCACTGTTGTTGCTGCTACAACGACTATCACTCTTGTTGCTACTGCGACGACTACTACTGTTGTGAATACCTTTTCTATCAGTGCTACTAATATTGCAATTGTGTATACTATTTTTGTTTCTATTCTTTCGTAAACTTATATTTCTGCTGCAAATACTACCATACCACTTATACTTCACTTACTGTTACTAATATTGCTGTTGTACTTATAAATGCCGTTTAGAGGCCCTGGACACTCTTGGTTAAATGTGTGCCGTTGTAACCATCTGGCAGAGGCAAGACAATGAGGCTAAAGACCAGGCTAAACGAAGCAGTAATAAGAAGCCTGATGTAAGTGGAGACAACGAGTGTTACCAGCTGAGATCATGAGCCATGTAGAAGAGGCTGAGATGAGCCATGTAGATGAGGCTGAGATGAGCCATGTAGATGAGGCTGAGATGAGCCATGCAGAAGAGGCTGAGATGAGCCATGTAGAAGAGGCTGAGATGAACCATGTAGAAGAGGCTGAGATGAGCCATGTAGAAGAGGCTGAGATGAGCCATGCAGAAGAGGCTGAGATGAGAGATGTAGAAGAGGCTGAGATGAGCCTCTTGCATTAATATGGTGATTCAGAACGCCGCATATAGGTTATAAATTCACTAACTACAATGAAGTCTACAAACTGTTGCTGACACCTTAGGACGGCCGTGTTAGATGCTGATAAGGAGGCTAAGAGGAGCCACTTAAGAGTGACTAACACTTCAAGATGACTATGTTAGTGATAGAGAGGCTGCTAAGATGAACCTCTTAATAGTGACTAACAACTGAAGACGGCCCCGCCTGGCGTGCACTGTGGCGCCAAAGAGATCAGTCTCGTTGTTTTCTCTGGGTCGTGTAAATATTACATGTTACATGTAGACTGTGTGTGTGTGAGAGTGCTTGAATTTCTAAGTCTCTTGTACTTACCTACTTTTGACAGCGGGTTGATTTATATCTCCTGGCCCCTCTTTAACTATAGCAGTATCGACCGATTTCACAGATTCCTGACCTCCAGAACCCGATTGTACCTAATCTTGAAACTGTGTGTATTGTTTGCCTCCACCTCTTCAATAGCTCTTTCCACTTTTGATTGAAAGAAAATACCAACTAACATCTTTGTGTTCATCTGTGTCTTTAGCTGTCATTTATGTTCCCTGACTCCTCCTTGCATCTCAAACAGACTATCCCTGTCCACTGTCTAATCTTCTGAGTATTTTGTATGTTATGATTATGTCTCCATTGGCCCTTCTGTATTCTACGGTTGTTAGGTTGAATTCTTTAAGTCTCTTTTCATAAGCTCTTCCTTCATTTCCAGTACTATTCTCCATGTTGGCGCCACACACACCAATCTGGTTTTAACATACGTTATGCATAATGTCCTAGATTATTCATTAGTGCAACGAATTATTTACATGCCACTGTATTTATATAATTTGTACGTTCCTCAAGTAATATGTTAGGTGTGATGCTTACTCCCGAGTGCATGCACTGTAGTTCCACACGTCTGACGGCAGTAGTAACATTAGAAGCAGCAACAGTAATATTAATATCAGAAGGATTACTAGTAACAGTAGTAGTATTAGTGGTAGTAGTAGTAGTAATAGTAGTAGTAGTAGTAGTAGTAGCGGTAACACTAATACTAGAAATAGTAAAAATAACATCTTATATTAAATTTTTATTTTTTTCTTATGATGATGGAGCGCACACCGCGTCTCCTACCAGCAGCTCTTCTAATATTTGCTCGCCTCTCCCAGTTTTTTCTGCCTCTGCTGCTACTCCCATTCTCTCTCTCTCTCTCTCTCTCTCTCTCTCTCTCTCTCTCTCTCTGGCACTAATGGGCTATACAAGAATTAGGTTAATGGTTCCTGCATTTATTTTACAAGCTGTTATGTTACTTCAGCTTATTTCAAAGCCTCGCCTCGGAAATTTCTTTAATAAACCTGTGTATAGATTGATGTTTTATTTAATATTAAGTAATATAAATAAACAAGGAGCAGAGTGAATTAGGAGCCATATGGGAAATGAACATTTTTATTTGGTACGTTCAGTGAGTTTCTATGATGAACGTATGTTGCAAAGACATGTTGCAGACGCGAGCCAATTGATGAATGAATGATCGCTGATGGAATTATTGTTTAGAATATTAAAATTAGAAACTGCTGATTGCTGCCCGTCTTGTGGTTTATTTCCTCTGCCTCTCACAATATTGGGCCATAGTCTCTCGCGCTAAAAGCCTTTGCTCTCTTCTTTTTTCTCCCTCAAGCAGATTTTTCTTTTACTGCCAAAAATACGATATTTAAAGAATTGAACTTTGCACAAATTTGCGGCCATATTTTCATAGTTTGAAAAGGATGGCTTTTTCAAGCTGTTTGAAAATATTTATGGGAGGAAAATAAATTAATTATGGAATCCTTGACCATATATTTAAATAAGTCACTTGAATCTGGAAAAGTTGCAAAAGAGGGAAAACTTGCGTAAGTTCATATGCTCCTGAAAATATTCAAAATCACTTAGTTAAATTATTTAGAAACTCTCAAAAAGGATGTCAGGAGAAATTATCCTGCTTAGCCACTCTATATTTGTAATAAAAAAGAAGAAAGCGAGGTAGTAGAGAAAAAAAAAAGCCTTAGATTTTCAGGATGATTTATATATATTTTTCATCAAATAAGTTTCAAAAGTAAAGACTTATGAACTGAACGAATATGTACTAAAATTATTACTTGATAATAGTTTTTAATGCAAGAAATAGGTAGTTTTTAATGAAGGTTGACGCAACAAGTGGAGTGCTACAAGGGTCAGTCTTGGGACCAGTTCTGTCACTGGCTGACAGGAATGCCACGGCTAGTGCCTTGTGCTGTACTCTATCAGTATTCACAGATGACACAAATAAAGAGCTAGGTCACAGAGCCAGCTAGAAGAAGGACTTGTAGGAACCAAAAAGAGCAGTACAGGAGGGCCCCGCTTATACAGCAGGTTAGATTCCGGGCAACTGCTGTAAAGTGAAACAACTTTTTTTTTTCACTTTCACATGTATATAAAAGACGGATAACATGTTTACACAATCATATATTAGGTGAGCAATATAGAGCTAGGCCTAAACAATGCCTATACAGTACACACATTACTTACGTTAAAATATTTTCAGTCTTAGTTTATAGTGAGTAGTGAATTTATTTATTGTAGGAAGTCTGAGTAAATGAAGAATGGGTATGATTGAAAACCGCTGTATTAGCGAAACACTGTAAAACAAAGCTCTGTAACGCGGGGCCTGCCTGCATATGCTATAACAACACTACAAAAGTAAAGAATAAAGAAAATATCAATATGAAAACAGTGTACTGAAACAGTAAAAAAAATCGCCGTTACTGATAGATCATTCCAGTTAAGTGGTTTTCGCTCTACATGATTCAGTGCTGTAGTTTTAGTGACGGTATCACTAAACCCTTATAGGTCATAGATTTGATCCGAGAAACTAAAGGATAAAAATCTCTTCAACCTCAAGGAACCTCCTTCCCCTTTAAGGAGAGACATTGACAAATTGGAAGGCGACACACAATACAAAGTTAATTGTTCGTCACTGGTTTACAGGAGTTATATTGATTCAGTATTATAAGGAAATATGTGACCTTAATGCAAATATTGTAAAATATGACTTGATACTGTTGTTTCAGAAAAATATATTTTAATAATACCTAATCAGACATGAAAAGCATTATTGGTTATATAATTATAGTCAAATGATCTCAGGCCAACGAATCAAAACACTTTATTTAATTGGCAGAATATATAAGATATACAAGAGCCACATAGTTTTCTTTTTGCACTGTTGAATTTACAGACTAAGAGTCGCTATTCCACCTTAGCTCATTGCAAACCCCAGCAGCGTTCAGGGTATATAACTAAACCCCCTCCCCTGGGTGCTACCCACAACATCCAGGTACATGATACACACACACACACACACACTCACACACACACACACACACACACCGATGGCATGGTGGCTAGCGCTCTTGCTTCACGCACGGAGGGCCCGGGTTCAATTCGGCGGGGCCGAACATTTCGAAGTGTTTCGTTACACACACACACACACATACAACAGGCCTAGTGTCTAATCGACATGTGCCTAGGAAAAAATGGTAACTAACACACACACACACACACACACACACACACACACACAACACATACAAAACACACACACACACACAACACACACACACACACACACACACACACACACACACACACACACACAACACACACACAAATCACACACAATACACACACAATACACACAACATACACACAACACACACAATACACACACAACATAGCCAGCTGTGACTTAACCCCTGTAAGCACAAATAGGTGAGTACACACACACGTCCAGGCACAGCATGGGGTGCACACACACACACACGTCCAGGCACAGCATGGGGTGCACACACACACACGTCCAGGCACAGCATGGGGTGCACACACACACGTCCAGGCACAGCATGGGGTGCACACACACAACGTCCAGGCACAGCATGGGGTGCCACACACACACACACGTCCAGGCACAGCATGGGGTGCGCACACACACACACACGTCCAGGCACAGCATGGTGCACACACACGTCCAGGCACAGCATGGGGTGCACACCACACGTCCAGGCACAGCAGGGTGACACACAACACACAGTCAGCACATGTGCCAAGTCCAGGCACAGCATGGGGTGACACACACACACACGTCCAGGCACAGCAGGTGAAATGGGGCTGGGCACAACCCTAATGGGCACATCACGTCCAGGCAAGCATGGGTGCACATAAAAGTAATTATGTGGCGATGTGAAATATAAAAAGATTTTATATTCTTGTGTGTTCAACTAACCAAGTTTAATTTAATTTCATCTGTTTTTCTTTTTGAGAAGTAATAAAATGATGGTAAAACACGCACACACGCACACACACGCACACACGCACACACGCACACACACGCACACACGCACGCACACTGCTCACGGAGCAGGGAGAGAGTTTACCTAGTAGCGAAGAGGCGGGTCCAGGAGCTGTGACTCGACACCTGCAACCCCAAATAGTTGAGTACACACACATATACATGGTTTCTCTAATTAACATATCGGATGTTTTTCACAAAGGAATACTAACTTAAAAAGGAAAACAAACACATTTATCATGAGTTGCTCCCTGACCGTCTTAGCAGCAGGGTGCTGACACGCGACGCAGAGACGCTCCAGCGAACCGCAAACTTCCCCTTCCCACTTATATTGTACTTCCCACCTGCGAAGCTCACCCAGACTAACCGGATATTACTGTGCCCACACTCCAACAACACGTTACTTCCCAACATCACCTGCCTTCCCTCTGATTTATATATATATTTATATATATATATATATATATATATATATATATATATATATATATATATATATATATATATATATGCAGTACAGTAATGAACAGGTGATCTTAACAATGCAGAACAAGCCACATGGGGATGGAAATCTTTAGCTCAAGATCTTTCTCACTCTGTGCGTCGTCAGGAGCTATGCAATGTTACAAGACTAGCAACAGATAATAGGGAAAAATTTCTATCCCCGTGTGGCTTGTTGTGCATTGTTAAGATCACCTGTTTGCGACTGGTGCTTTGAATAAACGCGGTGCTCAATCTTCCTTATAATAAAATAAACTAGGAGAAAAAATTACTAAATATTTTATTGCAGATAATAGTAATTAGCAGTGTGTTTATTGGGTGTGGCCTGTCTGCTGGCCTATATATACTCCCTCCTCCTCTCCTTTTTGTTAGTGTGACTTTGTAAATGGTCCAAGTCGGACCGAAACGTCGTGGCAAGGATATATATGTGCAGTGATACAGTGAACCAAATCTGTAGTAAGAGAAATAGTAATAAATCCCCAGTATAGCTTAAAAGATATGGTATAGCATATGGAAATATACTACAAGGATTGGCACTAGTGAAAATTGCCAGAGGTCCTGAGAAGCAGAAATAACAGATAAGTAAATTCTATAGTTATAAGAAACAAAAACAAGTGATGGTGGCACTGAGGTGCAGGGAATCACAGTATACATAATTGGAGTATAAAACCATGTGAAGTGTCTTTCTCGCTGCCACTACTAAATGTGGAAGTTTTTGCCATGGAAGTGTAAGGGGAAACTACCGGAAGCATAGGTATCGTGTGGAAATAAAGCAATGACCACAGTATTAGTTCAGTGAAAAGAAAAGGTATCTGGAATAAATATAGTGTATATCCTTGTAATAACCAGTGTACAGCACAGTGATAAACTATTAGGTATAAAATAAAAGTAAAATAAATCCAATAGTAGTGTGGCAGTGTGGGTGACCACTTGCCCTGGAGTGGTCAATGTGCCAAGCGACTTTTATAGATCTGAGTTACCACTTATAACGAATAGACTAGGATACCAGGACAGAATAAGAAAGACCTAGTGAACCCAATTGGCAGTAGAAAACACAAGGATAGTGATCTAAGAAAATGAAAGTTGTCTAAAACGGGGCATCGCATTGCAGTATAGGACTGAGTGGTGTGCTTTAGTCATACGCCTGGCAGTGCTGAAGTCAGCCACGGAGGCCTACCATACACACCCATAAAAACACCATATACACCATACCACAATATCCTGTCTAGACCAGTGTGGGGATCTCAGTGAGAATAATACATTAAAATGTATATAGGACTGATCAGAGAGGAATAAATATAGAAAGAGTTATACAGTGAGCAAACAGAAATAAATACATATTATAACAATAATATAATATAAGGTGTAGTAAGTCTCCATAATCAGTACATCCCACATATACTAATACAAATAGGATACAGGCAGGATGGCAGTACAGTATATCTGTGGGACTTGTGAAAAGGCTCTTGGGAAAAGATCTAGAATCACATGCAACCTTTGCTTTTCAAAACATCATGTCACATGTTCAAAAATTAACACAGTAACAAGAAGTGACATCCGTCTAGAAAGGTGTTTCTGGATCTGCAACAAGGATGTAGAACTATGGACAGATATCAGGAAAGCACTCAGGAGGCTAATAAACAATAAGCATGAAGAAAAAGAGGAACTATTGAATAGTCTCCCCGGTATATATAGAACTTGGGAAGATAAGAAAGGGGTAAAGTATAACACACAGAATGACCAGTCTACAACAATTGACCCAAAATAAACAGTCATCCACGGGAAAAACACAGGAGACAAAAACATTAGCTAACTCAGCCCCAGCCCCAGGACTGACCCAGACCCAGCCCCCAGCCATAGTGAACATCCGGTTTTGGTTAAGGACGCCACCACAGCCATAGCCGCTAATACAGATATAGTAGGGGAGTCCTCTTCCAGGGAAAATGTTGGCCCCATGTCATCAAAGGAGAAAAGCGCAGATAACGAGGAAAACCAAGGAGTGGAAAGAGAGGAAAAAAAACGCAGATAATTCTGCAGATCTTTGGGAAAATACAAAGTCAGTAAATATAGGCAGCCAAAACATATGCAGATTCTATGCTAAAGGTATGTGCCTTTATGGCAGAGATTGTTGGAATAAACACACCAGAAAATGTGCCAACATGTTAAGGAAAGGAAAGTGTCGGTTTAACAAAGAGTGCAGATACTTCCATCCAGTGATGTGTCAAGCTTCAACACAGTCCAGAGAATGTTATGACATGAGCTGCCCAGACCACCATATAAAGGGAACAGTACGATACAGAGAAAGAGGAAAGGGAAAATGAAAAGAACAGCAATCTTTTTAGATATAAGGAGAAACAACCAGATAAAAGAAAGAGACAAAAGGTGGAAATGGTACAGAGGGGACAGATGGGCAGAACAGTGGGACAAGACAAGACAGGCACCAGCTCATCAGGGCTGTATAAACAATCAAAGTCAGTACTGGAGAAACCAGGGTATGGGCACCAGGGGCCATACCAGGTAGGACATCACCAGTGGTACTAACCAAACACAAAGAAAGACCAAACATCCCAAATGGTAACTCCTGCTTCATATTTGCAAATATTCAGGGTCTGAAATCAAATAAAAATGACAAAGTTAGTTATGTTAGTGGACTCCTATCAGAAGCAAATGCCATGTTTGGAGCATTTACAGAAACACATACAAGGGATGTTTTGGACGGAGAGATTCAGATAGAAAACTATAACATGTATAGATGTGATAGAATTAATAGGTCACAGGGAGGAGTAGGACTCTATATAAAGATACTCTCTGTTGCACAGAAGTTTTGAACGCTACGAATGATATAGTAGAAATCCTCGGCATTAAAGTGGAAAATAAGAATCTAGTAATTATCCTAGTATACAAACCACCATCAGCAACTGCGGAGGAATTCACAGAGCAGTTAAAGAAGATAGATAGCTATCTGGATAGGCTAGAGAATCCCACCCCAAACATTTTAATCCTTGGAGATTTTAATCTCCCTCATGTAAAATGGAAGATGAGGCACCATAATGTTATACCAGAAATAACTCCTGGAAGCACCCTGGCTCAACAGGCACATACCAGGGAACTAATGAGGCTTTGTGAAAAGTACTCACTAAACCAACAGATAATTGATCCCACTAGAAATGAAAATACCCTGGATTTGATATTCACAAACAACGAGGAATTAATCAGAGACATAACAGTTACAAAAACAATATACTCTGATCATAACATCATAGAAGTTCAAACTAGTATTAACTCAGGGTTAGGGAACTGCGACACTAATGTTAGAGACGGAATGTTCAGTAAGTTTAATTTTAATAATCATAGAATTGACTGGGAAAAATAAACCAAGAGCTATCAGACATATCATGGGAATCAGACATGAGCACCCTAAATCCCCACCAGTGCCTAGAGAAGCTGAATACAGAAGCATACAAGGTATGTATGAAACACGTACCATTGAGGAAACCCCGAAGAAGATCAGATATAGAGAGAGAGCGTAGGAGATGGTACAGGAGAAGAAAACGGGTTACTGAATTGCTGAAAAACACAGTTATGTTGCAACAGAAGAGAGATAGCCTTAACCGAGAGATCACGGAATTAGAGCAAAAACTTAAGATGTCATACCTGACAGAAGAAGTACAAAGGGAACAAAGAGCCATACAGGATATTGCAAGAAACCCAAAATATTTCTACTCCTATGCAAAATCCAAGCTAAGAACTACCTGTAGAATTGGACCATTATTGAGAGGAGATTCGTATACGGACGATGAACAGGAAATGAGTGAAATTCTAAAAGAACAGTATGAGTCAGTGTTCAGCAACCCACTAAATGACAGCAAGGTAGAAAATGCAGAAATATTTTTCACTCCAGCAGAAGGCTGCGCAGACCACCTAACCGACATTAGTACAAATCCCATAGATTTCGAAAAAGAAATGGCCAACATGCCCACTCACTCAGCACCTGGACCAGATTCATGGAATGCTTTATTTATAAAGCACAACCAACATAACCCGAACCAGCATGGCTTTAGAGCGGGTCGATCATGCCTGTCACAGCTGCTGAACCATTATGACAGAATTACGGAGGCATTGGAGGACGACCAAAACGCAGATGTGATTTACACAGATTTTGCAAAGGCGTTTGACAAATGCGATCATGGAGGATAGCGCACAAAATGAGGGCCATAGGCATTACGGGGAAGGTAGGCAGATGGATTTTGAGTTCCTAACACAAAGAACACAAAAAGTAGTAGTGAACAGGGCAAGATCCAGCATCAGCGAGGTCAAAGCTCAGTGCCCCAAGGCACTGTCCTGGCACCTCTGCTGTTTCTCATCCTCATAGCAGACATAGATAAAAACACCCAGCACACTTTTGTATCATCATTTGCAGATGACACTAAAATAAGCATGAAAGTCACTACGGTAGAGGACACTGAAAAATTACAGGAGGACATAAGCAGGGTCTTCCAATGGGCAGTGGAGAACAACATGACGTTCAATGGTGATAAGTTTCAGCTGCTTAGGTATGGAAAAATGAAGAACTCAAAAGGAACACTATATACAAAACGCAAGAGGGTCACCACATAGAACGAAAGGAACACGTAAAGGACTTGGGAATAATTATGTCTGCTGATCTGTCGTTTAAAGACCATAACAAGACAAAGATCACAACAGCCAGGAAGATGACGGGGTGGGTATTGAGAACTTTCAAAACAAGGGAAATAATGCCGATGGTGACACTATTCAAATCGCTAGTGCTCCCTCACTTAGAATACTGCTCAGTGCTGACGGCCCCGTTCAGGGCAGGAGAAATAGCAGAGCTGGAACAAATCCAGAGATCGTTTACGGCTCACATTGAGCCATTGAAACATCTAAATTATTGGGAACGCCTTCAAGTCTTGAACATGTACTCATTGGAGCGGAGGAGAGAGATACATGATAATATATACATGGAAAGTACTTGAGGGCCTGGTCCCAAATCTGCACACTGCCATAACAACATACTGGAGTGAGAGATATGGGAGAAAGTGTAAAATAAACCCAGTGAGGAGCAGGGGTGCGGTGGGGACAATACGGGAGCACTGTATTAACATCCGGGGTCCCAGACTATTCAACATCTTACCAGAAGATATCCGAAACACGGCTGGAACCAGTGTAGAAGCCTTCAAGAGGAAACTGGACAAATATCTTCACCAGATGCCAGATCAACCAGGCTGTGATGGATATGTGGGGCAGCGGGCCTCCAGCAGCAACAGCCTGGTTGACCAGGCAAGCACCAGACGAGCCTGGCCCATGGCCGGGCTCAGAGAGTAGATACTCTCGAAACTCTTCAAAGGTATATCAAAGGTAAAGGTATGTGCGGGTTATTTGTGTATTGTTCCAGTCACGGTATTGTGCCTTTTTTTGTTATAAATAGAGGTCATCAGATCCATGTAGGAAACTAGAGCATATCTCCATGCTTCGATTGTTTGATCTCTAAACCACCTGGGACTCGCCTACTTGCTCTAGTGGCCCCTGCTCACATGTAACCACGTCTATAACTGCTGAATCCCTCCACTTCTTTCTCTGGTTCCACTGTTAAAGGTTTCGTTCTCATGTCTCCATATTAGATGAAGCACCTGGTGCGTGAAGCGTCTTTAATGATTCTCAGGTGTTGTGTCTTATTCATTTAAACACATTGATAAGATAATAGCTGAGAGAACAAATGGCTTGCTGATTTGGAGTTAACTAGTAGACAGCCATTAGTGAAAAAACCCTGATGTGGTATTTAAAGATAATGAATCTGTTATAAAGTGGCACTGTTATAGTTGTTGTTTGCTGATGATACAGTGCAACTGAGATGCTTCTGCAAAAACAAAATCCTGCATGGGTTATTGAAGGAGTTTGTAAAGCCGAGTAAAGGCAAGAAGCGTTAAGTAAATGAAGGGAAGAGTGAAGTGATGAGAATAAGATAAAGTTTAATGAAGTGTCGGAGATGACAGTAAAAGACATGAGTATGAAGTGAATGTGTTTACATACTTGGAAGTGCAAGTAGAAGAAAAATGTGTCCGAGGGAAAAATACATCACACCCACAATAACAACTAACCATCTGACATTAATAAAAATACTCGCATGAACGACAACATAAAAAAACAATATCTGGTATTAAAAAAAACAATCCTCACATGAACGACAAGCACCAAAACCAGCAGCTGACCACCTGTAGCACCACACCTGCATCACCACCCCTCCACCATCATCACACCTGCATCACCACCCCTCCACCACCATCACACCTGCATCACCACCCCTCCACCACCATCACACCTGCATCACCACCCCTCCACCACCATCACACCTGCATCACCACCCCTCCACCACCATCACACCTGCATCACCACCCCTCCACCACCATCACACCTGCATCACCACCCCTCCACCACCATCACACCTGCATCACCACCCTCCACCACCATCACACCTGCATCACCACCCCTCCACCACCATCACACCTGCATCACCACCCTCCACCACCATCACACCTGCATCACCACCCCTCCACCACCATCACACCTGCATCACCACCCCTCCACCACCATCACACCTGCATCACCACCCCTCCACCACACCTTCACAGCCAATAACGACCATTAAGGGAGTCATTGCACAACTCCAGAAGCTTGCAACAACCGTCAGTGAATTGCCCTAAACCACCGGGACAGTACATCAAGCGCTCGTTATTTCAGTCACAACTATGCTCCCTAACTACCCATCAGCCACCAGTGTCCAGATTGCAGTATAACCACCTCGTTACGGCCAGTCTGACTGCCAGTTATCGCCAAAATAAAACATGGACCAGCGCTTTACCACGTGCAGCTTCGAACTATAGTAAGAGAGGGGGGAGGGCAAATGTTTGTGTGTGTTCCGAAAAGGTTTGCCTACACTATGCTAATTATCGAGATCCTAATGTCGGTGCCGGATCAGCCGGGCTGTGGTTCGTACGTTTGACTACGTGCGGCCAGCAGTAACAGCCTGGTTGAACATGCCCTGATCCACAGGGAGGCCTTGGTCGTGGACCGGGCCGCGGGGGTGTTAACTACGCTCCAGGTAGACTCCAGGCAGTACAAAGTAGCCTTCTTCAGTCGAACACATCAGTCGATTCAACGTATATTTTAATTTTGTCCTGTATGTTCTGACCTCAAGCGATTTTTTATACTCAATGCACCACGCAGAAACATGCGGGTATATACAGAAAATATACAGAAGAGGCCTGGTCATAGACCGGGCCGCGGGGACGTCGATCCCCGGAATGCCCTCCAGGTAGAAGAATGGATGGGGAATCGAACCGGTGTCCTTAAAACAGCAGACTCAATCTTCTGTTTATTATAAATCGTACATCACGACTATATATATATATATATATATATATATATATATATATATATATATATATATATATATATATATATATATATATATATATATATATATATATACTATATATATTGTATGTATGTGTGTATGTATTTAATTTGGTGAGGCTGATAACAAAAATCAGTGTTCGGGTGGAGGAATAATTGTTTGCGTTATTCTGTATCACACATTATTTAGGAAAGTATTTGTAATTAAAGTGGCGGCAGGAAACATTTGCTGCCGCACCGACAATAACAGGCTGGGAATTTAGCCCACAACTCTTACACAAGCACAGAATTTAATAATTAAATAACCAGCTCAACTAACTGGATGTGTTTGGGCCGCTGCGTCATGTGAGGAAGGTATCCCGGTGTTCCATCAACCGGTTCTCTCTATTTCAACCCCTCAAGGGAAGTTCCTTGACGCTGGTCAGGGGCTCTTGATCTAGGGAATTGGATCTGTGCTCCAGTTCCCTGAATTGAGTCTGAATACCTTCCATTCCCCACCCCTTTCCTACAGGCCCTGTATAATCCCTACGGTGCAACATCTGGGTATCTTTATTGTAGACGTTTCGCCCTCCAGTGGCTTTATCAGTACACTACAAGGACGTAATGTGGAGTATGTAGAACTATTACCATGTAAAAAAGGTGAGGTAATCAGTCGCTCAACTTTGGAGATAGTGAAGGGCATCGTAGCCTTGAAGAATCTGACGCATAGGCATTAAGATTGTCGCAACATCAAACCAGTTCTAACCTTTCCCTAAGATACGACACCTTGCAGAGTTAAGTCAGTCAGAAGAGGAATTCTGTAGTTATTGCACACAAAATTAGCAAAGTTACCGTTACGTAGTGGCCGAAGAATCGAGCGTTTCACTTCTTGTCCTACATGACCAACAAGGATTTAGCGCTGAGATTGTCGTTGTCAGTGTTTTACCAACGCTTAATTGACAGTCAAGAGAAGATCTAACCTTGAAAACTTTTACTGGCTTCTGCGCACTATGACATTATTGAATACATCCTTCAGATGGAAGTCATATTTGCTTTATATTGTTCTGATATTCCTTGTACAGACTGAGCTGAAGTTAATGGAAGAGTTGTTTGAACGGAGTGGTGATAAAGGTTGTTTACAGTGACGAGTCAGTGAAACTTATGGTAGCAAGGAGACGTGATGGTGTGAATGATGAGTGAATATCTCATAACAGCAGGGAGACATGATGAGTGAATAACTCATAACAGCAGGGAGACATGATGAGTGAATAACTCATAACAGCAGGGAGACATGTTGAGTGAATAACTCATAACAGCAGGGAGACATGTTGAGTGAATAACTCATAACAGCAGGGAGACATGTTGAGTGAATATCTCATAACAGCAGGGAGACATGTTGAGTGAATATCTCATAACAGCAGGGAGACATGTTGAGTGAATAACTCATAACAGCAGGGAAACATGTTGAGTGAATAACTCATAACAGCAGGGAGACATGTTGAGTGAATAACTCATAACAGCAAGGAAACATGTTGAGTGAATATCTCATAACAGCAGGGAGACATGTTGAGTGAATAACTCATAACAGCAGGGAGACATGTTGGGTGAATATCTCATAACAGCAGGGAAACATGTTAAGTGAATAACTCATAACAGCAGGGAGACATGTTGAGTGAATATCTCATAACAGCAGGGAGACATGTTGAGTGAATAACTCATAACAGCAGGGAGACATGTTGAATGAATAACTCATAACAGCAGGGAGACATGTTGAGTGAATATCTCATAACAGCACGGAGACATGTTGAGTGAATATCTCATAACAGCAGGGAAACATGTTGAGTGAATAACTCATAACAGCAGGGAGACATGTTGAGTGAATATCTCATAACAGCAGGGAAACATGTTGAGTGAATATCTCATAACAGCAGGGAGACATGTTGAGTGAATAACTCATAACAGCAGGGAGACATGTTGGGTGAATATCTCATAACAGCAGGGAAACATGTTAAGTGAATAACTCATAACAGCAGGGAGACATGTTGAGTGAATAACTCATAACAGCAGGGAGACATGTTGAGTGAATATCTCATAACAGCAGGGAGACATGTTGAGTGAATAACTCATAACAGCAGGGAGACATGTTGAGTGAATATCTCATAACAGCAGGGATACATGTTGAGTGAATAACTCATAACAGCAGGGAAACATGTTGAGTGAATAACTCATAACAGCAGGGAGACATGTTGAGTGAATAACTCATAACAGCAGGGAGACATGTTGAGTGAATAACTCATAACAGCAGGGAAACATGTTGAGTGAATAACTCATAACAGCAGGGAGACATGTTGAGTGAATAACTCATAACAGCAGGGAGACATGTTGAGTGAATATCTCATAACAGCAGGGAGACATGTTGAGTGAATAACTCATAACAGCAGGGAAACATGATGAGTGAATAACTCATAACAGCAGGGAAACATGATGAGTGAATAACTCATAACAGCAGGGAGACATGTTGAGTGAATAACTCATAACAGCAGGGAAATATGATGAGTGAATATCTCATAACAGCAGGGAAACATGTTGAGTGAATAACTCATAACAGCAGGGAGACATGTTGAGTGAATAACTCATAACAGCAGGGAAACATGATGAGTGAATGACTCATAACAGCTGGGAGACATGTTAATTTTTCCCCTATAATCTACCTTGTCCATAATTACTATCGCATTTGCTTTGTCTGCTTTCGTAAGGTGAAGTCCAGGATCTTTCCTTAATTCATGGTATAACTTAACAAATATTTGAGGACAATTGGGCAGAACCTTGGTGCCGGTGAAGGACTCAATGACTCTTGTTTCAGGAAATTGGAGCTACTCTCCACTTCATCGGATCAGACATAACTACCTTCCACACACCAAGTGCTTAATGACACCTCTGGTCTCAATAGACACAGTGTTCAAGAGAGTGACCATAAGGCTGGCCATATGTTTGACATTTAGTTTGATCATCTGTGTGTCCACCAAACTGCCAGAAATACTTTTAGCCAAGCTTAAACCTGACTACTACAATATCGGTCAGTATATTCACATTGCAATTTGCTCCATAAACTTCCTTATATATATATATATATATATATATATATATATATATATATATATATATATATATATATATATATATATATATATATATATATATATATATATACTGGGCTTCTACAATGAGCATGTTGGTAGAGTCTTTATATGAGTCAAGTGTCTTCAGTGATGTCATAGAATCGGTAATAATCACGGAGTCAAGCTCAGTGCCATACGTTAATTTTAGTGCCATTAGGATGACGAACAATTCACTTTGTAGTCAGAGGTGAAGGAAGGCTGGAACAGTGGTTATCAGCAGGTCCTGAGTGATGTAATGAACACATAGTTGTGTGCCAGCTGGGACAACATCCAACTCTCCCTCCTACACATGACAGGGATGGACAACTTCCCCGGCCTGCCACACTTTGTATTGAGCTGTACATCAGCTGTTGTGAACCCTGTGAGGGAAACACGTGTGTGTGTTTGTTTGTGCTGTGTGTGTGTGTATTTGTGTCTGTCTGTGTGTGTGTGTGTGTGTTCGTATTTGTATGTCTGTGTGTGCTCCCCCTCTATATTATTGCAGGAGTCAAGTCTTAGCTCCTTACTCTGCCTCTCAACTTGGCACTTGCTACATTCACTCCCTCCTAGCCTCATGGCCCTCGTCTCACCTGCTGTTAAAACCATGTATGAAGGCTGCCTCCACCACCTCTTCATGGAGATTATCTCTAACTTCCAGCTGCGTTCCCCGAGTACCTGTCCCTCTCCTCTTAAATATCCTCTCTTTTTCTACCCTATCAGTTCGTTTGAGAATTTTGTATGTTACCATGACTTCCCTAGTTCTTGTTCTCCAGTGTTAGATTCAATTCCTTTAGTCTCTCCTCGTGGCTCATGCTCCTTGACTCCTGAGCAATCATCCAGTTTCTTAACTACTTTGTATGTGTGTAAGTTATTTGTCAGAGGCACTTGTCGATAGATATTTGGGCAGGGAGAGAGAGAGAGAGAGAGATTGCGTGTTGTGTGTGTATATAATATATATATATATATATATATATATATATATATATATATATATATATATATATGTATATATATATATATATATATATATACATATATATACGTTCATGCGTGCCCGTGCATGCATGTACAGACTAGCTCACTCTCCTGGGCTCCTTTTCTTAAGTTTAGATTAACTGATGTGAACTACCTTTACCGTGGTTATATTTCAGCCTCTGTGTGAGAAGTTATCTTCTTTATCAGTGTCCAGCTCCTTCCACTTTACTGCTCTAAACACCAGAAATTGTTTCTGACGTCCCTGACACTGTTAAGTGTGCTGCGCCACCACCACGACTACCACCAATGCCTTTACCACCACTACCCCTACTACTACCATCACCACCACTATCCCTACCACATCCACCACCATTACTACAACCACCATCATAGAGGTGTGTGGAGGACGGGTGTGAGTGGAGGTGATGCAGAGGCTGGTCTGGTGACCACCACCTCCAGTCGCCTCTCCGGCACACACCACCACTCAAGGACATCTTAAATAAAGTTAACTCTGAAATTGGTAATTGGAGTGGGAGTGTCTGGGAGGAGGCGGGGGTTGGACCACCAAGGCTTATGCAACCAGTTTTCTGGGAAGAAGGAGTGAGGGAAAGAAAGGGAAGAAAGATTAAGGGAAACAACGTGAATAATAATAATAGTAATAATCATATACACGGATCCCTTTTACCAAACACACAGACTCCAGCGGAACTGGAGTTTCTTACACACAACTGGCATGCATTTTTACACAGGATATGACATTCCAGCAGGACTGTACTTTTCTGACACATTTTTCTCCTGTTTGTTACTCACAACTGTTTGCTAGCAGACATATACCCCCGTGCAGGGGAGTCGAACACGGGACCTTCCTATTGTTAAGTCCAAAGTTTTCGCCATTGAGCTACGTGCCACCCCCGGGAAGATAAAATGAAGGAGAGAAGGAGGCAGAAAAGTGAGGGAGAGGAAGAGTGACGAGAAATATGTCAAGAAGGAATAACTTTATTGAGACAGAGAGTGAGTGATAAAACTTTATTCTGCTTTATATATCTCCAAGTGAGTGTCTTTACGGCTTCAAAAAAGGGAGCCGTGCGGCAGGTGTATATATATATATATATATATATATATATATATATATATATATATATATATATATATATATATATATATATAGAGGTGGACCCCATCTTATATTTAAAATATATATATATATATATATATATATATATATATATATATATATATATATATGACACACACATAGTTAAGATTGTATCGTTGAGCCAAGACGTAGTATAATGAGGGAAGACTGGTGAAGGTTAAGGTGAACACTGAGTCGCTTGATTGCGACTGTGGCAGCCATGAACAAGATCCTCTTGATGTACTCCAGGAGATTCGTCCTCATAAGCTTGGACTGTAAATGGGATGTTAATTTCGTCTAATGCTACGTCTAATGAGGCTTGGTTCAGAGTAATATCATCCAGTGTGGCACTTTCCAGGTTAAGTGCTTTCCAACTAGGAATGTGCCTCGCTGTTACGAATGATGAGGCCTTAGCACATGTCTCGTAGCTAAAGTAAGCAAAAGTGTTTAATATATTGTAAATATAAATATATATATATATATATATATATATATATATATATATATATATATATATATATATATATATATATATATATATGCATTTTTCTTTGAGAATCGGCTGCGAATAAGAGCTGGTATACTGTTATTGTTACTTAGTCAAATTATATTATTTGTGTACTTGAAATTTTTTGTTCGTTCAGTTCAGCTGACTTCGTATATGTTAGAACATGAAGATGCATTCGTCAGTCAAATGTTCTTCCTACCTGATGTTTCATTTCTCAGTGCAACAAGTGCTTAATACACCTGCTGACCTCACACACCTACCCTTCGATACCTATTTTTATTCCCTAACCAATCTCCCCTCTTTTTCCTCCCAAATACTATCCAGTGACGGCAAAATTCGATCGACTTTCCGCTTGTCAGAGGCTCGTTGCTGTGCCTTCCGTCTTGGCGAGGAGCGGTTATTGCTTCCTGGACACCCTAACTGTGGCCAAGGTCGCCGCTGTGGACGGGACGTAGACTGTAATTGGCAGCAGAGAAAGTTTGCTCACATATTTTAGACTTTTTCATATACGAAGGATGAGGTGAAGAGCAGAGATGTAGTAGTAAACGTAAACTGAAGGAGAAGGCGTATAGTAGCAGTAGTAGTAGTAGTGGTAGTGGTGGTGGTAGTAGTGGTGGTGGTGGTAGCAGCAGTAGTAGTGGTGGTAGCAGCAGTAGTAGTGGTTATAGCAGTAGTGGTAGTAATGGTGGTGGTGGTAGTAGTGGTGATGGTAGTAGTAGTTGTTATAATAGTAGAAATAAAAGAAAAGAAGGAGGACGGAATAAAGACGAATAAGAGAACAAAGAACAATAATAAAGCGACAAGATGACACGTTGGGAGTAAAAGAGGTAAGGAAGGGGGAGAAAGAGAAGCAGTAAAGAAAGTGGTGAAGGGCAGCTAGACAGTGCAAGGCCTCCAGCCATCACTGTGGAATAAGATGACTCAAGAGTCAATATCTGTCTTGGGATGTTGTCTCAGTCCTGACACACGCAAAACTTTCCCCATAGGCGACACATAATCTACTCACTCGACATTTGCAAGGTTCAGCCGCCTCCACATATTGACTCTCAGTGACAAGTGGTATATCCACACAGTAATACAGGAAGAACTGGTGTGCAAAAATGTCAAAGTTTTGCCCTTGCCATCAGATATGAGCAAAGCGGATTGGTGGCGTGGAGTCCATTGCACTCAGATGGACACGAGACGCAGGAAGGTTTCAGCCCCTCTTCAGAATACACCGTTCATCATCTAATGTATTTACTTACGTCATTTTCTGAACGATATATACCGATAGCCAGATTTAATATTAGCTATTTTATATTAAGTTTCGTTACTGCGCTTTAACCCAATGGTTCATTATTTAAGGTAACGCCAACTATCGCAGTTTGCCCTCATCTCCATGCTCCCCCTTCCCCCTCCTTCTTGCATATAAAATTCTAAATCAAAATTAAAAAGTCCTCTTTATTTAAATAGAAAAAACTGAGAAACTAGTTTTTATTCTTAACTTTATTATTTTTAAATATTCAAAAGTATTTAAGGAGCAAATCACAGGCCAGCAGGCCTACTGCAGTACTCCTTTTTTTGTTTTTATGTTCTTTTACATATTCCTTAGTTTTGCTCTGGGTTTGTTCCTCCTGCCTGGAAATTACTCTCTCCTACCCGGTTAAGAACCAACGCCTTAACACACTGTCTAAAACATAAGTGTAGTTAACAACTATAATCAAATTACAGATTCACGAAATCGTAATGACACGATTGCAAATAAATTACAGTATATAAACATGATGACAACGTTTGGCAGCGGGGAGACACCAGAGTCGTTTAATTGGCTAGAAACTATACGTTCGTTATATACAGACTGGCTGTGTGTTGCACGTCTCTGATACGTTGTCGAAGCTGTTGTCACTACCACATACTCTATATTAGAATTTTAACGAGGTCACAAGAATATTTTGTTAGGCTATTCTTTATTTTTTTTGGAATTTACTGTTAAAAGAACATAATTTCAAGTCTTAACTTTTGTATTTGTTCCTTTATTATAGTGTGATAGTTCAGAGTTTCCTTACCAGACTCAGTGAATAAATCGTTTAAAAAACCGACAAGTTGATAAATGAGACAATTATGCAGTATTTGGGTATCTTTATAAGATACCCAAATGTTTCATAATTGTCTCACTGCCCAGACTCTGCATCATTAATAAACATGACAGTTACTTGCCGCTCTTACATTCATTGACAAAAACTTTCTAAAAAGAAAAAGTCTTGAAGTGTATTAAAGCTTAATCACAACCTTCTCAAGTTCTGGTTACTATGAAGACTTATGGAAGAGCAAAGCCTTTTAATATGTTGCCCTGCTGTGTGTTTGTAGTACCCTGCTTGTCGCCATTTTGCTTTACAATCGTTCTTATCACATTCTTGAGATGGTGAAAGATAGATTATTATACTGAGGCACCTCTGAACGTCACTATAACTTTATCTATTTTAATAAAACTGTCTTGGTAGCCACGAGATAGTTTGCAGAATAAGTAAATCCTTCAGAATCTATTACTCTTTCGACAGGGGATAGACCTGATAGAAGCGAAGGGCATATAATGCAAAGAATTAAGATGTATATATATATGGTATACAATACTGACAAGATAAAGAATCAGACATATTCTTTATCAAAGAATTAAGAGCTTCCCTTACCCTCCCTAATATCAAACGTGATTACCTGCCATTCTCCAGAAACTCGAAGTCACTTCCCATGGAGTTGTGGGTATTTTCGATGATTGTACTTAATCTGTCATGCAAAATAGCTGAGAGCTCCTGGCAGATTATACATTGTCTGTGTCTGCTAGGAATCAAATCTGAATCTCAGTCCACAGTCTCTGTATAATCCTAGAGGGTTTAGCGCTTCCCCCCAGATTAAATAAACTCCATTCCTCAGGCGCTGTGTGGCCTGCGGAGATTTAGCGCTTTTTTTTATAAGCTTTAACAACATTCAGCTCACGTAAAAGCCGAGAACAGAGCCGGTAAGGGGGACGAGGATCTACGAGGTAGGAGCTAGGTTAGGAAGTAGGGACAAAGAGCAAAGCTAGAGGGGCTAAGAGTATGCAACTAGAGACTAGTGTGGAGAGAAAGAGAGAGAGAGAGAGAGAGGTGAAGAACAAATATCGTTTCCTCGACTTTTGTCGCTAGGAGTTATTCAGAAGACAATTTCCTCAAATTTCCGGTCAATAGACTACAAGTAGAAATTCTCTTAAGCTCTGGAGACGCTCTTGTTGCCCGGAGAATTTTTCTGTCCCATTCTTCTCCCTGTCTCTCTCCTCACACATGAGGTCAGACGCATTTGCCAGTTTGCTGAAATGATAATTGAAAAACACTGGATGTATTTCGGTCGCTGGCCGATCCGAAATAGGTATTCCTGTGTTCCATAAGCCCAGCCGCTCAAAAACAATAATGCAGGACTGTCATAAAAATTATAATGCAGCAAAATATAAAAAAATTATGTATGCATGTTTGTGTGTATGCTTGTACATGTATATGCTTTTGCGTATTCATACATGTATATGTGTCTGCATATGTATGCATTCATGAATGCACACTTTATGTATGAATATGTATTTCACTCTCCATCATCGAATTAAGAGGCATTTTTTTTTTTTTTTAAGGTTTGAAGGTCCAGCACCCTGTGGTTTAGCGCTTCTTTTTATAATAATAATAATAATAATAATAATAATAATAATAATAATAATGAAGGTCCACCACTGAGGGTTTTGGAAGTTATCCTAGCCATGCCAGCATGCTGAGAATAGGTTCAACAACTTTGGTCATAGGGCACGTGAACATGTCACTTGTTCCAAGAATCTAGTCCTCGTTACCGTACACAAGCGTTGAAAATTTGAAGCCGATTGGATGAAGAGTTCTCGAGTTATGAGCGAAATAAACACGAAAAAGTGGAGGGGAAAAAATTCAAGTAACCTTACCTAGGTTAGGTAAGGTTTGTCAGGAAACAAAACAAGTATTTCTTGATGCTGGTCTTAGTCATATGATGACCCACAGCTGGAGCTTTTTGGTCATCTGACCCAGGCCTTCCGCCGGCTTATCCGTCCACCCCTTTAAAAATTATGGTTATTATTATAACCATTTTTTCGAGGTTCCCCTTCGAGGACACCTAATAACGACTCAGGCGGTCGTATTCACCCTCTGTTCACACCATCACCGCCTATGGCGCTTATGGCTAATTGTCTGCTTTAATAGTGGTATGTGAACAAAGAAAACACCAATTCAAAACTTTTAAATGAAATTACAATAAAATTTGAATTATATGTTAATTAAACAAAAAATATATACAAATTAATGGGGTTATAATTATAACCTTAAGGGGTGGATCGGTAAGCCAGTGGAAGGTCTCCATCTGATGACCACCATATCTCCATACGGAGATACGGTGCTACCGAATAAAGTGTTTCATCAATGTTGTTTTAATAAAGCTCATTAATCATGAAAGCTCATTAATCATGAAAACTCATTAATCATGACCTATAAAGCTCATTAATCATTATTTGATAAAGCTCATTAATCATGACTTGATAAAGCTCATTAATCATGACTTGATAAAGCTCATTAATCATGACTTGATAAAGCTCATTAATCATGACTTGATAAAGCTCATTAATCATGACTTGATAAAGCTCATTAATCATGACTTGATAAAGATCATTAATCATGACTTGATAAAGCTCATTAATCATGACTTGATAAAGCTCATTAATCATGACTTGATAAAGCTCATTAATCATGACTTGATAAAGCTCATTAATCATGACTTGATAAAGCCATACACGGATCGAAAGGTTTTCCCAGTAAAGTTATGAGAGTGTCTTCACTTGCTTCTGCCAGTAGAAAGATAAGCATCCATCCTGCTCTGAGACCGGGCCGCGGGGGCGATGACCCCTATAATCGACTCCATTTACCTGTGTATTCCTGCTGACCATTATTCAGAGGCCCATATAAGGGAACTAGGCCCAGTGCTTCACTCAGTAATATGCACTACATTATACTGGACTGATCACATCTTGATTTCATTACTATAACTGCTGCCTCTGTATTTGACTGAAGAAGCCTACTGTGTAGGCGATACGTTTCCTCAGTAAATTCCCAACTGTTGCACTTGTGTCTTAATAGTCAACTTGTCGGTATTTCATATCATTTTCAATATTACTTGCTCTTTATTTTGCCGCGGCTGGGTTCACTCTCGTGACTTCGAGAGCCAGAGAGTTAAAGAGGGAGAGTGAGAGAGTACGAGGGTTTGAAAGAGGGTCAGTGATCTAGGCCAGACACAATAAAGTGTGCGCACTTATTCTTATTGCTGACCATCATAGCTTCGTTGAACTCTGAAAAATGCTGCTTTCAATTAAGGGCAGAGATGGAAGAGGTGAAGAGGGAAGCGCAATATTCCAGGGAGGGGAATTAGAAGCCAACAATCTTCCACTGCCATGGACTCCTAACAGTCAACGCCGCCTCTCTTTTGTTCATTTACTCGCTTATTTTGTGGCATTCCTCCGGAAAAAGAAATTATGTTGGTTATTGCTCTTATAAGTTTTGTCCATAACAGTTATTATGTCTGGTTTAGCCTCTGCCTCTCTGTCGTATAATTCACTACTCTTGTTTATAATTCCATCTTGATTCGTGTACCACATTTTTACCCTCCTCCCTGTGTGTTGTTGTTGTTGGTGTTGCCCTTTGCTACATAATCATTATTAAAACATAAAACAGTAATGATAATAATATTAATAGTTACAACAATAATTATGGTGACCCGTAGCTCGATCGCTAGTGCACTCAGCTAACATACTGAAGTCCGGGAATCGATCCCCGGTATGGGTGGAAAACAGTAGGATGTGTTTCCATAGATCACCTGCTGTCCAATGTTTACCCATCAGTAAAGTGGGTACCTGGGTGTTAGTCAACCTATGTGGGTCGCATCCTGGGGACAAATTGACCTAATTTGCCCGAAATACTCTGCATAACAAGGGACTTTCTATATAGTAGTATGTCATTGATGTCAGCTATGGTCTGTATACCTTGTACATGTACTTCTTAAAATAAAGAATATTATTATATTATTAATAATAACTATAACAATAATAATTAATAATATAATAATTATTAATAATAACTAACAATACTATTATTTTTATTTTTATTTTCTATAATTATATTAATATGCATAAGTTGTAGTACTGAAAATTAATTTAAATGTTTATGTTTGCAGAGCAGTTAAGATATGAGGTCACAGACCCGAGGCCTGGTCTCAGACCCGAGGCCTGGTCACAGACCCGAGGCCTGGTCACAGACCCGAGGCCTGGTCTCAGACCCGAGGCCTGGTCTCAGACCCGAGGCCTGGTCACAGACCCGAGGCCTGGTCACAGACCCGAGGCCTGGTCACAGACCCGAGGCCTGGTCACAGACCCGAGGCCTGGTCACAGACCCGAGGCCTGGTCTCAGACCCGAGGCCTGGTCTCAGACCCGAGGCCTGGTCACAGACCGGACCGCGGGGGCGTTCATCCTCGAAACCTACTCCAGGTATAAACTCAAGATAAATCATAAAAAATGACTGTCAATGAATAAACTGAAGAATGAACGGGGATTCGACCCGTGGTCCTGAGACGTAGCTTGTCCAGCACTGTACCACTGGGCTGCCACTTCTCTACAACAGTGGTTTTCAATCTTTTTTGAAGTCAAGCCACTCTTATATAGAAAAAAAAAAAATAAGGGAGCTTTTACCAAAAGGTAAAATTTTAATGATGCAAGGCAAATGGCAATGAAATTTTTTTTTCTACTTTAATTGAGAAATGAAATGATCATAAAGATTTATTTCAATTTCCCAGCACATAATATGTGTTTAGCAACATAAAGGAAACTACATAATTTACTTTATTGATCTGTTTATGAAAGGAATATGAAGAGCAAAAATATAACGTTTATTGTAGAATTATAATTTTTCAGTATAAAAAATTAAAAGTTTTATAGTTATCGATGAGGTCATTTTAATAATTAAAGAAATAAATGTTCAATAATTTGCATGTGATTGTTTTCCCATGGAAAATAACTCGATATACAGAGTAATGAATGTTAGACGCAAGCGGAGACTGTTTTTAACCCACGAAATAGTAGTGACACGATTACAAACAAACCATACCACGGGTGGGGCTTGAACCCGCGGTCAGAGAGTCGTAAAACTCCAGACCGACGCGTTAGCCACTGGGCTAGCTGGCTACAATAAGATTCATCCAATTGCATTTGTGGTCAGTGGTGCCTATGCTATCCTTCCTATGGTGTATAAATATACCTAGTTGGATGAATCTTATTGTAGCCAGCTGGCCCAGTGGCTGACGCGTCTTTCTGGAGTTTTACGACAATCTGATCGCGGGTTCAAGCCCCACCCGTGGTATGGTTTGAGACTGTTTTTCTGTCTTTAGTCTACTTTTATGTCTGTTTTTTGTTGTTATATATAAAGTGGAGGTTCTCTCGCAGAGGTATGTTGATGCTCAACCAGTGAGATATTTCTGACACCTTCACAATATTATTTTAACATCTGAATCCGTAAATAAGTTCAACATGTAAAATATGGACTTAGTTTCAAGGCAGCTATGGACCAATACATTTTTCTTATCTCTGCAAATGAAATAGGTGATTCAAGTTGAATCCTGTGCTTATTTATTACTCAGATTATTTCAAGTTCAAATCTGTGCTAATTTATTACTCAGATTTCAAGTTGAATCCTGTGCTAACTTATTACTCAGATTATTTCAAGTTGAATCCTGTGCTAATTTATTACTCAGATTATTTCAAGTTGAATCCTGTGCTAATTTATTACTCAGATTATTTCAAGTTAAATCCTGTGCTAATTTATTACTCAGATTATTTCAAGTTAAATCCTGTGCTAATTTATTACTCAGATTATTTCAAGTTAAATCCTGTGCTAATTTATTAGTCAGATTATTTCAAGTTCAAGCCTGTGCTAATTTATTACTCAGATTATTTCAAGTTCAAGCCTGTGCTAATTTATTACTCAGATTATTTCAAGTTCAAGCCTGTGCTAATTTATTACTCAGATTATTTCAAGTTCAAGCCTGTGCTAATTTATTAGTCAGAGAATCCGGTGTTTCAGAAGGTCAGTAGAGAAGAACCTGGTTGTCCGTTATTTGTCAGTTTCATAATTCAACACGGATGACAGACTCTTGTTTCTTCACTGGTTCATGCATTATTTTATTGCACTCAGTCACGATGTAACTGGTCAGGGAAAACCTTGCGTTCAAGGTTCCTCACTCTTGATAATTCCCGTAGTCATTCTCAAATCTTGCAGTGTGTGGACGCCAATGTGAAGGTTGAGTTTTATTACCCAGTGCAACATCTTTTACACAACCACTGGATCCAGCAGTTATTAACGCATTTAAATACCATTACACACGCTAGGTATTTCTTCACCGTGTGTGTGTGCTCACCTATTTGTGGTTGCAGAGGTCGAGTCATAGCTCCTATGTGTGTGTGTACTAACCTATTTGTGGTTGCAGAGGTCGAGTCATAGCTCCTATGTGTGTGTGTACTCACCTATTTGTGGTTGCAGAGGTCGAGTCATAGCTCCTATGTGTGTGTGTACTCACCTAGTTGTGGTTGCAGGGGTCGAGTCATAGCTCCTGTGTGTGTGTACTCACCTAGTTGTAGTTGCAGGGGTCGATTCATAGCTCCTGGCCCCGCCTCTTCACTGGCCGCTACTGGGTCACTCTCCCTGCGCCTGTGTGTGTGTGTGTGTGTCTGTCTGTGTCTGTGTGTATGTGTTTGTGTGTCTGTATGTGTCTGTGTGTGTGTCTGTATGTGTCTGTGTGTGTGTCTGTATATGTCTGTGTGTGTATGTGTGTGTGTCTGTATGTGTCTGTGTGTGTGTCTGTATGTGTCTGTGTGTGTGTCTGTATGTGTCTGTGTGTGTGTCTGTGTGTCTGTATATGTCTGTGTGTGTGTCTGTGTCTGTATGTGTCTGTGTGTGTCTGTATGTGTCTGTGTTTGTGTCTGTATGTGTCTGTGTGTGTCTGTATGTGTCTGTGTGTGTCTGTATGTGTCTGTGTGTGTCTGTATGTGTCTGTGTTTGTGTCTGTATGTGTCTGTGTGTGTCTGTATGTGTCTGTATGTGTCTGTATGTGTGTCTGTATGTGTGTGTGTGGTGCGTGTTTAGAGGAATAGAGCTTGAGATCGTGGTGTCTCGTTTACTCTAACAAAATTGTCGTATAATTGTTTTTAAGTTGTTGATAGTTGACAAAGTACACTCCCTCCTCTCTGATCCCATTCAAGACATTGTATTTTATATAGTCCCTTCTCCACTGTTTACAACGTAATTTGAAATTATTGGCTCTTGTTCTCCCTGCTGCTGCTGCTAGGAAATTATCAGTTTTCATTTGTGGATAAATATTTTACAACCCTCCAGTGTTTTTTTTTATGAATATAATAACAGTAATAATAATAGTAATTTTACGTTATTTGAAAATATTGCCTGAAAGAAAAATATTTTAGTCTGTTAATACCGTTTTTTTCCTAGTTTACAATTGTGGCTTCTTGTTTTCCCTGTCTGAGTATACCTAGTTTACAATTGTGGTTTCTTGTTTTCCCTGTCTGAGTATACCCGGAATTCCCCACCACCAGGTTAATTAAAAAACCATCACAACGCAGTAACCCAGCGCCTCTATGACTTTACTCCCCAACTCATCATTTTACTTAATCGTTCCCTTTTTCCTCTTTCCTGGGAGATAACATTTTCCCCATAACAGTGGCTATCTCTGCCGTGCCGTCGTTACTGAATCCATAGTGAACTACCCGACGATATCTCATCGCCCTACTGAAGTACACCAGCTGAGATTGACAGTTCCTTCCAGCAAGTATGCAACCTATCCTGGGTGATCTAATATTATTGGGAATCATAACTAGCTTTTGTTAACAATTATATAGAGTAACATCAGCCTGCAGCTGGGTCCATGCCGTTATAAAAGCTCTTCTTATTCTCTGCAGTGGAATACGACATAAAACAGCTTGCTGTCGCTCCCACAGTGTAACTGTCACATAATACAACACTGCTGTTGAATTTAATTTGGTTAAATTATCTTGGTCATACTCGGCATACCTGTCCCAACTTATATACTTAAATATATAAAATTTATCACTAATATATTCCAATAACTGTTGTGATTATTGTAGTTTTTGTATAACTTTAATAGTCTATCAAACTACACGTAGACATCCTACGTAAACCACCTATTATCTTAACCCTCAAATGTAAACTAGCCCTATTTTGACTATTAGGATGTATATATATATATATATATATATATATATATATATATATATATATATATATATATATGTGTGTAGTATATATATATATATATATATATATATATATATATATATATATATATATATATATATATATATATATATAATCTTCAGATCCATTGTCTAATTTCATGCTACTGAGAGTAAATTAATTTGTAGATTTCTCTAATAAAGCTTATCTTATCTTATCTCCCAAACTCCTCTCCGACACTGAGAAACTTTACTGCTCTTCATAGCTTAAAATTCCTTAAGTCTATGTGGCACTTCTAGCCTGAAGAATTTCTTTATGGATCCTCTTGGTTTACATGAGTCGTTTGTTTACCTTTTATGATGCTGAGGAGCATTTCAACCTGCGGTGTGTGTGTGTGTGGTGTGTGTGTGTGTGTGTGTGTGTGTGTGTGTGTGTATGTGTGTGTGTGTGGAGGGTCGCGGGTGCGGCAGTGTGGACGTGGAGTCCAGAATGAGTGTGGAGGGTGGTATAGACGAGTATTGGTCGTGTGGGAGTGGAGGGTAGTGAGGCTGTCATGTTGAGTGACTTCTCTATACATCCTTAAGGATTAATAGTGTTAAGTGCAAAGAAAAATTAACTTAAGTGTTTATAACAATCTCATATTCTCTACTTCTTAGTTATTTGTTGGGCGGAGAAGAGGGGATGTGATGTCGCACCGGTCAGGGTCTGTGTTTTTAAGCATTTGTCTTATCTCCTCCACAGGTAATAAGTGTTGAAGCGAGTTGTAGCTTTATCCTGAGTGCTATTAAGAAATGCTGACTTTGGCTTTTAATAGATCCACCCCGGGGCAAATCCTATTGGTATAAAACTGATATATGTAATAAAACACACATGATTAGTTACTTTTAGCTGGGCAGAGCAGCAGAGTTTTTAACGAAGCTGTCATTTGCACGAGAAAGATGAGACTGAGTCCGAGAGCTGCAGAGAGCCAGGATAGACTCTCTTGGGCTGCAATTTTTGGCAAGAGACTAGGAGAATATTTGTGAGCACCAAAAAGTACAGACATATTCTTCTTGACCGCTCTCTTATCCCCTGTAATATAACTTCTGTGGAGGAATATTTGTGAATTATATTCAGTATAGTAGTTCAGTTTAAGTTTAAGAATAAACTCTTGTAATAGATGAGGTATCCAGTAGAGGTTAAGTATCGTAATGTTTTCCTAGTTTTCTCGCTCTTATCTTCAATTCTTGTTTGTTAGAATATTTCCCTCTGAGTTATAATAAGATTATTTTAAAAGGTGATGATCATTTATTCAGTGGATAGTTGTGATCAGTGTAGTAATTATCCCATGACCGGAAGGTAATTACTCCGGTTAATTATATTAAGTCACCGGTGTATTTTCGGATGATACTGAAATTCCGGTCTGATATAGGCACAGAGGGTCGGTGAGGGTGGTGGCCTGATGGTCGGGATGGGCGTGGCTGGTCGGAGTGGACATCACTGTGGGCGTAAGGATCGGGGTGGGCGTCAGTGTGGGTGTGAACTGGAACTTACATTTTTCCCGTCTGTTTTGCGCCACTCTTTCCTTCCTTCTCTCTCTTTCTCTCTCTTTAATAATGCCAGTATAAAGTGTAACTGTTGATAGAGTTTAAACTTACATATGCATGGATTTTCACTGGCTGGTAAAGTTGATACTGTTATTCCCACCATTAACTTAATCAATACTTGACAACTGTCGCTAACATCCGTCACAAACAACTACAACTAACAGTCATCTACATAGTGTTTATCTACCCTCTAACACATGCACAGATAGTTTTAACACCACAGCACCTTCATGTTTTTTCTGACCTAATTTACTGAACGGCAGCGAGTATAGTGAGCCCGATACCAAATTAATTTTTTTGCATCATTATCCTCAGTAACTGCCTCGTGCAACATTTTTGAGGTGGGCTATTATTTTGTAATAAAATTATATTTTTTTTTACAGTGTTTTTGCCTTTCTTATAGTTTCCTAGCAGTACATTATAGAGTGAATAGTTACATCAGGTGTTTCTTGCTCAGCAAGGGAGTGCCACACTGCGAGTGACCCAGACGGCTCAGCAAGGGAGTGCCACACTGCAAGTGACCCAGACGGCAGACGTGTGCAACAAAATTCGGTGTTTAAATGCTGCTGGACATAGCGCTTGTGAAATTATGTGAGCGTCAGCTGTCTAGTTATGTATGTCATGTGCTGTCACGTTATGCTAGTGTTGTCATTTGATTTTTGTCAACTAAAGTATAAGGAAATGTTTTTCTAATTAAAAAAATAGTGAAGTGTCGCATGTTGATTATAAGGAGAAAAATCCTATGAGTATAAAATAATATGTTTTTTTTGTTGCTATGAGAAGTGTTCCGAAAAAAATATATTTTATCTTTTGTTGAACAAGTTGTAACAGTAGTGTTATTTATTATACAATTAGGACCCCAATAGCAACTTATACACTGTCACACTTGTGACATTCAATTTAAATTTATACCTTCACTGTATCATCTTTGTAATGCAGTTGCTGTAATTTATTAAAATACCTGATCGATTTCAGCCTCTGTCATGGCCGAAGCTAGGCCAGGGCAAGGAATGACTGGGAAATCTTCAAGATGCAAGCAAAGATAAAATAACAAAATACTTTGGTTGACTACGTACTGTTGTACACATTAACACTGCTGTGTTGGCAAGTCATTCCAGGAATAATTTTAAAAATAAATTTTTCCTCGTGAAAAGAAGTCGTTAGAATGTTTTTGACTCTCAAATATCTGGTGGGTCTCAAATATCTGGTGGGTCCCTGACTCACTCTCGAAGACTTAGTGTCACAGCTGAAGCTGTCAGTGCTACAATTCTCAGATATTCCAACATCCTAAAGCATTGAATAGAACCAAGAACCATAAATATCAGAAATCAATAATAAGAAAATATTCCAAGAATGCTGAATGCTGTAATTTGCAGTTTGAAAAGGATGTTTGGTGTGAGATTTGATTTGATACCCTTCTTCCATTCAACAAGTGAAGTCTGAGATTGTATAGTATTCACTGGAAATTGATCTTTCTTAGAACTAGTGTTCAACAAATACCTGATAGTTCTGTTATGTGTAAGAGTCACGAGGATGTAAGGATAGCTAAGCCACGAATGTAATCCAACAATCTACCGCAAAACGCAGTGTCCAACTCATTTAATGAGAAGAAAACATTCTGAATAAATACTTTCTATCACAATCAGCCCTAAAGATTGCATTATAACGTCGAATTCAGTCATATATTTGTCTTTAGTACAGTATTGTTTGGCATCTCACAAGCTGTAACTTAGAGGTAGGGTGTTCGACGCATAATCGAATTAACATGGGTTCAATTCCCAGGCGAGATGTATGGGCAAGTGTGTTTGAACCCGGTGTCTGAGTTCACCTACCAGTAAATTGTTAGAATAAGACTCAAAATGCAAACACTGGGACATTTTATTGGAAATGTTGCGGAACCTGGTACGAACCAGGCCCGAAACGTTCCCAATAAAATGTCGTGGTGTTTGCTTTTTGTATGTTTTTCCAGCAAGCTCCCAGTATCACATACTACTTTTACCTAGCACTATATAGATAACCTGGGTGTTAGCCTAGTGCTATCATTCAATTCCCCTTCCCTGTGGTAGTTTTGCATGTTACTATGTATGATAATTTGTGTAACTGTATTTATGTCTACCTATACCTAAATAAACTTACTGGTGTGGGTCGCATCCTGGGGTAAGGTAGCAGTCCTTCACATTCGGGTGTTTTGAAGTGAGAGCTAAGCTAGAACAACCTCTCGTACAGGTACAAACCAGCCTGCGTACATAACACTCCTTACGAAGACCTCAGTCAGTTATTCAATGTGGAAAATAGACATATTCAACATCTGCAGATCTTTATTATAGACGTAAAAGAGACTTCAAGACTATGATGCTCTTCACCAACTCCGAGGATGAGGGACTGATTACCTCATCTTTTGTATATAGTTTTACTCTCTTCCAGTTATGTCCTTGAATTTGTACTGATAAAGCCACTAGTTGGCGAAACGTCTACAATAAAGATCGCCAGATATTGCACATGTGTCTATATTTCATCTTCTCGGTACTGTATACCATTCATATACAATTATTCAATGTAAACAAGTTAATTATAACCTAGATGAGCGCCACACACTTTATAGTAAATGCCTTTTCGTGTTAATCATGCAATACCACTATCACATTTCAAAGTATATTGCGCTTCCAATACACAACTGATGCGCCAAATGCACTACTGATGCGTGAAATTCATTACTGCTACACCAGATACACTACTGTTGCGTCAGACACGCTACCGGTGCGCCAAATACGCTACTTGGGCGCTAAATACACTGCTAATACGAAAAATACATTATTGATGTACCAAATACATTACTAGTGCACCAAATGCACTACCACGACGCCAAATACACTACTGGGGCGCCAAATACACTACCGGGATGCTAAATACACTACTGGGGCGCCAAATACACTGCTAGTGATCTGTCGAATACAGTACTGGGGCGCCAAATACACTCCTAATACGAAAGATACATTACTGATTCGCCAAATACTGGTATGAGGTTAAAACACCTCGCTTTAATTCAGGTCACTCATCGTAGATAATAAAAATGTTTTCGCTAAAAATATTGGCTGAGATTCCAAAAATTCGCCTGAAAAATACCGCAACTGTCCAGATAACAAAAACATTCACGGGCAAAATACCGCCACTCCGGCCGCCAAAAAGTTTTGCGCGCCAAAATGGTGCCCGGGGCCAGGGGAGCAGCAGGGCGGGTGATTTAAAGGGGGTCAGTTGGGCGGGATCCCACGCCATTTAAACTGCTTTATTGCTCAATATTTCCCGACTCAACCAAGGCGTGGAAAGATTCTTCTTATACCTTCCAAAACCACACCTGCAACCACACCTTCTGCAACCACACCTGCAACCCAACCTTCCACAACCACACCTGCAACCACACCTGCAGCCGCACTTTCTGCAACCACACCTGCAACCGCACTTTCTGCAACCACACCTTCCACAACAACTACATCTTCCAGGTCGAGAAACGAGGTCAAGAGCCGTGATTCGACCCCCTTCACTCACGACTAGGTGAGTACACCACAGATTTTCACAAACAATAAAAAAGTATCAGACAAGATGGTAAACAATAACAAAAGTCTAAAAGAGGAAATAAAAACAGTGGTAGCAGATAATCCTTTTACTACAACGTTTCGCCCAAGGCTGGGCTTTACCAAACACCTTGATAAAGCCCAGGGTTTTAATGTATATACAAGCATATATAGCTGGTTGCCTGCCAAAATGCTATATACATTATTTGGAATGTAACGTTTGACAGCTAAGTGGCGCCTTCGAAATATGAGGACGTTAAAATTCGCAAGTTGTTTTTGTATAGTGAGAAAACAAGATAGTTGGGGAAGATAAGATTTAAACACAGCGGTAGGAAGACTTGTATAAACCTCAGTAATGATCTGGTAAATGGTTAGTAGTTCAGTGATAACAAGAGCAAATTAATGGGTGGTAGAGGAAGGAAGGCAGTTAAACCATACCACGGGCGGGGATAGAACCCGCGATCAGAGAGTCGTAAAACTCCAGACCGACGCGCTAGCAACTGGGCCAGCTGGCTAGCGATCGTTTTTCATGTGAGAGAAAAATATACCTGAGGTAGGTAGGTATAATTTTTGTCAGGAAACAGGACAAGTGTTTCCTGGCGCGGGTCTTAGTCATATGATGACCCACAGCTGGAGCTTTTGGTCATCTGACCGAGGACTTCCGCTGGCATACCGGTCCACCCCTTTAAAATTATGCTTATAGCTTACCGTACTTGACCTACGAGGTTATACAAATTGGGGATGAAATAAGAACATAAGAAAAACTGAGCAGCCTGTGGCCCATTCTAGGAGGCCATTCCATCCACCAACAAATATTGTCAACCCATTTCAATGCTACCAAATAAGCTTGATAATTTTATTACGTGAATTCCTAACAACCTCCCATGAATTTTCAATAATTAAACTACCCAAGGTCCTTGTCTTCAGTAACTTTAGCTAAAGAATCATTCAGATTTCTGAAGACAGTGTACTTAAGTAAGATACTTGTGCAACAGTTAGGTATCTTTATTCCGGTACCTAACTGTTGCATATGTGTCTTACCTAACAACAGAGTACAGAGGAAGCAGTAGAGATGATGTAATGAGTCCATTACCCTTGAAGACGTAGGTTTGAGGTGGTCAGTCTAGAACACTATGGAGCTGGACTCTTCTCCAGGCTAAGGGACTGACCACCTTAAAACATGTTGCCCATGTGTCTTAATCTTCAACTTGTCGGTATTTTATACCATTTTCAACATATCTAACCTATATTTGAAGCTACACTACTAGGTAGACATTTACTGCCATACGAAACTCAGGAAGAGGAATCAAGAAATGAAACACCCACTTTCCTTCCCTCCCCCCTCTTCTCCCTCCCGTCACGTCCCTCCTTCCCTTTCCTCCTCCCCGTCGAAACTCAAATACCGTAGGTCATTACAAACTCAAAAACAGACACATTTACCATCGTACATAAACTCGGTATTAATTAAAGCGCAACAAAAATAACTGGAACCAGTGTTTCTGAACGCGCATCAACAATGAAAATGAACTAAATTAAAAGTGGCAGTATATTTTTTTTTTAATGAACTCCACAAACGCCATTTTTATGGGTATATTTTGACGTGAATGAAAAATCATCAACAGAAAATATAATCCTTCGAATTGCTGGTATTTGTAAACCTAAACACCAAATCACATCTGACAACCCCACAAATAAACTAACAAATTACAAGCCCACAAATCACGAATCACAGATTACAAGCCCACGAATATTAAATTACAGAATATAAGCCCACAAATCCCGAATCACAAATCATCAATTCAGAGATCACTAACCATAAATCGGTAGTTGACAAATCTGAAATGAAAACTGAACTACGATGGTGAGCGAGGAGGACAGTGAACACTATCTTGCCAGAGGCGTGCCTACACTACAGTTAAAAAACTGCAGCATATCAACACCCCTTCTTCAGAGCGCAGACACTGTACTTTTCCACCTCCAGGACTCAAGTCCGGCTAACCAGTTTCTATGAATTCCTTCATAAATGTTACTTTGCATACACTCCAACAGCTCGTCAAGTCATGAAAACCATTCGTCTCCACTCGCTCCTATCAAACACACTCACGCATGCTTGCTAGAAGTCCAAGCCCCTCGCACACAAAACCCCCTTTACCCCCTCCCTCCAACCTTTCCTAGGACGACCCCTACCCCGCCTTCCTTCTACTATGGATTTATATGCCCTCCCAATCATTCTATATAAAATATTAATGTTGTAATGTACAGACTAATTTTCGCTGAGTTATTGCAGCAGTGAATTTGTATTCTGGTGATTTTGGCAAGCAAATAGTTCTTTTATTAACCAGGATGGTAAACCTTGCCTGTAAACCACGATTTATACATGCATATACATACATGCATATACAGGCTGTTGGAAAGGCGAGAAACAGGTATACGGGGACACAGCTGGATGTTCAAGACACATAAACCAGAGGGATATCAGGAAGTATTTCTTCAGTCTAAGAGTAACTGGGAGGTGGCTGAGGCAGGCTGTATATACTTTAAAGAGAAGCTGCGTTAGGGCTCACTTGAATCGACCCCTACAGCTACAGAAGAGAGGACAAATAGATGAATACATTCATACAAGTACGCAGGACACATACTAACATACAACGCACCACTGAGATTGACACTTCACAACACCAAATGCAGCTTATGTATTGGTGGGCTATAACAGATTCATGTTATATTCTAAGGTCAGTCAGTAAATAGAAAGGTGTTGAATAATGTAGTCAGACTCTTCATAGTTCCTGTTATTCGTGCTTCATGTACACTCGTGAGAGGATTTATTTTTTTCTTCGATGCCGCTTTAAATTTTATAGGGCAGAGAATTTAGAGGTTATAGGAAATAGTAAAGAATAGAAGGAATGCTTCAGATAATGCAAAATAAAGAGTAATGCCAAAAAATAGGGAGTATGATATTCATGGAAATTAAATAAGCGTGGAAGAAGGTAGCATAAATTAGAGAATAGGGTAATTATATAAAGAAAATTATAGAGGGTAGACGCTGTACAACAGATAAAAGAGAATAGATGATAGAAGACGTCGACCTTAAACAAAGAATAGAATGTATATGTCTTCGCATTAATAAATAGTGTTTAAATAATAAAGGAAAGTTTTCTTTGTCTCACATCTCACTTTACACACACACACACACACACACACACA
The DNA here is from genome assembly GCA_009830355.1 of Cherax destructor. NCBI lineage: Eukaryota > Metazoa > Arthropoda > Malacostraca > Decapoda > Parastacidae > Cherax > Cherax destructor. Next base: position 276,457 of record WNWK01000097.1, on the reverse strand, counting down.
CATAAAATGGTCACAACACACACACACACACACACACACACACTCATGTAACTTGGTAGTTAGAACAGCCGGTGCAATACCGGGAGGTCTAAACCAGGGGTTCTTAACCGGGGGGTATCCATAGCCCTTTGGGGTATAGTAACCAAATAATGGGGGTATGGGAAGCAAACAATTGTCAGTTTCTCTATAAATTAATTACAAAATCCTTATGATATTTTTTAAACTGTTACTAGCTATCCATATGTGAAATAAAACCAAGTTATTGACATCATTTGGACAATGTACAAGTTTGTGAAGTCATACTGGTACCTAAGTACTGGTAAATTACTGGTCAATAGTACTGTGAAGTCATACTGGTACTAACAGTACTGGTGAAGTCATGCTGTACCAATATGGTGAAGTCATACTGGTACCTAACAGTACTGGTGAAGTCATACTGGTACCTAACAGTACTGGTGAAGTCATACTGGTACCTAACAGTACTGGTGAAGTCATACTGGTACCTAACAGTACTGGTGAAGTCATACTGGTACCTAACAGTACTGGTGAAGTCATACTACTAACAGTACTGAGTCACTGGTCTACAGTACTGGTGAAGTCATACTGGTACCTAACAGTACTGGTGAAGTCATACTGGTACCTAACAGTACTGGTGAAGTCATACTAGTACCTAACAGTACTGGTGAAGTCATACTGATACCTAAAAAGGTTAAAGACCCCTGGTCTAGGGTTTGCTACGAGGTGTTAGTCGAATCTCTTGAGAGGTATTTCATTAGGAAAAAAAACAGATAATAATAATAATAATTAAGAAGACCACAGGCGTCATTGTGCTTCAGTACCTAAGAACTTGTACACAAGCATAATATAAAACTAGGTGAGTACACACACACACACCCACACACACACTACCACCTTTCTTCTCAGTTATAGACTAGGGAAACATTTCTGGGCTCTAAAAGTCTTGGCGCTTTTATGGCAGTTGTTGATGGGTTCCCTTTGCCCCCATTCTCTCTCTCTCTCTCTCTCTCTCTCTCTCTCTCTCTCTCTCTCTCTCTCTCTCTCTCTCTCTCTCTCTATCTCATCTTTGAGTTAATCATGGTGTTCCTGGTTAGACTTCTCCATCATTACAAGAACCATCAACACCACGACATGATCCCAAATTTAGGTATAAGGTAACACATTCATAACAGTGAACAATTCAATCACATCTGCAGGAAGATCCGCAGAAGTGGTCTACATGAGGGAAGAAGAACATTCCTCGACAGGGAATAGCAACAAGGACAATGTCTCATTGTCGTCATAATGCTTGAAAGACCTTACATATCTCACACACACACATTTACACATACAAAAGGGTAAAGCACTTGCTAGATACCTTTCATTACTATGCTGAGGGAATAAATGATGGGTTTTTATGAAGATTCGCCTGCCCTCTCCTCGCCTCCTTTAAGGCAAACATTTTATATATATATATATATATATATATATATATATATATATATATATATATATATATATATATATATATATATATATATATCATTTTAACCGGCATAGCAACCTAATGTAGCCTTTCATAAGTTAGTTTAAAATAAAATATAATTTGCCTAACCTGTTTAAGCATTTATATAACTGTATTTCACAGTTTTCCACTCATGGGCGGAGGTTAGGAATGTTCATGTAGCTTCTAAAACATTTTGTTCCTTAATACTTCCTCAGCGCTTCCAACATATCGTAAATCAACAGGAAAAGAAAAAAACTAGAAAGTACTGGCACCTCAGGCATTGATATTTGCCCCTGGAGAGATTTTGCCTGGTCCCACCCTGAGCATGGCTGCTTCACGTCTCGCTATAATGAACTCTGCTTCACTAGTACACCGCCATTGCGTATAAGACCGATATTTCAGCCTGAGTGAGAGCCTTATACTGCTTGCTATTATAGCGTGCAAAATTTCACCATCAATCTTAGATATTTGGCAAAATTAAACACCACATCGGACGTAGAGAACGGTACAGGGTTCGTAGCACAAGGAAGGTGGTGTGAGAGTGGTACATTCTGTACAGTAAAACGCCGGTTATTTAGCGCTAGTGAAGATGAATGTGGCTGATCCACTTCTGTGAGTCAGTGGCCCACGCTTAGAATTCCTGGATAAAAAAAAAATATTACTATATTATATAATTCTTAGGGGTCGCTTCACTAAAAGTTGTATTGTAATGTTCTAGTTAGGTTTTTTTTTTACACAGCTTTATGAAAAATAGATTTCCACTAAAAGGTTATTGTTTTTTATTGCTTCCAAGGTTTCCGTGCGATACCTAGAGAATGCTTCTTTTGATCAGTGTCAGACTTTCAACGTATCTTAGAGGTAAGTCTCAGGTGGTTACTAGGCTGCCTGGGTGCCAATTTTCCATTTTATAGACCAAATTGTGATACTGGATTCTGTTCATCAACTTGAAAATGCATTGTCTGACTGGTTTTTGTTGCCAATTAGCTAATTTTATTTGAAAAATTTATATATTTTTTCATTCGATAAATTAAGCATGCCTCTTCTGAACATTTTTCAACATATAACACTGCAATAAAATGTTGTGAGTACTTGTGCTACTAAAAATTTGCATGTTTAAAGCATAATATAAAAGGGGATTATTGGTTTCTCTGCAGAAACTTGAGAATGCTTCTTCTGATAAGCTTCAAACTATAAACACTAGTGCATTATACATAGTGGCTTTGAGCTTTGCAGGCGTCAATTTTCCTGTTTTTTTTAAATTCCAAAAATTGGTTACAGTGCAATTACCTGGGAAGACTTCTTTATATTAACTATAAACTTACAATAAAGGTGTGTCTTACCAAATGAAAGGTTGGGTATTTTTCAGATTTTATTTTGAAATGTAGTATATAATTATTTGGAGCATTATGTATGTTGAATTTTAATTTGGGATGGTTAAATTCTATCTTGGGATGGTTAAATTCTAGCTTGGGATGGTTAAATTCTAGCTTGGGATGGTTAAATTCTAGCTTGGGATGGTTGAATTCTAGCTCCTTGGTGTCATGAGGTAGTTGAGGAACAGATCCTCTTCATCGTGAGGTACAGAGGATTGGGGTTATGTGAAAAAAAGTAAACATTTTTAAACCAATAAAATTTTGTTAAGAGTTGTTCTGGAAAAATAAATTAGTCGTTTGGGTAAATAAAAGCCATGGCCATCAGTAACACGTCTTTTGATTTCCTCGAGGCTTTCGCTCACAAAAAAGCCTCTCTGAAAAAAATACAATTTTTTTAAAATAATTTTGTCCCCAGTTATTAATATTTAGGCCTAAATGCTGTTTACAAGGTTTCTCTAAGGTTTAAGTATCCTATACTTGTTGAACTACAGTCAATTGTAAAATTAAATATAACTGGGTCTATGAAAGATGAGGTAAACCATAGGACTGAAGAGCAAAAACGTTACCCTGAACGAATCTCCTTGGACTTCTACTCATTTCTGCAACATTGCAAGCTCCTGATGTGTTGATTGCAACACGAAAGGCCTATAGCTATTTTTCAACTCCCCTGTGGTTGTTTTGCATATATATATATATATATATATATATATATATATATATATATATATCTAAAATTTTCTCTTATACGTTTAAAGATATATTTTTTTCATTTATGTTAATGTAAGAATTTATAATTGTGTACAAAGAGAAACTTTGAAAACCTACCTAACCTTATTACAACAAGCGCAATTTAATTTAGCCTAACCCAACTAAATATATTTTAGATACGTTAACATTAATTTAATAATAAACAAACACAATGAAATATATTTTTTCGTTATGTTCAGAATGATTTTGGCGAAATTATTGCATACACAAATTTTCACTTGTCTTATATGGCAAGGTGAGCGTTGCTATTTAAGCCAAAATCGCAAGTTTTACCTAATCGGCACGACATATATATATATATATATATATATATATCCGACGTGTAAACAATAAAATAACAATGGAAATTGAGACAGGTATTTGGACCCCCAACTTGGATCTTCATCATTCTGCTGATGAGGATCTCAGTTGGGGGTCGAAGTATACTGTCTCAATTTCCATTGTTGTTGTATTGTCTATATATGCAGTAGTCAGGACACTGTTAGAAGCCGCCGCCATACCTCTGCATTAAACTGTGTATCTGTTTTATGTTCCTCATTTCTCAGCTCATCGAAAAATTAGTTTTTGAAGTAGACATTGAAATCTGCCATTTTGATAGACTAATATACGACCGTTCCTCTAGTCATCTATTGAAACAAAAGGTTCTTTTACAGATATAGAATTACAGTAGACATAGAAAAAGTTCTCCAGTCTGTGGTCCATCAGCCAACATACAACATAGAATAAAACATAGCATGACTATACAACATTTAACACTGAAAAAATGGACGAAAATGTTATAGAAAAACAAGAATGTTGAATGTTGTTTATTTTCATATTTTAATAGGAATGTGGGTAGCCTTTGTTGTGACCCAACATGTGGGTAGCCTTTGTTGTGACCCAACATGTGGGTAGCCTTTGTTGTGACCCAACATGTGGGTAGCTTTGTTGTGACCCAACATGTGGGTAGCCTTTGTTGTGACCCAACATGTGGGTAGCTTTGTTGTGACCCAACATGTGGGTAGCCTTTGTTGTGACCCAACATGTGGGTAGCCTTTGTTGTGACCCAACATGTGGGTAGCCTTGTTGTGACCCAACATGTGGGTAGCCTTTGTTATGACCCAACATGTACTCACCCCAACGTGTGGGTAGTCTTTGCTGTGGCCCAACATGTGGGTAGCCTTGGTTGTGACCCAACATGTGGGTAGCTTTGTTTGCACATGTCACCCCAACTGTGGGTAGTCTTGTTGTGCCCAAATGTGGGTATCCTTGGTTGTGACCCAACATGTGGGTAGCTTTGGTTGTGACCCAACATGTGGGTAGCCTTTGTTGTGACCCAACATGTAGGTAGTCCTTATTATATCACATATTGCTAGTTTTTATGACTACGCAGGTTGGTAGCCCTTGTGACCTCATAGGTTGGTAGCCCTTGTGACCCCAATTATTTCATTTTTTCAGTAATAATTGTCCAAGAAACATAAATGAGCTGCCAGATTAGTTGAGGAAAATCCTCAACTACAAGTATATATATTTTTATAAATATTTTTAAAAAGTTCGATGTCGGTCCGGACCAAAAAAAAAAGAAAGAAAAAAGTTGAATCTAATTAAAAAATATTTTTTTTTATCGTAAAAGTAAATATTTCATCAACGTTTACAATCCCTGAAGGTAATTTATTCTTGTGTTGTATAGCTGTATTGAAGAGAATAAATCTTTCCGTCCTTTTTTTTTTTGCTTCACATCTATTCTGCAAATTTTGTATGATTGAAATAACGTGTATAAATTCTGTATGTATGGGTATGTTTGTATAAAGATCTTCATAAAATTTCCCTTTCGACCTGGCTGAAATCTGTATATAATTACAATCTATTAATTCAAAATAATTATCAGTCCATTTCTTAAATCGTAATATTGTATCACAACTTCACAGTGTTTGCAGGAATTAGAAAAAAGTGGCAGTATTTTGTAGCTGCACAAATCACTTTTAAACTCAAATAAATCATTGTATTTAAGTTTATAAAATATGTTAAATATTTTGTATTAGCTCAGGCGCGTGGGCTTCTGCCAGCCATTAACTTCACAATGGATATGAATCAGGAGAAAACTCTTCCATTTTTTTAAATGTTTATATTCATAGACGGGATAGAGTCTAAATCCAATTTATATAGAAAGCCGCAACAAATATACGCACTTATATAAACTAATACTCTAACCTTCAAAGGAAAGCAAAAAAAGTATTTTTAGCCTAGTGTTTTAAGGGCGCTGGGTGTCGCCTGATGTTCTTTGACGCAGAGGTCGGGAAAATCTTCACCATTGATGCTAATTTACAATACCCATGCAGGTGGATTAGTATTGTTTTTCTCACGATTAAAATAAGTTATATTGTTCTCAGCCCCAAGGATAATTATAAATATGAAGAATTTTTGCTGCCTTTCTATGAGAATATCGTTCAATTCCCACAAAAGTTCAAACCATTCATTGTTTTGAGTGACGTGTAAAAACAGCAATATTGTGAAACATATATTGATAAGAACTCACTTAAGTGAGTTATTTACGGCATATATATATATATGTTATCTTCTTTTTAAGTTATGTGACAGAAGTTACATTAGACAGAGATGTGGCAGAAGTTATATTAGACAGATGTGACAAGTTATATTAGACTGAGATGTGACAGAAGCAACATTAGACTAAGATGTGACAGAAGTTACATTAGACAGAGATGTGACAGAAGTTACGTTAGGCAGACAAGGAAATATTTCAATACTAAGCACCAGCATCATAAACATTCGATTTATCTTGCTTTAATGCCACTAAAGTGCTCTTGAGCTAAGGAATTGGAGCTTCTCTGCCCTTGGATCAAGGCTTATTGCCTCTTTGTTCTTCGAGCGCTGCATGACCATACATATTTAGTGCTCTTCCTTGAATGTGATAATAATAATAATAGTGATAATAATAATAATAGTGATAATAATAATAATAGTGTTACTGTATACGCAGGACACTGGGCACTAAGTAGACTGGGGACTGTGGTAGACGTGGTTTTCTCAGAAAGTTTCTTAGTGTAACATGAAACTTAGTCTGCTCTAATCAACTGTCCTACCATAATATTATTTACAGTTTAAAAGGGTAAGACATATTTCACCATTACAATGAGTTTATCCTATTTGTGAATCCTGATAACATGACATGAATTTCCTATTCGTAATGAGAATTCGTAATGAACGATTGTAATAACTCATTAAAGACTTCAGTGTATACAAAGAATATTCTGATGAATATTTTAGGGGTTATAATTGTCTTGATTTGTGGTGTACAGATGGCCCCCTCATGCTGTAGATAGGCTTTAAACCCAACTAAGAATATTTTGGTCACTATATTTGAGGAATACGTAAAAAACATTCTTTGAAGATCTCAGTTTGTTTACTCTTGCATTGGCGATGATTGAGAGACGACTTAATACAGTATTTAAACATAATTATCCAAAGCCATGATACTCAGCATTCAGAAAATTTACAATAAGTCAAACTTGGAGATTAACATCCACAAGTATGTAAGAAAGACACAACTATGGGTATTAAGACATATATTAAAGATACATTTCACTCATAAAGAGGAAGCTTCTTCTAGACTGAAGAATCCCGTAGTGGGCGAATCGTGTCCTCAATAAATGTCTTATGACTATTGACATTCCTGGAACACGTGCAATTGCTGCCTAGGTTATTTGACTGATGTCCGCCTCAGGCAGTTTGCTTAGTGTTGTGCTCACTCTAAGGAGCTTTCCCCTGACTAAGGTATGTAGCCTTTGTCCTCCAGCATACACGTGTTTGTCCCTCCAGCATACACGTGTTTGTCTCTCCAGCATACACGTGTTTGTCTCTCCAGCATACACGTGTTTGTCTCTCCAGCATACACGTCTTTGTCCCTCCAGCATACACATCTTTGTCTCTCCAGCATACACGTCTTTGTCCCTCCAGCATACACGTTTAAGGACATTACCAGTAACAGACAGGAAAAGCTTCAATCCACGGCAGGGGTATACACAATCCCTTGTAATGGCTGCAGCAAATTATACGTTGGCGAAACATCCAGAGACCTACAAACACGCATTTCAGAACACCAGTACGCAGGCAGATCTGACGACTCAAGAAATGCCTGTGTTCAACACCGAAATTTACACAACCATTTAATCAACTACAGAAACGCAAGACTCATCGCCAGAGAAGACAACACGCAATACCGAAGAATCCTAGAATCATCACTCATCTGTATATCCAACAACTTCAACCAGAACAACGGCTTCTACAACATAGCTGAACCTATTGCCAAGAAAATTCTTCAACGCTATCCCACCTAGAACTCAAGAATGGTACACTGCAGGTCCTTTAAGTCACACTATGTTTTTAACTATCACACTACTTTTTAAGACTCACATGCAGCTTTCTCCACCTGACCCAGCATTCTCCACCTGACTGTACCCTATATATATCTCCATGTTGCTCATTTTCCAGGTAGATCTGTCTGTGACTCGATAAAGCCCAAAGCGTGGGCGAAACGTTGTCAATAAAGGATCACATTATACTGCTTATGTGTTTATTTTTCCATTGTGTCGGTATTTTATACCATTTATTTCCAGCATACACGTCTTTGTCTCTCCAGCATACACGTCTTTGTCCCTTCAGCATATGTCTTTGTCCCTCCAGCATACACGTCTTTGTCCCTTCAGCATACGTCTTTGTCCCTCCATTAAGTTTGCCATAAACAGCCTTATTGTGGTGTATTGATCTACCTCTGTTCCATCTCCTTTTTTATTTGCCTTTATAGACTCTGTACACCTTTGTACACCTTTGAAAGATTCCTACATCAGTAAGCTGGATGTTCACTACAGTATATTCTTACACACACACACACACACACACACACACACACAGCATCACACCTGGTGAAACCCTGTATGTGTACACATCACACCTGGTGTAAGGTCATCCATGTCCACATCATCACACCTGGTTAAAGCTTACCCATGTACACATCACACCTGGTGTAAGCTTACCCATGTACACATCACACCTGGTGTAAGATTAAACAGTCTCGTCCTTCAACAAAAAGATTCTTGCCCTCTTCTTGAAGGGATTTGCGTCGGTAAGCTCTCATATAAAGCTCTTCAATAGAGTGCGATTTTTTTTTGCAAATGTAATTGATGGAAATGAACATCCAAAATTGAATAACACACTACAATGGCCTTTTCACGTATTAAATTTAGAATGTTCTTTTTTTTTCAATCTAAGTTACAAAAGAACACACTATTATACAGCTTTATAAAAGACTTTACAATATATAAAGCAATATTTATTCACAGACTAACATAGCCTGAAAAGTTAAAGCATGTTGTTATGGACTATCAGAGACTTATTGTTATTTGCAGAAAAATTACTGCGAGTACGTTATTTATGGCACTCAGAATACAAGACTTCCAGATATAGTTGGAGGTAAGTACTGCAATATCTCTGGTGCTTCAAGACAAACTACTTGGGAAAATTTCTCCAAATTATGCCACTAAACTCGCTACTGACTTTTGAAAGTTAAAAATTGGAGTCCCAGTGTCTCATGCAAATCGTAGCTGTTTTCTCTTGGTTCTCTCAGTAAACTTGTCACCAAGAGTTAGAATTGCAGCACCTCTAAATTTTCTGCTCTCAAAACTTTCTTCTGGCGATCTTCGAGATGTTTAGTTGACGTTGACAGCTGCTGACAGTCTCGACAGAGAGGGGTGAAAGCTGCTGATGGTCTCGACAGAGAGGGGTGAAAGCTGCTGATGGTCTCGACGGAGAGAGGTGACAGTTACTGACAATCTCGACAGAAAGGGGTGACAGCTGCTGACAGTCTCGACAGAGAGGGGTGACAGCTACTGATGGTCTCGACGGAGAGGTGACAGCTACTGACACTCTCAACAGAGAGGGGTGACAGCTGCTGACATTATCGACAGAGAGGGGTGACAGCTGCTGACAGTCTGGACAGAGACAGTATTATACCCACCCACCAGTCTGGCCGAAAGATATTCAATAATTTATATTTTTATTAACACATCGGCCGTTTCTCATCGAGGCAGGGTGACCCGAAAGAGAAGAAACATTTTCATCATCATTCACTCCACCACTGTCTTGCCAGAGGCGTGCCTACACTAGAGTTAAAAAACTGCAACATATCTCCAACCCTCCTTCAGAGTTCATGCATTATCCTGAAGCTGTTGAAAGTATGTATAATGCGTGTGCTGCGGTCAAGCCAAAATGATTTATTACAACTTAATGGGCGTGTCATGGCTGTTTGAAAGTCGATGATCGGTAACAAGGGGCCATAACTTCAAGCTAAAGACGCAGAAGAGACACAGGAATGTTAGGAAGAACTTCTTCAGCCTCAGTGTGGTTAGGAAGTGGAATGACTCGGATGAGGTGGTGTTGGAAGTACATGTATGCAGTTTAAAAGATGGAAGAGATATGGAAGGACACTTGTGAGACTTGTCGTATGAGGTTAAGAGCTGAAACTTGATCCACGGAAACTGAAACATAGTTGAGTACACACACACACACACATATGCACGCTCACGCGCGCGCTATGAAGCGACCGTTGCAACCATAAATAGGTGAGTACACCCCCCCCCCCCCCACACACACCAAACATTAAAACATTCACAAAGTTTCAACACAGTTTAACAGCAACACAACACAAGCCAACACAGTTTTTCAACATTACTGTATATTTCAGGTTAACATAATTTAACACGTCAGTACGAGCAAAAGTTACATCATTTATCGTCATGTCAACATCACACAAATATGCATCATTTAACACCATTGCATTGCAATATAAGTTAACACACACTTAAACAACCTGTCCACAAAACACACAACAATAATTTACCACAAATGAACGCCATCTACTCCACAAACTAGGACAATTCTCCCTATCATAATTACAATTAACGTCACCTACTCTACAGACCAGGACAATTTGCCCTCTCATAAATATAATTAACGTCATCTACTCTACAGACCAGGACAATTTGCCATGCCATAATTACAATTAACGTCATCTACTCTACAGATTAGGATACTTAGCTAACATACGAGTAGAGTTTAAGATCGTATCGTCACATTTAACCTCACATCAACAAAGTTTACCTGTAAGTGTTCCGAGTTTCTAAGTTAATCTAACATTAACACGGGGAGGAGGTCGCCACTAAGAATGGATCATTCATAATTAATATGTTGGGAGAATTAATATGGTACTTAATTTTATGGTTTAATTACAAGTTGTAAATTCCAGAAACCTTGCAGACCTTGTAAAAGTGAAGGGGGGAAAGTGGAGGAAGTTGAAGAGAAAAGAGAGAGATAGAGAGAGAGAGCGAGAGAGAGGGACATAGGGAGAGAAAGAGAACAAAAATATTTAGGATTTATGTAGGCAGTATTTAGAAGATTCTGTGAGGAATCTTTGTAGGAAATCTGTATGGTAAATGGAACTTTCTCCCACGTACAGTGATATAAGGTAACAACGAGTACATTTGATTCTTATATTAATACAATGTTTTACATAAAACCTAAGGGTATTGGGTGTATTAATCAGGCAAAATAATTTCATAACGACACTAGGCTAGCTAATAGTGATTAGATGCGGTATTGGCTGATTATTGCTTTTCCACATTATTCTGTAACTTGCTTTCTGTAAACCTCGGAGGTTCCTCTCCTCTTATCTCACATGAGAGGTGAGGGGACAGGATGCGTGGGTAACTATCACCTGGCTCTCTCTCTCTCTCTTTATGGTGGAATTGGCCAGCGTCAACACACGCTACCCTACCTCTGAGATAACTTGTCTTCCAACGTTGAATGGCTCCTGGCGAAGCACGAGAGTGTGAATGATCTTGAGCTAAAGATTTTCGTGCCCCATGGCTTGTTTTTCATTTTTGAGATCGCCTATTTGCAATTGTATTGTGTATATGTCAAGCCGAATGGGTAAAACTTGCGATTTTGCCTTAAATAGCAACGCTCTTCTTGCCAAATAAAGCAAGCGAAAACTTGTGTTTGCAATAATTTCGCAAAAATCATTCTGAACCTAACGGAAAAAAATATCTCATTGTGTTTGTTTATTATTAAATAATTATAAATATATCTAAAATATATTTAGTTGGATTAGTCTAATTAGGCACGACATATGTATATGTATATATATATATATATATATATATATATATATATATATATATATATATATATATATATATATATATATATATATATATATACAGATTACTTCAGTCAGCCGTGAGAGCAAGAGGATGATTGTAGTGAATTAACCTGACTCAGTCAAACTTTGTAGAGTGTATTTCAGGAGGAAGTATGTAAACTTTAACATATGCTGTTCACCCCTCACAACACCTGTCTGTCTCTGTCTGTCTGTCTCTCTCTCCATCCCAGTAGGTGGTGTTTTCAGTGGTAGCTTTTACTGCATTTTTAAGTCGTTTCTACGGCTATTTTTAATGATAATGTGAAGGAGATAAAGCAGCGTTTTATGACTTCGGCAGCAGAAGCTAAGAAATTATTATAATCATAACCATAATTTTTAAAGGGGTGGACTGGTAAGCCAGCGGAAGGCCTCGGCCAGATGACCAAAAGCTCCAGCTGTGGGTCATCATATGACTAAGACTCACGTCAGGAAACACTTGTCCTGTTTCCTGACAAACCTAATACCTACCTACCTTTGGCACCAGACGTAACCTGAAGTATATGTGTGTGTACTCACTTATTTGTAGTTGCAGGGGTCGATTCACTGCTCCTGGCTCTGTGTGTGTGTGTGGTACAGACAGATTACATAGGAAACAGTGACTGAAACCAAGACGAATAAGACAGTATGAGGAGAGAGAGGAAAGGAAATAGAGTAAATAGTGGAAGAGAGACAGAGACAGTGTTACACCTTTAAAACTCTACTTTCTGTTTAGAGAACGAGGTGCCTAAGGCCGTTCCTTGATTCCTTATCCATTGTTTCCACTTATATTTTAGCAACTATAAACCTTTGTTATCCTTACTCGCGTGTCACACTTACACCCGTGTCATACACCCATGTCACACCCGTGTCATACACCCGTGTCATAAACCCGTGTCACACCCCATGTCACACACCCGTGTCACATTTACACCCGTATCACATTTACACCAGACATATAACAGCTAGGATTACTTATAATATACTACACAAGTGTATACATATTACTGACATGACACGTGTCACATTTACACCCGTGTCACACCCCTGTGTCATACATCCGTGTCACTTACCCGTGTCACACTTCCTTGTCACACACCCGTGTCACACTTCCTTGTCACACACCCGTGTCACACCTGTGTCACACCCGTGTCACACACCTGTGTCACACCCGTGTCACACACATGTCACACATCTGTGTCACACACCCGTGTCACACTTCCGTGTCACACCTGTGTCACACCTGTGTCACACCCGTGTCACACACCTGTGTCAAACACCCGTGTCACACACCTGTGTCACACATCTGTGTCACACACCCGTGTCACACTTCCGTGTCACACAACCTTCATTCTCCAACTTTTTTTTTACATCGTCACTATTAAAGTTACAATGCTAATTGATTTACACTTTTACTAGTTGCGTCTTCAGGAGGGAGAGATACCTTGATGCTGGTGGAGGGTTCTTGATAGCTTGATGCTGGTGGAGGGTTCTTGATGCTGGTGGAGGGTTCTTGATACCTTGATGCTGGTGGAGGGTTCTTGATACCTTGATGCTAGTGGAGGGTTCTTGATCTGACGAATTGGAAATGCCTTCTATTTTCTTGGACAAATCTGATTACACCGCATTTCCCAATAGCTGAACGATCCAGAATTGAAGACATCAACAGCGGAGAGGTAAAGATGATGTGGTCAGTCCATTATACTTGAAGTAGTAGGTCTGAGGTGGTCAGTCCCTCAGTGTTCAGCTCCATGGTTTCGATCAGTTAAGATCAATGTCAAATACCATGGAGCTGAACATTTCTTCAAGGTTGAGGGACTGACCACATCATCATTATCTCTCCTCTGTATGTTTCCTACGGGTATCGAGCTTCCCCATTAATATAATAATAATTTATTAATTCCTTTACCCTTGGTTCTCTTACCCCCCTTCACTTCTTCGCCTCCTTTCCCTTAGTTGTCCCTAATCTCTCATAAACTTCCATCCTTACTTTTGTCAATAAACATGGCTGGATTAAAGGTTAATATTAGTGCCTTTATGACTCAGTGAGGGTGAATGTTAGTGCCTTTATGACTCAGTGAGGGTGAATGTTAGTCCCTTTATGACACAGTAGTGAAGGTGGGTGTTAGTGCCTTTATGATAGTAGTAAAGGTGGGTACAAGTGCCTTTATGGCACTTACAATAGTAAAGGTGGGTACCAGTGCCTTTATGGCACTTACAATAGTAAAGGGTACCAGTGCCTTCATGGCACTTACAATAGTAAAGGTGGGTACCTGTGCCCTCATGGCACTTACAGTAGTAAAGGTGGGTACCAGTGCCTTTATGGCACTTACAATAGTAAAGGGTACCAGTGCCTTCATGGCACTTACAATAGTAAAGGTGGGTACCAGTGCCTTCATGGCACTTACAATAGTAAAGGTGGGTACCAGTGCCTGGGGAAGTGTGACCTTTGTGATCCTCACGCACAGGTCGTTCTTATTGTTGGAGGATAATGTGAGACTACTGCCTAATGTATCGTGCTAATGTGTGTGTGTGTGTGTGGAGAGAGAGAGAGAGAGAGAGAGAGAGAGAGAGAGAGAGAGAGAGAGAGAGAGAGAGAAAGGAGGGGAGAGAGCGAGAAAGAGAGAGAAAGGAGGGGAGAGAGCGAGAAAGAGAGAGAAAGGATAAAGAGATAGTGATTTGTTTATTGGGTTTAAAACCTATTGAATACACAAGGACGATTAAGGGTGCAAATCAACTGAACGCTATAAATCAATAATACTTTGACCCCTAAAATGGAATTAAAGTAAGCTCTGAGCGTATATATACTGAGAGATAAAGTAAGCTCTGAGCGTATATATACTGAGATAAAGTAAGCTCTGAGCGTATATATATACTGAGAGATAAAGTAAGCTCTGAGCGTATATATACTGAGAGATAAAGTAAGCTCTGAGCGTATATATACTGAGAGATAAAGTAAGCTCTGAGCGTATATATATACTGAGAGATAAAGTAAGCTCTGAGCGTATATATACTGAGAGATAAAGTAAGCTCTGAGCGTATATATATACTGAGAGATAAAGTAAGCTCTGAGCGTATATATACTGAGAGATAAAGTAAGCTCTGAGCGTATATATACTGAGTGATAAAGTAAGCTCTGAGCGTATATATACTGAGAGATAAAGTAAGCTCTGAGCGTATATATACTGAGTGATAAAGTAAGCTCTGAGCTTATATATACTGAGAGATAAAGTAAGCTCTGAGCGTATATATACTGAGAGATAAAGTAAGCTCTGAGCGTATATATACTGAGAGATAAAGTAAGCTCTGAGCGTATATATACTGAGAGATAAAGTAAGCTCTGAGCGTATATATACTGAGTGATAAAGTAACCTCTGAGCGTATATATACTGAGAGATAAAGTAAGCTCTGAGCGTATATATACTGAGAGATAAAGTAAGCTCTGAGCGTATATATACTTAGAGATAAACACTTCTCGGTGTATGTACTATTGCTTGAGTGCATTAAACAGGAGTGGGTGGAGTTAAGGGGTTTTTATGACTTTAACATTTGTGAAGGGATTCGGGGGAAACAGGTTAGCCGGACTTGAGTCCTGGAGGTGAAGAGCACATTGCCTGCACCCTGAAAGAGGGGTGAGGAAGTTGCACCTAGAAGAGCCTTCTGAACAGTGTTACGAGCACGCTTCTGGTAAGATAGTGATTACATGAGTGACTGTGAATGTGTTTCCTCTTTTTCGCTAAGAAAAAATATACTCTAGTTTAAATTAGGTTAGGTTGGGTTTCTAAGATAGGTTTGGTCCAAAAATAATTTTTTTTATATTATTGTCAATTAAAAATATGTATATATTTATCAATCCAAGTTTTTTTTTTTTTTTTTTTTTTTTGAAAATTAAAATTTTCAAGGGAATAACACTTTTATGGTTAAATAAATAACTGACAAATCTCTAAAGTATAAAATAAAAAAGTTTAAATTCGTATTTGTATTTCATGATATATTTATTGTTCCGCTTTCTACAATATTTCCCTTTTCAACCTCAGTGGCTATGTTGCTTGTGCCAGTTTGTTTTTATATGCTGTACATTGTACACGTTGAAAATGAATTAAGTTTGGTGGAACTAAAAGGTATATTTTGTTGGTGTGTTCGATATGATCAGTTTGCATCTAGCTTTGGTGTCCTGTTTGAGGAAGACTGTAAATAACTTGGTGAATGCTGAGCTCTGAGTGGTCAGCAGTAATGAGTCAGGGAGTGGAACTAAATAACGTTCAGTGAAACCATACCACGGGTGGGGTTCGAACCCGCGGTCAGAGAGTCTCAAAACTCTAGACCGTCGCGTGCACCGTAGCGACACCGTAACGACACGCACTCTAGAACAAGCTTTCATTGGGACAATGTTTCGCGCTGTGTAGAGCTTTAGTCATGAAGCTCTACACAGCTACACTGTGTAGAGCTTCGTGACATAATAAGCTAACGTGATGAGGTAGCATATCTTAAAATAAACACAGATGTTTGTCGACGTATGATGGTGTTACGTTCCGACGAACCCATCGTAAGTTGAAAATATCGTAAGTCGAATATGATATGCTAAATAAAAGCTCCCTCTACAAGTGCATTTTCTCCAATAAACAAAGTAAATCGTATGTAACCCTATAAAACCTAATTTTATTACTTATTACATGTTGAAGATTAATAATTGACTTTAGGAAAGAGTTTAAAATTCGCAAAGGTCGCGATAATCTTAATTCAGAAAAATGCCAGAATATTTCTACAGTGAAATGTAATAATGGTTTTGCAATTACTGGGAAAACGATTTCAGTCCTGCATTGCGTAAGATTTTGTGTCTAATAGTGTGGTAAACATGGAAATAATCTGCCTGAAAATTTAACAGTGATTAGTATTATAAAACGTTTAAAAAACATTGAACAAACATTTTAAACTGAATGGACTATATTTTATATAGTTTGGAATTAAACATTTTATCATAAAATATTCCTTCGAGTCGTAATTTTCTTAAATTTAATGAAAAAGTAACAGATGGAAGATTACCTATGATATTTGATTTCCATTGAATTTGTTTGTATTGTGATGACAGTAGCTGGCCGGATCTTGGTTCATCAGAGGCACTGTAGCTGCCTCGATACTTACAACTTGAGCTCACTGCCTCTGGCCTCACAGGACGCAGTGAAGGCTGAGAGTGCAGTGCCTGGATGATACGATCATCCCAGTGTTGACTCTTAGTCCTCATCACGAAGAATACATCCACTTACTCTGCAGATAACTTATCCACACACACACACACACACACACACACACACACACACACACACACACACACACACACACACACACACACACACACACACACACTAACACAGTGTTTAAACACAAAACAAACACAAACATTATCAAATATTTTTCCTTCACTAAGGAGACTAGCGTTGGATTTCAAAAATAAAATAGTCCGCTAGCGTAACTTTTTCAGTCCCATGAGCTTGCAGACGACACGTCGTAACTTATACATTGTAACATGATCTCCAGATTACCACATTAAACACTTGAAAATGTTTTATAAATAAAGATGGAGGCAAAGGCAGTGAATTTACCCGTAAATATCATAATCGATATTTAAAATATGGAAAAAGAAATAAACTCGAGGAATTTCCACTATAATTTCCAACCCTGGGCAACAAAAATAATATATATAGTTTTTAATGAAGGAAGTTTGCTCTTAAAATGCTGCAGATGTACAAAGATTCGTATTTTTTTCTTGCGTGGCAAACTTGTTATGAGAATGAGAAAATTCCTGTTGGAATTTTAAAAGGGAATTTGCATAACAGATGTTTATTATTTTCTGTTAATGAATAACAGTAAGTAAGGAGTAATGCTCTTAGACTCTGCCACTTTTCTGCACTTTACGGGGCAAGTGTCTTTCCCAATCTTTGTAAGTGGTGATAGTGATGAGGATGGTAGTCATGTTCATAGTGGTGGTCGCCATGGTGATGATGCTGGTTGTGATGTTAATGGTGGTTGCGGTAGTGGTGATGATGGTGGTGGTTGTAGTAGTGGTGGTAATGATGGTGGTGGTAGTGGTAATGATTGTAGGGTAAGCGGTAGTGATGTTGGGTTTGCGTGTTCTACTTAACACCTCCAAAACTCCAACTTTACTAGTGAGTAAAGACGAAAGCTTCGTCTTTACTCACTCCGATCTAACACACATGCCTGCTGGATGCTCAAGCCCCTACCATATAAAACGTCCTTCACACCCTCCATCCAACCTTCATTAGGACGTCCTCTACACCGCCTTCCCTCCACTTTAGATTTATTTACCATCTTTATCACCCAATCTTCAGTGTTCTTCCTACGTGACCGAATCATCTCATGAAAATCTTCCTCTGTTTTGTTAATTATATCTTTCATACCTCTACTTTACCTTCTAATTTCTTAATTCCATATTCTCTGCAAAAAAATAATAAAGTATAATACAATAAAATATATATTTCAACGTATAATTGTTAGGTGGGATATTTTATTGCTAAATTCATGTTGATTATCCATTAATTTAACGTTCTCTTGCAGAAATTTATGATCCACTCTCTGATAATAGTTCTAATAATTAACATAACAGCGTAACCTGTCCTGGCATCGTCTGTGATAAGCGTGCAGATTTGAAGATTGTCTGGGCATTCCCAGGCACCCCGCTGCCAGACCTATATCGAACGGTTTTTTTTTTATTATTATTTGCTCGTTTGTAGTTACATACATTTTTGTAGGTTTGTGTAACGTACCTAAACTTAACGCAACTTAAAATAAAAATGGAAATTCAGATTGCAGGGAACGTTCAGAAATTGACGCCGAGAGTCTTGTATGAAAACCGGTGTTGTAAACTAAGTTGAATTGAATCCTCATGTCAGGGTATATGTCTGTGTCTTGTTTTAAGTACTGGAGTGGCATGCACTGGTTTCGATTCTTTAGTAACTTTCCCTCTTTTAATATGCTGTTAAATATTTCCAATAATGAATATTTCTTTTTTTTTACATTTGAAATTGTCACATATGTCGTTTTGTTCACTTTATTCACATTGATCATTTTAGATACTCTACTGTGTAAATATTTCTAAATTTACTAATATTTAACATGTCATTTTTAACCCCTTTAATGACCTTTTTATCATCTAGGTATCTTTTTTTTTCAATGTTTTGTGGTCTGGTTTGTGAAGATTTTGGTCTAGGCACTGGTAGTATAGTATAGTATGAGTGATTGTATAGTTTTTCGGTCTGGGTGCTAGAATATAGTTTGGTTGTCTTGGTGTTTATATAATTTTGTGGTCTGATTTTCATAGTTTTGTGATACTTATATGTTTATTTAGTTTTAAGGCTTGTGCATGTTTACATAGTTTTAAGGCTTGTGCATGTTTACATAGTTTTAAGGCTTGTGCATGTTTACATAGTTTTAGATCTGGGGATACCATTAGTAATTTTATGGAGGTGAGAGAGGGAGGTAGAATTGAATGGGTAGGAGGGTGAAGGAGGAAAGGAGGATAGGAAGGATGGATGATGCAATGAGGGAAGGTAAGATGGAAAGGGAGGGAAGATGGGAGTGAAGGAGGTATGATAAGAAGGGTGTGAGGTAAGGTGGAATAAAGGAAGGAATGTGTGAAGGAGGGAGTTAGGATAGGTAGAGGGCAGTAGGATGGGGAGGATGTTAAGGAGAAAATAAGATGGGGATGGTAGGAGGGTATATTGTGAAAGAGGGCATTGATGAGGATGCCTAGGTGGGCAGACGACGCGTGGAAGAAGCAGAACAGCCGAAGGGAGAGATGGAAAAAGATAATAGAATGGCAGTGGTACAATAAGAAAATCATTGAAAATATGTGGATTTTTTTGTTTTGTTTTAAGATATTACTTATGATGATGTTTATATATATATATATATATATATATATATATATATATATATATATATATATATATATATATATATATATATATATATTCGGAGACATTGTCATGGTAACTGGACTGATGTCTTAAATAAATCACTCATTTAGACAAGCACCTTCACTTGAATTAGCCACGAGTCTTATTTTTCTTGGCTTTATCATTACCTTCTGCTAACTCTTACCCAACAAACTCTCCTACATCAGACACAACATCGTCCCATAAGTTGTCCTTTACAATAATAACATGGGTTCTCTCTGGAGTGCTACGAGGTAGGAGGTAGTAATGAGAGGGGACAATGTAGATTACAACACACAGAGACATACGAGATAATGGGGGGAAGATCATTACACAGGGAGGAGTCGAATACTTGGAAATAACATGTGAAAATTATGTAAATTTATTTCACTGAATGCATGGGGGCAAATTAGATACATAGGTATAAAAGAATACTGCACAATACTTTACAGTGGCCGTTGCAGAGGTTATGAGCCACGAGGTCTTCCAATATGACAGCACAAGACTCTGCAGGGAGTAATTTGATGCTGGCGTAGGGCTCTTTATCGAAGAAATTAAGGCTATTCTTTCCTTCCTTGAATCAAGCCTGATTACCTCCCATTTCCCAGGCGCCGTATGAATCCTTTGGGTTTTGGCTTCCCCGCGAATATGTAATAATAATAAAAATAAAAGTCACTTAGATTGGTTGACTGTCACTCCATAAGGCTTTAAATATATATATACAAAATGTTTTATAACGTTACACAGAGAGTTTTAGTAAAAGATGTGGGACAGAACTAGGCATCATAAATATGGACCAGGAGAGGGCTTACAGAGTATCGCTGCCATGGCCACAAAGTCTCTCTTAGTCCAACTCTTTGTTTACTCTCCCTGGTTACTGCATACTAATTCTAGCTCTGGTTTGATGGAAGACAATAAAGACTCTCTTCGCCAGGGAGAACGACGTATTTTACCTAAACGTGAATCAAAATATAAATAAGGTAAATCAAGAGAAGAAATATTGTTATATTGTAAATTTTCTTCAACTAATATAACCAGACGATTTTTATTTAATTTTTCATGCCAAAACAGCTACAGTAGTTCATTGTGCACCTCATATCTGCTCCTTAGTCACCTGTTTGTTGGTGCAGGGGTCAAGCATCAGCTCCTGGCCCCGTTTCTTAACCTCACACGACTTGTTTCACAAGTTTCAAGCCTTATGATTTGACGCATGATGTGTAGTAGTGAGAAGACTGGAGACAGTGATGTAGGACCTGATGTGTAGTAGTGAGAAGACTGGAGACAGTGATGTAGGACCTGATGTGTAGTAGTGAGAAGACTGGAGACAGTGATGTAGCACCTGATGTGTAGTAGTGAGGTTTCTCCCAGAACTGGGAATAACCACTGGAGGTGTCTTCTGCATACCACCCTGAAACCCAAGTTGCTATAGTTTCCATCAGATGCTTGAAAATATATTGCAAGCACAGGCTATGTCACATCCATCTTGTGGACGGTAGCATATGACTACACAAAGGCCTTTTAACTAAGCCCTGAAAATTCCAACAGAAATACAGTTGAGTATGTACTATGTTGCGAGTCACTATAAGTTGCAAGCAAGTTTAGAATATTTCAAGTTGGAAAATTTTTGATTTAGAAAGGATGTAGGCAAATACTGGTTTGGCAATAGAGTTGTGGATGAGTGGAGCAAACTCCCAGATAGCGTCAGTAAGGCAAAAATTTTGGGTAACTTTCAACGTATTCAACGAGGAAATGCCAAACTTTGCTAATTCCTCACAGACGATGAGTTTTAGTCACTCCCAATCATGAGTTGGTGTGAGTTGGACCTTCCGAGCATGGGCAAATAGGACTACCGCAGTGTTCCTTCGTTGTTGTGTTAATAGAAAGAAATACTGACAAGGGCTTTGTCGCATACCAACAGTGTGTGTGAAGATAACAGTGTGGGGATAGCAACAGTGTGTGTGGGGATAACAGTGTGGAGATAACAACAGTGTGGGGGGATAATAGTGTGGGGCAATAACTCTGGTACACTACTAAGTGTCCGACGTTACTAGAGGTAAGTCGCCGGTTTATAATATTTCGTTATTTTCCATTATCTCTACATAAATATCCGTTAATTTACGTTATCCCAATTTAGCTTACAACCTAAGATAACGCAGCCTAACAAACAAAAATTATATAGGCTTAGAACGTATAGAAATCAACGAACTGTAATGCTTATATTTTGGAGACGGTTAAAGGCGTTGCCACACGTGTTGATAGATATTTTTATTTTTTTATATTTTTTTATATTACCTGGAGAGGGTTTCGGGGGTCAACACCCCCGCGGCTCGGTCTGAGACCAGGCCTCATGGTGGATCAGGGTCTGATCAACCAGGCTGTTACTGCCGGCCGCACGCAAACTGACGTACGAACCACAGCCCGGCTGGTCAGGTACTGACTTTAAACAAATAACTCGCACGCAGGAGAAACTTACGACGACGTTTCGGTCTTGGACCATTTACAGGTCACTCAATGTGACCGAAACGTCGTCATAAGTTTCTCTCTCCTATTTTCGGGTTATTTGTGTATTGTTCCAGTCACGGTATTGTGACTTCTTCTTTTAAAAATAAAAAATTCTGTTTGCAGGGAAAGTTGAGAAATTGACGCCATGAGTCTCGTCAGGCATAGTATCTTATGTGCGGGTTATTTGTATATGAATTGCAAAACAAAGGTGGGTTGAATTTATTGACCGGTTAGATATATAAGGTAGATAGATTGGTAAGTAGATAGAGAGAGATATGAGCTGATGTAGGTAGCAGCTCTTAGTCTCTAAATAAGGTAGGAACCCTTAATCTAACTTTGTATAACCCTTGTGTAAAGAGAGAGAGAGAGAGAGAGAGAGGGGAGAGAGAGAGAGAGAGAGAGAGAGAGAGAGAGAGAGAGAGAGAGGGGAGGGAGGGAGAGATATCCCTAAGTATCAGCTTTCATCCCAGCCACAAATTTACGAGTCTTAAGTCTTAATGTAAGAGCTCGACTTACTGTCTGGAGTAATCCCTCACTTCCTCTCTCTCTCTCTCTCTCTCTCTCTCTCTCTCTCTCTCTCTCTCTCTCTCTCTCTCTCTCTCTCTCTCTCTCTCTCTCTCTCTCTCTCTCACTCACTTTCGGACATGCCCAAGAAACCAGCTGGCAGTTGACGTGGTGGTGGTAGTGGGTTTATGGCCAGGAGAGAGAACTAGTGTATACTAACACGGGTCTCTATCAAATAATGATCAGTAACTGGTAAAGAATCAACTGGCTTACCCTAGCTGCTTTTATAATCCAGTTAAAAATAGAGAGGCAATAAAATGTGTGGCAAGGTAATATAATATATATATATATATATATATATATATATATATATATATATATATATATATATATATATATATATATATATACCGGGGGTGGAAATCTTAAGTTCAAGTATTTTCACACTTTTCAGTACAGTCTGCAGGATTCGATCCCACTACAGGGAAACTGGCAAAGTTCCCAAAGTGCCACTGTACATCACTCGGGCCAGGCTTGGAACACTCTCCACCTCCAGCATCATTCCCAGCATCAACAATCACCGCAAGAGCAACACAGTACTATGACAGAACAATATGCAAGGAAATGTAATATTAATAGTACTACTATTGCTACTATTATCTCTGCTGTTGTTGCTGCAGCTTCTACCACCATCACTACGATAATCACATTTTATTATTTAGGCAAAACGTTTGTGTGATTAAGTAACTGCATTCACCTTTACACTTTATGAATAAGGGAACTTCTAAAAATTGTCGCTGGGAGTCGCGTAAGAAAACGACCAGTGTGAAATGCTCGTA
The DNA here is from genome assembly GCA_009830355.1 of Cherax destructor. Lineage (NCBI taxonomy): Eukaryota > Metazoa > Arthropoda > Malacostraca > Decapoda > Parastacidae > Cherax > Cherax destructor. The sequence continues at coordinate 252,788 of WNWK01000097.1, read as the reverse complement.
AGGATAGATTGCTCTAACACCCATCATAGCCATACTCAAGTCTCCCTGCTCAGGCTGGCAGATTTCAACACTATATACAACACATTCGTGTGTGATGGAATGTGACAGGGAAAACAGCCAGTTTTGTTCAAACTGTGTTTAGAGTGTCCAACTTTATTAAAAAAGAAAGACGCATGAGTTTAGAGGTATACCTGTGTGATATACTAAATTTAATGCAATATTTGCAAAGTTTTTATCCAACTGTTTTATAAAGGACTCCACTGTATTTGAACGTCCAGCAACAGAGTGCAATACATTCCAGAGGTCTATGGTGTTTTCAAAAAACAAAAAACCTTTACCAACGTTTGTGTTACATCTACAACCCTTGAGTTTTACACCATTATTTTATTTCGTTAAATTGCTTGGCTTTTAAAATAGTTGGTGAAAATTGTAAATAAACTTTTGTCATAGTCTCCGGTTCTAAAGAGAAAACGTTTTTGGAGCTTTGAGTATTTCTTCGTATTGTTATTTTGTTTGAAGATTCCAGCCTTGTTCTTGTTCTTTGTTCTGTCTCAGGTTTATCTCACCTTTTATGTAATTTAGAGATCAAAGTCACCAGTATATTCAAGGTGTGTCTAACAAGTATGTTACGAAGCTTAGATAACCTGTATCTAGTTACACATTCTAGTCGAGACCCATCAAGCTACTGGATCCCGGGGACTGCGCCTCAGATGGTATTTTGTTTGTGTGTATTTTCTACGCGAATCTCTTAGATGTGAAACCATACGTTGTTACCTGTGTTGCACCTGCCTCTACACACCCCAGTCTCCGTACCAAAGTCGGTATGTCACTGTAGCTTATCCTAAAACTTGTAGCTGTAATGAAATCATGACTGACAATATTTTGAGGCGCCACCATCAGCGCCACCTTGTCCAGGTTCCTCTCAACACTTCTTCAGTTATTGGCCATTATTGCGACTTTTTGTCTGCTTTATTTTATAATATTGTTGATTATGAGTCAGATTATTGAGGGACTGATCCCCGAGGAATGTGTTCCGCTCACTCCCTAAGATACTTCCAGATGTAGAATGTACACAATTTTGTTATTTTTGTTTACTTGTTTTTAATGTGGGAAAGATAGCTATGTGCGGTTCAGGTTATTTTATGTAATAAATAACCCTGAACCGCACATAAATGTATTTGTTTTTACTCGTAATTTTTGTTATCTGGTATTATACTATTTTATTTCCCTTCAAAAAAAAAAAAATCCACATGAAAAAAAACCCACAAATCTGAGCAGCTTCGTGGTAAGGTATACAGAGTAAAATAACTACAAGAGATGTGGAAAGAGAGAAGAGAGAGAGAGAAAGCGAGGAGAGAGTCGGATGTGAGAAGTGGTGAGGGGTCAAAGGTGACAATACAACATGAGAAGCTTCCCCTCATAACCGTGAGAAGGGAGGCAAAGAGACGACAACGGATCATCTTCGTAGTCTTAACCTCTCCCTCTCTTCCTTCCCTTCGTCTCTCCCTTCCTTCGTTCTTCCAGAAGCTGACACAGTCAGGGATCGCAGCTGACATACGCACACATTCCTCACAAACGGGATATCGGAAAATATTTCAAATTAAAATTGGTAATAAAATGGGATAAACTGAACATGGGTTCAAATATCAGCATAACAATGTTGCTTCACGTCAGTCAGGGGAGGGTTAATATGTGGGGACCAAGAACTAGAGCTCATTCCCTGAAAACTTATATAAGTAAAAACAAATAGATAATTACACACACACGCACAATATTTCTTCAGTCATAGAGTTGTCAGGAAGTGGAACAATCTGGAGAGTGATGTTGTGGAGGCAGGATCCATACATAGCTTTAAGAAGAGGTACGATAAAGCTCTTTAAGCAGGAAGAGAGTGGACCTAATAACGACCAGCGAAGAGCTGGGGCTAGGAGCTGTGAATTGATCCCTGCAACCACAATTAAGTGAGTACATCACAATACGGCAGTAGCTATCGCGTCCCCTTGACAACTGGTAACTATGACTCTCTCTCTCTCTCTCTCTCTCTCTCTCTCTCTCTCTCTCTCTCTCTCTCTCTCTCTCTCTCTCTCTCTCTCTCTTTCTCTCTCTCTCGCTCTCGCTCTCTCTCTCACAGATACTTTGAAACGTCTTATTTCAGCTCACCAAAGCTACTTTATTGAAAAGAATCCCATGCAAATACTCCGATACCGAGAACAATAATACTAAATAAAAGTCTGTGGCGGCGGCGCCGACAACATCGGTACCTAGCGGTAATTCCCGACAACACCCCCAACGCAGGATTCCTTTTACCGGATTCCTGAAAACTCCAATTTTTTCTCCCGATGTTTTCGAAGGCTTCCCCGATAGCTCTTTAAATTACAGGAATCTAGTGACCGTCTTTGTGTGTAAGTGTAGCTGGCTGCCTGGAGTGCGTCAGTCCGTGTCCGTAGGAAAGACAGATAACGTAAATGGTTTACAGGAAACGTTTCGCCAGCCAGTGACTTCTTCAGTCCATTACGAAGAAGAACGGTGTATGATGAGGAGGAGTTTGAGGTTATCAATCCATCAGCCTGGAGTAGATGTGTTCAATCCATCACTCTTGAAAATAGTAGTTAATACTTTTCTCAAGATTGATTGAGTAAACACATTGACTCCAGGTTGAGACGAACTCAAACTCCTCATCTCAGTAAAAAATTGCCATGTAAGACACACTTGCTCACAGCGATTGAGGGAAGTCTGAAAAAAACCTCACAACTACCTCTCTCGTATTATATTATTTAATCTCAGTTCTTAAAGTAAATTTTCACCATATACCACACTGCTAGCAGCAGAAAAGTATGTGAAGAGAATTACCTTTTCGTATTATATTATTTAATTATGTTTAGTAAAACATGTACAGTAATTTGATCACATTAATTTTCTTGCAGTTGCATTATTTGTCAAAGATTCTGTTCGAGGAAATATATAAATTTAAATTGTGATTGTCACCTTCTTATCAGTCTTTCACTGCAAAAATACCCTTTTTCGTGTGTGTGTGTGTGTACTCACCTAATTGAGGTTGCAGGGGTCGAGACTCAGCTCCTGACCCCGAGTGTGTGTGTGTGTGTGTGTGTGTGCGTGTATGTGTGAGACGTAATTCATGTCTGCATAAATAACTCATTACTACTGTGACCAGATATAAACATGTAAATAGTTACATGTTTATATCTGGTCAATTAATATACTTTACCAGTGATATGTAATGAGGAACATTTGAAGAAAAAACACTCATACTAAAACTGCTGCAAATGGAACATTCTAATTACTGTTTGCCACGCATGAGATCAGTCCTCGAGTATGCATCAACAGTGTGGAGTCCACTAGTATCAAATATGAAGAAACTAAGTAACTACAAACGTTCACAACTAGACTAGTACTTGAACTGAGAGTTAAAATACCAGGGAAATGGTCATATGACCTTTATCTCGCTAATCTGAAAGAAGGTGGATCAAAGTAGACATAATCAGAACGTAAATACTCTGGAGCAGAGATAGAATTAACAAGGATAGTTTACCCGCATGAAAGTTGAACACCCATATAAGGTGACAGTTGTAATTCATCACTTGAACGAAGATATGAAAATGCGTTTGCGTGTGATGGTGATGTATTCAACAGTTATATAACAAGAAGTTATGAGAAGATTCTCAGAGTGCAGCAGTGGCAACCAAGACCCTCACTCTCTTGTCTTCTTCGTATATATCCTTCACATCTTTGTAAACAGTTTCACCATTGCCACTACTATATCTCCATAACATTGTAAATAATCTCATTAGTGTCACTACTATATCCTCACAACATTGTAAACAATCTCACTGCTGCCACTAAGCAATATCTTGTAAATAATAACACTCATGCCACTAGCTTATCACTTTGTAAACAACAACAGTGCCATAATCTTACCTTCACTATCATTGTTTACACTATCATGCTGTTTGTCTATCACTATAATTCTGTAAGACGTTATTGTGTAGATATTCATTGTCTGTGTAACTAGTCCTCTCTCTCTCTCTCTCTCTCTCTCTCTCTCTCTCTCTCTCTCTCTCTCTCTCTCTCTCTCTCTCTCTCTCTCTCTCTCTCTCTCGCCAAACACACGTCGTATGTACAAAACGCTCTCACACGTCATAGGCAAATTAGGTTCTGACAGATCCAACACACAACAACACATACAGGCGGTGAGCTGTGATAATAAAAGTGAATTATGGCATTAAGTAAATAGTGGAGAGGATAAAGAGTGAAGGATTAGGGAGGGGGAGCAAGGTAGTGAAGATGGTGGGAAGTGTTATAATGGTGGGGCATGAAGTGTTGTGGGGTGGTAGTGAAGTGTAGTACGGGGTGGTGGGTGTGTTGTTGTAAACATTGAGGCGATTTGTATTATGAGAGACCAATATTCGTATTTTTTTTTATATTCACGGGGAAGCATTTAACCCGTAGGTCATACAGTGCCTGGGAGATGGGAGGATTCATGTTGGATCCGAGGAAGGATTACGATTAGCTTCCCAGTATAATGGCACCTCCATATCTCCCTTGAAGGGAGCAACAGAGGCATACAATACAAGTCTGCAGATATTGATGAACACAACACTGTAGACTTTAAACAACGTTCATTTAATAACTAGAGGAATCTCTCACATCTCAACAATCATGTAAAAAGAAAAAGTCAAGTCCTGCAGGAAAATCAATTTTTTTTCCTGCCAATATCACCGGCCAACGTACAAAGGCAAACAACATCTGCCAAAGCGAACTTGACAGCAGCCAACATCTACAAAGGCTAGCCTTATGACAGCAGACACCCTCCAAAGGCTAGCCTTAGGGCGACAAACGTTCGCTAAAGCTAGCCTTACGGAAATACTTTGCCACAAGAAAGTAGGTCACACGCAGATGCTTAACACACATTCTCCTAATAACACAAACTAACACACAGCCAGTACAAACTCCAAATACAAAGTGTAAGTGCCAATTCGCTTTATCATCCTTCTCTACCTATCTACCCTCATTTGCATGTCCCATCTTCCCCTCCGCATCCTTACCAGTCGTACAGTCACAATGTGGGGGGATGGGTCATCCTAACAGATGGTAAAACCCAAGTAATAGTAACTCCAGTTTTGCTGGAACGACACACGTAAGTTTCAGTAGCTGCTGAACCCATACATGACGATATTCTCATCATCTTACTGAAGTCTCCCAGCTAAGGCTAACACAATTTGTTACCCTTTATATACTCTATTTATGAAATATATCAGGGAATTATATCGAGTTTGTTTTTGTCTCCACATTGCAACTTTCATGGAGAATATGGAACCTACACACTTGTGTACGTTATTATTTAGTTACTGTTAGTACCATGATAATAATAATAATAATAATAATAATAATAATAATAATAATCTTTGTTTCTAAGGGTACATGTACAACGTATACAAACTTAACGGACATCAGTGACATATAGAAAGTCCCTGGTTATACTATTTTTGTCCCCAGGATGCGACCCACGCCTGTCGGCCAACACCTAGGTACCTATTTACTGCTAGGTGAACAGGGACAGCAGGTATCTTGAGGAAACACGCCCCAAATGTTTCCATCCATACAAGGGATCGAACCACGAACCTCAGTGTGTGTGCTGAATACGCTACCAACCGAGCTACGGGACACCTCTTTCTAGTGACACAAGAAAGATTTTAGATTTTGTTCTGAGCGGCGAATTCACTGTGAAACGTCAGTGAACACATCGACATAATAGCAGTGCATTACAGCACAAATGCCTACCAGGCCATTGGATACGTCAGATCCATCTTAAGATGTTTCAGTATCCCAACTTTAGGGAAATCCTTCACTTCAAATCAGGGAAGGAAGGAAAGAAGTAGAGACGAAGATTAAGAAAAATTGTGAGGAGGGAAGTCAGAGTGAGGAGGGGAAAGGAATATTTTAAGGTGGCTACATAATTCATGCCAGATATTATTCAAATATTGGAATAATGCAGGGAACAGGGTAAACACTAGCAAAGATAAACTGTAAGACTGTATATTGCACACTTGAGGGAGACGAGACAGCTCAAGGATACCTTGGTTCTCTCAATAAAGACGAGAGTTGGTTACACTTTAACCCCACTACCAACCACCACACAGTCTCCTCTACCACCCCACAACATTATTTCTACTTTACATTATTATTAGTAGTAGTAGTAATATTATTATTATTATTATTATTATTTATTATTATTATTATTATTATTATTATTTATTATTATTATTATTACTTTGTTGTTGGTGTTATTTTATTATTATTATTATTATTATTTATTAGTATTACTTTGTTGTTGGTGTTATTTTATTATTATTATTATTATTATTACTATTATTATTATTTATTATTATTATTACTTTGTTGTTGGTGTTATTTTATTATTATTATTATTATTATTATTATTATTATTATTACGCGAGCGAAGCAGTAAACCCATATTTGCATATTATTATTATTACGTGGAGCGGTAAACCCATATTTACACGTTAGAGCTGTGCTACTGGTGTCTCGCTTTAAATTTTTAGTATATCTTCAGTAGTGAAGGCTGGTTAATCCTTCCTTCTACGATTATTTTCAAACAAGGATATGTATGGATATGTATGAATTTATTCCTATTGATTGGTCATTAATATACACTAGTTGGCATTTAGAGAGTGTGGAACAAAATAATAAGTTGAATAAGAGGGTGAATAGTCTGAGGTGGAAGAAAGGGAGGATAAAGGACGTTTTGAGCACTAAGGGCTTGAACATCCAGCAGGCAAGTATGAGCGGGTTAGTTCGGAGTGGAAACAAGTGGTTTTTATAGCTTGAAGTGTTGCTGGAATGTAAGTAAGGTATCATTTATGAATGGATTAAGGACAACCTGTTAGCAGAATTTGAGTCGTGGAGGTGGGAAATGCAGTACCTGCACTATGAAGGTGGAGGGTGTTGTAGTTTGAAGGGTAATTTGATGTCTGCGCACATCTCTGGCAGCACAGATATTGTATGAGTGATGGTGAAGATGTTTCTTTTCTCGGATCATACTGTCTCGGTGGAAGACGGACGATGTCTTCAAAAAAAAAAATAGTATTGTAATTTATAAAGTGCTTCATTGCCTTCATGGTTAATGTTAATATATCTGAAATTATGAGAGTGTATCCTCAGATTGCATAACTAGATAATGAACAAATGCATAATGAAACGATAATATATGATATGATTCTGTAATTTTCATAATGTATAATTATTTACTCAATGGGGTCTGATAAAGAACCATTGTGTCCCCTGTAATCATTTTTTTTTTTTTGGCGCTGGCGCTCACAGGATGAGCTGCGAGTCCACAATATACTAGCCGCTCAGGCGGCAAAAATTAATTAAAATAATGTCGTAGGAAGGCAGGATTTGGCCGCGATGGTGAGGAACCCGAGGAAGAAGAGAAGACAGAGAAAAATGATGAACAAAAGACTTTATTCGGATTATAAACTCCGAAGAATTAATAACCCAAGAAAATTAATTAGTGAAGCCTATTTCCATTGTGGTGTTTTTGGTCTTACCTCAGGATGCAACTCACAACAGTCGACTAACTCCCAGGTATCTGTTTATTGCTAGATGAACATGGGGTGCACCTCTTATGGGACTTTCCCCATACATCCCACCTCACGCAAGATTGGAACCGGGTCTGTTTGCAGAGAAAAGCTGGACTAGGTGGATGAAAGTGTGGGTATGGATCGTGTAGTGGGCTGCATGTATCAGAATTTGGGCTGGTTCAGTCCTAGGTTGTTATCCTGGTGTTTGTTGACAGGTGATGGTGAGAAAGCTGGTGTTTGTTGACAGGTGGTGGTGAGAAAGCTTGTACTCGTGTGACTAAGTTTGTTAGGTAAGAAACCTATAGATTGCACAAAGGTCATTAAGGATGCATTTCATCTGAGCAGTAACATAAATAATACTTTAATCCTTAGTATAAGGATTAACCTATTACTCTGTTGCGCCTAGTATTGTTAGTTCATTTGTCAGATAATAACTTACACGAATGTCAAGAAAAGCTACCATTACTACGTCTGTTTCCATCCGTATTTCCCAGCGTCAGTTTCTTAAAGGGTCCAGTAAATCTACGAATGTTATTTTCTTTATTACAGGTTAATGTTAGGTAACGTTAGGTTGACTTAGGTTACGTGAGCCTGTGACAACGTATGTTCAGTAATATAAGTATATTAAAAAGTAACGCATCGATACCTCTGGTAACGAGTTATCACTCGTGCTGTGAGAATGGGCTGTATAAGATAACCTGTTCAATGGCACCAGCGCTATGAAGGGGACACAAGATGATGGTATTGCTAAGAACACATGAAGGTGGGGTAGATGTTGATGCCGTGGTGAGCTGACACTGTCAACCACTGGCTCACCGTGCTTGACTCACCGCTGGAGTACCGTCTGGTGTCTTCTTGTTGTAACTTTCTAGTTAATATACACGTAACGGAAACAGGTGCCATCTAGCAGCTGCTGTTGTGGTGAGGAGGAGAGGAGTTATAGGCCTGGCCAGGATGTTGGGTGACTATATAAATATGCATATGTGTGCGAATGTATTCTTGTGTTTATATACGTGTGCAGCGACCTGCCAGAGGCAAGTTTGTTCCACAACATGACAGTGTGGACGACGCTTTTGGTCGTTCACGATAATTCGTTCCAGAGAAACTATTGTGACTTTTGTTCTTTACTGGTCATTTGTCTGCGGTCACTTGCCCTGTTTCATTACACTCCTGATGCTCCTCTTATATGTAATGGCGGCTCCTTTACACACACACACACACACATATTATTGTCAGTTTCTCAGTTGCCACTTCTGTTAATGAATGTCTTTAACGTAAAGAAACTGTATTTCACCTCTGTATTAAAATATTTTACTTACAGTTGCTTAAAAATGATGCAGGTTGTTTGATTATGCAATATTAAAATATTTTTTACCTTCCAACAAGATTGTAAATACTTGTATTAACTTTCTTAATTTTTGACTTGTAAGATTAAAAAAATCGTTCGTATACAGTTTATTTCACATTATTATCGTACTTTAAGTCATCGCCCTGAGCAGGTGACCCACAACAGTCGACTAACACCCTGGTACCTATTTAATGCTAGCTCAGCATAAGTAATAAGAGCTAGGAGACTTGCCAATAATCACCAGTCGCCCGAGATTGAACCTGAGGTGCTGCGGTTGTGACCTTTGTGAGCTACCACTGAGTTAAGAGCCACTTATTGTTCTAAAGAGGTATGAGGTATGAGAACATGAAACACCATTGTATGCGTCTACCTGGAGTCTACCTGGAGGGCGTTCCGGGGATCGACGTCCCCGCGGTCCAGTCTATGACCAGGCCTCCCGGTGGATCAGGGCCTGATCAACGAGGCTGTGACACCATTGTATGTGTGGGGTACCACTGTTCGTTCGGTAACTTGCCTTTGTTTTTGTTTTGTTTTATATGTGTTGTTTTCAGTTGTCATTATTGAGATCTATTATCACATATGTGTTTAATTTATTAAGATGTTTACTACTGGCTGACGTGGTGTTGGTAGTTTGTTATGTAGTTTAGTGTCTCGTGCGGAGTTCGTTGTACCGAGTAAGTCATTATCAGTGTAACTGATGGGAACAGTTGATGTTTATTATTGTTTTTCTCATGAGAAATATGATAATTTTTCCTGCTGTAGGTCATATAATAACCCACTCATTAGAACTTTTGGTCATATGAAAGAGGCCTTCCGCTGGCTTTACGTTCCTCACAATATAAGTGTAGTGATGACACCGTAAAACGTGATAGTAGGTTTCCAGTCCCACACACAAACAATGGATGAATACACAGTAGTGTCCAATGAACGTCTGTACACCTTACTCCTCTGACGTGTATGTGTTAGTTACCAGTTATCGACACACACTTGGCCTGTTTTATGTGTGTTGTGTTTGTGTAGTGTTTGTATGTGTGTGTGTAGTGTTTGTATGTGTGTGTGTGTAGTGTTTGTATGTGTATGTGTGTGTGTAGTGTTTGTATGTGTGTGTGTAGTGTTTGTATGTGTATGTGTGTGTGTAGTGTTTGTATGTGTGTGTGTAGTGTTTGTATGTGTATGTGTGTGTGTAGTGTTTGTATGTGTGTATGTAGTGTTTGTATGTGTGTGTGTGTGTGTGTGTAGTGTTTGTATGTGTGTGTGTGTGTAGTGTTTGTATGTGTGTGTGTGTACTCACCTAATGGTGGTTGCAGGGCTCGAGTCATAACTCCTGGCCCCGCCTCTTCACTGATCGCTATTAGGTCCTCTCTTCCCCTGCTCCCTGAGTTTTATCAAACATCGTCAACAAACCTGTTGTCTCTCACCGAGGTAGGGTGACCCCCCAAAAAAAAGAAGAAACACTTTCACCATCATTCACTTTATCCCTCTGTCTTGCCAGAGGTGCGCCAATACTACAGTTCAAAACTGCGAATATCCCCTCACCTCCTTCCGAGTACAGACACTGTACTTCCCACCTTCAGGACTCATGTCCGGTTAATCGGTTTCCATGAATCCCTTTTTTTTTTTTTTTTTTTTTTTTTCAACAAGTCGGCGGTCTCCCACCGAGGCAGGGTGACCCAAAAAGAAAGAAAATCAGCAAAAAGAAAATACTTTCATCATCATTCAACACTTTCACCTCACTCATACATAATCACTATATTTGCAGAGGCGCTCAGATACGACAGCTGAGAATCAACCTTCATATGTTGTGCTAATTCAGCCGAATTTACTGACTTTGTTTATGCAAAAAGATCTTCTTTGACAGACAAGATCAACAAAAAATTGTTGTTGCTAAAACACCGCGACAGTTTTAAATAAAACTAACCAAATTTAGACGAACCTTAGCTAAGACTGTCCAAAGTTAGGCAGACCTTATCTAGGTTGGGCGTTTTTTAAAGGGCTTAGGCTTGATAAATGAGACACTTGTGCAATATTTGGGTATCGTTATTCTGGAAACGTTTCGTCCCCCAGTGGTTTCTTCAGTCCAGTGCAGAGGAAGGTGGAAGATGAGGAGGAGCTTGAGGTAATCAGTCCCTTGACCTGGGGGTCGATGTGTTCAGTACATCAATCTTGACAAAAGTGCATCATGTTCACGGTGATGAGACTTATACACTGATGACAGATGAGGTGGAGCAGTGGTAGGCTGGATTACTCTTCTACCTTATTAATCATCAAATACTATATGCTTATTTTCATTTAAAATAAGTTTAACGAAGAATCTTATTAAAAATTTGTTAACATCCAGGAGTAATACATCTACCACCCACATGTCATCTTACAGTAAAAAAAATGAATTTTTTAATTTTTTTAAACAAGACCGATTTCTCTGGCAGTCACGTTGGGAATTTTTAATTAGTTGATGGCTCTCTCATTACTGAAGTTAAGCTAATTGGTCGATAATTACTAGGAAACACCTTTTTCAGTTTTAAAGATCGTTGTGACATGAGATTTTTCTGCTCTTGTAGAGCTAAATATTGATTGTTTTCCAGTCACTTATTAACATGGATGCAAAATAACCACAGGGGGAGTTGAATGATAGCTCTAGGCCTTTCGTGATACAATCAACACATCAGGAGCTTGCAATGTTGCAGAAATGAGTAGGAAGTCCAGGTAGATTCGTTCAAGGCAACGGATCTAGGTAGAGCCGTTGCCTTGGAGCTGTGTATGGATCCTGCCTCCACTACATCACTCTCCAGCTTGTTCCACTTCCTGACAACTCTATGACTAAAGAAATACTTCCTAACATCCCTGTGACTCATCTGAGTCTTCAACTTCCAGTTGTGTCCCCTTGTTGCTGTGTCCCATCTATGTCTTACCCACTATATTTTCAACTCGTCTGACGTGTGTGTTAGTTACCAGTTATCAAAGATACTTGTCGACAGACACTTGGCCTGGTTTATATGTGTTGTGTTTGTGTAGTGTATGTATGTGTTTGTCTGTATGTGTGTGTGTGTGTGTGTAAATGTTTTTCCACCATTCTTCTTTCCACTTGGCTTGGCAGCTAGGCAAGACCTTTCTGCATGAAAGATTTACAACTTGAAGATTCGTCTCTGCAACAACACACCACACGAGTCTGCTGTTGACCACCTGCTACAACACACCAGTATAGCAGCTCTGTGTTCGATAACAGCCTCCCATAACACCCACAAGAGAAGGTAACCCTCTCACACTCCTATTTCTCTCTCTCTCTCTCTCTCTCTCTCTCTCTCTCTCTCTCTCTCCCTCTTCCCCTCACCCTCCTCCCTCCCGCCTTCCCTCTCCCGCGTCCAGAGTTCTAAAAAAAAAAAAAAAATGCATCCGTTAATCAAGGAAATAAAATTACTGTTAACTTTTTTATACAAGGAGAATACACAAAAGTTTAATCGTCGCAGAATTTTGCTGAGCTGGATCAGATTTCAGCCTATGTTAGCTTTTGTTTTGATAATTCCAGTTGTTGGTTGGATGCTTCCCCAGGTGGGATTTTGTTCAGGTCAAACAATGGAATGAATATGATAATAGTACACAGGACGGACAAGGGATGGATGGGTTTGAGAGGGACCTACAAAACGGACAAGGGATGGATGGGTTTCGAGAGGGACCTCCAAGACGGACAAGGGATGGATGGGTTCGAGAGGGACCTACAAAACGGACAAGGGATGGATGGGTTTGAGAGGGACCTACAAGACGGACAAGGGATGGATGGGTTTGAGAGGGACCTACAAAACGGACAAGGGATGGATGGGTTCGAGAGGGACCTACAAAACGGACAAGGGATGGATGGGTTCGAGAGGGACCTTCCTCTCAGTGATTACATTCTTGCTATTACTGGTTGGCTCCGCCTGTCCCATTGTCAGGATTATCTATACTGTTGCTTCAGGTGTTCGACACACCTCCAGAGAATCTCCTGAGTCGTTCTGGCACTCGGGCTGCGACCTGAGTGCCAGGAATGGCTCGGTTGGAGTTGAAAGAATCAACGCGTCCTTGTCATAAGGCTGCCTCCGCCATAAGGCTGTAAGCGATACTCCACTTGACACGAAGACGGCTCACCGTGCCCTTGTCATACGACTGCCCCTGCCATAGGGCTGTAAACGGTACTCCACTTTACCTGCAGAAGACTCACCGTGCCTTTGCCATAGGGCTGTAAACGGTATATCACTTGTACCGACTCTGACACTCCTTCAGGAGCCACTGTCGGGTCACCACATGGAGAAGACCCGGGGCAGGACCCGTCCTGGCCACCATACTTGAACAGGCTTCAGCTTCACACTGTTCCAGACTATGGAGCAAAACTCTTCTCCAGGCTGAGGGACTGACCACCTCAGAACTACGTCTTCAAGGGTGATGGACTGATTATATCGTCTCTAAATATCTACTAGTTCTGCTGCCTCCTCTGTACTCGACTGGAGAAGCCTACTGTGTAGGCGAAACGTTTCAGAATAAAGATGCCTAACTGTTGCACATGTCTTACCAAACAATGGAATTCCTTCACAAAATAAATGTTTACCTAAAAACTAAATAAGTAAAAGACAGTTAGCGAGCAATCTTTTGTTGTTAGAACATTTCTATCTATATAGAGCTTTATAATTGTACTGGTAAAGCTCTTTATAAATGGAAATGCAACAGTAAAAGCTGGTTTACACCTGTGTACTTTTGTGTACTCCTGTCAGCAGCAGTACGACCAAGAACGGGCTAGATAATACTCTCGGGGCAGTATTTAGGACCTGATAGTACTTCCAGGGCATTTTTATGGACCTAATACTACTCCTGCAGCTGCATTAAAGACCTGATAGTATTCCCAAGACAGTAGGACATGATAGTACTCCCAGAGCAGTATTAAGGACATGATAGTACTCCCAGGGCAGTGTTAAGGACATGATAGTACTCCCAGGGCTTGATTGAGGACCTAATAGTGCTCCCAGGGCTGGATTAAGGATTTGATAGTGCTCCCAGGGCTGGATTAAGGACCTGATAGTACTCCCAGGGCTGGATTAAGGACCTTCGGGCTCCGGAGCTGTGATTTTTTGACGGACTTCCATTACATATTAAAATTCAAAATAACAAGAATACAAAAATTCATAATTTCCATTGTAATATACCATTTTCATATATATATATATATATTTATAATTATTTCAATATATCGCTAAAAAAATCACAATTGTGGTTCCTGTTGCAACAACGGAGATGGACTTCAAAATCCCTCAGGCCTACGCTGTGTCAGCCTCTGCCTGCCTCCTTTGTAGTAGTAACAATTCGCGAACTAACAAACCGCAGATTAACCACTTGTAAACTAGCAAAATGTACTCAACTAAATTTTTAAATAACTTGTAAACTTAACAAATTATAAACTAATATATTGACTGTAAACTAACATTAGAAAGTGAGAAATTGTAAGCTAACAAATTGTAAACTAGCAAATTCTTTAATAAATCGTAAACTGTGTGACTGTCTACTACAGCGTCACAGTTACCAGACAGATGATTGGTTGTCTGTTACGTCACAGTTACCAGACAAATGATTGGCTATCTGTTACAACGTCACAGTTACCAGACAGATGATTGGCTGTCTGTTACAACGTCACAGTTACCAGACAAATGATTGGCTATCTGTTACAACGTCACAGTTACCACACAAATGATTGGCTATCTGTTACAACGTCACAGTTACCACACAAATGATTGGCTATCTGTTACAACGTCACAGTTACCAGACAGATGATTGGCTGTCTGTTACAACGTCACAATTACCAGACAAATGATTGGCTTTCCGTTACAGCATCACAGTTACCAGACAAATGATTGGCTTTCCGTTACAGCATCACAGTTACCAGACAAATGATTGGCTTTCCGTTACAGCATCACAGTTACCAGTGTAATTCGTGAGAGAGAGATATAATTTCCCTCTGTGTTATATCCAAGAGAATAATCTATAACACTTAGTGATTTTCTTTGTTCATCATTAATATAATGGAAGACAAATGAAGAGCTCTTTGATGTGTTCCTGGTAACGATGTGTCAAGGCTTGTGAATGCTTCCAGATACTTATAAAGAGTGATTACCTCATCTTGTATGTGTAGTTCTACTGTCTTCCAGTTACGTCCTTGAATTTGTGCTAATAAAGCCACTGAATGGAGAAACGTCTACAATAAAGATATACAGGTGTTACAGATGTGTCTAATTCTTCACCTCATTCCAGTACAGAAATTAATGGTAGATAGAAGGGGAGAAGGAGTTTGAGGTGATCAGTCCCTCAGCATGAAAATAAAAGACTATGAGCTCTGCTAGAAAAGTAAATAAGGAACAAAATGCATTTTTTTTGCAAAGTAATAATGCCGTCTTGATACATCAGATTTATCAAGACTAAGTTAGTGAACATCGGCTGCAGGCCGAGGGACTGATTACCTCATCTTCTACTGTCTCCAGTTTCAACACCTTCAAATAACCACTGTATTCAATTGGCTAAACATCTTCGATGTATAGATACCCTGATGTTACTCTAGGTAACAGACCTAGAGTAACAGTCTGTTATACTTATATAAAATGTAAGATAGAAGGAAATAGCAGTGAGTGGAGGACTAACAAGAGCTCCTCCATCGTCACTAAAAACGAACTGATTGACGACATTGCTAAGGTTAGGTCAGGAAACAGAACAAGTGTTTCCTGACGCGGGTCTTAGTCATATGATGGCCCGCAGCTGGAGCTTTTGGTCATATGACCGAGGCCTTCCGCTGGCTTGCTGGTCCACTCCTTTAAAAATTATGGTTATAATTATAACCGTGTTGACATTGTTAAAAATGAAAGAGCCCTGAATAACATAAGTCCAGTACACTGACCCACCCGTAAGTCATTGCCCGGAAAATCCACTAAATTTAAATTGAGTTAAGGGAGCCATCGACCAGCCTTAGAATACCTGTATGCTCTCCTCTCATTGGTTGGTTATCTCCCACTGTGAACCAGTGGGAAGGCTGGAGTGCTGGGTCTCTGATGACGTCACCCTCTCGTTCGTCGACACTTGATTGGCAGGATGTCTGCTGTTGTCAACCAATGGGAAGACTGAGATGGGTCTTTTAGAAAGATACGATTATCTTACTATTTCTTATACTCTTCTTGTCTTCATCATCTTTATTCTTAGTTTGTCGCTCTTCCATTTGTTTATTCTATTTTGTGCTTCTCTATTTTGTCTTTTCCTTTGATTTTACGCCACTAATTCTCATCCATTTTCTTTCTACTTCCATTCATTCATTTTTTTCTCTTCTTTTGTGTAGGTCTTTCATTTCCCCTTTCATTAAAATTTCACTTTCACCTTCTTTTATGCACTTGTTTATTGTATTTAGTTTCTTCTGATTCCTTATACTTTTGGTTCTCTTTCGTTTTCCTGACATATTTAATTGGTCGGTCACACTCACCTACACTTAATTAGGTTTGATCCAGGAAAGAGGGGGAAGGTTTAATGCCTCTCAGAAAGAGGCATTCTCCACTTATCAAAGAAAAATCAATATGGCACTTCCTCTTCCTCCTCGGTAGCGAGTTACTCACTTTAAGAAGCGCAGCTTCAGAATCATGGTGGGCATGGTATTTCTACCCATATATTATACAAATATAACTATTTCAGCATTGTTTATGTAGTTATGCAGATATAGAGAGCATATAGCGAGAGAGGTAGTCACTTCGCCTTACACCTGCTGTCCCAGCAATAAATAGGTACCTAGGACTGTTGTGGGTCACACCCTGAGGGAGGACTCTAGTGTAAACACGTCATACTGCTTGGCGTTATTGGATTATCCTGGAGTAAATAAACTCTGTTGAACATTGTACTTTGTTTGATATTAACGTAAGTAGTGAATGCTTAGGGTTATGCGGCCAACACAAACACTGAAGTTAAACTTTAAGACCACGACATACAACTGTGATGAGTCTTGTGTGTGTAAGTTCTGTAGTCACACTTGATTGTTCATTGAGGTTCATGTCAGGTTCGTACTCTGAATTTCTTGCTTATCTTCACCTACACCCCTTCAAGGTAAAGGTTCGTGATCAATGGAATGGGAGCTATTCTCTCTTTCCCCCGGATCAAGTCTCATTATCTACTATTAACCGCACGTGAGTCATTACGCTGCAATTGCAGACTAACGTCAAGAATACTTTATCCTCTAAACCAAGGATCATCGTAAGGTCTCATTGTAAATATTGATCAGTATATTTCTCTGGGTGTAAATGCATTGATAAATGTATTCCTATGTGTATATACTCTGACTCAAGAGTAAGAGAAAGTAAAACTTAGAGGTCTTAGTTTATTTCAGTTAAGAGCTTAAGTAAACGTGTAAAACACATGTAAATGATTACGTTTTACAAGTTCACTACGAAGTAATGTTTCAGCATTTACTATCTGTACACATTTATACTGACAATGGAATTCAGAAATGAGGAAATGTTATATTTTAGAGAGAGCTTAACTAAACATGACCAAGAAGCTCGTATATATTTCATTAAATTAGAGCTTTCTTGAGAAATACCTAAATTATACCTGACGTAGCCAGTGTCCCTCAGGACAGCTACATCCATTTTAATCAAGATTTTTTTGTCAAGGCTTTAGACAGAGTTAATCTGTCTACAAGTTTACTTAATGAATGAGAGCGCCTCGCCTCACGTCCCACTAAATATATCACGAAATATTTGATAATTTCAGTATTGTTAAATGGTATTCCAGTATTATTATTATAATCAAATAGAAGAGCTAAACCACAGGTAAATGGTATTCCAGCTGTACCCGATAAAGTGAAGTGATCCTTTAAATTTATATGCTCGAGTAAGCCTACTTACTGGCAGATATTTTTTTAGTCATATAAATGTAGCCAAATCTATAGATGAGGTTGGGTAGGAAATCTCTGGGAAAGTGAGAGAGAAAATAGAGATGTATATAGACTTAATGAATTTATCCATGAAGCCTTAACCGTTGATGGGACACTAGGGGACGCTGACATTCCTGCAGTGTAGGCTCCACAATTCTCGGAAATTGTAAATATGATTAAAGTCTCACGCAATAAAAACTTTTTCTTGGTTAGTTTTAGGGTTTTGAAGTTTTCGTGGTTTTAGATATGTGATATTTACACACATCACGTTGCTAGTAGGGATAAAATATAAAGAAATAATTCGTGTTAAGCGGTAAACCCATGTGGGTCATTCAGCTCATATATGTATATATGTCGTGCCGAATGGGTAAAACTTGCGATTTTGGCTTAAATAGCAACGCTCTTATTGCCGAATAAGGCAAGCGAAAATTTGTGTATGCAATAATTTCACAAAAATCATTCTGAACCTAACGCAAAAAAAATTCATTGTGTTTATTATTAAATTATTATAAACTTATCTAACATATATTTAGTGGGATTAGGCTAAATTAAATTGTGCTTGTTATGATAAGGTTAGGCAAGTTTTCTAAGGTTATTTTGGTACAAAATTATTAATTTTTATATTAACATAAATGAAAAAATATATCTTAAACTTATAAGAGAAATTTTTTAGAAAGGACTTAATTTTAAATGAGTTCTTGCTAATTGACCAATATTAAATATTCGGCACGATTAACAGAATCAGATTTTAGATTTGGAAATTACGGCACGTCTGCGGGTCTTAGATTTTCCAGATTCAGTTAAGCAGGTCACTCAGCTCACAACGTAGTGGAGGCTTGATCCTCCGTCTGCTGAGTGCAAGACAGACACGCTCTCTATTTGTACTCATCTATATTGTTTCTAACAGGAAGGTACTTGTGTGTGTGCCTCTGTGCTCCTGCTTGTAATACACTCATGTATTTCTTACATTGAAAACGTCCTAAAACTAAATCTATAAAATCTCAGAACTGCAGACGTGCCGTAATTTCCAAATCTAAAAATCTGATTCTGTTAATCCGGCAGATTTCAGAATTTCATAGAGATTACAGACGATAAAATTTTGATTAAAAAAACTGATTTGTACAGCAAATAGACTTTCCAGAAATGTAATAAACAGTGAATAACTTGCAATTTCCTCTCTGCTAATATAAATAATGAACCAGTCCATATTGTAAACATTTGCATGTTTTAGTAAATTAAATATGGATTTATAATTCAGTGCATTAACACTGCTTCCAAGATATTCGACTTTTTAAATGGAAAAGAAATCATGGGGAAGACTTATTATATACTTGCTATGTTTGTGCTGGTGAGTATAGATAACTTTAGTGGCAGTTGTTCTTGCAAGTTGGAAACATATTTTGTTTTATTATTTAGAGTCTCACTCCAATGCTACGTCTGTCTACAGTCTACACCAGTGGTTCCCAACCAGGGGGTGCCAGATGGCACTTCAGGGGGTGCGACAAAGTCCTAATGAAAATCACAATTCCGTTTGTTTTACCAAAAATAAATCTAATTCTAATTTTATATTTGCATTTTATGCACTGAATTAAAAACTTATTTTTTTTAATTCAGTTTTTTTCCGCCGCAGTACTGTATTTAGTTCCTAGAAAAGGTTGGAAACCCCTGGTCTACACTGATGACGAATCCTGTACTGTGGTTGGGAGTGATGCTGATTTTTTTTCGTAGCATTTTTTTGAAAGGCCTTTGTAGCAGTTATATAATCCTCATCAGTATTGTTTGTTTTAGTCTCTGATTCCCAAAACACATTTTAAGTGACCCATTCATTCGTCTCTGGTTTTGTTGCATCCTCATTAAACACAGGAAGGTAATTTGGGTGTTTTCCCAGCCATGCTGGTGTTGTGGGAAACTAACTTGCAAACTTCTGTAGGTCCAGTGGTTCTGTATTTTAGTTCCCAAAAGCAGTTACCCTTTCCAGCCATCTCTTGGACCTGACACACCACTTTTAAGATTGTTAGTCGGTGTTAGTGGTCAATAAACTGGGTTTATTGACCCAGTTTGTGTTATATACAGTGTGTACTGTATATAACACTTGTTTTCTTTTAGTGTTGCCAGTGTTGAAAAACTGTTTTCTCATGATTATACTCTGGTCACGCTAGATTCACTCTCCTAAAAAATCCAGTTACAGTTTCTACGCCCTACACTCACTACCTTACATGCTACTTACGTCCATTTAAACCCCATCTACACATCCTACACCTACATATGCACAGCTTATATACCCATCTACCTACACCTACACCCTCCAATACACCACACACACATATCGTTCCCACACCACGTGCACTCTCCTACACACACCTACACACCACTTACACCCACACACCGTCTATACTACATGCACAACACCTACGCACTCTTGCAGATACCTGTACACCCATACACATCATCTACACACACCTACACGGCACTTTACACAGGTCAGTATCCAGACAATGACTCCAGTTTAGTTAGCTTTTAGGGGCGTTGTACGCCTTCACTTTTCACTCTCAGATAAAGATGAATATTGTAGTTTCACATCTTTGAGTCTCTGTGAGCTACAACTGTCTGAGAGTGTGTGAGCTACAACCGTCTGTGAGAATGTGAGCTACAATTGTCTGTGAGACAGTGTGAGTTACAGCTGTTTGTGAGACAGTGTGATCTACAGCTGTGTGTGAGTCTCTGTGAGCAATTAAGTGCATGACTTCTGCGAGTAACAGATCAATTTTTTTTGAGTAATTAAAAGACGGAATAATGTTGTAGTTAATCTTTGTAAGTAAGTAAGATTTATTTTTGTTTATATGTTTTCATGAAGCGCTAAACTAGTGTGGGTCATTAAGCACAAGGTGTTGTTGAAGCTCGATCCTCCGCCCGCTGATTCTCTCTCTCTCTCTCTCTCTCTCTCTCTCTCTCTCTCTCTCTCTCTCTCTCTCTCTCTCTCTCTCTCTCTCTCTCTCTCTCTCGCTCTCTCGCTCTCTCAGAAAAAACTTCAAATGAAAGATTTGAGTCTTCATGAGTAACGAATATCGTGTATGTTAGTGTACTCACCTAGTTGTGGTTGCAGGGGTCGAATCACAGCTCCTGGCCCCGCCTCTTCACTGGCTGCTACTAGGTCATTCTTCCTGCTCCATTAGCTTTATCATACCTCTTCTTAAAGCTATGTATGGATCCTGCCTTCACTATGTCACTTCCCAAGTGTGTGTGTGTGTGTGTGTGTGTGTGTGTAGTTACCTAATTGTGGTTGCAGGGGTTGAGTGTGTGTGAGTTGAAAATAATGTGCAGTTCTTGTTTCAGTTGTTTAGTGAGGTGGGTTGTGTGCTAGCGTGTACACAGTTAGCAAGAACTCATTTAAAATTAAGTTCTTTCTAAAATTTTCTCCTACGCGTTTAAAGATATATTTTTTTCATTTATGATAATGTAAAAAATTAATAATTTTGTACCAAAAGAACCTTAGAAAACTTACCTAACCTTATTATAACAAGCGCAATTTAATTTAGGCTAATCCAACTAAATATATTTTAGATACGTTTACAATAATTTAATAATAAACAAACACAATTAAATATATTTTTTTTCGTTAGGTTCAGAATGATTTTTGGGAAATTATTGCATACACAAATTTTCGCTTGCCTTATTCGGCAAGAAGAGCGTAGCTATTTAAGCCAAAATAGCAAGTTTTACCTATTCGGCACGACATATATCAGGGATAAGAACCATGATAGGTTTTTTAGTTGAGTTTGTGGTTGAAATTCTTAGTTTGTGAAGATCAACCTTAATTAAACCATAGCACATTTGGGGTTCGAACCCGCGTGAGGTTCGAACGATTTCGTGAATCCTCAACCTTAATTATTACTGAGAGAAAATTTAAGCTAATAATGTTTTATGGGGGGATACCTCCTGAGTAGGTATATTTCTGTATGATTGTTGTAACACTGAAGAAGCATACCGAGCATATACACTGAGTGGTGTATATCACTCAGTATATATATATACACCGGGAGTTTTCTTTCATGCTTTTATAAATTAAGGTATTCTTTGTTAGCTTACAGTCTTGCAATCCATAGTTATTAAGCCTAACTAACAACGACGTAGTTTCTGAGAGGCGCTGACAGGAAGTAGGTAACTCAGACTGTCTTCCCCTGTCTATTGCTACTAGACGGGCGGAACCTAAGTTGGTGACATAATGGACTTGAGTGCGGTGTGGGATTACCAGGACGGTTGACCTTGCTCAAGTTCCCTCAGATTGATGAAGAGGGTGTCTATAATTACTCTATAAACCTATTATTATTATTATTATTATTATTTTATTGTCATTATTATTACTATTGTTGTTATTATTAATATTGCTATTATTATTATTATTATTATTGCCATTATTATTACTATTGTTATTATTATTATATTATTATTAATACTTCCATTATTATTATTATTATTTTATTATTATTATTGTTATTATCATTGTCATTATTATTATGACCGACAGGGTCATACAGCGTCTAGAGAATGGTAGATAATATGGCTTGATCCGAGGAAGAGAAAGCTCCAGTTCCTTGGTTCAGGAACCCTCCATGAACCAGTATCAAGGCACCCCCCTCACCCCTTCCTTTAAGAGTTGCAGCATAAACATTAAACTGGTAGTTTACCGTACACCCAATTAATGTTCAGGTTGGTTACCTGGAGAGGGTTTCGGGGGGTCAACGCCCCCGCGGCCCGGGCTGTGACCAGGCCTCGCGGTTGGCTAGTTAATTGGTCTTTAAACCTGGCGACTACACGAGGGTCATTAAGTTACCAGTTTCCTCACTAGTCAAGAATACTTTAATCCTTAAAATATTTATTGAACTCTGAGTATATATACACTGAGAGACATGTACATCACGGTGTGTATATATCTCCGTTTCGCTCTGTGCAGAGCTAAAGTTCATGACTTGATAAAGCTTTCTTAAAGAGTAAAACGTTGTCACAATCAATGCTGGTTGTGCCTGCTGTCTTCTAGTGTTATCCACAGTGTCACTGGCATCCACTGAACCTGCATTCTTCACATACTTTATACAAAAGGAACACTCTGAGGATATGCAGCCTCGATATAAGGAACACTCTGAGGATATGCAGCCTCGATATAAGGAACACTGAGGATATACGGCCTCGATATAACATGTTTATGTCTTGCTGCAGCAAATTTATCACAACACTTGGTATAAGATTACTACAAGTGTGTTGCCGCTAACAAAATTCAACAGCTAAATGGTAGTTGTGGTTTGTCGATCTTAATTATGGAAAACAACAATGTATTTTTTTTATATTTCTGTTTCACAAAATTATTACACTTGTAAATTTGTATATTCCTTCTAGTGTCAAGAGGAGCGAATGTGTCCTTTGTAAATGGTGTCCTTCTATGTGAAGAAATTAATTAGAAAAACGATAAGTTGATAAATGAGACACTTGTACAACATTTGGGTATATTTATTCTTGAAACGTTTCGCCCACCAGTGGCTTCTTCAGTCCAGTGCCGAGAAAGGTGGAAGATGAGGAGGAGGAGTTTGAAGTAATGCGTCCCACAGCCTGGCGTCAGTGTGTTCAGTACATCAGTCTTGATAAAAGATTCTTATACTGAATACATCGACTCCAGGTTCAGGGACTGATTACCTCAAACTCCTTCTCATCTTCCACCTTTCTCTGCAATGGACTGAAGAAGCCACTGGCTGGTGGAACGTTTACGGAATTTAAATACCCAAATGTAGCACAAGTGTCTCTTGTATCAACGTATCCTTACACATCTTATGAATATAATTCATAATAGTATATTAAGTAGTGTCGTATCATGAAGCTGAAACACTGTAGTTGTGGCTAAAAGAGACAAGTTTAATCCACAACAATACTGGCACCACAAATTAATGCTTTTATGTCAAGTTTGAAGCCCCGTGACGAGTGTCAGTCACCAGTGCCACTTGCCTGTCACTCACACGTATGTATATATATATAACAAAGAATTATTCCTCTCGTTTAGACTGTGCAAATTATCGAGGTTAGGATATATGGTTGGTTGGTATTGACACTGTTTCAGTCCCCCTTCTCTGGCCCTCGTATGGTACGTGTAAGTTTATACGTTATGGATACTAAACTGACAGTGTAGTTGAAATTGAAGACATAAATCTTTTTATTCGTCAATAGTGATGAAAGATATGCGGTGTTGGTGTCTGTTGTCTT
The DNA here is from genome assembly GCA_009830355.1 of Cherax destructor. NCBI lineage: Eukaryota > Metazoa > Arthropoda > Malacostraca > Decapoda > Parastacidae > Cherax > Cherax destructor. The sequence goes on along the minus strand of WNWK01000097.1, from coordinate 228,655 downwards.
TCAGATAATCACCAACAGTCTGACTGGTCAGATTACATTTTATTTTTACGAAGCGCTACATCTCTGTGGGTTATTCATCGCATAGAGTGGTGTAGGCTCGATTCCCCGTCCGCTGATCGCGACTTTGGTCTTTCATCAGGCAGACAGACTGCTGTTGATTGTGGCTGGTCAGAGACCATCAGTAATACATGTACAATACAATGACGTCTGTCACTGGTACAGATGACGCGACAATATCAACCCTTAATTAGTGGTAATGAATGTATTTGTGAAAGTCTGTTTTATAATGGAACAAGTTGAAATGTGGGTTAAACTTTATTGTTGTAGACTGTGCACGTACAAGGTGAAGGTACAGGGTGGGAGACTGTGAAGGTACAGGGTGGGAGACTGTGAAGGTACAGGGTGGTAGACTGGGAAAATACAGGGTGGGAGACTGTGAAAGTACAGGGTGGTAGACTGTGAAGGTACAGGGTGGTAGACTGTGAAGGTACAGGGTGGGAGACTGTGAAGGTACAGGGTGGGAGACTGTGAAGGTACAGGATGGTAGACTGTGCACGTACAAGGTGAAGGTACAGGGTGGGAGACTGTGCAGGTACAGGGTGGTAGACTGGGAAAATACAGGGTGGGAGACTGTGAAAGTACAGGGTGGTAGACTGTGAAGGTACAGGGTGGTAGACTGTGAAGGTACAGGGTGGTAGACTGTGCAGGTACAGGGTGGTAGACTGTGAAGGTACAGGGTGGTAGACTGTGCAGGTACAGGGTGGGAGACTGTGAAGGTACAGGGTGGGAGACTGTGAAGGTACAGGGTGGGAGACTGTGAAGGTACAGGGTGGTAGACTGGGCAGGTACAGGGTGGTAGACTGGGCAGGTACAGGGTGGTAGACTGTGAAGGTACAGGGTGGGACACTGTGAAGGTACAGGGTGGTAGACTGTGAAGGTACAGGGTGGTAGACTGTGCAGGTACAGGGTGGTAGACTGTGAAGGTACAGGGTGGTAGACTGTGCAGGTACAGGGTAGGAGACTGTGAAGGTACAGGGTGGTAGACTGGGCAGGTACAGGGTGATAGACTGGGCAGGTACAGGGTGGTAGACTGGGCAGGTACAGGGTGGTAGACTGTGAAGGTACAGGGTGGTAGACTGTGCAGGTACAGGGTGGTAGACTGTGAAGGTACAGGGTGGTAGACTGTGCAGGTACAGGGTGGGAGACTGTGAAGGTACAGGGTGGGAGACTGTGAAGGTACAGGGTGGGAGACTGTGAAGGTACAGGGTGGTAGACTGGGCAGGTACAGGGTGGTAGACTGGGCAGGTACAGGGTGGTAGACTGTGAAGGTACAGGGTGGGACACTGTGAAGGTACAGGGTGGTAGACTGTGAAGGTACAGGGTGGTAGACTGTGCAGGTACAGGGTGGTAGACTGTGAAGGTACAGGGTGGTAGACTGTGCAGGTACAGGGTAGGAGACTGTGAAGGTACAGGGTGGTAGACTGGGCAGGTACAGGGTGGTAGACTGGGCAGGTACAGGGTGGTAGACTGGGCAGGTACAGGGTGGTAGACTGTGAAGGTACAGGGTGGGACACTGTGCAGGTACAGGGTGGGAGACTGTGAAGGTACAGGGTGGTAGACTGTGCAGGTACAGGGTGGTAGACTGTGAAGGTACAGGGTGGTAGACTGTACAGGTACAGGGTGGTAGACTGTGAAGGTACAGGGTGGTAGACTGTGCAGGTACAGGGTGGGAGACTGTGAAGGTACAGGGTGGTAGACTGTGCAGGTACAGGGTGGTAGACTGTGAAGGTACAGGGTGGTAGACTGTGCAGGTACAGGGTGGTAGACTGTGAAGGTACAGGGTGGTAGACTGTGCAGGTACAGGGTGGGAGACTGTGAAGGTACAGGGTGGGAGACTGTGAAGGTACAGGGTGGTAGACTGTGCAGGTACAGGGTGGTAGACTGTGAAGGTACAGGGTGGTAGACTGTGCAGGTACAGGGTGGGAGACTGTGAAGGTACAGGGTGGGAGACTGTGAAGGTACAGGGTGGTAGACTGTGCAAGTACAGGGTGGGAGACTGTGAAGGTACAGGGTGGTAGACTGTGCAGGTACAGGGTGGGAGACTGTGAAGGTGCAGAGAGAATGTGAAGATTGAAGAACACATTTTAGTAAATCATGTCGTCTGGTAATATATATTATTATATGCTATGTAAAGGATTCGAGTGGTGGTGGTCACTCGGTACATGGTGAGGTGGGGAGACTCCCTCTACCGTCCACTGAGTTCGTGACATACATGCTACCTTACTGCGCTCACCTCACCGTATCCACTTGTTAATTTAGGGTGTGGAGTGAGTGTTTAACTGGTGTGGACGGTGTTCACTCCGGCGGTGGATTGCCTCTAGTGTGTCAGTGAAGCAGAATGCGTCAGTAGTCTTGTGTCGAATGTTGGTTTCGAGTTTTACGTGTTTTATTCCCTTTCAAGTGAGTTGCCTTGATGCTGGGAAAAGGCACTTGATTATGTGAATAAAAACCGCCTGGTCACATACCAGGCCGCGGGGGCGTTGACCCCCAAAAACCCATCCAGTTATACTCCCCTTTCTTTAATTAAACTCGATTACCTCTCATCAATATAAGAATAATGTCTCACTGGTAGTACTCAAAGATGCCGCTGATTCAGGCGGGGTCGAGTCTTGGCTCCTGGATTATGGTTCATCTACTCTTGAATCATCATAGGTGACCAGTGATGGGTGTAAATCCTTTCGAGTGGCAGGAGTAATTCATGGCAAGTGATGACCATCAGACGTGTTGAGTGTAGAGCATTATTAGTGTCTAGTGATAGTCCAGTCCACAGTGAGTGGTGAATGTGATGTACGTTTAGTGGTGTCGATTGATGGTTGTAACTGGTGGTTGATGGGTGTTAATTGTGGTTGATGGGTGTTAATTGGGGTTGATGGGTGTTAATGGGGAACGCACCAAAACACACATAAGTAATTACTTTTAGCTGGAGGCGGAGCAATGTTTTTTTTTAAGTAAGCTAAGAACGGCAAGAGAAAAAACAGGTGTGAAAGCCGTAGAGAGCCAGAAATGGACTATCATGGACTACAACTCTGGCAAAAGACTGCGAAAGTATATTGTGAGAAGCACAGAGTTTGTACACTGCTTGGCTCTTCCAACTCCCCACCAACAATGTAGCTCCTTTTCTGCATTGAGATATTTGCTAATTATATTCAGTGTCGTAATTAATTTTTAACAATGTAAGGTTAATAACCTCTTGTAGTTGTTGAAGTGCTTACGTAATGGTCAATTTCATCGTGTTTTTCTAAACCCATCCTTCCTTCATTTCTAGTTCCCCTGTTTATTATTGTAATATTTGTATATTATATTAATGTTATGTTGACAAGGAAAGAGTAATTCAGTAGTTTGTGGATAGTTACCAGTTGTCAAAACTGGTAACTAACTGTTCACAAACTGGTGAACTAGTGCAGTGATTAACCCAACCCCCAGTGAGGTTAATTACTCTTAAGTCAATTATGTTAATGGGTGGATTTAGGGTGATACCCAAGTGTTGGTCTGACGTGATGGGTGTTAACTGTGCCACTTGATGGTTGTCAGTGTTGGGTGATGAGTTAACTGGGTTGTGATGAGTGTTGGGTAGCATCAGCACTGTAACAACCACGTCACTGGTGTGGAGTGGAACACTTAACAACCACGTCACTGGTGTGGAGTGGAACACTTAACAACCGCGTCACTGGTATGGAGTGGAACACTTAACAACCACGTCACTGGTGTGGAGTGGAACACTTAACAACCACGTCACTGGTATGGAGTGGAACACTTAACAACCACGTCACTGGTGTGGAGTGGAACACTCAACAACCACGTCACTGGTGTGGAGTGGAACACTTAACAACCACGTCACTGGTGTGGAGTGGAACACTCAACAACCACGTCACTGGTGTGGAGTGGAACACTTAACAACCACGTCACTGGTATGGAGTGGAACACTTAACAACCACGTCACTGGTGTGGAGTGGAACACACAACAACCACGTCACTGGTGTGGAGTGGAACACTTAACAACCACGTCACTGGTGTGGAGTGGAACACTCAACAACCACGTCACTGGTGTGGAGTGGAACACTCAACAACCACATCACTGGTGTGGATGGAACACTCAACAACCACGTCACTGGTGTGGAATGGAACACTCAACAACCACGTCACTGGTGTGGATTGGAACACTTAACAACCACGTCACTGGTGTGGAGTGGAACACTTAACAACCACGTCACTGGTGTGGAGTGGAACACTCAACAACCACGTCACTGGTGTGGAGTGGAACACTTAACAACCACGTCACTGGTATGGAGTGGAACACTTAACAACCACGTCACTGGTGTGGAGTGGAACACTCAACAACCACGTCACTGGTGTGGAGTGGAACACTTAACAACCACGTCACTGGTATGGAGTGGAACACTTAACAACCACGTCACTGGTATGGAGTGGAACACTCAACAACCACGTCACTGGTGTGGAGTGGAACACTCAACAACCACATCACTGGTGTGGATGGAACACTCAACAACCACGTCACTGGTGTGGATTGGAACACTTAACAACCACGTCACTGGTGTGGAGTGGAACACTCAACAACCACATCACTGGTGTGGATGGAACACTCAACAACCACATCACTGGTGTGGATGGAACACTCAACAACCACGTCACTGGTGTGGATTGGAACACTCAACAACCACGTCACTGGTGTGGAGTGGAACACTTAACAACCACGTCACTGGTATGGAGTGGAACACTTAACAACCACGTCACTGGTATGGAGTGGAACACTCAACAACCACGTCACTGGTGTGGAGTGGAACACTCAACAACCACATCACTGGTGTGGATGGAACACTCAACAACCACGTCACTGGTGTGGATTGGAACACTTAACAACCACGTCACTGGTGTGGTGGAACACTCAACAACCACATCACTGGTGTGGATGGAACACTCAACAACCACATCACTGGTGTGGATGGAACACTCAACAACCACGTCACTGGTGTGGATTGGAACACTTAACAACCACGTCACTGGTGTGGAGTGGAACACTTAACAACCACGTCACTGGTGTGGAGTGGAACACTCAACAACCACGTCACTGGTGTGGAGTGGAACACTCAACAACCACGTCACTGGTGTGGATGGAACACTCAACAACTACGTCACTGGTGTGGAGTGGAACACTTAACAACCACGTCACTGGTGTGGAGTGGAACACTCAACAACCACATCACTGGTGTGGATGGAACACTCAACAACCACATCACTGGTGTGGATGGAACACTCAACAACCACATCACTGGTGTGGATGGAACACTCAACAATCACATCACTGGTGTGGATGGAACACTCAACAACCACATCACTGGTGTGGATGGAACACTCAACAACCACATCACTGGTGTGGATGGAACACTCAACAACCACGTCACTGGTGTGGATGGAACACTCAACAACCACGTCACTGGTGTGGATGGAACACTCAACAACCACGTCACTGGTGTGGAGTGGAACACTCAACAACCACGTCACTGGTGTGGAGTGGAACACTCAACAACCACGTCACTGGTGTGGAGTGGAACACTAGAACGATAACTTACTTCCCTGGTAACTTTCTTGATTTAACGCACTACAGGCTTTCCTCTCCAGTCTCTCTCTCAGTCCCTCGCTTAAATCTCATCTCCGTAATCTTCCATCTCTCTCAGTTCCCTATTCTCATTCCCTCTCACTTCTCTTACATTTTACCTCCCTTTCTCATTGCACATCATTCGCCTTCTACTCCTTTTTCCTCACCTCTTCCTCTTTCTTTATCTCTCTCTTTTCTCACCTTCCTCTCCTATCACATCTTCCCATCTTGAAGTTAGTACTGAGTCACAACGAGCACTGAGAGACATTCTTGCCTCTACTTCTAAAACAGGACTCTTGTAGGCAAACAATCTCAAGGCCTTAAACCCAAAATCCTGCTTACATTCGCCAGTATAGAGATTTGGTAAAACAAGAAGTGTAAAATGCACCTGGTTTTACCGAACAAAGAGATCCTGTATAAATATAGTTATAGTCTGCCTGAGAAGCAACAGTCACATGATAGAACATAACTGAAGTGATATCTGATTTATTAGTATATTATGGAAGCCAAATGTAAGTTAATCAGCTCACAGGTGATGATTATGTTAATCCCATAACTGGACTAATTAAGTAAAGGCAAGAAATTTAAATTACACAGACTCCTCAGGGAAAGTTCCTTGATGCTGGTGAGGGGCTCTTGATCTAATGAATTGGATCTGCGCTCCAGTTCCCTGAATGCCTTCCATCCCCCCCCCCCACAAGCGCTGTATAATCCCATCGGGTTTAGCGCTTCCCACGATAAAAATAATAAGATAGAAGTAGGAAGGTGTGTATCTCTTCAGACCGCGACCCCGAGTCAACACAGAGCAAGTGTGTGTGTGTGTGTGTGTGTGTGTGTGTGTGTGTGTGTATGTGTATGTGTGTGTGTGTGTGTGTGCAGATATCTGCGGATGCGGATGTGTATGAGGATGTCTTACTTATTTTGCGGATGCGTATATAAAAAATTGTGCGGATGTCCCGCGGATTTTGGATGCGGATGCATATGCGGATATCTGTTTAGAGTAAAATGCGGATGCGGATGCGGATGTGGATGCGGATATCCGATACATCACTAATCTATACAGCAGAGTGTATTATTATTTCAGTCAAAACGACACAACCAACACCAGCACAGTGTAGACACCAACAAGGCACCTGAGACTAACACCAGTCATTCCTACAATAGGTTGAATTCACAGAGCCGAGCAAATACTAAGTGATCTCACTACTTAGTATGCAGAAGCAAGGCTCTTCTTAAGCCTGAGTGCACAACAGTAGACACGTTGCAGACACAACTTGCACATTCTACGTCCCGAAAATGACATTGCATGAAAAGGGGTTTGCGTGTTCGTGGAGACAGAGCAATCACTCATGTCCTTCCTCATTGTCAGAGAATCGCCAACTGCAAACTTCTGGGCGAGTGTGTTTAGGTTGGTTAATGGGGTTCAAAGCCAATCGACTGCCCTAGGGTAATTAAGGCTACACGTTGGATTTTCATCACCAGACAAGAATACTTTAATTCCTAGAATAGGAATTGAAGTCAACCCTCACCATATATACACTGAGAGACATTCACTTTTCGGTGTATATATCTTGTGAGTGAGGTGGATGGAAGGCTGCACTCAGTAGTCTGCCAAATCGTAGCCACAATCACTGTACAGGTACCGCCACCGTACAGATACCGTCAAGTACCTCCCCCCCAGGTCACTCATATAGTGTAACACCTCTCGTACAACATTGTGAAAATTATAAATTTACAGAAAATAATATGTCTTCTTACAAGAGAGGATAAAGACATGTTTACTCCGTGACTTATGGTGACATGTTTACTCCATGAATTATGGTGGGTAAGTTTAAGCAAGGTAGAATTACCTACAAAGTGATAGGTAAACGGACATAGATATAACTAATGTGACATTTTATTGTGGCAACGTTTCACTCTCCAGGAGCTTCGACAAGGCTCCTGGAGAGCGAAACGTTACCACAACAAAATGCCACATTAGTTGCAACTGGGGCTATTTACCTAACAAGTTTAAGCATGAGTGTAATGGGTAAGTTTACCCTTGAATTGTAATGCGTAAATGCTTGAGCTTTAGTATGTAAGTTCTCCCTTGAGTTATATTGGGTTAATTTGCCCTTGAGTTGTATTGGGTAAGCTTACCCAAGAAGTGTTGGGGTGGGAACTGGGGAAAGGAGTGAGGGAGCTGTGTATAATGTTTGGAGTTTATTGGAAAAATATACGTTTAACATAATGTGTTTGGAACTCTAATGGATCTCGTGTTTTATTGAAATTCTTCAGATGCTCGTGAGTGTGTTTTTTTTTTTTACATTTATGCAGGTTTTGGGTTGACTGTGTCCAAATAACGGCTCTCTAGAGTAGTCTTGGGTTGACTGTGTCCCACATAACACTCTCTAGAGTAGTCTTGGGTTGACTGTGTCCCCATAACACTCTCTAGAGTAGTCTTGGGTTGACTGTGTCCCCATAACACTAGAGTAGTCTTGGGTTGACTGTGTCCCCATAACACTCTCTAGAGTAGTCTTGGGTTGACTGTGTCCCCATAACACTAGAGTAGTCTTGGGTTGACTGTGTCCCCATAACACTCTCTAGAGTAGTCTTGGGTTGACTGTGTCCCCATAACACTAGAGTAGTCTTGGGTTGACTGTCCCCCATAACACTCTCTAGAGTAGTCTTGGGTTGACTCTGTCCCCCATAACACTCTCTAGAGTAGTCTTGGGTTGGCTGTGTCCCCATAACACTCTCTAGAGTAGTCTTGGGTTGACTGTGTCCCCATAACATTCTCTAGAGTAGTCTTGGGTTGGCTGTGTCCCCATAACACTCTCTAGAGTAGTCTTGGGTTGACTGTGTCCCCATAACACTCTCTAGAGTAGTCTTGGGTTGACTGTCCCCCATAACACTCTCTAGAGTAGTCTTGGGTTGACTGTCCCCCATAACACTCTCTAGAGTAGTCTTGGGTTGACTGTCCCCATAACACTCTCTAGAGTAGTCTTGGGTTGACTGTCCCCCATAACACTCTCTAGAGTAGTCTTGGGTTGACTGTCCCCTATAACACTCTCTAGAGTAGTCTTGGGTTGACTGTCCCCCATAACAGTTATGTGAGTTGACTGAGTCCATATAACACAATGTAGAGTGGTCTTGGATTGACTGTCCTAATAACTTCGCTAAAGTGATTTTAGGTTGACTGTATCCTATAACAGTTCAGTTATGGGATAACTGTGTATCTAAAGTACCATTAGTCTCCATAATAATTCCTTGAATCAAGAGCCCTTCACCAGCATCAAGGTACCCGGTGTGAAAGACACTAGGTCTTGTGTTATGTGACTTTGCAATGAACTCCACCATTGGTGACCCTCTTCGTTCTTGGTAATTTTTCTTTTTTTTAAGGTCGGCTCCCACACCTCTCGTATACAGTCGTCTTATATACCTCCCAGTGCCTTCTCAAAATACACCGTTGGTTTTCTTTTATGTGTTGCTTTTGCTGAACGACCTAAGTTGGCTATAAAAATATTTAGTTTTTCAATTTTGGTTGAGTTAATTTTAACCTTTGTTATCCTCAAATTACGCATAGTTGGACGACAGTTACCATATTTCTTAAACCGCAGGATAACACCTGGCGATATAAGTTGCCTAATTAGTTGTAAATCATCAGGTCGTTTTGAATGGCTGTTCCGCGGAAGACGAAGCCAAGTCCACTGCTTCACTACCGTGATAGACGAAGCCAAGTCCACTGCTTCACTACTGTGATAGACGAAGCCAAGTCCACTGCTTCACTACCGTGATAGACGAAGCCAAGTCCACTGCTTCACTACCGTGATAGACGAAGCCAAGTCCACTGCTTCACTACCGTGATGGACGAAGCCAAGTCCACTGCTTCACTACAGCGCACAAAACAAACTTGAAGCAGCGTTCCTGTGTTTTTCTAGATCTTATAAAAACAGTGAAACTTTGAGAGTTGAAGACTTCTGACGACACTTGTTTGTGTTTCAAAACGAATTTAATAGAATAATAAGAAGTGTGAGAGCGCTGGGCTAGTGCAACTAGGTACCTTGTCTGTCTCCTGCCTTCCAAACTCAGGGTCCACAATAATAGTAATAATAATAACAACAATAATAATAATAACAGTATTAATAATAGCAGTAATAATAATAATTGTAATAATAGCAGTAGTAATAATAACAGCAATAATAATAATGATAGCAATAATTATAATAATACTAATAATAACAGCAATAATAATAGCAGTAATAATAATAATAATAACGAAATAAAAAACACTGTTCGTAATACCTCAAGAAAAATAATTATTCGGGACTTACCTTGAAGCCATTCAGTGTTCCAAATGTAACGAGAATTTGTCTCCTCAAAGGCTGGTGAGAGGGCTCTTGATCCAAGGAATTGTACATGCCCTTCCCTTCCTTGAACTTCAAGTGCCTCCATTTTGCCCACTTGCTGCATGACCGCTACTGGCTCAGTGCTCTCACACGAATATAATAACTGGAATTTGGAACACTCAAGAAACACTGTGTTGTAGTTCCACTGTGTCAGAGGATTGAGTTCCAGGATTGTACCACCCTTGTTGCTCGACCTGAGGCCAGATTTACTGGGTGGACCAGGCTGTTACTACCAGCAGCCGCAGCTTCACATAGCCTTCACAACTTTCCTGTCTTACACTTGCACGGAGAGCTCTGGAAACCTCTGGAAACCTTTGCAGAGCTGTATAACCCTTGTGGGTTAAGCGCTTAGTTATGATTATAGTGATAATCTAGAAGCCTTGTACATTTGAAGTTTTTGATGGACTCTGCACCGTGATTCTATTTTTTTTTTAAATACAATATTACGATAGCAAGTAAATTTTGTAATAAAACCATACCAAGAGTGGGGTTCGAACCCGCGGTCAGAGAGTCTCAAAACTCCAGACCGTCGCGTAAGCCACTGGGCCAGCTAGCTTCAATAAGATTCATCCAACTAGGTATATTTCTACACCATAGGAAGGTTAGCATAGGCACCACTGTGTCCACAAATGCATTTCTGGACACACACACACACACACACACACACACACAAAGGGCCAAAGCTGTAACCACTCAGCAACGGACATAACTATATGATGTTTATTACCTTTATTATTATTATTATTATTATTATTATTACCATCATAAGGGAGCGCTAAACCCGTAGGGATTATACAGCACCTGTGGGGGGGGAGGTAGAAGGCATTCAGGCTTAATTCAGGGAACTGGAGAACAGATCCAATTTCCTAGATCAAGAGCCCCTCACCAGCATCAAGGAACCTCCCTTGAGAGGCAACTGTGACTTGGTTGTTCCAGCACAATTGTGAGACAACCAAGTCACAGTTGTGCTGGTTGTGACGTCATCTTGTTTTAAGCTCCGTGGCTGATTACTTACAGCGTTAGATATATATATATATTATATATATATATATATATATATATATATATATATATATATATATATATATATATATATATATATATATACATACACATAATATGTTTGTTTCATTATGGGACTGAATATGAGTTATGAGCCTGCAAAACCATACATGATGTATAAGATGCATTATATTCCTTTATATTCTGATGTACTCCTCTCTCTCTCTCTCTCTCTCTCTCTCTCTCTCTCTCTCTCTCTCTCTCTCTCTCTCTCTCTCTCTCTCTCTCTCTCTCTCTCTCTCTCTCCTCTCTCTCTCTCTCCACTCTCTCTCTCAGTCTTCGTCTTTCACAGATCAATGTATCCATATCATTTATCTTGCAGAAGAGAAGCGAGTTCTCCCACCACTTACGTTTACTCTGCATCTTTCTTTATCGATGTTTTCTCTCAGTCGTCTTTGCAGTGATAAGTGGCACTGTTGTTGCTGCTCTTGTACCTGTGAGTGCCATATTTGAGGTATTACTTTATTGTTCATGCTTTCGTATTGTGTGTATATTTTTTTCTCGCTTGTTTTCCACCGATAGACACCAGTGAAGCTGCAGACTGACACATTCATTACCTTATGTATGTGACACATACTGCCTGATAGACTATGACAGGAAAAAAATAGTTAACTTGTGATTCCACAGTGTAACTCATATTGAATACGATAGCAGCATCCTGCGTGAGTTTCCACAGTGTAACTGTCATATTGAATACGATAGCAGCATCCTGCGTGAGTTTCCACAGTGTAACTGTTATATTGAATACGATAGCAGCATCCTGCGTGAGTTTCCACAGTGCAACTGTCATATTGAATACGATAGCAGCATCCTGCGTGAGTTTCCACAGTGTAACTGTCATATTGAATACGATAGCAGCATACTGCGTGAGTTTCCACAGTGTAACTGTTATATTGAATACGATAGCAGCATCCTGCGTGAGTTTCCACAGTGTAACTGTCATATTGAATACGATAGCAGCATCCTGCGTGAGTTTCCACAGTGTAACTGTCATATTGAATACGATAGCAGCATACTGCGTAAGTTTCCACAGTGTAACTGTCATATTGAATACGATAGCAGCATCCTGCGTGAGTTTCCACAGTGTAACTGTCATATTGAATACGATAGCAGCATCCTGCGTGAGTTTCCTCAGTGTAACTGTCATATTGAATACGATAGCAGCATCCTGCGTGAGTTTCCACAGTGTAACTGTCATATTGAATACGATAGCAGCATCCTGCGTGAGTTTCCACAGTGTAACTGTCATATTCAATACGATAGCAGCATCCTGCGTGAGTTTCCACAGTATAACTGTCATATTGAATACGATAGCAGCATCCTGCGTGAGTTTCCACAGTATAACTGTCATATTGAATACGATAGCAGCATCCTGCGTGAGTTTCACAGTGTAACTGTCATATTAATACGATAGCAGCATCCTGCGTGAGTTTCCACAGTGTAACTGTCATATTGAATACGATAGCAGCATCCTGCGTGAGTTTCCACAGTTAACTGTCATATTAATACGATAGCAGCATCCTGCGTGAGTTTCCACAGTGTAACTGTCATATTCAATACGATAGCAGCATCCTGCGTGAGTTTCCACAGTATAACTGTCATATTGAATACGATAGCAGCATCCTGCGTGAGTTTCCACAGTGTAACTGTCATATTCAATACGATAGCAGCATCCTGCGTGAGTTTCCACAGTATAACTGTCATATTGAATACGATAGCAGCATCCTGCGTGAGTTTCCACAGTATAACTGTCATATGAATACGATAGCAGCATCTGCGGAGTTTCCATGTAACTGTCATATTGAATACGATAGCAGCATCCTGCGTGAGTTTCCACAGTGTAACTGTCATATTGAATACGATAGCAGCATCCTGCGTGAGTTTCCACAGTGTAACTGTCATATTCAATACGATAGCAGCATCCTGCGTGAGTTTCCACAGTGTAACTGTCATATTGAATACGATAGCAGCATCCTGCGTGAGTTTCCACAGTATAACTGTCATATTGAATACGATAGCAGCATCCTGCGTGAGTTTCCACAGTGTAACTGTCATATTCAATACGATAGCAGCATCCTGCGTGAGTTTCCACAGTGTAACTGTCATAGAGTAGCTGCACATTGCAAGTGTTCTTGCGATGTAAATATCAAATAGAATAGAAGCATACTTAGTATGTTACCACAATATCAACTATTAGATAGAATAGAACAGCAGTATACTGTTGATGTAAAAAATTTATTTAAAATGTGAATTATAGGAATAACTTAGAAAAACAACCAGTTTTAACATATTGATATATCTTTATTTAGTCATTTCTTATATTCATTTATATATGTACATGATACATACAGCATACAAAAATAAAGAATCTCAGGGCTAAATATATATGTATAAGACTAGCGATTACTAGAGTCAGAAGACGAGGCTTGGACCAACACAGGTCATATTGTCCGCACGAAATTGCTTCGTATTTGTCCAGAACGAAATGTGTCCTCCTGTTGTCAGGACGAATTTGGTTTGCCCTAATGGTGATCATTTTATTATTGTGGCAGGTAGTGGAGGGAATTCCAGAATTTTTATAACTAATAAAACTTTTTTTCAGAAGACTATGGTTAATCTTATTAAAGTCCAATTTTTGGGGGGTCAGTCTGAAGTGTTATTTGTGCAAGTCTTAGCATTTTCACTAAGTGTTTAGGTTTGTGTAAAATATAAAGTTTAATTTTATATTTTTGTTAATGAATTTTAACAAAAAGATGTTTTTATTCAGATAAAGCATTAAAATTTAGAGTATCCAGTGTCTGTAGTAAAATAGTTGTATAATGAAAGAGGAATGAATAAGTGGAATAACTGGTTCACAGTAAACTTGAAGGATCGGCTGCCAAGCTTATAACTGTTGTCCTTTGTTTATGTCCCAAACTAATCGTTTATAAACACCAATTTCGTCCCGATATAAGTAGGAAAGACTAATTTATTTTGGTTTCACAAGTCAGACTTAGTTCATACATTCTACACAAAATTGGCTTCGTCCTGACAAACACAAATTTCGTTCAGACATTGAAGTCTGACCATCAATTATAAATCTTTCAAATATGAATACTTGTTTATATAGTATATGTATATTAATGGACTTGCAATTATCTTACACAATAATAGTGGTATGCCAATTTATTTAGTCGTAAATTTATTTTTATCATTAAATGTAAATACGGTGGCATTGTTGTGGACGCAAGTTTGAGGGTTACTGATTGTTCCCACAATCACCACCCCCTCGAGGGAGAGTCTTCTATGTCAGTGAGAGGCTGTTGATTCGAGGAAGTGGCTTTGACCTTCTTTTTTCCCAGATCGAAATCGATTACCTCCCATTTACCCAGGAGTTGTACGACCCCCAGCATGTTTGACGCTTTTCCCCATGAATACAATCATACTGTCACACTCACCTTACTGGTGTGATGGTAAGGACAGTCGTGTAAATGGTGTTATGACACAGAGTACAGGTCTCTTCACTTGATATACTGCTCGAATGTTTGTCTTGTTTTAGTGTGTAGATTATTATTATTATTATTATTATTATTATTATTATTATTATTATTATTATGTTCAGAGGGAAGCACTAATTCTGTAAGTGTCATGGTGCGTCTTAAAATTGGTTAATAATGAGGTCTGACACAAGAGAATGGTAACTTCGATGACCTTAATCAAGAGCCCCTAGCATGAAGGCACTCACCCCGTGATGGGATGGGGTAATTGGGAATTGTTTCAGCCACGGTAGTATAACCTACTCTTCTTATGTTTTGTGAGCTAAGACTGCTGTCATTGTTGTGTGTGTCTGTGAGCTACTGTGGGAAGGCTGTTGTTGCAACACGCCACACAGAGCTGTGGTTGTCTTGAGTTGTGAGAATATTGCGATTGCAACATGTTACTCAGAGCTTGCGTCCACCCCTCGCCACCCTGGGTGTTTCTGATTTTTATTGCGTCAATTTCGTCATCAAAACAGTGTTACAAAACAAACATATCACTTGTCCCTAAATAAACAATCACAATAACGAAACTAGTGACAAATAAACACACGACAAATACAAAGTAGGGAGCGAAAAGGAAAGCATGTAAAATATACACAGAGAAAAAACACACATACATTCCACCAAACCGAATAGCCCAATTCACTCTATATATTTTTTCCCCTTTTTCCATGGGGGGGGGAGGGGTAGGAACCCACTCATCCGGTAAATAAGTACCGTAAACAAATCTCTCTGGCCAAGCCCACATAGCACGTCAGTGCCTATGATATAAAGCTCTGTTTTGCATAACCCTTTCCTGGTCCGGCTAAGGCGCTGATGCCTCACGCAAATGAGTGATACGTGTACATATATATATATATATATATATATATATATATATATATATATATATATATATATATATATTTTATATATATATATATGTATATATATATATACATATATATATATTATATATATATATATTATATATATATATATATATATATACATACATACGTGTATGAGGTGGAAATACACATTTAACACTTGAATTCTGATACACATTTAATTCATATGAAAACACAATACTAACATAATTTACCTTTTTTTGAGTGGCGAAAAATGTGTATTTAAAAAAAAGTGGTAATCTTCAGCTGTCATAATACTGACATCTGATTGGTAAACATAACTATTGGCGTTATGATGGACATCGCCAGCTTCTATTTTGATTCGTCATTAGAAATTATTCTCTTCTGGTTTGTTATTAGACATCGTGTTCCGGTTAGTTATTGGAAATTATCGAGTTGTGATTGACTATTAGAGATAATCCTATTCTGATTGGTTATTAGAGATGATCCTGTTCTGATTGGTTATTAGAAATTATCCAGTTCTGATTGGTTATTAGAAATTATCCAGTTCTGATTGGTTATTAGAAATTATCCAGTTCTGATTGGTTATTAGAAATTATCCAGTTCTGATTGGTTATTAGAAATTATCCAGTTCTGATTGGTTATTAGAAATTATTTAGTTGTGATTGGTTATTAGAGATAATCCTATTCTGATTGGTTATAATAAATTACCCGGCTTCTGATTGGTTATAATAAATTATCCGGCTTCTGATTGGTTATAATAGATTATCACATATTTCCATATAACTGCCAAGTGTTTTTCGTTATTTACCAAAAGATTAAATTCATTGTTTTTTTTTATCAACTTTTTATATTTTTCTAAGAACTAGAAAATATTTTAAATGATTTAAACGTACAAAACCTGACATAAGAATATGGATTGGATGTAGTAGTCTTGTAGCTGTGATTGTCAGTGTTCAGTGTCTCGTAGCTGTGATTGTCAGTGTCTGGTAGCTGTGATTGTCTGTGTTCAATCAGTGTCTCGTAGCTTTGATTGTCAGTGTTCAATCAGTGTCTCGTAGCTGTGATTGTCAGTGTCTCGTAGCTTTGATTGTCAGTGTCTCGTAGCTTTGATTGTCAGTGTTCAATCAGTCTCGTAGCTGTGATTGTCAGTGTTCAATCAGTGTCGTAGCTGTAATTGTCAGTGTTCAGTAATGTAATACGTTTTTATTGGTCAATAATTTTAATAATTCTTCATTCATTAGCAATAAACGTCTTTGCAATTATCATAAAAAATTATTGCAGATTTGCAAGCGTGTGTTGATTATTTCCAAACTGAGAACTGCTTCTCCATAGGTGATCCCTTCATTGGGAGGAACTCCCACTGAGGGGAGATCTTATTAAAGATAGTAGAAGCAATGGTTGCAGTTACCATTGTAACAATGGTACACAATACCGACAAGGTGACGTATAAGACACCTGCGCAACACTTTGGTACCTTTATTTCAGAAACGTTTCGCCTACACAGTAGCACCTCTTCATTTCATACAAAGGTGAATAAAATTATAACAGACAGCAGTCTCACCTGTGTATTCTTCTGGAGAAGCCTACTGTATAGGCCGAACATTTCAAAAATAAAGTATATATATATATATATATATATATATATATATATATGAAGAGTAATAGTATAATTATATATATTAATAACAGCAATAGAATTGATACTATTAATTCAGTCTTTATTTGCCAAAAATAAAGGATAAATAAGACAAAATAGGTATTTTTCCAGTAACTCTTTAAGCGCTCCACTTTGATGCAGAATTTCGTTTTTAATGTTGCAAAAGTTTTCGTTGGTAATAAGTAGATGAATTCAGGATTAAAAGGTTGCTTCATTAAGGCTCAAATAAAGATTTATCATTTAAATTACGCACCCAAACACACGCATGCACACACGCACCACGCGCATGCATAAACACAGACACACGCACACGCAGAGGTACGATGAGGCTCTTGGGGGATGGAGAGAGAGTGAGCCTTGTAGCCACTAGCGAAGTGGTGGGGCCAGGAGCTGTGAATCGACCCCTGCAACCAAAGTGAGTACCACACACACACTAACACACAACACACAACACACACACACACCACAAAAACACACACACACACACACTAACACTAACACACACACACCTAACACACTACACACACACACACACACACACACACACACACACAAACACACACACACACACACACACACTAACACTAACACACACACACACACACACACACACACACACACACACACTAACACTAACACACACACACACACACACACACACACACACACACACACACAACACTAACACTAACACACACACACACACACACACACTAACACAACACACACAACACACACACACACACACACACACACACACACACACACACACACACACACACACACACACACGTCACACGTCACTCGGACAAATAATAACAAACATCCATTAGGGTAACAGTATTGGTAAATGTCAGAAGTGTGATGTTTGAGAATGCTACACAACAACAACAAGCAACTACACGAACACTGAAGTGAAAAGTGAAGAATGTGAGACTTATTCTTTCACAGTCCAGGTCCAACCTGATGTGTTTGATTCTGACTCTTTTTAAACTTTGTCCATGATACAGTGAGTGACATGGTGACCTGTGAACCCTCCTGGCTAGTTACAGTCCCTCTAGCAATGTTGCTTACGTACACCATTCCTTGAAAGATAACTATTTTACTTATTCTATCTTTGTCTACTTTTATTCTTCTTCTTTTTCTATTTCACATTACTCTTCTTCTTTTTTCCCTTTTTTTTTCTTCTTCAGGTTACGTGCAGCTTAGTTTAACAACACAAATTTTGGTGTCATTACTCGCGCTCTAGTGGTTCAGTAATGACTAAGTCATTTACCCCTTCATGTTTTCCTGATTATATCATTCCTTATATCACTCTCTTGCTTCTCCTCTTTAGAAGCTCTAACTCAATTTCACTTAGTTTATTTACTCCTGTTGAACCTATTAACAGAGATGAACAGTACGCATTCAACAGAGGTTGGCCTTTTTTTTTGTCTCTTTTTGTATTGAGATAGGCTTCATTTTCTTCTGGTTCATACTGTTGTTGGTCTTAATGTAGGCTTCCAGACTGTTGTTGGTCTTATTGTAAGCTTCCAGACTGTTGTTGGTCTTATTGTAGGCTTCCAGACTGTTGTTGGTCTTATTGTAGGCTTCCAGACTGTTGTTGGTCTTAATGTAGGCTTCCAGACTGTTGTTGGTCTTATTGTAAGCTTCCAGACTGTTGTTGGTCTTATTGTAAGCTTCCAGACTGTTGTTGGTCTTATTGTAGGCTTCCAGACTGTTGTTGGTCTTATTGTAGGCTTCCAGACTGTTGTTGGTCTTAATGTAGGCTTCCAGACTGATGTTGGCTTTAATGTAAGCTTCCAGACTGATGACCCAGATAGATGTCATTATTCCACTGACTAGCTGACAACAGCATCATTCCACTGACTGGCTGACAACAGCATCATTCAATTGACTCAGGCTGACAATAGCATCATTCCACTGACTGGCTGACAACAGCATCATTCAATTGACTCAGGCTGACAATAGCATCATTCCACTCATCCAGAGTGACTTGTGAAGTACTCCCCTGAACCAAACTCTCACGTTAGATAAAAACAAGAGTATTTTTCTTCTTTATGCGAAGCCCTAAACCCATGTGGGTCATTTAGCGCAAGAAGTGGCGAAGGCTTGATCCTCCGTCCGATAATCAGGGATACCTGCGCTTAAGGGACTCTCGAAGACTGAGGGAGATATTGTAAAAGAGCATTAGTAGTTTAGGGAGAAATCTTAGAAGAGAATTAACAATGAAAGCTTATTGGGGGGGATGTTGATTTACGACTATCCGAGGATTCGAACCTATGTAGTTTTGGCCCTGCCTCGTGGTGAGCGAAAATCACATGACGCCTTAACCCACTGAACCACACAATGATTCATTGGGTTAAGGCGTCATGTGGGTTCGAATCCTCGGCTAGTCACAATATTGTTATTGATTCAATACCACTCGTTCGTGGTCACAATAATATATATATATATATATATATATTAATGATCATGGCCCAATTATGAAAGCTTAAATGACGTTAAGTATATTTTTTTCTCTAAAATTAATATTATGAAAACATTTAAATTTAAAAAAAAAAAAAACGCTCTCATTAATCACCGATTAATTTAATACGTGGCTAAAATCCTTTCAAAATGCAAATATATATCGAGCACCAAAACAACGATATCATTAACTGCAATACCTGTAACTACGACGATAGTAACTACAGTGCCAGTGAGTGCAATAGCTGCGTCTACAATACCAGCAACTACAGCACTATCTATAGTTCTACTAAGTACAATAACAACACTTCTAGTACCACTAACTACAATACCAGTACCTACAAAGCCATTAACTTTATACCGATGACTAAACCCGTAGGAACATCAGTAACGACATTATCACTAACTACCCATAGCTACAGTGTCTGGGTTTTTTTTTGGAGTCAAGACGACAATAAAATTTGGACATACAATCTTGATTAGTGTATTTTCTTGGTCAATATTCACAGTACTGTATCTTCTTGATCAATATTCACAGTAATGTATCTTCTTGATCAATATTCACAGTAATGTATCTTCTTGATCAATATTCACAGTAATATATCTTCTTGATTAATATTCACAGTAATGTATCTTCTTGATCAATATTCACAGTAATGTATCTTCTTGATCAATATTCACAGTAATGTATTTTCTTGATCAATATTCACAGTAATGCATCTTGATCAATATTCACAGTAATGTATTTTCTTGATCAATATTTACAGTAATGTATCTTGATCAATATTCACATCCTTGGTGACCTTCACCGCTGACCACTAACGCTTTTTCATGACGTTTGTCGATCAATTATCGTATCCCAGGCAATGTAACTCAAGGTTTAAGGAATTTAGGGAAATGGTAAAAGAATATTTTGTCGTATAATAAGTGTGTCTTAAAATAAGTGTGAGGGAGAGTGTTATTCTGCCTTAAAATAAGTATGAGGGGGAGTGTCTTAAAATAAGTATGAGGGAGAGAAGTATTCTGTCTTAAAATAAGTGTGAAAGTGGACGTATTTCGGCGTGATATAGGGTGACAGGGGAATATTTTGTCTTGCAATAAGTATGTGAAGAGTATTTTGTCTTAAAATGGGGTAAGTAAGAGTAATTTTGTCTTAAAATGGGGTAACAGAGTAATTTTGTCACTAAATAAGTGTAGAAGAGGAATATTCTGTCCTGTAATAGTAATTGGAATACGATGTTTTATCATGAAATAGGGTATATATTTTTTGTGAAGTGTAATTGGGAGAGGAATAAGTGTATTTTGTAGTGTATCTGGGTGGATGAGAGGTATTGTGTAGGTGGATGAGGGGTATTGTGTAGGTGGATGAGGGGTATTGTGTAACAAGCTCCCTCTCACCCCAGCATCTTCCCCCCCCCCATCTCCACACACACTCCCCAGGACATCCCCCACACTCTCTCCCCCACACACACTCCCCACACACACTCCCCACACACACTCCCCACACACACTCCCCCACACACACACTCCCCCCCACACACACTCCCCCACACCCACACCCCCACACACACTTCTCCACACACACTCCCCCCACACACACACTCCCCAAACACACACACTCCCCTCACACACACTTCCCTCACACACACTCCCCTCACACACACACTCACTCCCCCACACACACACTCCCCACACACACACTCCACACACACAATCTCCACACACACAATCTCCACACACACACACACACTCCCCACACACACACAAACACACACACACACACACACACACATACTCCCCAGCGCCTGACGGTATCACTAGTGTTTGACAAGTTTGGTAACTTTTATAGATCTCTGGGTGAGTAGTTTGCACCAGAGACCATATGAAATATTTCTGCCACTTTAAAGTGTCTCGTGTGTGGCAGACAGCGAATGGGAAATTGCATGTAACTGTCGGCAGATAGGAATGGCAGACAGCACACAGGAATGGCAGACGGCTGATAGGAATTGCAGATGGCTGATAAGAATGGCTGTCAGCACACAGGAATGGCAGATGGCTGATAGGAATGGCTGGCGGGTGACAGGAATGGCTGGCGGGTGATAGGACCGGCGTACGGGGAATAGGAATGGCGGACGGGTGATAAGAACGGCGTACGGGTGACAGGAATCGCAAACGGGCAACGGGAGATGATAAACAGGAACGGCAGAGGGAGTGTAGGAGGAACAAACAGCATACAAGAGTGGCAGACGGCAAATAGACATGGTAAACAGCAGAGAATAATAATAAATGGCAGACATTAATGGCAGATTTCACAGAGGAAGGACACCTGGCAGTCAAGAATGACAGGTGATAAAGCGTTTGGCATGCGGCAGTATGCGGCAGGCGGGTGGCACTGGGGGGGGTGCGGAAGGTGCCATCTCCTTCAGGCACACTGCCACACCACTGTGAAATAATAAGTTCACACCCACCAGACTGCCAACTCTGCCACCCACTCTCTCTTCTCTCTCTCTCTCTCTCTCTCTCTCTCTCTCTCTCTCTCTCTCTCTCTCTCTCTCTCTCTCCAGTTGCTGGTAAATGTGTTTCTATGCTCTGTGGTGTGTTTGTGTATATGTAGGTGTTTGTGTATGTGTATGTGTGTGTTACTTACCAGTTGTCAAATGCACTTGTCGTTAGACACTTGGCCTGCCGTGTTTGTGAATGTGTGTGTACTCACCTAGTTGTGGTTGCAGGGGTCGAGTCATAGCTCCTGGCCCCGTGTGTGTGTGTAAATGTAAGTTGCAGATATATTTGTTTAACACTTGTCCATCCATATATTTATAATTTTTTATAGTTTTTCCAGTGTGACTTATGAGTTCCTCACATATTTATTTACATGATCTTCCCACAACAATATTATGATGATAATAATTCTTACATTCCTCTCTGCCTGATACATTCAGTATTTTGTTAATTAGTATTTTTCATGTCACCTGATTAGCTGTCTCTCGTTTCCATTACGTGACATGGAATAATCACTCCATTTGATTAATTTATCAAAGTCATACTTTTTAGTGTTTTACAGTCACTTTTTTTTTTTTTTTTTTGTAATCCCTCGTTTATCTTTGATCACCGGTAAGCCAGTGGAAGGCCTCGGTCAGCTGACCAAAAGCTCCAGGAAATACTTGTTCTCATGATAAACATTACCTAACCTAACCTTTTCTCTCTCTTCCGATTATTATTATTATTAAAACTCACGAAATCGTAATAACACCATTATTATTATTATTTTAATTAAAAGAAGCGCTAAACCTACAAGGGTCATACAGTGCAGGTAATAACACCATTGCAAACAAATCAGGGCACTGGCTTGTAGCTTTACGACTCCCTCACCATGGGTTCCAACCCCACCCGTTCCTTACTTTGTTTATTACTAAAGCTTTGTACACAGTAACTGTCATAAGGTTCACCTTTAATTTGGATTCTTATCACTATTGTTTCAATGTTTTTATCGTTTTGGATTTCAATTTCTTTATCATGTACTGTTTTTTTTACCAGAATTGTTACCTCACTCCTCTCTCTTCCCAACTGTCTCCTCCCACTGAGTTTCATTTAGACGTACTGTGTCAGGTTTTCTCTGGTTTATGATGTCCCTTAGGTCTAGTCCTTTCTTTAATCACTCTATTTCTCTTTATATAAAAATTATTTGCAATTATGTTCGTTTAAAAACTTTTTTGTTTTTATTGGTTGTTTTCTGTCCTGTGGTCGTTTCTTTGAGAAGCCATTTGATAGATCATTGCTTCTCCTTTAAAATGTCTTGTCTACTTTGTATATTCTTATTGCTTTCTAATGTCTTTATATTCCTAGTTCTGTTTAGCAATTGTTCTTTTAGTTTTATTTGTATAAGTGTAATTCTAACTTACGGTGCAACGTGTAGTGTAAATAGACTTATGAATGTTGAAGTAGCCAGGATGAGTCTTGGATACATGTGGATTTTAAGAGGCACCTAAGTTCCCCCGTCTACTAATAACATGTTAATTTTTCCACTATAATCTACCTTGTCCATAATTACTATCGTATTTACTTCTACAACACAATTGTCATCAAAGATTTGTTAAGTTATACCATGAATTAAGGAAAGATCCTGGACTTCACCTTACGAAACAAAACAAATCTGCCATATATACGGTATCAAATAAAATGTAAATCACATTTATATTCGTCTCTGCGAAATATGCTGCACTTTTATCAAGAATGATTGACTGAACACGTGTACTCCAGGCTGAGGGACTGATTACCTCAAACTCCTCTCCTTCCACTGTTTCTTTGCACTGGACTGAAGAAGCCAGTGGCTGGCTAAACATTTCCAGAATAAATATACCCAAGTCTTGCACAAGTCTTGTTATCAACTTGTCGGTTTTCTAAACTATTGAACACTATTTACTTGGCCGTTCACTTGTTGAAGAACATAAATACAAGTCCACATTTTAAGGTATCATATTAACGAAAATAAGATTCCATAAATTGTGAGCAAATATTCTTGGGAAAATTAAAATACAGTACATAATGTACATAGTGTTCTTGCCAGTGTATACAAGTGTACTATTTTTTCCATTAATGGTCGTGTATGTAGGTCTTGCTTATCCATATACCCCAGTGGTAACCTCCCACGGATGAATTTAAGTACATTATTGTTTTGAGTAGTTGTAGTGCGCATCTCTCACGACATACACCTCTGATAATAAATTTCATTCCAGCGTAGCATCTCTCCCATCTAACTTTTCCTCTTCCACTGACAAATGATCTTCAGCGGACACTTTCCTTTCTTTCCATAAATTCTTCGCCTTTCGGAACTATTTCCTAAGTGTGAGTTCTCCTTGAGAGATAATTTCCCTTTCTGCAATAGCCACCTTCCCTATCTCAACTATTTCCTTCGTAGCGATAAATTATGCGCCGGTGAATACATACCACCGCTCGTTTCGTTGGAGAACGTTTCTTCCCATTGTGTGGAAATTAAACTAACGAGGTTTCTGTCTGGCTTGGTCGTTCCCTATATCTTTCCTGCTCGAACGGTCGAAAATCATAGACAAATACTAGCGCGCTGCGCTCTTGCAGCTGAGAAGGTACTATTTGGTCCAGAATATTTTAATATTATTTTTATTTTTATTATTATTATGAAAAAAATGATTAGAATAAAAAGACCTTTGATTATAATTTATTAAACCCGTAAGGACCACTTAGCACCTGAGGAATAGGATGTGATTTGATTCGACCCAGGAATAGGGAGGGTAGCTCTAGTTCCTTGGATCAGGAACTCCTCCCATGCATCAATATATGCCTGGTGAAGGGTCCACTACCTACAAAGAGGGTCACGTGTCCATCTTGAGGACCTTCAGAGGAGCCGACGTGAGCGAGGCTCTACCTTAATAAAGATGCTGACATGTTTTGAACGATCCTAGTGGAGAGTGGCTGTGGAGGCGGCCACAAGGCAAGCTTTTCACTCCTCTCTTTTCCTTTTATAGACTTAATTTTCGCTACATCACTCTTCAGAGCTTTCAACAGTGTACTGCCTATTCTGTACAGTTGTGTCTGGCTATCTTGTTCCTCTAGGAACCCTTTCTTGTGATGTATTCCAAATCCATGAATGCAACAAATTACTTCTTTTCGCTTAGTAACTAGTGCTCAATGATGTGCCTCTGTGCAGATACTTGATTCATCAATCGGATAGTAGGTGGGTAGAGAGCAACCGACTTCGTCCTGTTACACGAGTATGAAACGGAAGCTTGTTAAACATTTGGCACTTTGGCGTGATTCTTGGCCTTCTCTTTTTGTCTAATGAACGTGCAGTATGGCAGACAAATATTAAAGTACAGTTCTATTTAAATTAAGGATATGCTTTACTTTCCTGTGCCTTTTGAATAGTTCCTGTTCTTGTAATGTTTACTTATGTTATTAATAAATCCTTGTGAAGCACTCCAGACCTTAACTCGAGTCTTGGAAGTACTCTAAGAGTCTAAATTTTAATATAAGTTTATTTTAGGCGCTCGAAAACGGGAGATGTTTTCAAGAATATGAAAAGATCTACTCTTCTTCCCCTTCCTTACTCTCTCTCTCTCTCTCTCTCTCTCTCTCTCTCTCTCTCTCTCACACACAGTAATAAAACGGCAGTAGTGGAGCAGTGTAATAGAGTGTGCGTGTGGGCACGAGGATATGAGCAGAGTGAGTGGTTTCACAGCTTCTGTAATGGTCTACACTCACTCTTAATTAAGCTTGACTTGTGTACGATGATGCTTTAATGTACAAGTGAGCGAGGGAGGAGGAGGAGGAGCTCAGTGCAGTGGTGGTAGTTGTAGTGTGGGTGGTTGTAGTGGTGGTGGTAATGTTGTAGTATAGGTAGTGGGTATAGTGATAGTGGCGGTAGTGTGAGTTTTGGTGGTGGTAGTAGCGGCAGTGTGGGTTGTGGTGGTGGTGGTGGTGGCAGTGTGAGGGGTGTTGGTTGTAATGGCGGTAGTATGAGTGATGGTGTAGTGGTCGTAGTGTGGATGGTGGTGGTTGTAGTGGCGGTAGTGTGGTGGTTGTAGTGGCGGTAGTGTGGGTGGTGGTGGTGGTGATGGTTGTAGTAGTGCTGGTGATGGTTTTTGTAGTAGTGGTGATGGTAGTTGAAGTAGTAGTGGTGGTGGTGATAGTAGTTGTAGTAGTGGTGGTGATGGTAGTTGTGGTGGTGATGGTAGTTGTAGTGGTAATGATGGTAGTTGTAGTAGTGGTGATGGTTGATGTAGTGGTGGTGATGGTTGTTGTAGTGGTGGTGATGGTTGTTGTAGTGGTGGTGATGGTGGTGGTGAACATACTATAGCTGGGTCAGGTCAAGAAACATCATGTAAGGTCACCTTTAAGGATATTTGATCAGGTTTCACCAAGATGGTTGTTATTAATAAACACGTGTTATGCAGATCTGGTCTTCTCTCTGCCTCTCATTACTTTCATGTGGAGCGCTAAACCCGTATGAATCATACAGCGCTAATTCTTACATGTACAGTAATAATAAATGTTCTGTTAAGTGTAGGAGAGTGTAGTGAGGTGATGCATATGTTGCAGGTGTTGAGTGTATGATGAGAGTGTAGTGAGGTGATGCATATGTTGCAGGTGTTGTGTGTATGATGAGCGTGTAGTGAGGTGATGCATATGTTGCAGGTGTTGAGTGTATGATGAGAGTGTAGTGAGGTGATGCATATGTTGCAGGTGTTGTGTGTATGATGAGCGTGTAGTGAGGTGATGCATATGTTGCAGGTGTTGCGTGTATGATGAGCGTGTAGTGAGGTGATGCATATGTTGCAGGTGTTGTGTGTATGATGAGAGTGTAGTGAGGTGATGCATATGTTGCAGGTGTTGTGTGTATGATGAGCGTGTAGTGAGGTGATGCATATGTTGCAGGTGTTGCGTGTATGATGAGCGTGTAGTGAGGTGATGCATATGTTGCAGGTGTTGCGTGTATGATGAGCGTGTAGTGAGGTGATGCATATGTTGCAGGTGTTGTGTGTATGATGAGTGTAGTGAGGTGATGCATATGTTGCAGGTGTTGTGTGTATGATGAGCGTGTAGTGAGGTGATGCATATGTTGCAGGTGTTGCGTGTATGATGAGCGTGTAGTGAGGTGATGCATATGTTGCAGGTGTTGTGTGTATGATGAGAGTGTAGTGAGGTGATGCATATGTTGCAGGTGTTGTGTGTATGATGAGAGTGTAGTGAGGTGATGCATATGTTGCAGGTGTTGTGTGTATGATGAGCGTGTAGTGAGGTGATGCATATGTTGCAGGTGTTGCGTGTATGATGAGCGTGTAGTGAGGTGATGCATATGTTGCAGGTGTTGCGTGTATGATGAGCGTGTAGTGAGGTGATGCATATGTTGCAGGTGTTGTGTGTATGATGAGCGTGTAGTGAGGTGATGCATATGTTGCAGGTGTTGCGTGTATGATGAGCGTGTAGTGAGGTGATGCATATGTTGCAGGTGTTGCGTGTATGATGAGCGTGTAGTGAGGGGATGCAGGTGTTGCGTGTAGTGAGGTGATGCAGGTGTTGTGTGTATGATGAGCGTGTAGTGAGGTGATGCAGGTGTTACGTGTATGATGAGCGTGAAGTGAGGTGATGCATATGTTGCAGGTGTTGTGGTGAAGGTTAAGTGTATTTTGAGAGCGTGAAGTCGTCCTCTGAGAGACAAGCGCCACACTTGCCATACTTATAAGTTGGTCACTCGCTCATATAGAACTCGACCCACATGGCTATTGATTATTCTGCCACCAAACAAAACCTCAGCCATTAATAATTCTCTCTCTCTCTCTCTCTCTCTCTCTCTCTCTCTCTCTCTCTCTCTCTCTCTCTCTCTCTCTCTCTCTCTGTCAGTCTGATCACAGATAGGAATAAGAATATAGGAACAAGAATGTAGGAACACTTCAGGAGACTGGTTGTTTCCCGTGCATATTCTCTACCTCTAGCAAGACTGATGGACTGATCACATCATCCCCAGGCACAGGGACTGATTACCTCAAACTACTCCTCATCTTCCACCGTTTTTCTCTGTAATGGACTGATGAAGCCACTGGCTGGTGAAACATACATTTCCACAATAAAGATACCTAAGTGTTTGCTAAAAGGTCTCGTTTCTCAATAGATCCTACTCAAATCCAACCTTCCATCCCCTATCCTTCACACAAACTCTTGCGTAAAGCCACCCAAATCCTAAACTTCAGTATCCCTACTAACCCATGCTTGTCTGATCTCGTTCAAATCCAAGCCATCTTGTATTTGTCTAACTTTCTTTTAAAGCTACCCAAGGTTTTAGCTTCAATGACCATATCATACCGGATTTATGAATACTTTTTTTGTTGGATCATCGGCTGTACTGTATATTTGAAGGTCAGTGATTGTAATTCATATTTAAATGTGGGGCAGTGAGCAGTTACTTCATATAAAAAATAATAATAAGTCACAACACCGCAGCTGAAACAGTTCACCAAAAACTCGAAATTAGGAGAAGTATCATATTATAATGGTCAGTCCTAGACCATTGTCAAGTTAGTTGTAACTTGACAGTGGTCCAGGACCGACCTAAACGTCGACTTAAGGCTCCTGTCCTAAGTGCGGGTTTTGGTCAATACTTTCTATAACTTTGCCTTGTCCACCACTAGAGTGGTGGACAACTGGAGTTATTCTCCCTTTTCTTGGATCAAACCTGATGATCTTTCATTCTTCCAAGTTCTGCATGGCCCCTGCAGATTAAGTTCTTCTTATCCAGTGGCACCCACCTGTTCGTTCCCTACATCTCCAGTGGCACCCACCTGTTCGTTCCCTACATCTCCAGTGGCACCCACCTGTTCGTTCCCTACATCTCCAGTGGCACCCACCTGTTCGTTCCCTACATCTCCAGTGGCACCCACCTGTTCGTTCCCTACATCTCCAACGTTATTCCCACCACCGGTCAGCGCTGTATAACCCATTCAAGCTTATTACGTTTTTTGTGATAATCCACCACTGGTAACTCCCACATACCACTAGTACCTCCCACATACCACTAGTACTTCCCACATACCACTAACCTTCCCTGCCACAACCATTAGTACCTTCCATATAAAACCTTCACCAGCGGTACCTCATACCACTAACCTGTCTTAGACACTCAGATCAAGTTTTATACACCGGTATCTGTCTTAGAACAGGTTATATACACCAGTGTCGGTCGTAGCCAGTCAAAACCGGTTATATACACTGGTGTCTGTCTCTCCTTGTATATACACACACCGAGAGTTTACATTAATTTCTATCGTTTGAATTATAGTGTACTTGATGTTAGCGTAAGGTGAATTGCAGCCTTAATGACCTATCTGATGTCGACTGCCTTTAAAGCCAACAAACTAAAGGTTTTTACTAAGACAGACCAATCAGTGTTGAGTTGCAAATAGATTTCATCATTGTAACAATTTTCATCACACATTCACCACTGAGTCACAGAGTTAATTAGTTTTCAGTCACTGGCCATTTAGGGTATAATTGCTACTTTAAGAGTCGGTAAATATCATCATCCACTCGAAGCGTGGCCATTTAACAGTCGTATCGTGACTAAGAATTTGGATTAATCTAGTGCAATGAAAAATGTAAGGGTATTGGGTCCAGGGGTGTTGGGTCCAGGCTGTTAGTTCGGGGAAAGATAGAGTTTAGGGGCACCCTTGGCCCCCTCCTCCCTCAGTCCTCGGGCAGCCCTCCCAACTTAATCACCATGAATATTCAACAGGCACTTTGAATCCGGAATTTGGAAACGATGGAAACAGTTCCAAATAAACAGAGCTCTGAGTGTTCCTACCATAAGCAGTAACTACGGTCAGAAACCTCAGTGAAAATAAGTCTCTTTGTCTGACGTTTTTTTGGGGGTTATCCGAGGCAATTTACACATATATTACTATATATGATAATTTGTGTAACTGTATTTATATGTACCTGTACCTAAAAAACTTACTAACTTCTCGCCCAGCGACAATTGGGAATGATAGTTGAAGTTCCGTGTGACTCTTCCCTCATTTGACTGTAATATTCTCTTATTCACAATCCTTTACATGTATCTAAAAATTCTTCCATGTTAGTATAGAAATAATATTACGAAAATATTGATATATTAAATAATTGTTAATACATTGCTGCCCATAATTCATACAAGATAAACACTTAGGAAGCAATGAGTAATTCAGATATATTCAGACTAATCACAACGGAGCTGCCGAGCCCTTAATATATTCAAACCAATCAGAATGGAACTTACAAACCCTTAATGATATATTCAAACCAATCGGAAAGGAGCTTGCAAACCTTTAATGGTATATTCAGACCAATCAGAACGAAGCTCACAAGTACTTAGTATGTTCTGACCGATCAGAACTGAACTCACAAGTTCTAAATATATATATATATATATATAGAATAATCAGAATAGAGCTCACAAATACTTAATGATATACGACCAATCAGAACGGAGCTCACAGTTATTTGATATATTTAGACGAATCAGAAAAGAGTTCACAGGTCTTAATAGTGAGCGCTGAGGCAGTGTTGTCACCATCAATGCTCGACCTTTCAAGGAAGCTGGTATAGTCTTGACTACAGACGAGAGACAAGAAGAAAGTTTATATTGTCTTGGCTTACTTGTCATTACTGACAAGCTGCTGGTTACTCTTGACCGTTTTCGAAACAAGGCTTAATACAACAAATAATTCTCCAGTGATACTTTACTGAATTCTATCGGACTTTTAAAGATTTGTATCAAACGTAATAAAATAACAGTATTAATTAAATTTATTGTTTTAATGTTCTGTGTAGTTTTATATTTAATTTAAAGCTTTATGTGTCGTAATAAAATATTAAGACAAAACTTATTCTATAGCACATCAAAATAAAATATCTTACTGTTATTATAAAGTACTACACTTATTGTCGTGTAAGTTCAGTCATCAGTATTCTGTAAAATTTGGCAACTGCTTGACCACTGAGACACCAGCACCATCTGTTGAGCGAACACAACACTTATGATATATATACATGTATATATATGTATATATATATATGTGTGTGTGTGTGTGTGTGTGTGTGTGTGTGTGTGTGTGTGTCGTGCCGATTAGGTAAAACTTGCTATTTTGGCTTAATTAAATAGCAACGCTCACCTTGCCATATAAGACAAGTGAAAATTTGTGTATGCAATAATTTCGCCAAAATCATTCTGAACATAACGAAAAAAATATATTTTATTGTGTTTGTTTATTATTAAATTAATGTTAACGTATCTAAAATATATTTAGTTGGGTTAGGCTAAATTAAATTGCGCTTGTAGTAATAAGGTTAGGTAGGTTTTCAAAGTTTCTCTTGGTACAAAATTATAAATTCTTACATTAACATAAATGATATATATATATATATATATATATATATATATATATATATATATATATATATATATATATATATATATATAAATAAAAAAAATATATATATATATAATGTGTGTGTGTGTTTGCGTGTGTGTCGTGTCGAATAGGTAAAACTTGCTATTTTGGCTTAAATAGCAACGCACTTCTTGCCGAATAAGGCAAGCGAAAATTTGTGTATGCAATAATTTGGCAAAAATCATTCTGAACCTAACGAAAATTATATTTCATTGTGTTTGTTATTAAATTGTTATAAACTTATATAAAATGTATATAGTTGGATTAGACTAAATTAAATTGCGCTTTTTAAATAAAGTTAGGTAAGTTTCCCAAGGTTCTTTTGGTACAAAATCCTTAATTTTTATATTAATATAAATGAAAAAAAAATATATCTTTAAACGTATAAGAGAAAATTTTAGAAAGGACTTAATTTTAAATGAGTTCTTGTTAATTGACCAGTTTTACCTATTCGGCACGACTATTTTTTCGAGAGGTAGCATCATAATTATAAATGCACTCAATAGATAGCGCTGATGCCAGGTCGTGAGACATCTTAACATTTGCATGACCAGTTCCCATACTTAATAACATTCATTCCAGTATCACACAGGATCCTGCCCAGCGGAGTGAACTGGGTCATCGGTGGTTCTTCAATTAAAGCTCTATGTAACTTTGGATATAGTAAGTCTACACTGAGGTTGAAGGGGAAAGGGGATAAGTGGCGTCCTTGTGGCTACCCAGCACTTGCTATTTGGCACGAGGTGTGTGGGGGGGGATCCTCGCCCTGGTCCCTAGGGATCCGGCGGCGAGGGGCAATAATTTACATAAGGGAAATTGACACCTCTTTAGCTTCCTAGGATGATCAAGACTAAATAACTGTGGTTGGGTTCATGACAGTGTCATATAAGATGGTTGGGTTCATGACAGTGTCATATAAGATGGTTGGGTTCATGACAGTGTCATATAAGATGGTTGGGTTCATGACAGTGTCATATAAGACATGGCTGCATGACCGCTGTTAAAGTCTCTTGGGAAGTTCTAATTGATTAACAGGATTCTGATTAGACTTGGGTTTAACTTAAGTCTGAGTCATTGACTTTTGTTTATGCAAAAATTATTATAAAAAAAAAATGACAAGATTTAAGGTCTTACAAAATATAAATTTTGGAAATAATGCATCGAATAACCCAATGCCTATTAACTTAAAAAAGTTTTTTGGTTATCTGTGCAATCGTAGCTCTATACAAAGATTAACTGGTTCCTGGATAACGGAAATATGGATTAGTGTGATTTCTAGATGAGAGGGAGGCCTGGGTAACCGAATCCCACATATTTGAGTAGCTGGTGTACCGGGATATGGATAGGGGCATTAATGGATACAAAATACCCTCTCGGGCTTTGATTCCCTTAAGAGTCACTTCCCCTCGTACCAAAATAGTCAGGTGATCCTTTAATCTGGGGAAGGGGAAGTGGGGTTAAGGTCATCTCTAGGGCTTGTCTAGGTAACATTTCGTCGCCTCAATGTCAGAAGGACATGACTGACAGTGTAAAGAGGATATGGGTGACGTATTAACAGCTTCTCAGTGTTCTGATGCCTTAAACACTGAGTTTATTTATAATATAATACTGTATCAGCTTTTGTCGTACCTGAATGTTAAAATAGCTATTACAACCTCATAACACTGAGGTGAAGATATGTCATATAATTCTTTATGCTGAGTGGGATTGATGAGGGAAAAAATGCGACTGGTAGACCTCTTAAGACATTAAAAACAACTTATTAATTCACAGTTTGTGCTATGATTCTCTTTAAGAAATATTCAACATTTATAGTACATCCATTACTCACAAGAGTAGTTTTGTTTTTATGATTTTGCTTATTGATCACTTTAAGTTTATATTATAGCATCGAAAAATGTGAACATCAAGTACAAGGTTACCTCACGCACAATACATAACTGAAGACTGTAGTGTGTGGTGTATATGAACACAGGACCACTAGCTCTCCAGGCCACCACACACTGCATACACTAAGAATCTCTTACAGGTAACTTCACAAGCACGGACCTGCTGCAGGTCCTCACCAGCACAAGCACCAGGACTTGCTTGCCCAGTCTTTGGTGTCATGCCAACTGGTACATTAAAATAACAACTGATATAACCTTGTGTCGAGTACAAACACGGTGGCTCGGCTGTGTACATCACCACTGTGTGACCAGGTGTAAAGTGAAGCAAGGACCACACCTTCCCTGCTGCTGCTGACACTTACACTCAGCCTGTGGTGGTTGCGAGGACTCCTTGGGACTAGTAACACTTACTGGGGTCAGTCACGCCTCCACACTCCTCACAAAAGCTTTCTCGTGCCCTCTAGTTACCTTGCAATAATATAATTTGCTAAAATAAGTCTGGCTTGTTTAGAGAGGCTCGGCACACTTGCTCACTCCACTTTAGCCGCTGTGCAAATATTTAAGAGGTAATATGTGTGACACTTTCCTTTCTCACAGCGTCTTCACTTAAATTTCGACACGTCGCGAGCATCACGTCACTGGTACACGTATCAGGTCACGGCGTCAGGTCACTGGGAGAGCTTTGAGGGGAGGGCCAAGAAGTGGAGGTGTGAGAAGGTGATGAGTGTGAAGCAGAAGGGACTGTAAAGCGTGATGGGCGTGTGGGCGTGGGCGGGAGGAAGCAGGGACCGCCGCTACGGCGGGCCCTGCGACCCAGCTACACCTCGGTACCCTCTTGGTAACCTTCGTCAGGAGAGTCGCGAGCTTTAATACGATTGGCGATGCCGTTGGGAAGAGGTGGGAGAACAGCGACGCCCCCACGAGCCAGGGGCGGCGCCTGTGAACCCGGCACCCAGGGCCGTTCTCCCAGGGGCCCAGTTGGACCCTGGGGGCTCTCCGCCCCCTCCGCCACGTCTTCTCGAGATTCGAACACCTCCTGTCGGTATCCGTACACTGGCGGCCGCTCCTTAGTGACGCCGTATAGATCCTGCCTCGAGCCTTTTAGGTCCTGATGAGGGCTGAATACATCCTGGTGCGATGCGTACAGCTCCTGTCTGGAAGCATAGGTGTCAGTGCTGGAGTCCATGCCATCCCGTGTGTCGCGGGGGTCAGCCATGCTCCAGTCAGGACCCCCAGGTGCTCCCCGAGAGTCTCGCCCCTGCCCGGCCTCAGGAATGGGAAGCCCATAGTCAGCGGGATAGCCATAGGTCTGTGGGTCAAAGTCATCCTGAGATTCATAGTCGGGTCGATAGGGCGTGGAGTGCACTGGACCATAGCCGTCGTAGGCAGGGTCGTTAGCCATGTAACCAGGGTTGAAGTGCTCGTGAATCACATTGGAGGGATTCGCGTTGCTGAGGTCCTCCTGGGGGTTAGCCTCTTCAGGCCACAGACCGCTGGGGTAGAGGGAATCTCCTTCAACGCGCGTGTAGTCGCCGGCGTCGCTCACGCCCTGGACGGAGCCGTTGGGAAGGTGACCATTGACAGCTCGCACGGCGCGCTCAGCCTCGCTGATCACGTCTGGGTTGCCGAGCGTGGAAGATCCGTAGGCCCCAGGAGACCCGTTCAGCTCGGTGAGTCGCGGAGGTTTTTGCACGGGATTGGGCTCGCTGGGGGAGGTTTCACCCGAGGAGGGTGTGGTGGGGGAGTCCTTGACAGGAGTGGGTGAGGAGTGGGAGCGGGCACGAGCCAGTAGCAGGAAGGCTACCACCAGAACGATGAGGGCCAACACTACAAGACCCACAGAGATCCCAGCAATGTGACCAGAATCCAGCTTGGCTTGAGTAGCTGCTCTCATTGTGACTGCCAGGGTGAAGTTAGCTGTCGCAGACCCCGCAGAATTAATAGCCACACAACGGAGGGTGCCAGAATCCGTTTCCTGCGCTCCTGTGATCACAAGGCGGCTCACCAGGTTTCTGTTACCCTCTGTGATAACGTAGAGACGTTGTGGCCCCAGACCTATTACCGAACCATTTACTACGGGGGCCTCGCCCTTGAACCACATTACCTGCGGTGGGGGCTGGCCCCCTACAGGGCAAGCGATAGTGGCATTCTCCCCCGCCACGCCCTCCACCATGCGGCCAACTGGTAGGATCTGAGGAGGACAGGCAAAGTCTTCCTCCGTCAGGGAATGAAAGGTGCTGCCTTTGACTCTGGTGGGGGAGGTGCATGAAGGGGAGACGGGATGTGGGACACGCTTCACCTCCAGCAGCTGCCACAGAGGTAGGGCGCGGCAGTCACATAACCAGGGGTTGTCGTGTACCTCTAGTCCATGCACACGTTCCAGGCTCTTGACAGCAGCCACTGGAAGCTCTGATAGTTGATTGCCCTGGATCTCCAGCTTTTCCATGAGGGATAAAGACTGAAAGGCCGAAGCTGCTACACTTCTGATGCCAGAATAACTGAGGTCAAGGCGCACAAGGGACGGCGTGTGAGCAAAGCTGTCACTACGAATCTTGCGGAGTCTGTTGCCTCGTAGCTGCAAATCCCTGAGGGCTTGAATGTGAGAGAAAGCCAGGGAAGGTACCTCCGTCAGTAGATTTTCACTCAGGTCTAACTCAACCAAATTACTGAGTTGGAAGAAGGCTGTTGGGTCGACCTGGCCGATCTTGCAGTCTCTCAGGTAGATCTTCTGCAGGTTGATTAGTCCCGCCCGCTTGAAGGCGTGTCTTGGAAGAGTCTGAAGGTTATTACCGGACAGATCAAGGACTTGTGTATCAGGGTGAACACCTGCAGGCACGCTGGCCAGCCCCTGGTTCTTACATTCCACTGCTTCTTTGCCATTTTTCCACCTGCAGGCACAGACAGAGGGGCAGGAGGTGGCCAGTGCCAACCTCAGTAGCAGCACCACCACTAGCACTCTTCCAACATTACACCACGGAGACGCCATCACGCTCAAGCTCTCCGTCAGGTCAAGCGAAAATCCGGCATCACTCTTTTTCACTACACACAGGACAAGCGAGTAGTAATGTGTGGGCACAAACTAGTTTATATAAGTACCTTGCAGAAGTGCAGGCACAGGTACACGCACAAAAACTACACAGAGGGAAGAGCAAAGATGTATACGTGTTCGGTTAGGTCCCCACCAGCGCCTCCTGGAGGAGGGACCTCTCCTGTCATCAGTGAAAATTTGTAGCCCACGATTTCCCCTTAGTTACTGCCAGTGTCGAGACGGAAGACGATAAACTGCCTTTAATGGAGCCCTCTAAATATTTTTTTCTTCTTCCCCTTTTTGTATAGCTCTTGTCTTTGTAGTTGTTGTGTGTAGGCTTGAGAGAATATCAGAGCGAGAGGTGAGGGGCCCCCCCACACTCCAGTCTGGTAACACAAAAACTTGAGGATAAGAAAAATGAAGTAGAGGTACGAGCAGCTCCTAGCAGGAACAATGGCCGGCACTTCCGACGAGTAACAACCACCTACTCGCACGAGTCACTTTTTAAGCAATGATGTTTGTGAGGCCAGTGACTGCTGGTGGTCTCTGCTTCAACTCAACACCAATAAGAGGCGACCTGCTGGCGCTCTGGCTTGTAAAAGTTCGTTTTAAACGTGTCAGTTTGCTTGTAATATTTTTCGTCTTAGGTATCAAAGGTATATCTTGCTTATGAGAGTTGTGCAGTGGTACCATCAACACTCGAGTATATTTTACTGTGCTTGTTATTTCTACTTCCTTCTTATCACTAGTCACGAATCCCTCTAGTAATTAGACTCATTATGTGTTATTAATTATTAATTCATGTTGCAGTAATCAGGTCCCACTAATGTGGACATTCATGAGTCTTCACGATGTGTAGTGTTAAGATTTTGTTTCACATTTTCAGTTAGGACTCACCCAGCAAGCACAGTCTCTGCACATAACGTATTTTCTTGTCATCAAAGTGTACATAAATATTTATTGTCTGGTCAGGTTTCACCAGAAAACTGTACAACTTGTGCCAATTAAAAGTTAAATCATTGGTGTGCAAAATCTGGCCGCGATATTTGACCACTGTTGCTGACTCTGAGCTGATACTTTTTGCCCCACTTCCGGTCCGTGACTACACCGGAAGTGGCGTTGGTCAAAGGACCCACTCCCGCCTGATGGTGTTCACTCCTCCCTACTTTTTCTGCCTCTTTTAAACACTATGCGCAGTGTTGCACTTTTCCATACGTCTCCAGTAACAAAGTTACAAATACCTGCTTCAACTCAACAGTTTTTCTCCATACACTTTGCCATTAGATCACTATACGCTTAAGTTTGATCAGGACTCGGATTTTGACTGTAATATTCACTTTGGTAGTGTAGTTGATCTCTTCCCGATTCGATAAAAGTAGGTTACTGAAAATAATCCTGTAGGGAAGCAGGCAGCGCTCTGGGAACGAACGAGTTGCGGTCAAGTTCTCCCAGAGTAGCTCAAAAGTCCCGTGAGAAGAGAGTCAGTGCATATATCCACCTCACGTGGCTGCCTGAGCGGTACTAGGAGGCTTGAGTCGCGAGGCTGGCGGGCGAGCGGCCGGTCACACGGGAAAATCGTTGCCATGTATTTGTCGAATTTTTTGAAAAGATAGAACTTGCCACATTAAGCAAAAAATTCCTCGAGTTAACACATTCCAATAATACATTACCATCTTTTGTTTGTACAAATTATCACCTTTCCCAGTGAAAGCCTCTCCAACACAAGCTTAAAGGTAATTTCTCAGAAGAAACGTTCAGGAAGGTGCTGTAGAAAACTGGCAACCACATGTCGGAAGTTGCATTCAGAATCGAATACGCGGTAATACAGTGAAGGAGGAGCACTGCTCATTCACTCAATTGTCATTACCGACGTCTTCAGGGAGAGTTCTCAGCCTACTAAAACACATTATAAACTGTTTTAACGTAGGGTCGTTCGAAACTTGGTCTGCATTCTAGTTTCGTCTTGGTTAACAAGACTTCCGCCCCCTCACCTCCACCGAGACGTCACTCTCAGGTCACCGCTGTCTTGGGGTCCAAACAAATCAGCGTGAAAACAAACGCAGCGGATCCTTCCTGGCTGCCTTCAAGAGGGATCTGGACAGATACCTAAAGTCAGTAGTCGATTAGTCAGGCTGTGGTTTACGTTGGACTACGTGCGGCCATCAGTAACAACCTGGTTGATCAGACCCTGATTCAACGGGAAGCCTGGTCAAGGACTGGGCCGAGGGGGCGTTGACCCCCGGAATACCCTCCAGGTAGACCAGCGTTGACAGTGCTACATCGCAATGTAGTTTCTTTAAGTTTAGGATTATGTTATTTTGGCTTTGTATTCCTTAAAATTGTAACATATTTGAACGCTGAATCCTGCAGGAATGACAGCCCCATCCTACAGGATGGGGCTGTCATTCCTCCTCTCTGACAGCTGAATAGTACTCACTGTTGTCTTGCTACTGTCACTGACAGCTGAATAATTATACACGCTAATCCCTCGAAGGGATCAAGTCTTACGTGTATCTGTCTGCGATGAATAAAATAATGAGCAATATAAGAAACTGCGAGGAAGTAAATAGGCCTCAAGGAGGCCTGGACAGGCTTCAGACCTGTACCAACAAATGACCCCCCAAAAAAAAAAAAAAAAAAAAAAAAAAATGCAAGGTCACTCAAATTGGAGAAGGTTCGGGAAGACCGGAGAGAGAGTATAGCCTTGATGAAAATAAACTTTAAATATTAGTTTAAAAAGGCATGGTCAAGCATGTGTAGAAACACGAAAACATCTAAAGGTTTATTGTCAGACTATTAACATTCTTCTTGTTCTCCACCTTCATCTTACTCTTGATAACCATTAAATAATTATTATTTACATCATTCGCTCCTCTGAAAACGTTCAATCTTACGTCTACCTTTCAACCTCTTATCAACCATTACATAGTCTAACTACTCTCATTATACGATTTTCAAATTAGGTCAGTTTTGTCCCAGGATGCGACCCACACCAGTCGACTAACACCCAGGTACCCATTTTACTAATGGGAAACATAGACAACTGGTGTTAGGAAACACGCCCAATGTTTCTACCGTCGCCGGGAATCGAACCCAGACACCTCACCGTGTGAAGCGAGAGCTTTAGCCATCAGGCGACGTGGCCACCAATAATTCATTTACCCCTGAGACTCCACACTTTACTGTTACACCGTCCACTAGTGCATCTCCCATTTTGTCATTAATGTCTCCTAATGATGATAATTATTCTCGCATTTGTCTCCAGATTCTCTAAACATTCATTTAACATCCAGAAAAAAATATAACCTAATTTTTAAAGGGGTGGACCGGTAAGCCAGTGGAAGGACTCGGTCAGATGACAAAAGCTTCAGCTGTGAGTCATCACATGACCAAGACCAGCGTCAGGAAACACTTGTCCTGTTTCCTGACAAATCTTACCGAATCTAACCTCCTCAGAAACTCCTCTTAACTGCAGGTACATAAACACATTATAACCACCCAGTTCTCGCATCCCACCTTCATTATGCACCACAGTTCATGAACTTAAACATTTGTTCCCATATTTTCCTGTCCAATATTGTCCATACATCAATTACATCGATGTAAACAGTCCATCAATCCTGACTGTTTACATCGACTCCAGGCTGAGGGACTGATTACCTCAAACTCCTTTAGATTTTCAACCATTATTCTCTGTATTGGACTGAGGAAGCCACTGGTTGTCGAAACGTTTCCACAATAAAGATACCCAGGTGTTGCACATGTGTCTAATACATCATCCTGATGGTTCTCTGAACCATTTATCTGCATCTCGTTCTCTCACATCAGCTTGTTAGAACGTGGACTTTTCTCCCAATTGCCCTTCATGTAGCTTTGTTTGCTTCGACGAACATCTGCTGTTCGTTATTCTCGGTCTGGTTAGGTTAACGTGTATTAACTTATATTTACAAATAATCACCCTACAATACCCGGTAAATCGGGTGTCATGTGACACAACAAAGTAAATGGTTCTATTTTAGAGCGTTCTCTTTCTCCCGTGTGTTAAAAAAAATGACTAAATATTTTTATTTATCCCCCATTCAAAATCCCCATCCCTTTTAACTTTGTTTCACTTAATGCTAGAATATCCTTTTTCC
The DNA here is from genome assembly GCA_009830355.1 of Cherax destructor. Taxonomy (NCBI): domain Eukaryota; kingdom Metazoa; phylum Arthropoda; class Malacostraca; order Decapoda; family Parastacidae; genus Cherax; species Cherax destructor. The sequence continues at coordinate 188,026 of WNWK01000097.1, read as the reverse complement.
TGTCGCTCATAATTATAACAATCAATTCTTTCCTAACAGCATATTGTATTCACGCACATTTAAACAATCCAATTTCACAATTCCATTCTTTTTTCCCATTTTTACAATTGGATACAGAAAACATTGTAACCAGTCCCTTGGACTACGATTGTTGAGGCCCGTGTGGTGTCGGCCTTTACGTAAAATGGGATTTGGGCAACAGTTGGAGCCTTCACGCCCGTTTATGTAAAAATTCTAGATTCGATTGATTTTGTACTCTTGATAGCCTAGTTAGTATGGTGGTAGTGATGTTGTGTTAGTTTGCCGGATTATTTGTTAAAAGTGCTTATTATACATAAACACACACACAGGACAGGAGGGTTATGGGAGACATGATAACGACATACAAAATACTGGGTGAAATAGACAAGGTGGATAGAGGCAGGATGTTCCAGAGAGGGGACACAGAAACAAGGGGTCACAATTGGAAGTTGAAGACTCAGATGAGTCAAAGGGATGTTAGGAATAGTCTAGCAAGTGATGTAGTGGAGGCAGGAACCATACATAGCTTTAAGACGAGGTATGATAAAGCTCATGGAGCAGGGAGAGAGAGGACCCAGTAGCAATCAGTGAAGAGGCGGTGCCAGGAGCTGAGTCTCGACCCCTGCAACCACAATTAGGTGAGTACACATATGTGTGTGTGTGTGTATGGATGTATGTATTTATGTAATGTGTGTGGGAGAGAGGGAGGTGTGATGTGCACCATGGAAGGTCGTGGTGGTTATTTGGGTGGTCAGGGTAAAATAAATTGTAAATCTCACAGCTGATTACCACTTCCGGACACTGTCATCAATTGTTACGACGACTGACTGTTCCGGGTTACTCATGTAGTTGTAGTATTATTGGTAGTAGTTTTACAAGTAGGTATAATGCAATAGTTATCGTAACAGTTGTAGCAGTTATATTAGAAGTAGTTGTAGTAGTGGTAATAACTAAGTGTTAGTTTTAGTAATTGTACTTAGTTATCGCAGTAGACTGTACTTAGTTATCGCAGTAGACTGTACTTAGTTATCGCAGTAGACTGTACTTAGTTATCGCAGTAGATTGTACTTAGTTATCGCAGTAGATTGTACTTAGTTATCGCAGTAGACTTTAAAAAAATGTTCCGCAGAGATTTAAAAACAATGTTTTTTTACCAGGAGGAAACATCAGACAAGCTAAACGAGTCTCCCTACAAGCCATGTTTCCACTCTTAAATATATACCAGCCAAGTTTGGTCCACTATTCACAGGACAAAAAAAGAACTACCTGGGGCACTCCATCTCCTCCATCAACACCATCACAGACACCCCCAGCGGACATTGCCAGCGCTATCACCTTAAGTTTTTCATTCAATATCAGTTCGGCCAACTATCAGCCAACTTTGTTGTTTTTACAAAACAAAGTAGAGACTGTGGTGACAACCATCCACTCTGGTGTCAGAGTGACGGACTGAACACATCGATTCCAACCTGAGGGACTGATTACCTCAAACTCCTCCTCTCCTTGCCCCCTTTCTGCTTTGTATTGGACTGATGAAGCCACTGTGTGGCGAAACGTTTCCTTAATATAGATTCCCATATGTTGCATAAGTGTCTCAATCTTTAACTGAGGCTGATAAACTGATTATCGGCAGTAACAGCCTGGTTGATCAGGCCCTGATCCACCGCGAGGCCTGGTCATGGACCGGGCTGATGGGGCGTTGACCCCCGGAATACCCTCCAGGTATACCTATTCCCCTCCTCCTCCACCATTCTTCTCTGTATTGGACTGAAGAACCCACTGGCGGGCGAAACGTTTCCTCAATAAAAATTTCTAAGTATTGGACAAGTATCTTATTCTTCATTATTATTATAATCAAAGGGAAGCGCTAAACCTACAAGGGTCATACAGCGCCACGTACCTCACTATTCTAACTCCTCCAGGGAGGTAGGACCCTTGATGTCGCTGAGGGGCTCTTGATCCAAGGAATTGGTCCTATCCTCTCCTTGAATTGATTCTGATTGCCTTTTGTTGTCCAAATGTCGTATGACCATTGCGGGTTTAGCGTTTCCTCATAAATACAATAATAATTTTTTTTTTATCTTAGTCGCGCGTTAATAAGTAGAGAGTTGAAGAGGCCTCGAACCGCTGACCTCATGGCCGCGAGGTCAGCGCGCTACCACTGTGCCACCAACATTAAAATATTTGTTTACCCAGGACTTTTTTATCCTAGGATTGTGATAGGTTCCCTTGTTTTCGAAAATCACCTTTAACAAGAGTTCCCGATGGAAATAAGTCACTTTGTCTGACTTTTTTTGGGTTATCCTGGAAGGTTCTCTACACATATGCTGCTATGTATGATAATCTATGTAACTGTATTTGTGTATACCTGAATAAACTTACTCTGAGTGATGAGTAAATATTACCCAGCATCTCGATACTGACTCGGATATCACATTATCGTGACTAACAATGTAAGGAGTTTTATGGGAACATAAATTGTCCCTCTTTTTATGTTATTACATTTATGGTGACCCCCATCGCGTGTGAAGGTAAAGACAGTGATACATAGATGTTGTTCCCGTGGCCTGGTAGGCAACGCTTTCGTCTTACACACTGAATGTCCGTGGTTCGATCTCTGGCCAGGTGGAAACATTGGGCGTGTTTCCTTACACCTGCTGTCCCCGTTCACCTAACAAGTAAGTAGGTACTTGGGTGTTAGCCGACTGGTGTGGGTGGCACCCTGGGGAACAAGATTGAAAGACCCCAGTGTAAATAAGAATGACAGTAATCGATGACGCACTGACTTTCTTGGGTTATCCTGAGTAGATAACCCTTCTGGGTTAAAAGTCCGAACAAAATCTTATCTAACCAAGGTACGGGCGGGGATTGAACTCACGGTGAGTCCTGTTTCCTGACAGACTTTACCAAACATAACCTTGCTCTTGAAAATGGGGTACCACACTTGTTTTTTTTTTATTTGAAATTTCTTTTTTTTTTCTTGTCCCAAGAAGCTTTAAATACTCGATATATGTTGACAGTTCTGCTTTGTATTACACCTCCTGGAAAACACAGCACTGGGCGAGCAGGTCGCTCGTGCCTCTCACAACTATTGGACCACTATGACAAGGTCTTGGATGGTCGCTCGTGCCTCTCACAACAATTTGACCACTATGACAAGGTCTTCGATGGCCGCTCGTGCCTCTCACAACTACTGGACCACCATGACAAGGTCTTGGATGGTCACTCCTGCCTCTCACAGCTACTGGACCACTATGACAAGGTCTTGGATGGTCACTCCTGCCTCTCACAGCTACTGGACCACCATGACAAGGTCTTGGATGGTCACTCCTGCCTCTCACAGCTACTGGACCACCATGACAAGGTCTTGGATGGTCACTCCTGCCTCTCACAGCTACTGGACCACTATGACAAGGTCTTGGATGTGCTGCAGAACAAAGTAGAGATGTAGTATACACAGACTTTGCGAAAGCCTTCGACAAGTGCGATCATGGAATAATAGCGTACAAAATGCGTGATGAAGGAATAACAGGAAAAGTGGGTAGATCGATCAGCTTTCCGCTGAAGGACACCTACAGGTTGACCGCTTGTTTTTAATATAATTAAAGTTTTTCTCTACTAAGAATGTTGATTATCCTGCTAAAGAGTTCACTTTGGTTCTTGGGTCTGCAGTTCGACAGTAAGCTTAACTTAGTTAAAAAAAAAACCCTGTGAATCCCTTGTCATTCGTCGTGAGCTTTAGAATATTCTCCAGTACTATCTTGGTTCTCCCGGGGGAGAAGACAGAAAATCTATCTAAATGGTTATATAGATTCACAGGTGTATAGTTTGGGTGGTCATGCTACCTTGAGGAGCTCTAGCGAGTTAAAGATATATGTTTGTGTGTCCTGCGCTACACAAGTTTTAGAAACTGGAAATGGAAGTAAATGTATTTTCTGTCTTCTAACATTCAGGAAGAGATAGGATAAGAGAGAGAGAGATAAGATTTTGTTTGGATTTCTAACTCACAGGGTTAGCCACCCAGGGTAACCCAATAGTCATTGCTTCATCAGGCACTGTCTGTCTTATTTCCATTGTGGTCCTTTAACTTTATTCATTACGATGCTTCCCAAAACAGTCGGCTAACACACAGGTACCTAATTACTGCTAGGTGAACAGGGGCAGCAGTAACGAAACATGCCAAATGTATCCACCCGTTCCGGGGATCGAACCAAGGGCACTCAATATGTGAGCTGAGTGCGCTTATCAATCGAGAAAGATGACCATTCGTAATTTTTCAGGAAGGGTTCCTCAGAGCATAGGTTCGCCAGATAGCCCGTGTAGGCTTCTTTCCATTAAGCTCACGTCTGTCACTGTGATTCCTCTGGCATCAACATGACTGAGGCAGAATAAAAGGCACAATGTGACTGGAACAACTCTTTGCCATATGTAGACAAAGGTACAAGTATACCACAGACTGAATTATATATTATGCAATTCACCCAAAACTTAATAAAATTATATTTTTGGATTCCACGTGGACAACAACCCACACTAATAAAATCCTGGGTAGTATTATTAAGTTGAACTCTTGGGAAATGGGGACGGGGAGGATTGTGCCTAGGTACTAATGCCTCCCTGATGCTGGTCAGGGACTCATATCCAAGAAACTGGTCTACCCTATCATACCTTAGATCAAGCGTGATTGCCTCCCATTCACCAGGTCTGTTTGTGACCCCTACAGATTTAATGTTTCTTGAATTATATTTTATATATGAGGCCTGGTCACAGACCGGGCAGAAGGGGCGTTGACCCCTGGAACTCTCTCCAGGTATACGAATATTAGAAGCCCAGCATTTTCTTTGGTTTAAATGAGAATACTTCCGCATTCGTCAAACTTTTAGCCTTGGATGACCCCAGTGGATTTAGCAGTGCTTTAATAAATATAAAATGAGGGTGTGGTGAGCGTGTGTCAAGGTAAGTCCTTGAACTGAGTTTTGTACCTCACGCACGCACCAATGTCTTCCCTGGGATCCATTGCTAACCTACCAATGGCCTTGGCTTTCACATCAATATTTTCATTCATAAATAGCTATAAATCTAGTTGGATTGCTAAGTTTTTCGTTTATCAACAGCAGGTGGGTTATTAAGGCCACAGTTCACCTGAAAAGACGCCTTCCTTACTGACCACCCTGGTGTATGTTTAAAGTTTCATACCAAGGCTGAGGGGCTGATTACCTCATCTTTTGTATATAGTTCTACTGTCTTCAAGTTTTGTCCTATAATATGTATTGATAAAGCCACTGGAGGGCGAAACGTGTGGACAGCACCTACGGTGCCGTTCACACGGTATTGTATACCATTCATGAACAGTTTCATACTGCAGCAGCAGCCAATATATATCACTAACGATTATAGTTGTTTACAAATGGAAAGACAAATGCTACATACACGGAATCAGAGAGCCTCTCCGGCAGATGTTCATGACACTTATGCCATGTCAACTTGCTAGGAAATAATTGGAGTGGTGTTTTATTTTCTGTGTTTTATAAGGTATGAATGGCTGTTGTGGAGGGTGCTCATGCTCTATGTGTTTTGTTTACCTTTATTGTTTTATACCAGAAACCAATATTATATATATATATATATATATATAGTATATATAGATAATGTGTAATTTATGTATTTATTTGATATGAAGGCGTTTTTCTCCTGCTGGTAATCCATAATTAATAATAATATCATTATATTGTTCTACTCTGTTCTTCATTATATTGTTCTACTCTGTTTTCCATTACAGTGTTCTCTGTTCATTATATTGTTCTACTCTGTTCTTCATTACAGTGTTCGCCTTCACACTTTTCAATTTTATTTTACATATACGTATTGTTATATAATTATTTCGCACATTTTCAGATTAATTACGACCGTATTTTAAAACTGCCTGCAGTGGCAGTTAATACGAGAATTATAAAACTGTAGCAGTGATATACCGCTATTACGAGTGGAAATAAATTCAGAAAATAATAAAGATTTGCAATAAATCGTCTGGAAAAAAAATAAATCATGTCCAGAACCTTAATTGGACTGGTTAACTACGCTGGGTTGAACGATGCAACAATCGTATATTCAATTCTGCGTTCGCGGTGATGTTGCAGAGAGCGTAATACGGGAAGTACAGATCATAAGAATCATAAAAAAAAATTATTTAGAAAGTGCGCATAAGCGGTCACGGGTGACCCACGGATTTTTAATTGAGAATTTTTTTGGCTTCGAGTTTTATTAGCGCACGTCAACGGAAAAGTCAATGTGGTGTTATCAGATATATTTTTATTCTTGGTGGGAGATTGTTCCCCCAGCGCAGGTAAATTTAAGAGGTCATAGTTCAAAATGAGGAGTTTTACGAGTGTATCGTCTCGTGTCTCCTCTCAACTTGTGTGTTCCATACGTGTTTCTTTCTAGTTAATTTTATTTCAAATCTACTATGTCTGTGAGGATATACAGCTTAGTAAACCATACCACGGGTGGGGCTCGAACTCCAGACCGACGCGTTATCCCAGTGGCTAACTCGTCGGTCTGGAGTTTTACGACTCTCTGACCGCGGGTTCGAGCCCCACCCGTGGTATGGTTTGTTTGCAATCGTGTCGCTATGATTTCGTGAGTCGAGTTATACAGCTCAGTGACAGTGCCTTAACCTCATGTCTGTCTCACTTCTTCAGGTCAGTGACAGTGCCTTTACCTCATGTCTGTCTCATTTCTTCAGGTCAGTGACAGTGCCTTTACCTCATGTCTGTCTCACTTCTTCAGGTCAGTGACATTGCCTTTACCTCATGTCTGTTTTACTTCTTCAGGTCAGTGACAGTGCCTTTACCTCATGTCTGTCTCACTTCTTCAGGTCATTGACTTTACCTCATGTCTGTCTCACTTCTTCAGGTCAGTGACAGTGCCTTTACCTCATGTCTGTCTCACTTCAGGTCATTGACAGTGTCTTTACCTCACGTCTGTCTCACTTCTTTAGGTCAGTGACAGCCTCATGTCTGTCTCACTTCTTCAGGTCAGTGACAGTGTCTTTACCTCATGTCTGTCACACTTCAAGTTGTGTGAAGTATTTTCTTCTTAGTGGATACTTAGAACTTTATCAGCCTCCTTTATTAAACCTAACTGTAGTGATAGTGAAAAAAGACACCAATGTACAGTTTAGGACATTTATTAGAAGAAGCGTTTCGCTCTCCAGCAGCTTTGTCAAGCCATTACGGCTCAAGGCTCCTGGAGAGCGAAACGTTGCCACAATAAAATGTCACATTAGTTGCACTTGTGTCCTTTTGCCTAACATATTGTCAGTAATTCTACCAACATTATTATAGTGATAATGTTTGTGATCTCTACCACTACGAGGTATTCAGTGTCTTCAGGTGTTATATTCAACATGTGTTGTGTCAGTGTTGTTGGTTATACTCGTGTGACCAGTGTTCGACTCCCTAGTCTTCACTACCTGCCCTCTTACAATTGTGAATATTTTTGGGGGATCTTTTGTTTGGGTACTTCATAAATTTCCCTGTCATCCTCCGTGAGTTCCTTGCCATTTGTCTTCTGTATGATCAGCTGATCGCTTGTGTGTGTGTGTGGGTGCGTGTGTTTGTGTTAGTATGTGTATGTTAGTGTATGTGTGTGTGTAGTTACTAGCTGTCAAAGGCACTTATCTATAGGCACTTGGCCTGTTTTTTGTTAGTTATGTGTGTGTGTGTGTGTGTATTCACCTATTTGTACTCACCTATTTGTGGTTGTATGTGTGTATTTGTGTTTGCGTGTGTTTGTCAAATGCACCTTCTCCTATTCCTTCTTCGTTTTTCATATTCCATGCTATTCCATCTTCGATTCTTTGAAGCAACTTCTCTGTTTCAAAAGCAACGAACACAAAGATCTCTTTCTCGTCGTCCTCTCTATTGAAGCCCCTTTATGGGTCCGTAACACAATAAACATTATCTTTACCGCCGTATTCCTCTTTCCAGAAACCTTCGCAGTTTTCTAAACAACAAACAATATATTTCCGTGACCGCCAAAAGAACTAATCAATCCATCCCGTCGTTCACTGCTGGCTGCAGACTCGACAATCAAAGGGTTTGGGCCCGCATGAATCACGCTCCGAAGCGCTTCGCTCACTCCCACTTCGTACCGTTCACACTTTCCTGACAGCCAGTGTTTGAAGGTCACATTTCGTGAGAGTACCGCACCGGCGGTGATCTCCGAGCTTACGTTGTGCTCTGTAGACTGTCCTAACTAACTCATGTTTACAGACGCATGTGATGCGTCCCAAACACGAATTTCTGGGGTGTTTGAGAACACTCGGCAAAGGTGTTACTACATGTCGGCGTGTATAATTAAATTGCAGAGTTATATATATATATAAAACAGAAATCTTTCGGCAAGGAATGTGATGGTACAAGAAAGGTACAGACACAGGTACTGACGGAAACCACACAAGTTGTTGTATGTTTGTGTATTTGCTCATCTTTTGAACACTTCAGTAAACTAGTGACGAGTTTTGATTCTCTTGTTGGCTTTCAAAACTTTGTGTAGACTCGGTGGTTCTGGAGCACTTTTCGCTCACTCTGTGAACTCGTATTTATTAAAAGATTTTCGAAGCTTGGAATAATTATTTCAAACGCTTCTGTAAAACTGGAAAGTCTTTCATCTTCTAAATGTGATCATTTTTGTGAAAGTTCCTCACACATTGTGTTGTGCAGCTTCAGACACGCTTTGTATTGCTTGAAACACTTTGTATTGTACTCAGGAATGCTTCATTTGTACTCGCACCATATATACTCTATGTGCAAGTCTCCTCATAAACGCTTTAAATGCTTCTGTACACTCAGCCCTGAGATATATTTTATGTGCATTCTGCTCGGATCCCGACCATTTTGGTGCATTTGGCACGACTCCGAGGCTGACCTGCAACGTGGAAATGTGGAAAACGTTTTCAGGCGGCGGACTGACATCGCTCAAGCAGACATCCAGCGCCTTGTGGAAAGCTGTGAGCTGTGTGGATTGCGAATTTGGAGCCTTGGTTGTTTGCTTTTTAGATTTTATATATACCGTTCTCAAGCCAGCGGTGAATGTGGCGCTTCTTTGTGTGTTGTTGTCTCAGTGCGTGTGTGGTTTGGGTGTTTTAGGACTTGTCAATATACAGGAATTTCTGGATGGTTTTAATAGACCACACTCAATACCCAGATGCCGCTGAAAGATTTCAGTAGCCATCTGAGCGGTTTCAGCGGGTCTTTTGTGTGCTGATATAGCCCTTAAAGGCACAATACAATTTTAATGTCTCGCTGGAGTCGGCAGCAAACACAAACCTCAGCACTACGTTGAATCAAAACTTGAACAACTCGTGGGAATCGAGACACATTTTTCACAAGCGAACACTCTAAAGGAAACATCTTAATAAGTCACTTGGATCAAGAGTGGGCAAGATTTGAAGAGGGAGGGAGAAGAGAAGAGAGAAGGAAAGAAGACAGATACAGAGAGAGGAGGGGGGAGAGGCAGAGACCTAAATGTAAAAGAATGTTTAGGATTAAAGAGTTTGTGTTTTGTTCGTCTGGCAACGACTGTCTGCCGACACAGGTTTTAGTGAGATGACTCATTAACATGGTTAAGCATCCGCTGGCCCACCCTGACTAGGTTTAAACCCCATTTAGAAACAAAACATTACACGATTCCTAAACACAACTAAGGTGAGGTTTTGCAAGCCAGTTAGTGATGATATTGATTTGTTTTGTACTAGAAATTTCTAACTGCGAAATTTAATAGTCTGTTAGCACTGATGCTCGAGGCTCAAGACCATACATTAATTAGTATGAATAGACAAAAGAAAAGACAGGGATTCGAACCATGGTCCATGCTTATACCAGGCCCAACTTTGTAATCGCACAGCCACAGAGCTTACAATAGGATGTTTTCACAAGCAGCACTTCTGTGACTTGGATGTATCAGCGGCACCAACTGTGACTCATCCCACAGCCTCAGAAGTTTTCAAGGTACGTCTTTTCTCGTAACCTTCAACACCATTCAGTCCATAAACCCAAGATAAGTCATAATGAATGACTGTCGATAACAGTCATTGTCATTCACAGTCGTTCATTACTACCTATCTTGGCTTTATGGATTGCATGACTTTCATGGGTATTGTGTAGTATAATTTAAGTCACTGTTAATGGTCACTCCAAGGTCCTTATCTTATTATGTCGACTTGCGGGTTTCCCAACATTTTATATTGTTATTTAACACTGTTGCCTTTAAAATGAACTAATCGACATTTATCTGGTCCCTGCTCCAGGTTCTTCTGAATGCCCACAATTGGCCACACACATGTGGCGTGTTTCTAACTTCGTGTTATCCGGGAACTTTGCGATTTTTTTTAGATGTTAACCTCTTTTCGAAATCATTTATGTAAATTTTGAAAAGGCTTTTGCCGAGGACCAATCCCTGAGGAACTTGTTAGGTTCATCCAATCAGATACTTCCGCTGAACCCCCACTCGTTGTTACCCATCGATGAGCCAATCATTGATCCACTCCTCGAGTTTCTGTACACAGTGTTCATTTGTTTTATTTAAATATCTTCGTAGTATTTCATCAAAGGCTCTCAAAAAATCGAAATATTAAAGCTGATTTCTTTTAGGAACAATATATTTAGTAATTTATTAGACAGGATCTTTTATTGCAAGATTCATATTGATTTTCTGTTAATAAGTTTTCTTCTATAAGTATTATGGTTTTATCCATACTGATGGTTTCCATTAATTTTCGTAAAATCGATGTAGAGTTAGTGTGCCATTAGTTAAGGGAACATGACCTGTCGTCTTGAATATTGGAATAACATTTGCCAGCTTCCAGTCGTTTGGCACTTGGCCATCTTCTATTGATTTGTTATATATTACTGCCTTGGCTACGCTGTTTAATTCTCTCTTTCTCTCTTCTTCTCTCTCTCTCTCTCTCTGGTTGGTAGTTCATTTAAACTGGTTAATTTGTTTATTTGAATCTTCTATACATATTTTTAGGTTGTCATTTTCAGTTATATATATTTGGGCAGTTTCAGTCCCAACAAAGAGTTTGTGGCATACGTATGTTAGTATTATTTTTGTTGTATAAGTCACGTTGAAGGCTGCATTGTGTACACAAACCATATTTGATTACCACTGATCATTTTATATAGTTTGCTTACTAAACTGTCTTAAAATACATGCATTTGTTTTTTTACTCCATGCTTATTTTTTTTTTTTTTTTAGAATATACTTTAATAGTGTGAGTGTTCCTTCATATTCGTGTATATCATTTTCATCTTAATATTTGCATTTCTTTGACTGTTTATAGTTAGTATGGTTCTTAGACTTTCTCTGCCATTTTGTGTAGTTTATGTGCATTAATTTTTCGCCTTATGATTTGTGTTAATGGTTATTCAGAACCATACCACGGGTGGGGATAGAACTCGCGACCAGACAGCCATAAATCTCCAGACTCTCTGATCGCGGGTTCCATCCCCGCCCTTGGTATGGTTTGTTTGCAACCGTGTCATTAAGATTTCGTGAGTAATGGTTATCCTGACTGGTTTAGGTGTCTCTTTCCCTCTTCATATATCTCCTGAAATATTAATCACGCAGTATGTAGAATTTTATTTTTAAATTTAATTCACTTTCGTTCTACATCAAAAACTTCACTCCCGTTTTCGTGTTTGATAACTGTGTAGATGTCTTCAGAGTAGTCTTCTCTAGGTGGTCCTCGTTATAACTCCACCCTGAATAACTTCACCCTGATGTGTTAGCTCACTGCTTGTACATGCTTGTATCAAGGACAAGATCTGGTAAGATATTCCCTTCCTCCGCCCCTTGTTTTCGCTACATTACAAGGCACCCTTCACAATATTCCCATTCATAATATTCCCGGAATCCAGTATCGGGATCTTGGTCAACATGAAGCAGTGACGTTATCGCTGACGTCACACCTGGCAGTGAACAATTACATCATAGTCATCATCTTTATGTCTGACTCCGCAAAAACATTCATAATTTCGTCTGTTTCTTGTAAAGGAGTGGATGGGAGAGAGATTGGAAAGGGAAGAAAGTTGAGTATGAGAGGGAGAGATAGAGAAGGAAAGAAAACAAGAAGGGTAAGGGAATTACAGTAAGGCTGTAAGGGAGAGTGCAGGGTAGGAGACAGAAAGGGGTAAATGAGGCAACAAAGTGAAGGGTAGGAGACAGAAAGGGGTGAATGAGGCAACAAAGGGAAGAAGATAAGAGGAAAACGGATGGTGTTGGAGGAGAGAAAAGGTAGATGTGTCAAGACAATACTCATGGGGTCAGGAAAGAGAAGAGTTGAAGACACGCAAGGAAAATCTTAAGAGTGGAGGGAGAAGTAGCGAGGCCGATAAAAGAAACGCTGAAGCAGCAGGAGGAAGAAAGGAAGCAAGAACAGAGGTATGAAAACATCCTTCCTCCTTGTTCTTCTTAATTCTAATGATTGTGTTAATAAGGAAGGGACAGGAGCTTGAGACCCAGAAGACAGTATCACTGTGTTGTAGGAAGACAAAATGCTGACGTGCAGAAATTGGCACATTGTAACCTCTGTGATAGTGACAGAGGTGAGACGGTCTTTGGGAGTGAGGCAGCTGGACTCTGGGAAAAGACTGTCTTCCCTGATGTTAAATTGTCTGAGACGTGGTGGTTATGTTGACACTCGCTTTTTGGTTGCCTGAATTATATTCATGTGATTCCTCTGGGCTCCTGAAATGTTGTCCCGGAACATTGCTACTGAGATCCTGAAACGTTGCTACACAGATCCTGTAACGTTGCTACTGAGGTCCTGGAACGTTGCTATTGAGCTCCTGGAAAGTTGGTATTAAGCTCATGAAAATTATTTAAATATCACTGGAAGGTTCGTATTTTGACAACCTGGAAAACTGAGCTATTCTTTTGGGTGCTCTAACATCTTTCCATTGTTAGAATCACCAGCAAAAAAACATCTTGACGACAGAATAGCTCTGCTTTTAAGGTAAGTCTTTGAGGATTAACCCACGAGTTGCCTGATCTGGGGATTTGGAAAAAAAAAATCTACAGAAATACATAGCAAAGTGTAAGGCCTTACATTTTGCCTACCCACCCAACTTACCTGGTAGTATTATTGTTGAATCTTAAATTTTGAGTAGCTTTAAAAATAGGTTGAACAAACGTCTGATTGAAAGAAACTGTATTTGAGAGCTTGCCAAGTATAGGCCAGTAGGCCCGCTGCAATGCTTCTCCATTCTTATGTTCTTATGAGTGTAAGCTGAAGGATCGCGGCTAACTCCATTACTGCCGCGTCTGGTCGTTCGCCTCACTACCTAAGATGATTACATTACCGCATCTAATGATAGCATTTTGCCTGGGAAACTAAATCATACTGAGGATTAGATTTTTCACGTCCCTGGTCTCTTAGTAGTCGAGTATGAATATTCAGGACTCCAAGAGTGTTCAACGACCAGAACATGAGTAGTTGTGTGGGAATATTCAGAACGGCGGCCAGGAGACACTACCATCGATAAAATTAATATTTGAAGTGCACATCCTGGTCCTCGGTTAGTTCGACTACAGTTCTTGCACAAAGACACGGTCGACGACCAAGGGACATCAATAATGCACGGCGTCGAGGAACGCACTTTCTCTGGTAATTTCCATTAAAGTTTATGCACCAAGGCTCCGCATATATTTTACAAGCGTTCTCTTAAATCATAATGATTCAAGACAAAGCGAGGAAAAAATATATTTTAAAGCAGCGAGTATACTAGCCTGGCTTCTCTCTGAGGATTTTCTTGTCATGAGGCCATTTTAACACTGCCGTTGGGACCAGGAAACTGGCGGAGGTTACTCTTCACTATGAAAAATGTATATAATAAAGTAATTTTTAAGCCTTTGAAAGAATTTTAAAGTTAGAGATTGCAAAATCTTGACACCCATTGCTTGTCTCTTGTGTATTTACTTAGGCAAATTTGAGCGAGTTGATCTTCAGTTCCAGGGGTACCTTTGTAGTTACTATCATTTTACATTAGATTCCGGGGGTGTGAAATTATTCTCAACTGCACAGTTTCCAAGATAATTCTGCTTCATTATTACCCCACAAAAGAAGTATTATTATTAAAATTTGTTACGCCAGCAGTATGCTACTACCTAACTCTGTACGATAGTTATATTGCGTAAAGTGTTGAGGCTGCCTTGACGTGTTGTGGAGGAAGAATAACCTGCGTATCTCCGAAGTACGTCAGAGATAAATTAATGGAGTTTTTTTGGCATACTGATATAAAAACAAACTCATTTCATCCTGCCTTGCCTTTGCGGCAAGGTTGAGTCTAAGGCTCACTTGGTCGGCGCTAAGGGACGGGACTGAAAAAACCATACCACGGGTGGGGTTCGAACCCGCGGTCAGAGTCTCAAAACTGGACTGAAGCTTGTTTTGGCATCACTGGACTAACATTCTCCTTTGACCAATTGCCCATGGTTCTAGCGTCTCTTGAAACAGCCTCCCGCCCACCACCTCCTACTAACCCCCATAATTCCTTTCTTTGGTCCTAGTTGCCATTAGTTCATCTGCCCTTAGTCATGGATATATTTATTTACCCTGCAGTCCAGAACTCCTCAAAGGGTATTGATGAAAACGAATGTGCCCTTGCACTCATAACGTTCTATTCATTGCATGATGAGGTTCGTATCGTTCATGCCGCCTTTAAAGTTGAAGTCCTGTTCAAGGTACAGGTTGTAGGTGACACCCCATCACGCTTAGTCTCGACTCGTGTCAATCTGCCAAACAGTTCTTTCTTTCAGGTTGTCAGCAACAGAATTTGCAGAAAATATTCGTTGCTAACTTGGCTTGCCTATCTCTAAATTACAAATATTAGCTTGTCTGTCGTATGGTCGCTGGCTGGCTCTTTACAAACAGCTTACTGTCTGCTGTGTTCCCTCTCCAACGGTCTATTTAGTGAGTTAGATTGCAGAGGTACTTAACTTTTTCAGGATTACATACCTTCAATGGATTACCCATTATGCTGTCATACCAGCTTCATCAGACTGGAAATCATCATCACCAGTTCTATTATGTACCAGTATGACTTCAAAAGATGTTAATAGCTTAGTGTACTTTACATATGGATACCTATGAACAGAACAGGTGATAGTTTATTCTAATCTAACATTTTTTTTTTAAAATTGTTCAGAGATCGAGTCCCATACACCCAAGGGATATGGATACCCCCGGTTAAGAACTCCTGAGTTAGAGGTTAGCTGTTATTTAACTCTCCAACTCCTCAGCAGTGTCACAAATGATGCTGGCTTAGATATAAGACAACATAATGTCGGCCATCCTTAATGTTTTATCTCCATCGGCGTAAGTCACAAAAATTCTAGCAAGGTGTGTACGCGTCGTCATTTGCACAGGTCGATTCATAGCTCTTGGATCCGCCTCTTGACTACTATCAACCGGCTTTACTTATCCCTGGCCTCCAGAACCCGATCAAACGTGCACCTGAAGGATATATGATGTTTATTTTCACAGCCACTTTGTCCAGTGCCTTCCATTTACGATCTTAAGATTGAAAATGTATTACCTAACGTCTTTACTAGGCATCTGTGTTCCCTGGCTCCTCTAAACTTAAACATCCTGCTGCTATCCACTATCTGGTACCTTAATATGATCAGAGTATGCACACTCAACTAGGCAGTTGCCTAGTTGAGTGTGCAGATTTGTGAATTAAAGCTCTTGGGCCCGTCTGTTGGCTACCTTTATTTGGATTGCTCATATTTGATTTTAAACCCATGAATTATTTTAACTTGCACTGTGTTACTTTCTCGCTAGGCTTGCTAGGCTTCCCGAGTCTCCTAGGTGTTTAGTTGTCTACTTCACTGACGCTGTAGAAGTGCTTGCTAGGCTTCCCGAGTCTCCTAGGTGTATAGTTTCTATCTATGATTCAGAGTTCTGGTTTTGCTCAGAGTTCCCTGTCACAATGTACTGTCTTTTCATTTGTGTATCCTGTATATGGTGATGACGTCTTTCCGCGCCTGTGGTACGGGTGAGTGGAGATCACTTGTGGTAGGGGTGGGTGAAGGGCGTCTCTGGAGGGGGTGGTTGGAAAGAGTTGATTGTCTTAATTGATTTTCCCCTTTTTTTTAACAATTTCATAAACCCGTAGTGTGCGGCTACCATGTTCTGTATGTTTACATCGCGAGAACAAAAGAAAGCTGTGCATAGGTGGGAGCAGGTTGAGTGGTTTAATTGTGGGTTGGCAGACTGGGGATGGTGGGTGGGCGGTTGGTCTCATTGGTTGGTGGGTGGGTAGGTGTCCACGGGTTTTTCCCTGAACATCCTATGTGATTTTTTTCTACCCAATTTTAGGAAAAGTTGTAACAGGTGGAGCAATACCTGTGTTGGAGACACTAACCCAGACTAAATGTTAAATACACCAGTAAACACCTTCCCTTTGCTCTTGAACATCAATGAACGCAGTGATTGATGCATGTGTTGAACTGATCAGTAGGATTAAGCACAGATATATGGCTAGTAACTGAACGGGTGACCACGTCAACAGCCTCGTCACTGCCTGTCTTCCCACAGTGCGCACCCGCTAATACTAAAAAAAAAAAATAGTGTATTTATAAAATCAGCTTTTATATACATTTTCGAAAAAAAAAATGAGAAATGCAGTAATGGCGCACTTTTTCATGAAATAAATTGACGTGTCACGTTGTATTATGCGAGTTTTATGCCGTTTTCAACGTTAGAAAAGAGTTATTAATCTGCGTGAGAATTTCTAAAGGAAAATAATGTTCGCAGTCCGTGTAGAATTGTTGAGGCAAAGACGAAGAAGCAGAGCGAGGAGGAGGAGGAGGCATGAAGGGAAATATAGTGGCATAAAAGGAAGAAGATGGGAAAGAGAAGAGCAGAAGTTATGAAGGAGGGGTATAGGGAAGGGTAAAGAGGAAATCAGGCAGGAAAGAAGAGACGAGAGGGTTGGAAGATGGTGACAGGTAAGAGAAGAAGGTAATAAAGAAGGTACAATACCGTGACTGGAACAATGCACAAATAACCAGTGGGTTATTTGGATAGTATATCATCATACCAGCGTTTACTATTATTTTATCTAATATATAATTTCATCTAGTCTAGACTCTTAGTATAGTGGGTTTATATATGATGTTAGTAAGTAAATATCTGTTTATAAGTACCTATTTTAGTTTGCGGAGGGTAAGAGCTCTAGCTCTTGGTACGACCTCTTATCCCATCTTATAACTTTTCTGACTGACGTAGAATAGCCCAGTCATATTTAATTATCTTTTTAATCCCTTTGGTCGGCTTCCAGTGTCATTGAAAAAGTTTTCTGATACCTGTGTCTTATTCCTCGCGACGCTAGTAGCAGTGATTGTGAGGTTTAGCCTGTTTAAAAAGCCAGTATCCCCCTCCCTTTTTTCTTCTCCTTATTTTTTGGCTTACATATCGAGGATTTCCCCCATTCGTTAAAGTTTGATCCATGGATTATGGAAAGGATCGTTACTCTTTTGCTTTACTTGTTCTCTCAGCAGTTGCAGTACTGAGCTGACACAATACCCAGCAGGGATTGTACTGTAAGGTGGACCTTCTGGTGGACCACATGAAATTCTCGCTGCTCTGGTCCTGACAGCTGTTTGATCTTGGTTCACTGTCTGTTTAGATCTCCATCCTTCCCCCTCCCTCCACACACACACATACTATATATATGTCGTGCCGAATAGGTAAAAGTGGTCAGTTAGCAAGAACTCATTTAAAATTAAGTCCTTTCTAAAATTTTCTCTTATACGTTTAGAGATATACTTTTTCATTTATGTTAATGTAAAAATTAATAATTTTCTTCCAAAAGAACCTTAGTTAACTTACCTAACCTTATTATAAGAAGCGCAATTTAATTTAGCCTAATCCAACAATAAATATTTTAGATAAGTTTACAGTAATTTAATAATAAACAAATACAATGAAATATATATTTTTTTCGTTAGGTTCAGAATGATTTTTGCGAAATTATTGCATTCACAAATTTTCGGCTGGCTTATTCGGCAAACAGTGCCTTGCTATTTAAGACAAAATCACAAGTTTATATATATATATATATATATATAGTCTAGGTATTGCAACTAATATAAGGAGCTGATAGTGAGGGCGCACCAGTGTCTCGGAGGATGGTCTCAAGTGAAGATCAAGAATTTCCGCCCTCACACACACGCTACACAGGTCTCCACAGTGAAAGGGTTTGACCAGTAGCATAATAGAGCGTTAGTTTTCAACATGGTATGTGTTATTATAGTAACTTTGTTACGGGGTGTTCCCACCACAGGTGTGTATTCAATTATTCACTCCAGGACCATTTTTTTCCCCTCCACTTTACCTCGTAATAAAATGCAAAATATTTTCCGCAGATTTTTTTTGCAGGAAGAAGGGAGGATCGAGTCCTAGCTCCTGGCTCCTCCTTTTAATAACATACGACCTGTTTCACTAGTTTCTTGCCCCGTGGACCCCCTCTGTATGGTGTCAAGAAGTGTTTCCTAACTCATGGTGGTCGGAAAGTTGAATGGATGAGGAAGTAGTGAAGGTAGACAGTATACGAAGCTATCGTAATGTAAACATTAGGGAGCATTAAGCTACTAGTGACCAGTCGTGAGTGTGGGAGAAGAAAGCCACTTAGAACACACAAAACCTATTGTTTCGCTCATAGATAAGCGAAATGTTGTGCAAATAAAAGCGTGCTCTGTTTTTCTTTCATACCTGTTGGCATTTTATATATTTTTTTTATTTGTTTTGCCTTTTCAAAGCAAAAATCACTAGTACTTGAGAGGTGAGACAAGGAACTGTGACTTTTAAATGACTTAGACTTGCGTCAGGAAACACTTGTCCTGTTTCCTGACAAACCTTACCTAAGGTAACTGTGACTCGACCCCCCCCCCAACTATAACTGAAGGCGGCGCATTTACACAATATCGTCATTACTGTTACCGTAATCATCCTTATCAGCACAATCATCCCTATCTAATAACACTGTCATATACTCATAATGATAAGAATGTAATCCTCATTCTCCATTATAATTTGATAATCCTTTATCATTTTCTTTCTCATTCATTCTTGTAATCATTATCCCCATCATCAATTATCGTCATCATTCACATAATCATGCTCATCATTCTCAGCATCATTCACGCACCAGGAGCCCAAGAGAGATTAATTGCCTAACTTTCTTATTCCAAGGAAGTTAATCTTGCCTTCGTAATTACCCTAACTTAGAGACGGGAATTATCACTAGTTATTTTAGTCTCGCAGTATCAGTCAGTCTCCAGCAGTAGCAGTCAGTCTCCAGCAGTAGCAGTCAGTCTCCAGCAGTAGCAGTCAGTCTCCAGCAGTAGCAGTCTCCAGCAGTAGCAGTCAGTCTCCAGCAGTAGCAGTCAGTCTCCAGCAGTAGCACTCAGTCTCCAGCAGTATCACTTGCCACAGTTACCACCACCACACTTGCCACAGTTACCACCACCACCACCACACTTGCCACAGTTACCACCACCACCACCACACTTGCCACAGTTACCACCACCACCACCACACTTGCCACAGTTACCACCCACCACCACACTTGCCACAGTTACCACCACCACCACACTTGCCACAGTTACCACCACACTTGCCACAGTTACCACCACCACCACACCACCACACTTGTCACAGTTACCACCACCACCACATTTGTCACAGTTACCACCACCACCACCACACTTGTCACAGTTACCACCACCACACTTGTCACAGTTACCACCACCACCACCACACTTGTCACAGTTACCACCACCACCACCACACTTGTCACAGTTACCACCACCACCACACTTGCCACAGTTACCACCACCACCACCACACTTGCCACAGTTACCACCACCACCACCCACCACACTTGCACAGTTACCACCACCACCACCACCTTGTCACAGTTACCACCACCACCACCACACTTGTCACAGTTACCACCACCACCACACTTGCCACAGTTACCACCACCACCACACTTGCCACAGTTACCACCACCACCACAGTTACCACCACCACCACACTTGCCACAGTTACCACCACCACCACAGTTACCACCACCACCACACTTGCCACAGTTACCACCACCACCACACTTGCCACAGTTACCACCACCACCACACTTGCCACAGTTACCACCACCACCACACTTGCCACAGTTACCACCACCACCACACTTGCCACAGTTACCACCACCACACTCGCCACAGTTACCACCACCACACTCGCCACAGTTACCACCACCACACTCGCCACAGTTACCACCACCACACTCGCCACAGTTACCACCACCACCACTCTTCACAATTACCACCACCACTCCCTACAGTTACCTCTACCACCCCCACTCCCCACAGTTACCTCTACCACCCCCACTCCCCACAGTTACCTCTACCACCCCCACTCCCCACAGTTACCTCTACCACCCCCACTCCCCACAGTTACCACCACCACCACCACTCGCCACATTTACCACCACCACCACTACTCGCCACAGTTACCACCACCACCACCACTCGCCACAGTTACCACCACCACCACCACTCGCCACAGTTACCACCACCACCACCACTCGCCACAGTTACCACCACCACCACCACTCGCCACAGTTACCACCACCACCACCACTCGCCACAGTTACCACCACCACCACCACTCGCCACAGTTACCACCACCACCACCACTCGCCACAGTTACCACCACCACCACCACTCGCCACAGTTACCACCACCACCACCACCACTCGCCACAGTTACCACCACCACCAGCACTCACCACAGTTACCACCACCACCACTCGCCACAGTTACCACCACTCGCCACAGTTACCACCACTCGCCACAGTTACCACCACTCGCCACAGTTACCACCACTCTCCACAGTTACCACCACTCGCCACAGTTACCACCACTCGCCACAGTTACCTCCACCACCACTCTCCACCACGTCTTCGGCTGAATGACTCGCATGGGTTTAGCGCTTAACATGAATATTGTAATCAATGTCTCAGCGTGGCAATGTTTAACTCAGTGCGCCATGAAGGTAACTATTACCTTTCCTTCGCCATGGTAATTGTATTAAGTTACATTTGATTACGTTATTTGCTTGCAATATTTAAGATATTTTAAAAATCTTTATTTCTACAAGTACATGTACAACGTATACAGGCCATAGCTGACATCAGTGACATACTATATAAAAAGCCCCTTGTTATGCAGAGCATTTCCGGCAAATTAGGTCAATTTTGGTCACCAGTCTACGACAGCAGGTGTCTTAAGGAAACACGTCCTAATGTTTTCACCCGTACATGGGATCGAACCACGGACCTCATTGTGTGAGCCGAGTGCGCTGCCACTCGAGCTACGGGCAGTCTTTTATAAATATTTTGTTCTCGAGACAATATATGCAACATCTTTTTCTCTCTCAAGTTGGACAAGCTAAAACGATCTCTATTGCATAAAGCTATAAATATTAGTAATTTTAAAATAAAATTTTGGCTGAACAATACCAGCCTCTAAACAAAATATTTACCCCGTCTTCCATTACTGAAGAGTCAGTGGAAACTTTAATACGCTGCCCTACATACACACACACAGGGGGAGACATGATAACGACATGCAAAATACTGCTAGGAATTGACAAGGACAGAGACAGAGACAAGGGGTCACAATTGGAAGTTGAAGACTCAAATGAGCCAGAGATGTTAGGCAGTATTTCTTTAGTCATAGAGTTGTCAGGAAGTGAAATAGTCTGGTAAGTGACGTAGTGGAGGCAGGAACCTACATAGTTTTAAGACGAGGTATGATAAAGCTCATGGAGCAGGGAGAGAGAGGACCTAGTAGCGATCAATGAAGAGCTTTGTCTCGACCCCTGCAGCCACAAATAGGTGAGTACGTACACACACACACACACACACACACACACACACACTAGCTGTGTTTCCAGAAGTGTACGTACATTGTGGTGCACTGTTGACCCCTAGCCACAACATCCTATGCGTTATATGCAAGGAAGTATATTTGAATTTACACAATACCTATTCTGAGAAATATCGGGAGGTAGCCGGATATTTCTTCTACCCTCTCCCTCCGAACCTCCGCCATCAGCCCTGGAAAGGAAGGTAGAAATATTTTACTCCAGAAGAATTTATAACATGAGACAGGACTGCAGCAGGCCTACTGGCCCATGCTAGGTAGGTCCAAGTCACACCCGCTCAAGACAGGAGGAGGACTGCAGCAGGCCTACTGGCCCAAGCTGGTTAGGTGTAGCTTGGGTGTGAGTTGTTCTAATCTATTTTAGCTTCAATGACGTTACTCAGGAGTTTGTTCCGCTCATCCACAACTCTGTTACAAAACCATTGATTTATAAGATAAAAAAATACAAACTAAATACTCTTGGGTACCACCACTGCTGAATATGATAATGGTATACATCTATACTACTGCTGCATCTTCTGTACTCTACTGAAGAAGCCTGCTGTGTAAGCGAAACGTTTCGGAATATAGATAACTAACTGTTGTATATACGTCTTATCTACCACTTCTGCTATGTCTAGACAGCTGAACTTTGTATAATACAACATGAGGCTGTCGCCCTTGTCTACATTCCCTCCGGCTATACTAACCGTATGAAAATTAAGGGATGGGGTGTAAGTTTGGACTAATATCTTGTACAACTACTGTGGAAAAAGATACTTATATACAGTTTAGAATCTTTGTTAACATCAGATTTATCTAAGGCAACAGCAACCCTGTAGTGGAGGCAGGATCCATACACAGCTTTAAGAAGAGGTATGATAAAGCTCATGGAGCAGGGAGAGAGTGGACCTAGTAGCAACCAATGAAGAGGCGGGGCCAGGAGCTATGACTCTACCCCTGCAACCACAATTAGGTGAGTACTAGTTCATGGGAAGTATAAGAGAAAGTGGTTACAGCAGCAGTACTCGCCTATTTGTACTCACCTATTTCTGGTTGCAGGGGTCGATTCATAGTGTCAGGGTTGCAGTGACCAGAACCGGTTGCTGTTAACTTCGACAAATCTGATGTTAATGATTGCTTCATCTTTGTCTTTCATGTAATAATACGGAGACTGAGCATTAAAGGTGAAATTTGACAATAATCTTATTGTTTATTGTGGTTTGTAAGTTTCTCGCTATGAAATAATACATTTTGTTAGTTTTTAAACACTGCCACCAAATATCACTACTACTGTTTCCCACAACGCTTATATTATACTATGTACCTCACTCTGTACCAATATATACCTTCTATGTCCTTGTATTATTTGTAACGGCTTGACAAAGCTCCTGCCACAAAATGTCGCATTAGTTGTACTTGTGTCCTTTTACCCAACACTCTTTAGTGTCCTGTACATTCGGTCATTGGTAATTATTTAAAGTTATTTTATCTAGTAGTTCCATAAATTTGATTCACGTATGACATTGCTAAAGTCACGTCATACTTTATACTTGTCTTCACTGAAACTCCCGTTAATGCTTCCATCTACTGCGCTACTCTAACAGTGTTCCTTGGAGTACTGTTACATACCGACACGACTGTAAGAGTACTCCAATTTGTCTCATCCGTTACAATGCCCTTGCTGCTGGGTTTAGTCCCGACTCTTTTCCTCTGTCTGTAATTCTTTTCTCTCCCCCTTCTATTCTTCAACTATCCCCACTTCTCCCTCACCCCTAATGGGTTCTTACTTCGTGTCATCCGCGACCTTTGCGATTTTAGAGGTTTATATACATTTCTTGATAATTCACGTTGATTATGGACTCGTATGATGGCTTCTGCCTTCACATTTCTCTACGTAAATATTTCCTTCGTTCAAAACTACTCGCTGATTTTTATTGATAAATTTATCATTGAACCTTTCCTAACGTGGGTCTTCTATAGGTGACTATACGTTACCCAGCAATCTTCAGTTCAGTATTTTGTCAAAGGCTTTCTGGACATCGAGCAATACTTTTGAGGACACTGTGTTTATATATATATATATATATATATATATATATATATATATATATATATATATATATATATATATATATATATATATATATATATAATGGTAGATTTTGATTCTAAAGCCCCAAAATCTATGCCAAAAAGTTCTACTTTCTTGGAAATTGAAGTAATATTTTCTGTTCTCTAGTTAGGCAATTTGTTTTCTACTGATATGTTAAATATTACTTTTAGATGTTACTTAATTTGATTTCTAGACTATTTTAGAATTTTAAGATTCATGAAGGGGCGGTGTCTCGGTCTAAGGAACAGAAATCACCCTTCCCTTCCTTGGTTCATACCTGATTACTTCCCATTCCGCAGGTGCTCCAATAACACCACGGGTTCGGCGCCTATCCATGAATGCAATCATTTAGAATTCTGACTGGTAGTCCGTGTTTAATATTCAATTTCTCCAGGCATTTTAACGTGTCAAGGATGCTAATTTCGCTGATATTTATTGCTAGTTTCAAGCACCACGAAAGTATTATTGCTGGTATGTTGGTGTGGTGTTGTGGTGTAAATATTGAGTTAAAGAGGTGGTGTATATTTAAGTGATCAAGGTCCCAGGACCGAAACGTTTTCTAATATGTCCTAGTGTTTACTCACTTGTCTTTCTAAATCAGTTAAAGTGGTGTTGAGTACGTGAATCATGACTTAAGGCTACTTATCACTCTAGCCTCGCTCGTCACATTAGCCTCGCTCGTCACTCTAGCCTCGCTAGTCACTCTAGCCTCGCTCGTCACTCTAGCCTCGCTCGTCACATTAGCCTCGCTCGTCACATTAGCCTCGCTCGTCACTCTAGCCTCGCTCGTCACTCTAGCCTCGCTCGTCACTCTAGCCTCGCTAGTCACTGAAGCCTCGCTCGTCACTCTAGCCTCGCTCGTCACTCTAGCCTCGCTCGTCACTCTAGCCTCGCTCGTCACTCTAGCCTCGCTCGTCACTCTAGCCTCGCTCGTCACTCTAGCCTCGCTCGTCACTCTAGCCTCGCTAGTCACTCTAGCCTCGCTCGTCACTCTAGCCTCGCTAGTCACTCTAGCCTAGCTAGTCACTCTAGCCTAGCTCGTCACACTAGCCTCGCTCGTCACTCTAGCCTCGCTCGTCACTCTAGCATCGCTCGTCACTCTAGCATCGCTCGTCACTCTAGCCTTTTTTTCACTCTAGCCTAGCTCGTCACTAGCCTCGCACGGAATTAAATCTATTATCGCAGCTTTCACGATTTTGTTACCCTTGACATATCTGAATGTTTTTTTCAGGGTTTTTAACATCACGAGTAATTATTTCAACGTTTTTATATTTTTGTTCTTATTTCTACTGCGTTCCTATACGGGTTACTTCCATCCAGTGTATTCTATTACTTGTCATCAAAACTAGTTTAGTTTCGGCGTTCTCACTTTATCTTTCTTATAATATTATACAGTTATTAAATATTTAGAATTGCGTTATTAATCTGCTCCACATTTCCTCTACATTAATGGAGCGACCCAAATAACGCTGGTAATACCTATTTGATTTTTTAAATGTTTCCTAATATGTAGTTGGGAATCAGCTCCACATTATTTTGATAAGAGTTAAGTAATAACTCTAACAACAAGATTATTCCCCTATAATTCTTACACTCTCTTGTATACCTTTTTTCCTTATGTAAAGGGATTATGTATGTTTGAATACAGATTACAAAAAGCTTGGTGTTATTGTCTCCTCCCTCTTTCTGACATATACGAGTCTTGTATCTGTCGCTATCGTGTCTCCTTACACAGATCTTCCATTCTTTCGTATTAGCCATAGGTTCCCACTGTGTTACAAGACGAAACACATGTTTCACTTGTTACAAATTGTTAATGTTAAGTAAATGTCTTTGCGTGAGAAGGGAGACCACTGAATGACTCACGAAATCGTAATGACATGATTGTAAACAAACCATACCACGGGCGGGGATAGAACCCGCGATCAGAGAGTCATAAAACTCCAGACCGACCCGTGGTATGGTTTGACCACTGAATGCAAAATACTAACTCAGTGTTACCTTACATTGAAGGCTACTTAATACAGGAAGAGCACACATATCTGGAGAGACAGACAGACAGGGACACAGGCAGGATAAAAGCGATGGAGCGACAGTAAGACTGCCACAAAAATGAAGAATAAATGCTGGCACACTGGTGGAGAGCGAGCCGTGCATGTATTCAGACATGTCAATAGATGGTATTACGTATGTGTGTATGTGCGTGTAGCCAAGCAATAAGCAAGCGCCTGCATGTTGCATACTTAGCATGCAAACTAGAGCAGTGGGCGGTGCATCTGAAGGGCTCCAGCCGTTCTAAATTAGAATTCCGCCGAGATGCCTCTTATGGACGTCGCTCTGACCTTTCCCTCTAACCTTAGCCCATGGCCTTGGTCTGAGACCTTGAACTATGACCTTAAATGATGACCTTGTCATTAGATATTAGGTTAACTGTAGAGATTTTTGTGAGCCTCCTGGCTTGATCCGGGAAGTGTATAGCTGGAAGATCATGTTCCTCAAAAACATCAGTTGGGGTGAGAGGCCTGTGTTGGTATACACGAAGCTAGCACAACAACCCAGCTGACCAAACCATCAAACAGGGTATGAGACCACTGGGATGACCCACGGACCCGTCCACAGGTTATCGTTTAGGAGTGTAACCAGAAGAGTTTTCTCCGCTCTGCTGTGGAATTTTTTTCTCTAGGTTGAAGGTTCTTGCAGTGTGTGCGCACAGGTGGAGACCTTCCATAGTTGCTCTGTTATAAACCATACCACGGGTGGGGTTAGAACCCGCGGTCAGAGAGTCTCAAAACTCCAGACCGTCGCAATCGTGTCAGTACGATTTCGTGAGTCTTGCTTTGTTATACATCTGAGATTATCATCAGTCTCACTGATCAGAAACTATATGCAGGAGTTAGCAGACGTAGGATCGAATTTCCAACACTTTTTTCAACGATTTTAACGTTTGATGACGTACAATACATTTCACAGTTTTTTTCAATGAATGAGGATAAATTGGACAGAAGTGGAATTTAAGAGTATTTCTCATATATTAGAAATATAATTTCTAATATTTTAAAATACTATGAGAAAAATGAAGTGGAAAATAAGAGGATATTTCTGTTAACTTCAGTAGCATTTAAATTATTAGAAATGATACAAGACAGAACGAAGTAAAATATAAAAGTATTTTAATTTCTCATCTCTCTTATTCTCTCTCCGTCTTTCTCATTTTTTCTGTGTCTCCCTCCCTCCCATTAGAAAAATTTAGAGAACAAAAAGTCACAATACCGTGACTGGAACAATACTAAGATAACCTGTACAGAGGGTGAAACGTATGACGATGTTTCGGCCCCACTTGGACCATTAACTAGTCACACATAGAAATTATTTGGAAGTTAAAAAAAATTATCGCATTAGGTCTTTTAAAAATATTATAAATAACAAGAGATGCATACTAGGTGGCAGGTGTGAAGAGATTACTGAAGGTGTGTGGAAGTGTCTCCAGGAGTCAGCACATTCCTCTACTGGATACTGGAAGTGTCTCCAGGAGTCATTACATTCCTCTACTGGATACTGGAAGTGTCTCCAGGAGTCAGCACATTCTTCTACTGGATACTGGAAGTGTCTCCAGGAGTCATTACATTCTTCTACTGGATACTGGAAGTGCCTCCAAGAGTCAGCACATTCTTCTACTGGATACTGGAAGTGCCTCCAAGAGTCAGCACATTCTTCTACTGGATACTGGTAGTGCCTCCAGGAGTCAGCACATTCTTCTACTGGATACTGGAAGTGCCTCCAGGAGTCAGCACATTCTTCTACTGGATACTGGTAGTGCCTCCAGGAGTCAGCACATTCTTCTACTGGATACTGGAAGTGCCTCCAAGAGTCAGCACATTCCTCTACTGGATACTGGAAGTGCCTCCAGGAGTCAGCACATTCGTCTACTGGATACTGGAAGTGCCTCCAGGAGTCAGCACATTCCTCTACTGGATACTGGAAGTGCCTCCAGGAGTCAGCACATTCTTCTACTGGATTCAGGAAGTGCCTCCAAGAGTCAGCACATTCTTCTATTGGATACTGGAAGTGCCTCCAGGAGTCAGCACATTCTTCTACTGGATACTGGAAGTGCCTCCAAGAGTCAGCACATTCTTCTACTGGATACTGGTAGTGCCTCCAGGAGTCAGCACATTCTTCTACTGGATACTGGAAGTGCCTCCAGGAGTCAGCACATTCTTCTACTGGATACTGGTAGTGCCTCCAGGAGTCAGCACATTCTTCTACTGGATACTGCCAGGTCGTGTAATGATCATGGCTGGCTGGCTACACAACGCAGATGCGACCAGTGAGAAAGGAAATATACCAAGAGTTATTCTGCATCTTGCTGCATATGTATTGAAGAAAAGTGTGAGAAAACACCATTGGGTTACCTGTAGTGGCTTCAGGTGACCCTCTCCCTCACAGGTCTCCTAATAATAATCCTTATTTGTACAAGTACATGATACAACTTGTACAGACCATAGCTAACATCAGTGAAATACTATTAAAGAAAGCCCCTGCTTATGCAGAGCATTTCAGACAACTTAGGTTAATCTTGTCCTCCAGGATGCGACCCACACCAGTAGGTTAACACCCAGGTACCTACTTACTGCTAGGTGAACAGGGACAGCAGGTGTCTTAAGGAAACACGCCCAGTGTTTCCACCCGCACCTACATATATATTATTAAATTTCCATCATCATAGTAACCATTATTGTCCATTCAATATATTTTGTTTTAACATTAACACAACGGCTGCCTCCTACCGAGGTAGGGCGACCAGAAAAAAAATGAAACACGTTCCCCATCACTCGTTCAATCGCCGTCGCACTAGAAGCACGTCTACGAGGAATGTGATTATCATAAAGCGTAAAATCCATAGGATCATGTAGGCCCTGGACAATATAAGGTTACAAAGTTTGATCCGAGAAAGGTAAGAAAGCTCCAATTCTCTGGATCAAAAGCCTTTGAATAGAGTATAAATCTATCCCTTCTTAATGGGGAAATATTGTGATATTAGTGGGTTGACCTCGTAAATGTAAAATTAAAATATAATTTATGTAAGAGTGATCTACAGAATTGTTCGCTGGACGAAATAATTGTGGTGGTTGTAGAAGAAAGGTATTTGTACTTGTAGAAGAAAGGTATTTGTACTTGTAGAAGAAAGGTATTTGTACTTGTAGAAGAAAGGTATTTGTACTTGTAGAAGAAAGGTATTTTTTTACTTGTAGAAGTGTTCGTAAAGTGTTCCGTAAATGTTATTACTACTACTACCACTACTACCACCACTACTACTACCACCACTAATACTACTACCACCACTACTACTACCACCACCACTACTACCACCACTACTACCACCACCACTACTACCACCACCACTACTACCACCACCACTACTACCACTACTACTACTACCACCACCACTACTTCTACTACCACCACTACCACCACAACTACTACCACCACCACTACTACCACCACTACTACTACTACCACCACTACTACCACTACCACTACTACTACCACTACTACCACTACTACTACCACTACTACCACTACTACTACCACTACTACTACCACCACTACTACTACCACTACTACTACCACTACTACTACCACCACTACTACTACTACCACTACTACTACCACTACTACCACCACCACTACTACTACCACTACTACTACCACTACTACTACCACTACTACTACCACCACTACTACTCACTACCACTACTACTACCACTACTACTACCACCACTACTACCACCACTAAGTGTTGAGAGAAGCCTCAGATGGTTATCAACAGGTGGAACAAGAGAACAGCCTTTATTAGAAAAATATTTCTTAAAAGGAAGAACGAAGTAAGATGTTGGCAAGAGGAAAAATGTGAAAATAAATTCATTATAGGGTTAATTATTCAGTCTTCTAAGACAGCGTCTTATTCATAAATCCCCCAGGCTGCAGATGACCCTCTTCTGTACATCATAAAAATTATACTTTTTGAGGCATTTTTATTTTTCTTGAAATAAGAACGTCATGGAGACTGTGACTGATGGTTACGTTTTACACACTTAAGTTACTTACTTGTTTTAACTTTTAAGGTTTAAATAATAAGATATTACAAGGACCTCAATGAAATAAGTCACTGATTTTTTGGGGTTACCCTATGTAATTTACACTATGATAAACCATACCACGGGTGGGGTTTGAACCCGCGATCAGAGAGTCATGATTTTAATGCTGGAAGGGGAGATGTATATTTTATTGGAAACTATTGACAGAGGATAATCTTTCGTCTTCTGTTTCATAACTTCTTCTCATCAAAGGATCTAACACAGATTCAGCTCACACAAGGATTTTGATAATCTGCTACCGGAGGCAGAGTGAACTTAATCTGATATGACAGTAAATGGTATTTATTTGGCTTCGAAGCCTTGGAAAGTTATTATATTTTTGGATCTTCGTTATGCCACGCAAGGTATAGATTAAATCATATTTGCACATATTAGTTTAAGTGACACAAAGATTCGTTATGAATGAACATTGAGTATATGGCAATAGCGCTTTGGGAAAATAATAATAATGATAATATGCTTCTGATCATCAGCTATGCAGTGTATTGGGATATGAGTTTTTTTTTTATATATCTATGGTCCCTCATCACATATCCTTCCTTTTTCTTTTTTTATAATTTGTATTTATGTTTGGTGATTTTGTTTTGGAGAAGTTCTATATATGTCGGCCAGGGTACCTGGCCTGACTGTGGTCTTGAACGACTTCCCAGGGGTTATAATAACATTCCCCCTTGCCCAGCTAACACCTGTGGTCTTGAACGACTTCCCAGGGTTTGTAATAACATCCCCCCTTGCCCAGCTAACACCTGTGGTCTTGAACGACTTCCCAGGGGTTGTAATAACATTCCCCTTGCCCAGCTAACACCTGTGGTCTTGAACGACTTCCCAGGGGTTGTAATAACATTCCCCTTGCCCAGCTAACACCTGTTATCTTGAACGACTTCCCAGGGGTTGTAATAACATTCCCCTTGCCCAGCTAACACCTGTGGTAACTCTGCCGTGAGTGGCAAAGAGAGATCAAACAATTGACTTATTGTTCGGCGGGTCATTGAAGCCACGGGTTACGATTTTTTAATCCGTCTAAATACTAAGTTTTTCTTTGCTAACATAGGTTGCTGAAGTCCATCACCTGTTAAGGATTACAGTGGCACAAAGGTCAAAAGGAAAAGAATTAATTTAGACTAAAAGGGCTATTTCGTGGTACCTTGGTGCTGGCTAGAAGCCATGTGCAAACAACTATTCTTCTGTTTTAGTCTCCCTGTTACTTACACTCTCTGACTAGTATTTATTACAGCTCCAACATTATATGCAAGTGTGCACCATCCGTACTTACTATGTAATGTAGCAAAATGGTTGGCGTGGGCATCCTGCCACCAATGACTGGCTTACTAGATCTCTTAGTAATTCAGTGGAGGATATGAAATGACTTCTGTGTATCTGGATCAGTGATGAAAAACACTTGAGATATAATTCATGGGATGTCGTTTACCAGTAGCAGAGTTGGCATGAGAATTTAAGAAATAGTTAATGGGGTACTGTGATGTTGATGAATGGCTGTTCATACAAGAAATTGGAACTGCCGTCCCTTTTCTCAGATCGAACATGATTACTAGAGATATGTGAGACAGTGAAGAATAAACCCAGTGAAAGGTAGAGGCGCCTTGGCCTTAGACTATTTAACATTTCACCAGAAGATAACAAACACTGAAAAAGTGTAGAAGTCTTCAAGAGGAAACTCTGCCAAGTACCGAATCAACCAGGCTGTAATAAATATGTGGGCGGGCTGCCAACAGCAAGAGCCTGGCTGATCAGGCAACCACCAAACAAGCCTGTTTTAGGGTCGAGCTGCGGGAGTAGGAAAGCTCTCGAAACCTATCAAAGGTATATCAAAGTTATCACACACCTCCCATTCCCCAGTAGCTGTACGACTCTTTAAGATTGGCTCTTTCCGTGACTTTACTGACACTAGGAGCAAAGGTGAGAGTTCAACCATGGTTAATTTCAGTATTATTAAAGTGATTTTCCAGATACTGTGTGAGGTGTGTGTGTGTGTGTGTGAAGTATGGAATCTTTTATTGCATAGAACATTGAATGACCTTTTGCAACCAACACTCTGTAAAAATTTTATTTGCTTGATAGATGGCAATTGGCGTGTAGTGAGGCTGGCAGTATTACCAGAGAGGCCCTACGAGGTCACCAGTAATGGCTATTCTGCTCCCTGCCTAGTATATAATTGAATCCTGTGAATTAATTACACCACCAAAACCAGGAGAAATGGAGGAGATAGGATGGAGGAAGGAGACTAGGATGTAGAGAAGAAAGGGATGGAGAGGAGAAGGGAGGGGAAACAGAATGGGAGGAGGAAGAGATGAGGGATAAAAAAATGGATAAGGTACGAGGAATTAAGAGAACAAGTAAATTGAGGGGGAAAGGAGTAGGGGAGGGAAAAGAAGTAAAGGAATAAAAGATGAAAGTAGGATGTGGAATAGGTTAAGTGACAAACAAAATTACTGAAGTAAGGGAAATAACGGAAGTAACAAGGGTGAGGAAGGAGGAGAAAAAGGCAGGAGTAATAAAGATTGTGAGAGTAGTAAGCAGGAAAGGTTATTGGAAACGTAAGAAATTTTCATATTCTGATCAATACTGAATAGACGAGAAATGAGGGGACAGGTGTGGCTGGTGGTGTCTGCTTAACACCTGCTGGAAAACAGGTGAGGGAGGAGGGGACAGGTGTGGCTGGTGGTGTCTGCTTAATACCTGCTGGAAGACAGAAACTTATGGAAGAAAAGAACTTTATCACCTCTTATATAACGGAGAACCTGCATCAAAAACTATTTTTTCTTCACATTCCGTACTTTCTCAAATCCTAGTCCTCTTTTGTTTATCCATGAAAAGAGATTGTAAGTCGGGTATAACATCTTCTGGAGGATAAACAAGTTGCGAATGGTTGTCTGGGACTAGGATAGAGCGCAAGAATTATCCCTCCACAAGACATCAGTGAAATGAAGTGGCTAGGCTGCTACTGGCATCTTTGGTATTATTTGCGAAATCGTCGTACTGCTTCAAACATGGTTGTCAGTGCCATCCTAGCTTGTCAGGAGCCAGTAGTGCCTTACCGGCCACTGGTGCCAGCAGTATTTAGTACACCAGCAGTGTTCTTTCAACTAAATATTCACTGTAAAACCTGTATTCTTCTAAACCTGTGTTTTTGGTCGTAGAGCAATAATAGCAAGACGTCCTGCTATTTTTTGAGAGTTTCTCCCAAATTTAACCCCTGACGCTATCTGTACTTGCTGCAAGGCTCTTTGTACATTGGAACTGTATTTGTCTTTTCCACAAAGAGGAGTCAGAGGTGATGGAAGTTGTATACAACAGAGAGATATAAAGCTTAGCCTTTCTTGACCACGAAACCTTTCCTTACTCCTGGGATATAAAAGTAATGTTATTTTCTTTACATCGTTCTTGTAGCTAGGAAATTATTTTTTTTTATTTGGATCTGTGACTTACATCTTGGTAATGAAATGGACTACCAATAAGGCAGCTAGTGCCCTTTTTTTAGGGCCTAGTTCCTAGGTCTTTTCTTTTGTATCCATATTCTTCTGCACTACCGTCGAGAGGGTTGATATAGGATATGCAATAAACTAAGCGCTTCGGCAGGAAACTGTAAAAATATAAATCTAGCGATGACAGTTTCATCTCTTCGATTTCGAGGTGAAATTGTGTTCTCAGGCGAAAATTCCAAGGACCACCAGAATTTTAGAAGCTTAGTCTTCCTGGTGAAATTGAAAATTTGGCCATCGTTCCTGCTTCCTATGGAAAGAAGACCCCGTGTTGGATTACCTCTATTCGTCGACCTGCTTGTTTGTGATGTTTGTTAATAGGATTCTTGTTCTTCCTTTAAGCCATGTATTTAACGTCAGCTGCCTCACAGTAATATCCAGACCAAGGCTTATCTTAAGGCTTGGTCACATACCTTCCATGAGGAATATACTTGTGCTGCAGATACAGAATGTGACTGATGAAGGAATATGCCAGACTTATCAAGCCGTCATCAAGAATGCCTGGTTTGGGACCTGATCGCGGGGGCGATGATTTCTGGAACCATCTGCAGAATGCCACGGTCAGATGACCAAAAGCTCCAGCTGCGGGTCATCATATGACTAAGACCCGCGTCAGGAAACACTTGTCCTGTTTCCTGACAAACCTTAACTAACCTAGATAACCTATGGGAAACTCTGGGGAAAATGTGGAGAAAGTTCTGAACGAAGGTTTAGCTAGTTTTCCTTTTGACATAGCCAGAGTATGTTAATGTATTCTTCCCCTCGATGATTTTTACATGCTCAGTATAGTGTACACAATCTTTGGACTTGATAATTCCATGTATGGACGAGGTGTGCATGGCACTGTGTCTTCAAGAATGCCAGTCACAAGTTTGTAGAGATAACAGTCTAAGATATGACTTGGAAAGTAACACTTTCTTCCTGTTCTCTCTCTCTCTCTCTCTCTCTCTCTCTCTCTCTCTCTTCTCTCAATAAGAACATAATATAACACTGCATCCCACATGATGTTGTTAATCAACATTTCCTCTTAAGAGTTTCGCTCGCTGCCCATAAATCATGCTTATCGTTCTTCAAGTTTAGAACATTTATCAAAAAAAAGCTGATGCCTATATTTTTTGCCCTACCTTCTGGAAGAGAAATTTGTGAAATTCTCAACTGCCTCTCCTCCATCATCACTGTGACAAAGTGTTCTCGGTAAATCGTTTTTCGGGCTGGATTTACTGAAAGAGATAGAGAGGCAGCCATTACTGAGCGCACGCGCGCTCACGCACACGCTCTCTCAAACACACACACACACGTCAAGAAATTAGAAAAAGCGCTAAGGTTTGCAACAAGACTAGTCCCGGAGT
The DNA here is from genome assembly GCA_009830355.1 of Cherax destructor. NCBI lineage: Eukaryota > Metazoa > Arthropoda > Malacostraca > Decapoda > Parastacidae > Cherax > Cherax destructor. Next base: position 152,887 of record WNWK01000097.1, on the reverse strand, counting down.
TAAGGGGTATGCCCTACGAGGAGAGGTTACGGGAACTCGACCACACTGGAGGACAGGAGGTATATAGGGGATATGATAACGACATATAAAATACTGAGATGAATTGACAAGGTGGATAGTGACAGAATGTTTCAGAGATGTAACAGAGCAATAAGGGGTCACAACTGGAAGCTGAAAACTCTGATGAGTAACAGGGATGTTAGGAAACATTTCTTCAGTCATGGAGTTGTCAGGAAGTGGAACAATCTGGAGAGTGATGTAGTGGAGGCAGGATCCATACATAGCTTTAAGAAGAGGTTCGATGAAGCTCAGGTAGAAGGGAGTGCACCTAGTAGTGGCCAGTGACCTGAAACCACAACTAGGCGAGTACAATTAGGTGAGTACACACACACACACACACACACACACACACACACACATACACACACACACACACACACACACACACACAGGGATGTCAGGAAATACTAATTCAGTCTTCGGGTTGTAAATAAGTGAAACTGGGTATTTGAGGAGACTAGCGAAGGAAAACTTCGTTGTTTGTAATATACGTATGATGGTGGCCAAGAGGCCATGACTCTGTGATACCAGGGACTTTATATATAGTATGTTATTTATGTCAGCTAGGTCTGTGTAAGTTGTATCATGTACTTGTTGAAATAAACATTATACCGAAGGTTTAAGAGGCGGGACCAGGAGCTGAGTCTCGACCCCTCACAAACGCTACTTAGTAAGAGCTAGTGAATACACGCCCTCACAGTCAAGTCTGAAAAAATCCAATTCCTTGGATCAAGAGTCCTTCATCGGCATAAAGCCATCCTCCCCTATCCATTGAAGAAAGAGGAGTGGGGGGGGGAGCGAGGAAGAGTCATATCTTACATAGTAATGTGGATGACCAGAGCCGCTCTGATGACCTTCTGATGAATAACACACAAGCCCTAGCTATTGTCCATGACCCAGGGAGGAGCAGTGTTGACCTGGGTGTGAGGGTGGGGGTCCTGAATGATGAGAGATATCAGAGATAGGAGGTGGGTTTGAGAGAAATGAAAAGGAGAAAAGGGGAAGGGGTGTGACAGTGGGTGAGAAGTCCTATACAGGAATTAATGAAAGATGTAATGAGCGGGGTAAAGTGAGGTGGGACGCAGGGGAGAGGAACATATGAGTGAGGGAGGGGAGAGGAACATGGGAGTGAGGCAGGGGAGAGGAACATGGGAGTGAGGCAGGGGAGAGGAACATGGGAGTGAGGCAGGGGAGAGGAACATGGGAGTGAGGCAGGGGGGGAGGAAGGGAGGAGGAGGGGGGAGGGGAGGAGGCAGGGAGGAGGAGGGACAGGGGAGGCAGGGAGGAGGAGGAGGAAGGGGTGAGGCAGGGGGGGGAAAATGGAGGAGGGGGGGAAAAGGGGAAAATGGGGAGGCGGGGAGGGAAAATGAGTGAGGAGGGAGGAAAGGGAGGAGGCAGGGGAGAGGAAAGGAAGGAGGGAGGCAGGGAGGAGGAGGGGGGGGGAAAAGGGAGGAGGCAGGAGGGAGGGAGGAGGAGGAGGGAACGGGGGAGGCAGGGGGGGGAAAAGGGAGGGAGGAAGGGAGGAGGCAGGGAGGAGGAGGAGGGGAAAAGGGAGTGAGGCAGGAGAGGAAGGAGGAGGGAGGGGAGGCAGGGAGGAGGAGGAGGAGGAAGGAGGGAGGCAGGGAGGGAGGGAGGAGGAGGAGGGAAACTGGGGAGGCAGGGGGGGGAAAAGGGGAGGAGGAAGGGACGGGAGAGAGGGGAGGGGGAAAAGGGAGGAGGCGGGGAGGGAAAATGGGGAGGAGGAAGGGGGAGGCAGGAGGAGGAGGAGAGGAAGGGAGGGAGGCAGGGGGGGAAAAGGAGGAGGGGGGGAAGGAACGGGAGGAGGAGGGGAGGAGGAAAGGGAGGAGGGGGAGGGGGAGGAAAGGGAGGAGGGCAGGGGGGAGGAAGGCATTGAGGCAGGAGGAGGAGGAGGAAAAGGAGGAGGAGGAGGAGGGGGAAGGGGAACGGAGGAGAGGAGGGGGAGGGAGGACGGGAGGAGGAGGGGGAGGAGATAAGGGAGGAGGGCAGGAGGAGGAGGGAGGAAAGGAGGAGGCAGGAGGAGGAGGGGAGGAAGGGACGGAGGCAGGAGGAGGAGGAGGAGGAAGGACGGAGGGAGGAGGAGGGGAGGAGGAAGGGAGGAGGCAGGAGGAGGAGGAGGAGGAAGGGAGGGAGGCAGGAGGAGGAGGAGGAGGAAGGGACGGAGGCAGGAGGAGGAGGAGGAGGAGGCGGAGGGCAGGAGGAGGAGGAGGAAGGAAGGGACGGGAGGCAGGAGGAGGAGGAGGAGGAAGGGATGGAGGCAGGAGGAGGAGGAGGAGGAAGGGACGGGAGGCAGGAGGAGGAGGAAGGGACGGGAGGCAGGAGGAGGAGGAAGGGACGGGAGGCAGGAGGAGGGAGGAGGAGGAAGGGAGGAGGAGGGAGGAGGAGGAGGAAGGACGGGGAGGGCAGGAGGAGGAGGAGGAGGAAGGGACGGAGGCAGGAGGAGGAGGAGGAGGAAGGGACGGGAGGCAGGAGGAGGAGGAGGGAGGAAGGACGGAGCAGGAGGAGGAGGAGAGGAAGGGACGGGAGGCAGGAGGAGGAGGAGGAGGAAGGGACGGAGGCAGGAGGAGGAGGAGGAGGAAGGGACGGGAGGCAGGAGGAGGAGGAGGAGGAAGGGACGGAGGCAGGGGAGGAGGAGGAGGAAGGACGGGAGGCAGGGGAGGAGGGAGGAGGAAGGGACGGGGAGGCAGGAGGGAGGGAGGAGGAGGAAGGACGGGAGGCAGGAGGGGAGGAGGAGGAAGGGACAGGGAGGCAGGAGGAGGAGGGAGGAGGAAGGGACGGAGGCAGGAGGAGGAGGAGGAGGAAGGGACGGAGGCAGGAGGAGGAGGAGGAGAAGGGACGGGAGGCAGGAAGAGGGAGAGGAGGAAGGGACGGAGGAGGAGGAGGAGAGGAGGAAGGGACGGGAGGCAGGAGGAGGAGGAGGAGGAAGGGAGGGAGGCAGGAGGAGGAGGAGGGAGGAAGGGACGGAGGCAGGAGGAGGAGGAGGAGGAAGGGACGGAGGCAGGAGGGAGGAGGAGGAGGAAGGGACGGGAGGCAGGAGGGAGGAGGAGGGAGGAAGGGACGGGGAGGGAGGAGGAGGAGGAGGAGGGACGGGAGGCAGGAGGAGGAGGAGGAGGAAGGGACGGGAGGCAGGAGGAGGAGGAGGGGAGGGGAAGGGACGGCAGGAGGAGGAGGAGGAGGAAGGGACGGGAGGCAGGAGGAGGAGGAGGAGGAAGGGACGGAGGCAGGAGGAGGAGGAGGAGGAGGAAGGGACGGAGGCAGGAGGAGGAGGAGGAGGAAGGGACGGAGGCAGGAGGAGGAGGAGGAGGAAGGGACGGGAGGCAGGAGGAGGAGGAAGGGACGGGAGGCAGGAGGAGGAGGAAGGGACGGGAGGCAGGAGGAGGAGGAAGGGACGGGAGGCAGGAGGAGGAGGAAGGGACGGAGGCAGGAGGAGGAGGAGGAGGAAGGACGGAGGCAGGAGGAGGAGGAGGAGGAAGGACGGGAGGCAGGAGGAGGAGGAGGAGGAAGGGACGGAGGCAGGAGGAGGAGGAGGAGGAAGGGAGGAGGCAGGAGGAGGAGGGAGGAGGAAGGGGGGACGGGAGGCAGGAGGAGGAGGAGGAGGAAGGGACGGAGGCAGGAGGAGGAGGAGGAGGAAGGGACGGAGGCAGGAGGAGGAGGAGGAGGAAGGACGGGAGGCAGGAGGAGGAGGAGGAGGAAGGGACGGGAGGCAGGAGGAGGAGGAGGAGGAAGGGACGGGAGGCAGGAGGAGGAGGAGGAGGAAGGGACGGGAGGCAGGAGGAGGAGGAGGAGGACGGAGGCAGGAGGAGGAGGAGGAGGAAGGAGGAGGCAGGAGGAGAGGAGGAGGAAGGGACGGGAGGCAGGAGGAGGAGGAGGAGGAAGGGAGGAGGCAGGAGGAGGAGGAGGAGGGACGGAGGCAGGAGGGGGAGGGGAGGAGGACGGGAGGCAGGAGGAGGAGGAGGAGGAAGGGACGGGAGGCAGGAGGAGAGAGGAGAAGGAGGAGAGGAGGAGGAGGAGAGGGGACGGAGGAGGAGGAGGAGGAGGAGGAAGGGACGGGAGGCAGGAGGAGGAGGAGGAGGAAGGGACGGGAGGCAGGAGGAGGAGGAGGAGGAAGGGACGGGAGGCAGGAGGAGGAGGAGGAAGGAGGAAGGGGACGGGGAGGGAGGAGGGGAGGAGGAGGAGGAAGGGACGGGAGGCAGGAGGAGGAGGAGGAAGGGAAGGGAGGCAGGAGGAGGAGGAAGGGACGAGAGGCAGGAGGAGGAAGGGACGAGAGGCAGGAGGAGGAAGGGACGGTGAAACACTGTCGCAGGGTAAAACTTGCTATCATTAAGGGGAATGAACTAGGTTAAGTGGTCGTAGAAGGAAACTTCATATATACAACCAAGACGGTCCATTGAAGATTAAAGGCTGGGTCCAGGAGCTCTAGTTCTACTCTGACGACAGAACTCGATGAATTCACACACTTCAAATTAGCTCCTGCCGCCAGCAGGTTTGTTTATTGTGCACGACAGATCATCCTGTGAACTTTATTGCTAAATAATTACAAATATTACAAAGGGTCTTTCAGACTTCAGGCATTAATAGTTATAAGTTTAGATATTACATAATTGAGTGAGTGCATTGATCGCACACTGCTCGTGCAGTAGTGTAGGAACTTGATATAGTGGCTGAAAATTGTGATTACTTTCTAAAGATTTCAGGTATTTTTTAATAATTAATTCAAGTGTGGCGCCGTTCATTGTATTCGTTTGGGCTTATTTCTGAAAGGTTACTTTCTCGGACAGAGTAAGATAGTGTCCATAGTGTTGTTGTGTGTGACACTGTACACTTCGTAAGGCTGAGAGGTCTCCATGCAAGCTAAACTACCAAAGATACTTGTAGCTAGTCTGTGTCTGACAGTAACTGCAACTTGTAGTCGACTGCTACTCGACTAGCTGTGCTGGATGAGTAACCTTAAGTCTCAGATTATGAACTTAATACTAACTTAGCTGTGTTTAAACTGCTCCTGAGACTGTTATTAAAGGTTGAGTTGTAGCTACCGGACCTGTTATTTAAGTAACTGTGTGACAGAATTGACCCCCTGCCCCTCTTTTGGACCTCTTACTCAGCTGTTTGATGAGGTTCAATTCAAGCTTCTGGTCGTGCTGCTCATCTACTCCCACTCCCTTAACTCCCACCTTCCTCCTACACCACTAAATCATCCCTTCACTCCCTCACAACTCACGCTCACAATTTCTAATCCACTCAATGAGTACGACATTACAGAGGTATCTATTTTATAATAATAAAGACTGCTTTACAATCATTGTCTTACCATATTGTCGGCGCATCGCCGTTTCTCTGGAATTCTTAACCCACTACCATACTCCTTCCATTCTGCAACCCCACACACCCCTGCAACCCACTCCCTGCCTTTCTACACCTCCACTACACACTTTTATCACCATTTCGAACGCCTTCAACTTATTCCCATACTCATATCATTCTAGCATTTATTGCCACTCTTCTCCACCTCGTACCTAATCACCTTAAGATACAGCCGCTTGTTTGTGGAACACAGGAAGAAAAATGTGAGACAATGAAGCCATTCTAAGATTAGTGCCTACTGTTGTTGCAGTCGTGAGATAAGGAGAGGGGCAGGAGCTATTGTTGGTCGGATATACTTTCCTCGGTTAGTGCAACGACCGAAACAATATTTAGTCTGAAAATATGTGAAAACTATAGCACACATCTATCAAAATTAGCAGACGATGCCCAGACTCCTATATACTTCCCATCAACCCGCTTACGTATTGATGTGTGCGTGTATTTTTAACTAATGTAGTCAAAATTTCTCGTCTTTCCCTTGCTCGTCATTTTTTCCCCTTATTATATATATATATATATATATGCAAGACAACCACTATGAAAAATAGAAGAATTCAAGCTTTCGTGACTACTCACATTATCAAGGAACTATAGTTCCTTGATAATGTGAGTAGTCACGAAAGCTGAATTCTTCAATTTTCATAGTGGTTGTCTTCATATTTTGATATATATATATATATATATATATATATAGAGTTGAATTTTCCTATCCCCAGTTCAGTGGTGAAGGAGGTACTTTAAAAAAAATAATTTATCTGTGTTTGGGATAGTCCATCCTGAGATATAGTAATTCCCAGGTTACAGTAACGCCAGTTCTGATGGAACGAATCCCCTGAAGTTCCCATAGCCGCTGAAGCTTTAATAAAATAAGTAGGTATCATTGCCCTATTGAAGTCTCCCATCCTTGGTATGTGCTGGAACATGACAGGGAAACATAGCTAGCTTTTGTTCTCACTATGTAATTATCATGTTGAATAGGTCAGCAGTACATTGCTCGTGGACCCAATTTTGCTATATATTTATATACCTCTCAGGCCCAAATAGGGAGAACAGCCTCGCTTACGTTGCGAAATAAAATGCCTCGACTGTGTATACGGTGAATGGGGTTTTCTTTAGAGGATTTTTTCCACAATACCAGCAGCGGGGGCGCTTCTTTGTTTACATCTTCCTGTTTCCCGGCGTGACCCACATCCAGGTGAGACTTCCACACGGCCGCCGCCCCTACCCGGGGATTCACGTACAACGTAGTGGGATTCACGTACAGCGCAGTCCCATGGAGGTTCACGTACAACGTAGTCTATGGAGATGTACGTACAACTTTAGTCTATGGAGATGTACGACAACGTAGTCTATGCGAAGGGAGATGTAACGTACAACGTAGTCTATGGAGTGTACAACGTAGTCATGGAGTGACGTACAACTAGTCTATGGAGATGTGTCAACGTAGTCTATGGAGATGTACGTACAACGTAGTCTATGGAGATGTACGTACAACGTAGTCTATGGAGATGCACGTACAACGTAGTCTATGGAGGTGCACGTACAACGTAGTCTATGGAGGTGCACGTACAACGTAGTCTATGGAGGTGCACGTACAACGTAGTCTATGGAGGTGCACGTACAACGTAGTCTATGGAGGTGCACGTACAACGTAGTCCCATGGAGGTCCCAGGAAATGGGTCACGTACAATACGGTCCCCGGGAGAGGTTCACGCTGATGAGAACGCGGGATTAGAAAGCGTATATCTTTGTCAGTATTGTAGTCGTATATACAGCAGCAGCTCGGGTCCTCTTGTGACGAGTCGTCTTCCACTCACCCGCTGGTATTTACCTTAAAACTTATATAATGAAGGAAATTATGGATGGAGCTTGAATTGAATGAGAAAAAAATATATTAATAATAAAAACTATTTTTTTTTCTGGGCAGTCTTTGATAATCCATCGACTCACAATTAAAGAAAGGAAAGATACGTAAGAGTCAACAAAACATAATTTTTTATTACTGTGTATTACGGGCACAGCAATTCAAGTCAGTAAAAAAAGAGTCAGCAATATACAGCGATCAACAGGACAAGGCAGACACAGCAGGGGTAGATTTCTTTACCCATGTATTCTTTTACCAATTTTTACAAGGTTATGATATTAAGTTAGCAGTATAATAAGACAGAGTGAAGAGCCACTCGGAGCAAAGAGTGGTTTCGACCAGTGTTGGCAAGTGTCTGCCTCCCAGCCAGGCAGACAGGTATGACGTCACTTTGGCTGGGGGAGCGGGCTCTCACCTGATTGGTGGGTTGAACTAGACAATACAGTAGTGGGGTCCCATAACTGCTACACTCTGAATTACCAGTTGGTTGGTCGAGAGTTCATACCATTGGTTGTGTGATGAACGTCGACTAGAGTAATATATCTGGCGCATGCCACTGGTTGCTTATTATTTTAATTTAGATTATTATTTGTCGTATCAGAAGGGACTTTGGAATATGTAGTTACCCATACTGTAACTTCTGTGCTATTTTATGCTGGTTATGGTGCTAATGGGGAAAACAGGGCAACCTAAAAATAAAAAGGCAATTTTTTTTCGACTCCCTTTCGAAAGTGCCGCCCCTCTCCTTCTCCCATTTCCACTCCATGTATAATTAATTTGGCATTATGGGGTGAAGGTATAACAATGTGCGAGGTTCATGTATTGCTTGCTTATTTTAGAGACCATCATCAAAAGGGTCAACGACGACCATCAATTAAGGTCAGCTTCATCAAAGGGTCAGTCCTGAACACTCTCCTTTTCAGTGAGTTGTGTGAAAATATGGATGCTGAGCATTAAGCTCTGTTGTTTCAGGCGCAAGTCTGGTGGCTGTCAGAGAGCAGCAAGCTCACTCGGTTCTGTGAGCTTAGTGAAGAAGGGCAGCCGCTCCTGGGCACTCACAGTCAAGACGAGCTCCTCACCACGTTCAACATGCCAGAGTTTTTCATTCTCGTTTTTCATATTTGGCAGACATCTCGGAAGCTGTAAATGATCTCAGCCGGATAACTCTTCTCCAGACTGAGGGACTGACCACCTCAAATACTTTTTCTCCAGATTACATCATCTTTATTTCATTTCTACTGCTCCCTTTGTTAAGTAAAAGGACACAAATGCAACTAATGAGACATTTTATTGTGGCAACGTTTCGCTCTCCAGGAGCTTTTTCAAGCTTTTACTTAACATATTGTCGGTAATTCTACCAATATTAATATATGCTGCCTTTGTGTTTGACTGAAGCCTACTGTGTAGACGAAGCGTTTCACCAATAAAGATACCCAGCTGTTGTACATGTGTCTTAATCATCAACTACACAGTAGTTCAAGACAGTGTTATTTAGAGTGGCAGTAATTGTTTGAGAGGGAACTGTCAAGTGCTTTCATTAATCTCTGATTTTCTCTTTAATTTTCTTAGCCATACATTTGTTTAATATAGTGTTCTGTTTTTCAACGTTATTTAGTCGCTAATAAAATCATTATTACCGACGTTTGTTCTACCTGGAGGTCATTCCGGGGGTCAACGCCCCCGCGGTCCATTGACCAGGCCTCCCTGTGGATCAGGGCCTGATCAACCAGGCTGTTTCTGCTGACCGCAGTAATGCAGCGTACGACCCACAGTCCGGCTGGTCGGGTACTGACTTTAGGTACCTGCCCAGTTCCCATGGTTACGAGTGAAGTTGAGTTCGGGGGGGAAGGGGAAGTGGGAATCATTATATATTTTCTGGAAAAACTGGGGAATACCCAAGAATAGGTTGGGAACTCGAGATCTAGAGCATCGACCTTAGTTTCTCGTCACCATCTTGAACACCGTGATCTCAGAGGTAAACATTACGAGGATTAACGATGTCCGATTTTATCACCTAATTCATCCCTCATCCGTCAGCTTGCTACTTAAACGGTATTGAAAATAAAATAATGAATGTGTTATGGTTGTAGCGAAGCTTTAAGAGGCACCTAAGTTCCCCCGTCTTCTAATAACATGTTAATTTATCCACTATAATCTACCTTGTCCATAATTACTATCGCATTTGCTTTGTCTATTTCGTAAGGTGAAGTCTAGGATCTTTCCTTAATTCATGGTATAACTTAACAAATCTTTGATGACAATTGTGTTGTAGAGGTGTGAGTAAAGCTCACAGGTTAAAGCTGTGAGAGGTTAAACAAATTAACTCTCATTGCAGCGCAACCTGCCGGCTTGATACAACATTCGTTTACGAACGAGTCACAACGCATCAGTTTCTGCAGGTAAATTGGCCAGAATTAATTATAAACTAATCTCAACTAAGTTTGGCCAGCCTACCTAGATTAACCCATATCTACCTAGAATTAAGCTCCTCTATCGAAAATATATAACTAGACCAGACCTCACTGTACTAGTGGGTACAGGATGGGGTTGTGCTGTCAGTGGGTGCAGGATGAGGTGGTGCTGTCAGTGGGTGCAGGATGAGGTGGTGCTGTCAGTGGGTGAAGGATGAGGTGGTGCTGTCAGTGGGTGCAGGATGGGGTGGTGCTGTCAATGGGTGTAGAATGGGGTGGTACTGTCAGTGGGTGCAGTATGGGGTGGTGCTGTCAGTGGGTGCAGGATGGGGGTGGTGCTGTCAGTGGGTGCAGAATGGGATGGTACTGTCAGTGGGTGCAGTATGGGGTGGTGCTGTCAGTGGGTGCAGTATGGGGTGGTGCTGTCAGTGGGTGCAATATGGGTGGTGCTGTCAGTGGGTGCAGTATGGGGTGGTGCTGTCGTGAGTAGGAGTGGATGGTGGTGGTAGTGGTATCAGTGAGTGGTTAAGAAGGTGGTAGTACCAGCAGGCTGGAGAGGGTGGTAGTACCAGCAGGCTGGAGAGGGTGGTAGTGCCAGCAGGCTGGAGAGGGTGGTAGTGCCAGCAGGCTGGAGAGGGTGGTAGTGCCAGCAGGCTGGAGTGGGTGGTAGTGCCAGCAGGCTGGAGATGGTGGTAGTGCCAACGCTACACAACACTACACACAGTTACATGATGCATGAACCTCGCCAGGCACTGGGGAGAGCTGGATACTACCAGTATTCTCACCCATGAATCTCTCTCTCTTCCTCCAAATAAATATAGTATTCCATGAATTGTAAAAGATTTTTTATAACTTGCCGCCACCCTTGATTTCAGAAGCGACTTCTCCTTTTCTAACAGTTTCGTAGTTTTGACAATTTTTTCCTCAATAATAACTTGTCAAAATTATGCATTCGTGACTAAGTTAGGTAAGGTTTGTCAGGAAACAAAACAAGTGTTTCCTGACGCGGGTCTTAGGCATATGATGACCAGTAGCTGGAGCTTTTATAATAATAATAATATCTTTATTTCTACAAGTACATGTACAATGTATACAGTCCTACCTGACATGAATGACATACTACTATATGAAAGCTCCTTGTTATGCACAGCATTTCAAGCAAATTAGGTCAGTTTTGCCCCAGGATGCGACCCACACCAGTCGACTAACTCCCAGGTACCCATTTTACTGATGAGTGAACATAAACAACAGGTGTAAGAAGACACACCCAATGTTTATACCCTTCCCGGGAATCGAACCCGGTCCCACGCCGTGTGAAGCGAGAACTTTAGCCACCAGGCCACGGGGCACCGTGTCTAATTTTAGTCATCTGACTGGAGCCTTCCGCTGGCTTATCGATCCACCCCTTTTAAAATCAAGGTTATTATTTAAGTAATTACGTAGTAGTAGAGTACGGTACGTTATCTCATGGTAACGTAGGCAAGGCAAACTCACACGATACTCAATCCGAAAAGCAACTATTTTCGCCATTCGCTCAGTATAGAGATTCATCCTGTCTGGACCAGTGTTCCGGTGATTTTTTACAGGCCTTCATTATTCCTGCTTCTACTTTAATTTTTTTTAAGTTAGATCATAATTTCCCCTGCTGTCACCTAGAGCTAACTTTCTTAGTGTGGTTTCATTGTAGTGCCATTACATTTGGTCACAGAAGTTAGTTAGCATTCACAACATGCGACTTCTTAGTTCCTTGTTCGTTCTGGATGGCAGGTTCCTTCGTATTCTGTAGGTGTGGCAACACCGTTGCTCCTTCCGTCATACCGTGAAGAATAAATTGTAATAACCGTGGATGAAGCAATTCACAGTTAACCCATAAAGTGCCAGTGGAAACTACTGTGTTGGTTCGTTCTGAACCATTATAAAGCTTTGAGTAAGAGTAGTGTTGATAAATGGTTCCAAGAACCGACAAGTTGATAAATTAGACACATGTGCAACACTTGGGTATCTTTATTGTGAAACGTTTCGCCCCACAGTGGCTTCATCAGTCCAATACAAAGAAGAATAGTGAAGATCAGGAGGAGATCGAGATAATCAGTCCCTCAGCATGAAGTCGATGTAATCAGTCCGTCAATCAAGATTGACTGATGAAGCCACATTAAAGATACCCAAATGTTGCACATGTGTCTAATTTATCAGTAACAGTAGTAAAACATTAGATCTAACCTCACTTCCTCTGAGACGACTTTTGGCTTTCTCCCCGTTTCTCTCACTCGCGACTTGTACGTAATTTTCCACGACGGACCGAAACATCGACTTGTGACTTTCCATGGCGGACCGAAACGTCGCATATTTAAATTCTAGTGTGTGGTGTAGTTGTGTATAGCTCTGGAACACTGCCTGTCTTCATCTCTAGGGCTTAAATCGCTTAAATTATTTTGTAAAAATTCACTACCTTGGCGGGCCTCCAGACATTTACTGTGACTGTTTGCTACTGTCAGCTCTGACAGTCATACCTGTGTTAATAGGAAGTTGCTGTTTATAGCTCCAGTCGGTTTGGCATCACCAGCTGCGGTAACAGAAGGATAATGCTCTCGTGGAAATAAAGTATACCTTAGAGTTATTAACCTAGGATAAATAATAGGATGAGATGACCAAAAGACAAATCCTACCTAATTTAATGTTGTTATGCCCATTGTGATCCTTCATTAGGCTGCCACCCACAACAGCTGACTAATTCCTAGGTATCATATTTACTCCTAGGTGACTGGACCATACGTTTCGCCCCGCACATGAATCCATGTCCTTTCGCTTGCAATCCGAACACATTAGTTTTTGAAGGGATGGACGGGTAAGCCAGCTGAAGGCCTCGATCAGATATCCTAAAGCTCCAGTGGCAGGTCATTATATGACTAACACCCACGTCAGGAAATACTTAGTTTCGATTCCTGACGAATTTTGCCTAACCTAACTACCACTGAACTACAGATGCATTGTAACCATCTGTGGCTGTCTCCTGGAATAACCAATTGCAGTTTCCAGAATAGCAAACAGTTATTAGAGCCAGAAAAACTAGGCAGCTTATTTTATACACAAAATTTCCCGAAATCTCACTATTTCAATTTCAGTGAAAAACATGGATTTTCACTTTGTTTGCTTTAAACAATTTAAAGATTTTATCAGGGCATTTTTTTTGCATTAAAACTAAAATGAAAAATAATGATATTTTGTTATAATTTCACGTATTTTGGAAAAATACGAAGGAAAAACTTTTTTTTTCTAATATATGTATTAATGTAAATATTTCGTTTTTATGAAAAGTTTTTTAAAAACGCTGTAATTCGCCAAAAAATTCCCGTAAAGTGTCTTGCTTTCTAAGTCATGTCTGCAAGCTTTATCTTACAAACACGACAAATGCTTCTAAGTAGCTTCTAAATAGCTTGCCACAGTATCAACAATTTTAGCTTGAAGGCTAATTCTTAGTGTCCAGCTGGAGTGCATGAGTAGTAACGCATGAGTAGTAACGCATGAGTAGTAAACGAACCTTCTGAACATGAAACTGCCTAGCACCATACATCACACGTACATTATCATTGTTATTATTATTGTTACTACATTCAAGTGAAAAGTGCGTGGAGGATGGGAGGCAATCAAGTTCGATCAAGGGAAAGGGTGGACAGATTCAATTCCTTGAATTAAGAGCCCCTCACCAGCATTAAGAACCTCTCTTAAAAAGTGTGGAAAAAGACACTCGTGTATAGTCCGCGAGAAACGATAATTATTATTAGTATTATTATTAGTATTTTACACGGGTTCTACAAGGTTAGGACTCTGTCAACATCAGTTTTATTACACCAACTTTGATTATACTTTCTTTATCACTCCTCACCGCCCTTACTAACTCGACCTTTATTATACTCACCCTCGCTGTGTGATCCTTACAGATTTAGCGCTTGGTTATGATTATAATAATAATCCACAACATTAGGTTTAGGGTTCCTAACTTTATTTACAAGCTAAGAGCTGTGACCTATATCAGCTCATTTCAAAGCCTCTTTATTGTTACGTAGCATAGTGTCGATATCTGGTATTATTATTTCTGGAGACACTGTGCCAAGTACTTGGTGGAAGCAGCGGTGGTGTGGTGCCTCAGGCAGTCTGCTTGCACCCACGTTCATGCAGCGGTGGTGTGGTGACTCAGGCAGTCTGCTTGCACCCACGTTCATGCAGCGGTGGTGTGGTGCCTCAGGCAGTCTGCTTGCACCACGTTCATGCAGCGGTGGTGTGGTGACTCAGGCAGTCTGCTTGCACCCACGTTCATGCAGCGGTGGTGTGGTGCCTCAGGCAGTCTGCTTGCACCCACGTTCATGCAGCGGTGGTGTGGTGCCTCAGGCAGTCTGCTTGCACCCACGTTCATGCAGCGGTGATGTGGTGCCTCAGGCAGTCTGCTTGCACCCACGTTCATGCAGCGGTGGTGTGGTGACTCAGGCAGTCTGCTTGCACCCACGTTCATGCAGCGGTGGTGTGGTGCCTCAGGCAGTCTGCTTGCACCCACGTTCATGCAAAGCAAAAAAAGAAAAAATAAGGATTTATGGGAATTTGAAGAGAAAAAATTCATTTCTCTATGATGGTGATGAGCTCTTAATCCAAGTGTTTGGAGTTACCATTCCCTTCTTGTGATCAAACCTGATTACCCCCTTATTTCCCCATGCGTTGTATGAACCCTACGGGTTTTTGCTTCCCCATGATTATAAATATAATAAAACTCCGGACTTTTTATCAACATTATAATAAATTTCTTTATTAACAAGGTTGCTGCTTTGTTTTATTTGCAGCTTTTGTTAAGAAAATAATTTATTCCCACCAATTTTTTAATAGCTGTTAGAGTTCATTTTTATATTATTGTTATCATTTTTGAGCTATTTTTATTGTGCATGTTGGTCTCTTCTGCCTCCTTTAGGTAAAGCCTAGCACAACGTGTCTTTATTATTGTTAGTTTTTAATGTTATTTTAATAATATGAATAATTCATAGGGAGGTGAAGTTGAAACCAGCCGCGGTCCAGAATTTTTTTATTTTTTTTTATTTTTTTTTACATGGGTTTTACATAGGTTAAGGTTCCTAACTTATTTACATGCTAAGAGCTGTTGCTTACATCAGCTTATTAGAAAGCCTTTTTATTGTTAAGAGATATAAAAAATAGAGAACAGGATGAAATTGGAGCCATCTGTGGGCCAGCGATTTCAGTTAGTCAGCTGGCTTTATTTGTTTGACGTCATTATGCTGTACGAAGACTCTCTCTCTCTCTCTCTCTCTCTCTCTCTCTCTCTCTCTGTGCAAACAGTTTCCCAGAATGTGTCATGACACGCTTAGTCGAACACTCAGAAAACTGGAACAGTTGTCGCTAGCAAGAAGGTAGGAATGAGTGGCAGTCACGCGATCAACTCCAGGTTTTTACACTATTTACTGTTGGCTAATACATGTGTGGTTTTTCCATCCCCGTCCCTTACCTTACCACGTCCCCCGACGCCTCTCCTCTACTCCCCATTACAAACACTTTTTCGCTGCCACTCCAACATTTCCCACTCGGCGTTTTTTTTCCTCCTGGTTTCCACTTCCCACGTTCTACATTCTTCCTCTTTCTTGTGACTCCCTTTCACACTTCAATCCTCCACTTCTTCCTTCTCTCGCACCTGACAGTCTTCTTTCGTCCCACTTCTGTAAATATTTTCTTCCGTTTCATGACCCCTCGCTCTTCCACTTCCGCTCACTCTCACGCTTGCATCTCTTTCCCTTCCTCTTATCCTTTCCACAACAACAGTCACTAAGAGATGAAATATCTGAAGTATAGAATGCACTCAACTCACCCATCAACATCAGCTTGTGGAGAATCCTGCTCCTCTCTCTTCAGCTTACTGTGTCAATAACTGTGACCTATATATTAGTATGCCCTACTCCAATGTTCACCTTGCTGTGTATTCATAAATGTGACCTATACATCAATATATGCCCTACACCAATGTTCAGCTTGCTGTGTGTCAATAACTGTGACCTATATATCAGTATGACCTACACCAATGTTCACCTTGCTGTGTATTCATAACTGTGACCTATATATATATCAGTATGCCCTACACCAATGTTCACCTTGCTGTGTATTAATAACTGTGACCAATACATCAATATCCCCAATACCAATGTTCAGCTTGCTGTGTATCAATAACTGTGACCTATATATTAGTATGCTCTACACCAGTTTATGCATGGGTATTATCATCACCGAGGGGTCATCTGAGACCTCAATGACACTGAGAATTTTTTTAATGTAGTTAACTTAATGGCACTTTTAATGGGTAATGCTAATATTAACCTATTATGATTTCTTGTTATTATTGTTTTAATGACTATTATTTTACTTGTGTTGGGATTTCAGGGCTCGTGACTGGTGAGGATGGTGGTTGTATATGGTGATTGAATGTCAGTTATCCTAGTGATTAGTGACGTTTGCCCCAGAGATCTGTAAATTCCGTAACTCTCTTCTTCTTATCATTATTTTATTATAAAATATATGAATAAGCGTTATAATTATCTCAGTGGAAATGGCAATAATATAATCGTCAATGGTAATAATGCAATATTATTACCCACATCGGAAAAGCGCTAAACCTTAGGGGTCATACAGTGCCTTGGGGAATGGAAGGCATTAAGACTCGATTCACATAATTGGAGCATAGGTTCACTTCCTTGGATCAAGAGCCCTTCCCCCAGCATTAAGAAACCTCCCCTGATGGGGGAAAAAACATAACGATATTAGCAAGAAAAACAAAGAGGCCTTTTCAGAACAAACTTTTTAACGAAAGTGAAAAAAAAACAGTCAAGAGCTAAGGAAGACGAGATAAAAATTATAGGGAGAAATAAAATGTGTAAAAGCGGACTAAAAACTTTAGAGAAAACACTGGAGACGAGGGATAATGATGTCTTGGTGAAAATTACATTCCCAGGAGACACGGTAGAACTGCCTAGCCTCGCACACCGTCTCCACCCTCCTGTGCTGACACGCAACTCTCCTCGCCTCTCTCTACTTCACTTCTCTCTGCATTTTCCTTCTATTTTAGACGCAATTATAACTGAAGTATCATACGAGAAGTACATGTTGTTTCACATATCGTTTCACTTTTATCTGAAATAGTCTACTCTCGCCTTTTTATTTGGTACAGTTGAATGTGTGGGATATCAAGTTTTTTCTTCCGAGATCATTTAAAAGCATAAGCCCTACCTCCGGTGTTTACCCACCCCCAGCATGCGACCCACAGAGTCAGCTAACTCCTGGGTACCTATTTACTACTAGATGAACAGGGGGAAACATTAGGAGAGACCTACCAATGTCTCGCTCTGCCTGAGAATCGAATCTGGGATCCTTCGATTTTGAGCCAAGTGTTCTATTATCAAGCTAGTCTGTGTAGCGTTTCAACTCTGTTCATCTGTATTTTATGTTCTTAACATGCATGAAGCATAATTGTAAAATACAGCTGTGCAAAACTGGTGATTAATTTTATAATAGTAATGTTTCTGCTGTTTTTGGTGCACCTAATATTAGGGTTATGTATGTATGTATGCTGGTTTGTGCCGTTATGGCTAGGCTACGTCATTCTGTCTCCGTGTTTGGTAAATGTCAGCATTGCTGTCTCACTTAAAGATATATCTGTAACTATTTCTACTAACCGCAAGTCTACAAGTTTGATCACTTACAGTCATACTGAATGACTTAGTAAATTGCGACTTTCACAATCGTGAGAAAATGAGAAATTTGCGGCGGGGAATTGACACGTGTTAGTTTCTAATATAATTATTATTATAGTCACGGGGAAGCACTAAATTTGTAGGAGTCATGTAACGCTTGAGGACTGGGAGGTAAATGGTTTGATCCAAGGAAGAATCAAGAGACCTTCAGCCTCAATGCACCTCATTGAAGAACTTGTCTCTCTTGGCTATGCAGTCTTAATTAGGCCTAAGTGTAAGCTCACCCACTACGCCTCTGTATCAAACAGCTGTCCACAAGTGTAAACATGATCAAAAATTAAGGAAAGGAAGCCTATTCGACAATAGCAAAGCTAATAAGGCACGTTGATATGCCTTCCGTTGCATGGTTTCAGAGGCCGCATTAGTCGTGAAGATGTAGATATGAGGTGATCACGCCTTCAGTGCTTCCTGGCGTGTTTACGTGTTGCCCAAAGACTGGCCCCTGGACAAGTTTGTGCTATAGACAGTCCAAAATTATGCATTCTCCCAGAGGCATGAAAATTATTCTTATGCTTTATGACCTGTGTGGGCCATTCAAGGAAAGCAGTGGTGTAGCCTCCGTCTGCTGATGGTGAGACAAACATCCACTTAACTCCTCAAGTGCCAGCCAGTGTCGTGGATACCACTTGCAAGTGGTGATTCAGAGTTATGATGAAGAGGAGTACAATCCACAGTGCAGCTTAGATTTCACTACTCTTAGAGTTGATGATGCAGTAGATATCAAAATTGCTGCCCTGTGGGACTTAACACTTCTCTGAAACTCTTAACTCTAACAAAGACTCAACATGAACTGTACCTTCTGTATTATTAGGTTGTTATATCTTCATGACTTCTGTGAAGCCTCGTAAGCAGAAGAGCATTTGAGTAAGATATATATATATATATATATATATATATATATATATATATATATATATATATAATATTATAATATGTGTGTATGTATGTGTGCGCGTAGTATATTAACATGAATGAATACTGTAGTAGACCTATTGACCCATGATAGGCAGGTCCAACTTACCCAACCACACCCACTCATATACTATCTTTATACCTACCCAAAATTCTCGCCCTAGTGACGCTCCAGCAACATTAGAAAAATATTAAACAACCTCCACAATTAGTGCATCAGAGCCATCATATGGTGTGCAAGCGTTAATGACACATACAGGACTACCACCACTACAGGACGACCATCACTGCAGGACTACGACCACTACAGATCCACCATCACCACAGGATTACAGTACCACACCCACATCAACACAGGACCACCAACAGAGGATCACCGCAACACAACAGTCAGTGCAACACAACCACCCCAGAACCTCGTTTATCAACATTGTTCAGCAGCCAAGCAGTCGACCCCTCAAGCATTCTCCTTAATATTGCACCAGTGCTGAGAGAGAGAGAGAGACTCAGGCAGAGAGGCAATGCAGTGTCCTCTGGATGGAGCAAGGCATTGCAGTAATTCATAACAGTAACATTCCATAAACTCCCAACCGTCCATGGCCTTTGGTCGCTCAATCTTCCCCTCCCAGAGGCGTCAAGGATTGTGCTGTTGTATGTGTATGAATATGTACAAAATACACACACACACACACACACACACATATATATATATATATATATATATATATATATATATATATATATATATATATATATATATATATATATATATATAGTCATGATTAGGTAAAACTGGTCAATCAGCAAGAACTCATCTAAAATTAAGTCCTTTCTAAAATTTTCTCTTATACGTTTAAAGATATATTTTTTTAATTATGTTAATGTAAGAATTTATAATTTGTACCAAGAGAAACTTTGAAAACCTACCTAACCTTATTACAACAAGCGCAATTTAATTTAGCTAACCCAACTAAATATATTTTAGATACGTTAACATTAATTTAATAATAAAGAAACACAATGAAATATATTTTTCGTTATGTTCAGAATGATTTTGGCGAAATTATTGCATACACAAATTTTCACTTGTCTTATATGGCAGGTGAGCGTTGCTATTTAAGCCAAAATAGCAAGTTTTACCTAATCGGCACGACATATATATATATATACCTAATCGGCACGACATATATATATATATATATATATATATATATATATATATATGTCGTGCCGATTAGGTAAAACTTGCGATTTTGGCTTAAATAGCAACGCTCACCTTGCCATATAAGACAAGTGAAAATTTGTGTATGCAATAATTTCGCCAAAATCATTCTGAACATAACGAAAAAAATATATTTCATTGTTTGTTCATTATTAAATTAATGTTAACGTATCTAAAATATATTTAGTTGGGTTAGGCTAAATTAAATTGCGCTTGTTATAATAAGGTTAGGTAGGTTTTCAAAGTTTCTCTTGGTACAAAATTATAAATTCTTACATTAACATAAATGAAAAAAATATATCTTTAAACGTATAAGAGAAAATTTTAGAAAGGACTTAATTTTAGATGAGTTCTTGCTAATTGACCAGTTTTACCTAATCGGCACGACATATATATATAGATAGATAGATAGATAAGTGAAAGGGTTTGAGAAAAATGAAAAAGAGCGATAAACAGGTATAATGGGAGCGTGGGAAGGCCAGTATAAGAAACGAAGAAACAGCAACAAAGGAGTCTAGGAAGGAACTGTCAGACCTCCTTAAGAAAACCTTGAGAAACTTTCACATGGGAAAAAAGACCGTAATGATATTGGTTGTTGGTGGTGGTGGCGGCTTCTCTTCCTCCCTCCAGCGGTTGGCTTTTATTTATTGTTGGTTTCTCGGGGCAAGGGAGGGGAGGGAAGGTGGGGATTATTATTGTGGGTGAAGGACTGGCTGTCTGCGGCAGGAGGTGTTTTGCTGGAGCTTAGAGTTGTAGCTGCTGTTTTTTGTGTTCTTGATGAATGGGAAAGTTGTTGTGTATGTGCGCGAAGGCCTGTAAATATGTATGTTGGTTCGGAACTAAAACAAATTCGAGAAGAAATTAGCCGACGTTTTGGTCAGTCTCTAAACAGTATTAAGTCGAGGCCTCATATTGGTTCAGCTCCAGTGTCGTGCATTCCTAGGAAACAACTTTAGAATTTATCCATGCAAACTCTTCAGTTCAGAATTAGAATATTTATTTAGCTAGAGTATTAATTGTATTGAAATCTTTTGTATTGTTATTTATATCTCATTGATTTTCAACCTGGTATAACAGGAGTCCAGATGATTAACTAGCAAGATTAGAGCAGTTGATATTTTAACAAATCTGTCCTACTAATACGAAGCATTATACAGGAGGGGCCCCTCAGGGAAGGTTCCTTGATGCTGGTGAGGGGCTCTTGATCTAGGGAATTGGATCTGTGCTCCAGTTTCCTGAATTAAACCTGAATACCTTCCACATCCCCCCACAGGCGCGCGGTATAATCCTACGGATTTAGCGCTTCCCCCTTTATAATAATATACAGGAGGGTTCCACTTTACAGCGTTTCGCTAATACAGCGGTTTTCAATTATACTCATTCTTCATTTATTCAGACTTCCTACAATTCACTACTCACTATAAACTAAGGAAGAAAATATTTTAAGTAATGTGTGTACTGTATATGCATTTTTTAGGCCTATCTCTGTTGCTTACTTAATATATGATAGTGTAAACATGTTATCAGGTTTTTTATATGCATTCGAAGGTGAAAAAAAATAGCAATGTTTCATTTTACAGAGATTTTAGCTTTACAACCGTAGCCTGGAACCTAAACTGCCGTATATGCGGGGCCCTCTTGTACTTGCTGTAGCCTCTTCTGCCCTCTAGCAGGGTAAAATGATATGGTGAAAACTATTAATTGAAATTAGATTAACCCATTTTTTCCCAAATCTATTTAATTAGGATTTATAGAATATCTAATACGTTGTGAGAAGGATTATGATGCTGAAATTTCCTCTCAGTAATATTTGTTGTCATCTCTGACTAGAATTCCTTTTATAACTAGAATATGTTTATTGGAAATATTATGGTTATGGGACAAATGTATGGTCTGTGAACTCAGATTTGAAGCTAAAAATGTAAACGTTGTTGTGAAAAATTCATTCTAACCTTTTTTTTTTTTTTTTTAGAAATTCGTGACATGACGTTAATTTCAATTTCGCAAATTTGGATTCATTAAGATTCTTAAAGAGTACACACACTCCATCATTTTTGTGGGTTTAGAAAAAAATTCCACAGTTTGCCTTTCAATTACTGAAATATTACTATAAAAAATCGCTACTGAATTCACAATTTCGAGTTGTACCCCCCCCCCAAAAAAAAAAAAATGTAACCGACTTTTTAGTTTTGTAAAGTTGAATTATTTGGAAGAAGCTTAGTGTAGTAATAAGCTTTGGTAATTATTATTAACGGTTACAACAACTATTTGTAAAGGTCAGCTTCGCTGTCTAGAAACGAATTAAAACTTGTTCAACTCTCAGTGTCGTGAAGGATTGCAAAGCTTAGCTATTTTATCAACTGAAAAAAGACTTATTGCAGAATCTTCAGAAGAAGCCGAAATTTTATATTATAGTTACTGATCATTTTGCTCGAAAGCCAATGAGAACTCCATTGAACTATGTTAAAAAATGGGATGTGTGTACGCGAGAGAGAATGTATGAGAGAGGGATAGAGAGGGGATGAGTGTATGAGAGAGGGATGGAGAGTTGTATGCATGTGCGTGAGAGGGATGGGAAGGGGAAGTGCATGGAAGAGAGGGTTGGAGAGGGGAAGTGCATGGAAGAGAGGGTTGGAGAGGGGAAGAGCATGGAAGAGAGGGTTGGAGAGGGGAAGAGCATGGAAGAGAGGGTTGTAGAGGGGAAGAGCATGGAAGAGAGGGTTGGAGAGGGGATGGGTGATGTAGGAGGGGAAAGCAATGGCGAGAGGATGTATTTGTATGTGAAAGAGAAGTATACAGAAATATGTGCGAGAGAACTTGAGGGAATATATGCGTGGGAGAAGGGATGTGCGCGCGTGGGAGAGGAAGTATAGAATAGTGGATAAAACATCCAGAGAGTAAAAATATGCTGTCAACCAGTTGGGATTCAGCTCAGCAAAACACCGCATCTCTGTTGCACCAATAAGATATTGTTACTGAAATTAAACAGACGTGTATAGGAAGAGTATCGAAAAATAGTTTTTGTGAGGAGTTCTCTGAGATAAATCAAGAATCTGTAAAATATAATTAGGTAAAAATGTAAGTTTTTTAATGGATAAGAATTTCTTTTTTTTTGGGGGGAGGGAACAAATGTAGAAAGTCCCCATAAACCTATCGAAAAATATTTTTCTACAAACAGGCCCACTAAAACACGTCTGGCAGCGTAGTGTATACGTGGACTTAGCCGACGTTAAAATCAGCACGCTTTTCAAGCCTAGTGTGAGGACGGGATGTGACAAGATAACAGAAGATAACAGTCGTAAAAAGACAAAAAAAAAGATGACGCTTTGATATAAAAATATTAGTTATACATATTTTGTAGAGTTTGAATGTGATGCAAGAATAAATGATGTATATACTACAACCACTGTAGTCTTAATATTAATATTGATTAGTGAAATAGTGTTACAATACACAACCCACACACATAGGAGAGGAGCTTACGACGACGTTTCGGTCTGACTTTGACCATTTACAAAGTCACAATGTGACTTTGGGTTATTTGTGTATTGTTCCAGTTACGGTGTTGTGCCTTTTTGTTTTTAAGTGTTACACTCTGAGTAACACTACTCCGGTGAAAACAAATAATAATCCCAAAACAGATAACCTTATACACAAAGCGAAAAAAAAGAGAAAGAGAGAGAGAAAGAGAGTCAAGGAAACAGACGAACGAGCAAATAACCAGAGAAAAAGAGTGATGAAAGTCCGAGAAACTTGACAGTAGCACAAAATTAATGAGTCTTGGAATAATTCGTCAGGAGAATGTGAGAGAAAGAGAAAGGCAGCGGGAGACCGTATGCAGATTCTCGCTAGATCTCCCTCGCTGCCTCCGTTCCCCCAACCCTGCCATCCATCACCCCAGCCCTGTCATCCATCACCCCTAACCCTACCTTCCATCACCCCTAACCTCCTTCCATCACCCCAACCCTGCCTTCCATCACCCCTAACCCTGCCTTCCATCACCCCAACCCTGCCTTCCATCACCCCTAACCCTGTCTTCCATCACCCCCAACCCTTCATTCCATCACCCTCAACCCCTCTTCCAAACCTCCCACGGAGCCACAGACTGGTGTGCCAAGAGGTAGACCGTTCAGCTCACAACCGAAAGGACCTGGGTTCGATCACCAGCCGGCGAAACTTAGGGGCACATATATACCTATGTCTCACGAAATCGAAATAAAACGATGGCAAACCACGGAACGGGATGGATTTGAACCGACGGAGAGTGAATCGTAAAACTCCAGGCTAGTGTGTAAGACAGTTTTACGACTCGTCATGGGGTTCAAATCCCACCCGTTCCCTGTTTTTATAGATACCTGTTTGTTAGCCGTAAAGATTGCCAAACAGATGCTTTAGAAGCTCGAGTCCTGGTGGAAGTCTTAATGATGTGCATTAATATTATTGCAATAAGATCACAGTAAACAGTTGATGTCAATATGGACAACCACTGTGAAAAAAAATAGGGAATTCCAAGTGTTTTCATGATTTCTCGCCTTATCAGTTCTTGATAATGTGAGAAATCACGAAATCTCTTGGAAACTCATTTTTTTTTTCATAGTGGTTATTTTGCATAAATACTAATGTAAGAAAATTCCAGACCTCTGAAAGTATTGCAAGTTGTATAAACACCAAATTGTATATATCAATAGTGTGCTTCTATCCTTCTCTTGCTGATAGTTACCTAGTGGAAACAAAAACTGGGTATACACAAATAACTCACACATGGGACAGAGAGAGGAGCTTACGACGACGTTTCGGTCCGACTTGGACCATTTACAAAGTCACACTGACAGAAAAGTGTTAGTGTATTGTTCCAGTCATTTTTGTTCTGTAAAAACCGTCATATCCCATCACACAGGATGGATTTCTTATATCAAGTGATGAAATCTGTTATCCTGGGCAGGGAGATTTCAGTAGGATAATAAGGATATCGCCAAGCATTCCACTAACTGTTCAGTAGCTACGGCAGCTTCGACGGCTTCGTAACGTCAGAACTGGTCGTAGTACCTGGGAATTACGGTCTCTCTGGATGACCTGTCTCAAACACAGGACAGGAAGGGTTCTATGAATGTAGCTTCATCAGACATCAGTGAGATATTCAAGACGATGAGAAATAAAATATCGAGAAGAGTTTTGATGTCAGCATAAGAAGGATGTGAAAAAATAGATACAGATGCAGTATAATGCGATTCTTTATTGACTACGTTTCGCCCAACGGTTGGCTTTATCAAGTCACAAACATTGATGTACCTGAGTATATATAGGAAACATAGTGACGTGCGCTCGTATATACTCACGTACTCTCTGCTCAGATACATCTGTTTGTGACTTGATCTTTATCCACTGTGTGGGCGAAACGTAGTCAATAAAGGATCACATTACACTGCATTTGTGTCTTTTTTTTCCATCATGTCGGTCTTTTATATCATTTATATCCACAAGAAGGATGTGTAGGTGTGCTGGGCCTGGGTGCTGAAGCTACACCAGGAAACATGAGATACTGAAGCGATCTCCTACATCCCATCCCCCTGCTCTCTCTCTCTCTCTCTCTCTCTCTCTCTCTCTCTCTCTCTCTCTCTCTCTCTCTCTCTCTCCCCTCCACAAACCCAGTCCCTGGAACGGATGAAACCTTACTGGAATACTTTCAGATATCTTCACTGCCTTACTAAGGTCTCCTCAGGCTGACAGATTTCTACACCTTGATAGGCTGACGGATTTCTGCACCTTGATAGGCTGACAGATTTCTGCACCTTGATAGGCTGACAGATTTCTGCACCTTGATAGGCTGACAGATTTCTGCACCTTGATAGGCTGACAGATTTCTGCACCTTGATAGGCTGACAGATTTCTGCACCTTGATAGGCTGACAGATTTCTGCACCTTATATGAGCCCCTGGGTCTTAAGCGATGGAATATGACGGGGAAATACAATTAAATTTTATTCTCACTGTCTATCATATAAAGTAGCAGCACACTGCTGATGCGCCTAACCTTTGATATACCTTTGATGAGTTTCAAGAGTCTTACTACTCCTAGCCTAATTTAAAAAAAAATCACCTCAGCCATTTAAACTGTGCACGACCATGAAAACTTAGGAGGGAATGTGCACTATAAGTCTATTATAGTTTATGATGCAGTTGATATGAGTCGCAACCATGCTCTATAATCTGAACTGAAGAAGAAACTAGATAATGTAGTGTGTTGACGACCCTTCAAGGTGATGGGAAAGTGTCTTGAATCTTGATGTTGATGGGAAGCTCTTGATCAGGGGAATTTAAGTGAAGCGAGAGCTCACCGTGTGCGAGAGCTCACCGTGTGCGAGAGCTCACCGTGTGCGAGAGCTCACCGTGTGCGAGAGCTCACCGTGTGCAGAGCTCACCGTGTGCGAGATCTTAGTGTGCGAGATCTCACCGTGTGCAGAGCTCACCGTGTGCAGAGCTCACCGTGTGCGAGAGCTCACCGTGTGCGAGAGCTCACCGTGTGCGAGAGCTCACCGTGTGCGAGAGCTCACCGTGTGCAGAGCTCACCGTGTGCAGAGCTCACCGTGTGCAGAGCTCACCGTGTGCAGAGCTCACCGTGTGCGAGAGCGTGTGTGGGTGCATGTAAACACTTGTCACACCTGCAGCAGCCTGTCTCGTCGTAGTTACTGCTGTACCAGATTCCACTTTCTGGGCCCAGACGTCCCTGCAACTCTCCAGATAAATTTTTAATTGTGAATATATTACAGAATTTTATATAGAAATAACTATAGCGTTTCCATAAGGTAGGAATTTTAATATTATTAATTAATGATATAATTATCGTTGTTATATGTATTACTGAAAAACTTTTTTTTTTTTTTTAATTTTATTGACGATTTGAATTAATGTTTATTTTTTTTGTTGGTATTATTCATTCCTTCTATTAACGTAAATAATAGGCCTTAAGCACCACATGGAAGCTTTATCTGAAAATAAATATATTCAAATCATCATGTTAGACGCATATCGTAAGGTATTTCCATGCGATACTTTAGAATAATTGCCATTATGAAAGTACAGAAAGACAGCAAATGTGTTCCAGGTGAATACATTAGTTGAAGAATGTGGTCGAATCAAATTACATAGTGAGCAAAACCTGAAACCTGGAGGGTGTTCCGGGGGTCAACGCCCCCGTGGCCCAGTCCATGACAGAACACAAAGGGGCAGAAGATAATGGCTGTAGGAGGTGTCTAATGTCTCGTTCTCCCGCTTTCACTATGTTTGAACTGAGTACATGTCATGAGCGAGAAGCAGCCTCTTTCAAATCTCTCGTCACATGGTGTAGCGAAGAGGATGCTCAAAACAAGGACTTACCTTGTAAGCCGCTGAGTGGCAGTCAAGAGTTCTGATGGGCGTGGGTAACTTCTTAGTGCTGGCAGACAAGAAAAATGCTGTGAACGCCAGCAAGAGCAACAACCAGATGAACAATTCCACTATTTTCCTGGGGACGGGAACCTGGCGCTGCAGTAGGTCAAGGAACAGAAACTCCTCCATGCAGAGGGGAGGTCTTTGCTGGAGTACAGTGTCTGAGGAAAGGAACTAGAGAGAGGGATGACAGATAATTTAAATGATGTCCTGGGTTTAATATAAGCGCGGCAGCAATTGTGCACAGTGTCAGAGCAGCTCACCTGGACAGGTATTTCCAAGTTTTAGAAAGCTTTTCAGGCACACTGACTTGGCCTAGAATCCACTGAGGAGCATTGCATGCCCAGTTGTGCGGTAAGGATCAGGAGATGATATCCACCATGTCCTCTCAGGAGTATCGAAGTCTATGAGTTTGTATAAGTTACCTTTCTGAAAACCTGTGCGTTAGTACCCACGAAATACTAAAAAAAAAAATAATGACGTCTGTTGAAAGAACAGCGAAACTGGCCACGACTCTGCCAATAGCTAAAAAGGTCACTTTTGCACCGTGATATTGTGATGCGAAGGTTGGCCTGGATTTCGGTAAGTTGGTGGAGATAGTTATCAAGGGCCGGGAGTACCTGGAAGATAAGTCTTATTCATCAGTCGTGGAAGCCAACGAAATTGTAGATACAAAGAACTCTGAAGTACACTTATTGAGCCACGACTTAATCAGGTAAGACCTGGAAGGGACCCACAGTATATAAAATATGGTTATAATTATAAATTTAATTTTTAAAGGACCGGTAAGCCAGTGGAAGGTCTCGGTCGGATGACCAAAAGCTCCAATGGTGGATCATATGACTAAGACTCGCGTCAGGAAACAATTGTCCTATTTCCTCCTAACAAATCTTACCTAACCAAACCTTCCACAATAATTAGTGTCAGGAAGGCTGATATACCTGAACCAACACTGGTCATCGAGACACTTGTAAAAGGCCAACACTTGTCAGCTCCATTGGCTGTTCCTCTACATCTTGTCAATATTTCCTTGACGACTACTAATACTTCTCTTTCCTTCCCCACCTCCTACGTCGGTTACTCCATCTCTCCAGCTTTTATGTCGAGTTCTTACTTTCGTCGAGATATATGCATTATGCTTCCCCTCTTGTCAAAGATTAGATCACAGTCAAATTATCTTTGATGAATAAAAAACGTCACAATACCGTGACTGGAACACATAAATAACCCGCACATAGGATAGGGGAGCTCTCGACGACGTTTCGATCCGACTTGGACATTTACAGAGTCACAGTGTGACTTTGTAAATGGTCCAAGTCGGACCGTCGTCGTAAGCGGGTTATCTGTGTATCTTTGATGAAATATGCGCAGCTTTTCGTCAATATTTTGTGGCGGACTAACTCTAAGAACTACAAAAAAAAAAAGTC
This sequence comes from Cherax destructor, assembly GCA_009830355.1. Lineage (NCBI taxonomy): Eukaryota > Metazoa > Arthropoda > Malacostraca > Decapoda > Parastacidae > Cherax > Cherax destructor. The sequence continues at coordinate 124,395 of WNWK01000097.1, read as the reverse complement.
AGGAGATCGAAAGGAATATATATATATATATATATATATATATATATATATATGCAAAAAGATCACAGTAAACAGGTGATATCAAAATATGCAAGAAAACCACTATGAAAAAATAGAAGAATTCAGCGCTTTCGTGACTACTCACATTATGTGAGTAGTCACGAAAGCGCTTGGAATTCTTCTATTTTTCATAGTGGTTTTCTATTATATATATATATATATATATATATATATATATATATATATATATATATATATATATATATATATATAAATAAACACATCGGCCTTTTCCCACCAAGGTAGGGTGGCTCGAAAAAGAAAAACTTTCACCATCATTCACTTCATCACTGCCTTGCCAGAGGCGCACTTACACTACAGTTATAAAACTGCAACATTAAAACCCCTCCTTCAGAGTGCAGGCACTGTACTTCCCATCTCCAGGACTCAAGTCTTGCCTGCTAGTTTCCCTAAATCCCTTCATAAATATTACCCTGCACACAGAGTAAAATTATTATTAACACTAAACACTATAAGAGAATCCTACAGGAATATAGGAGGAAACAGGATGAAGGGTCCTTCACTCTGTGTATCCTTCTATCGCCATGTGGAATTTTCTCGCATTTGAACATATATTTTGAGAGTTTGATCCTATAATTTATGGTTTTACGGCCATATTGACAAATTTAAATCATGTGTTGATGCCTCGAATCCACATTTTAAATCTTTTGGGTCACGCTATATAGGTGTAAATAAAAATGTTGATCCCCTGAAATTATATTTGAATACCTGATAACACATTTAACTGAAAATAATTTTTCAGTACATTTTAACGTTAAATTCTTAAATTCACACATTGAGTTTTGTTTACATGATTAATATTAAGCAAATTATCCCTTCTGAAACATTATTATACTCATACGAAAGCGTTTAACCCGCAGGGGTCAAGCAGAGCTTGGGGTATGGGAGGTATGATACAAGGCAGTGACTGTGTAGAAGTCAAAGACGTGTGAGTCTTAGGACGCGATCACTGCTCTACCATCCCATCGATGCCACTCTCATGCCTACTATTTATTATCACTCCTCTCTCATCTATATATATTGATTCCTTTACCAAATTAATGTGTACAATATTTCGAAATGTACAAGGATTTCATCACAAGCAACTAATAATAAATATTGACACAGAGATCTAGAGGTTAAAATAGGATGTACACCAAGTGATGGTCTGGTTGATAACCATTACCTAATCCAGCAGCAGGAGAATTTTCTTCAGTAGTAATGCACAGTTAACCTAGGGTGGTAAACGCATCGTTTTTCATCAGTTGGGTCATACAGCGCCTGTGGAATATAAGAAAATCATATGGAATAGGAGACTAGCTTTAATTCTTTGGATAAAGAGACCTTCAGCATTCAAGGCACATAACATGAAGGAGAAGTAAATGTTTAAGCAGCTATAATAATGTATAAGTTTGTCACTGTGCTACTTATTGTAACCAGCTGGCCAAGTGGCTTACGCACTGGCCTGGAATTTTACCACTCATTTACCATGGGTTCGAACCCCAGCCGTACCTTGGTTTGTTTACAATCGTGTTATTACTATTTTGAAAGTCATGTTGACTAGTCTATGTTCCTCCATACGACAAAGACCAGTCTTTGGAATAGGCTACTTTTGAATTATTTAAAGTTAAAAAGAATTATTATTTAACTTAAAAAAGAAAGCCTTTGAAAATTTTAACACTCTCAAAAAAACAATAATTATATTTCTCCATTTGACAGTCGGTAGAAGTAGTTTTAATACGACTGGCATTGTGAGAATGCCCAAAGACTGCGTCAACAAGAGAAGAATGTCCCCTGTCTGCTTATTCGTGGGGGAGAAAAAGACTTGTTTTCCCAGAATGCAAAACTCAGAAAATCGTCCTTGTCAACGTAAATACAGGATAGTAATTTTATATTATTATATCAGCGCCAGAAAAATACGCCTACGCCTTTCTCGGACACAAAACGAAAAAGAAATGGGAGAGGAATTGCAAGTTGGCCTTTGAGAAATATGGAAAAAATGTTCCTTTGTAAGGGGATTGTTGAAGGCACGAGTATGTGTTGACATTGTGGACGAACAGCTCAGGGGGAATCAGTAAATGGTTGGGTGGGTACTCCACCTCCCTTCCTGGGTGAGCTGAGGGTCCAATGTTTCTCCTTCTATTTTCTCCTCGCTGTCCATCTTACTTCCCTCAATTCCTTCATTCTTTTTTTTTCTTCCTTCCTTCCTTCCTTCCTTCCTTACTGCCACACTTAAACTAAACACCGATACACTTAAAACTCTGAAAACAGTCTTTGACACTAAGGAATGCTGGCTATAATACACTGTACACCCATAACTGCAAAACACTTTACAAAAAGTTAGTGTTTTTATTTTTATTTATAAATTCTATTAACAATAATTCATAATGGTAAAGAAAATGAAATTAAATTTACCATTTTAATGAAAATGAATATTAACAGAATTAGTGTTTATACTCCTCTCCACACATGTACACTTTTGGAGTTGCTACTCCGTCCTGACAAATTATACACTTTTGGAGTTGCTACTCCGTCCTGACACATTCACAAGAAACCTAAACAAATTCTGTTTTCTTTGATATGTCCACATTTCTTATAATTTCTTTCATCTAATGCAACATCGTTGTAATGTGCAAATTTATTATTGGCTAATATTCTTATTTCCTTTAACTCATCTCAAGGCTCTTGAATTTTCCTTGTAGTTTTCTGCAATATTTATTCATAACTAGTCTTTCTAGCTTTCCTATTTTTGCCTCTTCATTAATTCTTTCATTCTTCTTGATGTTAATGAGATGGTATTTATATAAACTTGTTAATGTTTTTTATTTTTCTATTTTTGTTTTCATCATATTTTCTCTACAATGTTATTGGTGATATTTCTGGAGTAAGAAGTGAACAAGGCTAGCATAAAATTCGATAATATAGCTGACATGTATATACAGTGGACCCCCGGTTTTCGTAATTAATTCGTTCCTGAATGCTGTTCAAGTGCCGTTACCAAACGAATTTGTTCCCATAAGGAATAATGTAAATTAGATTAGTCCTTTTAGACCCTCAAAAATACACTTACAAAAATACACTTACATAATTGTTAGAGTTTGGAGCAGTACTAAAACCGGGGGTCCACTGTATTTGTATATACTCTGTTGAGATACATACCTGTGTATATACTGTTCCCTCCACGTTAGTATAACTTGAACTCTACCACCAGGACACCATAACATTTGCATCAACAATGTATCCCATCAGTAACCCATTACTCGGGAGATCTGCTTGGTATTCCTTTTTGTGTTCATAGTCGTGGTTACAGCGTGCGTGGTAGTGTGGTGAAGCTGAACTTGCGTGAGTCATTATCCTCGACTGGTCTTCAACCAGAGTTTATGTCCGTTTGTAGGGAATTTAGGACAAGATAGTTGTGGTGTCTCCTACATCTGGTCTACTAGAGTACAGTTATATGTAAGTCAGTATCTTAGTCTGTAAGTATGAATGTTATAGGACCAGCAAACCTACTAATTTGCGTAAACAAGATTGTGAACATCTTTGCCAAGTTCTGAATGTTTTAGCCAATTTCTCAGCGTTTAAGTCAAGCTGTGAATGTACATAATTAGGGCTCAATTTTCGATCCGTTCACAGTGTAAATACCGACTTTGATGATAAAATACATAAGAGTACGAACAAGTTCAGTGATGACAAAAACAGGCAGACAAATTATGTGGGCAGCAAGAAACTTCAGTATAGTTTGGATGGGTAAATGTTGGTAGCGGAACCATTCAGGTTGGTGAAGGACTCTTGATCCGAGGAATTGGTCAAACTGGATCATTTCCCATTCTCAAGGCGCTGTAAACCCCTACGGGGTTTACAACGCCTTACGGAAAAGTGACAAATGCAGTTCAATGCGAGGTAAAGTCTTGTAGAGAAAAGTATCAGAAATCTTTGTAACCAAGACATTAAAAGTACTGAACTTACACTGCAAAAGGGCTTATAATAAGGAGCAAGGAACCATTGTCAAGTCTACAAGAAAGGCATAAATAAAGGGGATTTAAATAAGGTATTCAGAATATCTAACGAAGACATACCTCGTCGCTACATTAACCCAAATGGGCAAATTAGGTTTAATTTTGCACAGTTCGGTGTATGGGGTAAGATGATGCTATCTTGCATCCGCTCATTTCAGAGCCCAGCTCTATCTTAGGTATTGTATCTCCCCCCCTTTCCCCACGATACCACCCACAACAGTCTGGCAACACCCAGGTACCTAGATGAACATAAGCACCAGTGTGTCTATCCCTGCAAAGTCTCTTCGTGTCTCTCTCTGAGTTATTGGTTAACTCAGTTAGAAAGGATAGAAAACCCAAATATAGTAATAGAACTGTAAACAAGTCTAACAAACTCCAGACGTCGATGAAGCAAGTATTTAGTAGATTTAAAAATCGATTACATATTCCTGAGTTTGAAAGGTAGATAAATATAACAAAAAGGCACTTTGTAAATGGTCCAAGTCGAACCGAAACGTCGTCGTTAGCTCCCCACACCTATGTGCGGGTTATTTGTGTATGTTGTGTGTTTTGAAAGGTAGGTTATTAATAGGACCTCCCTAGCAGGGGACGGTAAGTATAAGTTGCTAAAATCATATCGTTGTTGTATGAGTTTTGTCCACAATTTTCTTTTGATTTAGACTAATCTCTGGTAGACATACACCAGATAATTGTTTATATATCACTAATGGCAGTAATTGTTTACCAGTTTATCAAATCACACGATCATCATATTGTATTTATGATTAGTATTAGTATAACGGCTTTGACAAAACTCCTGGAGAGCGAAACGTTGCCACAATAAAATGTCGCATAATTTCACTTGTGTCCTTTTACCTAACAATAGTATTTGTTTTAGTAGTCATAGTAGTATTAATGTTATTAGTATTTTTTTACCATATGGGTCGTTTCCCGCTTAGATATTTTTATATAAAATTATTACATTATTATTATTATTATTATTAACTATGAAAAGAATAATGAGCAGTATAATGTACATACACTTGAGACGAACGTAAATTTCGTGTTTGCCAACATAAAAGTGCATGTAGTCAGTGAGTGGGCCAGGTAATAACAAACCACACGAGCACTAATTACAGGTGAGATCCTTGAGGAAGCAATGCTTGGCTGAGTTATAATTATGGTCTATGTTTTCAGGTATACATGTTGCGCTCTCCTTGTGTGCCGCAGCAGAGCTGATACTTTCTTATCTCTCTCTCTGACCTCGATATAGACCGCAAGATGTGTTATCTTCTCTCTTTCTCTCTCTCCCTCCCCGTGTCTTGCCATCTGCCTTTGTCCCTGAGATCCTGTGGATGCACACACCACTCTACCGTACATTCACCTTCCCCCAGCATTCCTTCATTCTCCCCTCCTGCTCGTCTGCCTCCCTTTCCAGCCACTTTGCCTCCCATTCCCCGTCGCCCTCTGCTGCTCACCTCTAAAGTGTTTCCCAACCCCCTGTTTTCTCCTGTTGTCACTGACAGCTTGCACTCGCTGACCACAACGCTATAGTTACTTCTGCTAGGAAGAACAATTTAGAACGAAGATCACTTACGAATCAGCTGATCTAGTGTTTGATTAATTGCTGAAGTAATGAGTTATAGACAGCCATGGTTATTTTCTGCTTTTAAAATACGCTACTCGGAAAACTTAAAAAAAAAAAAAAAAAACATCCATTGTTGTCCAGAAAATAATCCTCGGGGCTTCTGTTGAAAGTTCGGAGATAAGAGCTGCCAGGGAAGACAGAGTGGCAGTTTTAGAGAATGTCTGTACGTATACTAAAAATAATAAGGGAGCTTAGCCTTGGTAAAGAGAGAGACAAATGCTGTATAATGTGATCTTTAACTGACGATGTTTCGCCCACACAGTGGACTTTATCAAGTACAAACATATAAGCTGAACGGGTGAGGTTAGAACGCTCCATATATATATATATATGCAAGAAAACCACTATGAAAAAATAGAAGAATTCCAAGCGCTTTCGTGACTACTCACATTATCAAGGAGTAGTCACGAAAGCGCTTGGAATTCTTCTATTTTTCATAGTGGTTTTCTTGCATATTTTGATATCACCTGTTTACTGTGATCTTTTTGCATATATATATATATATATATATATATATATATATATATATATATATATATATATATATATATATATTTTTATTTTTATTTTTATTATTAACACATCGGCCGATTCCCACCAAGGCAGGGTGGCCCGAAAAAGAAGAACTTTCATCATCATTCACTCCATCACTGTCTTGCCAGAAGGGTGCTTTACACTACAGTTATAAAACTGCAACATTAACACCCCTCCTTCAGAGTGCCGGCACTGTACTTCCCATCTCCAGAACTCAAGTCCGGCCTGCCGGTTTCCTGAATCCTTCATAAATGTTACTTTGCTCACACTCCAACAGCACGTCAAGTATTAAAAACCATATGCCTCCATTCACTCCTATCAAATACGCTCACACATGCTTTCTGGAAGTCCAAGCCCCTCGCACACAAAACTTCCTTTACCCCCTCCCTCCAACCTTTCCTAGGCCGACCCCTACCCCGCCTTCCCTCCACTACAGATTTATACACTCTCGAAGTCACTCTGTCTCGTTCCATTCTCTCTACATGTCCAAACCACCTCAACAACCCCTCCTCAGCTCTCTGGACAATCGTTTTGGTAATCCCGCACCTCCTCCTAATTTCCAAACTCCGAATTCTCTGCATTATATTCACACCACACATTGACCTCAGACATGACATCTCCACTGCCTCCAGCCTTCTCCTCGTTGCAACATTCATCACCCATGCTTCACACCCATATAAGAGCGTTGGTATAACTATACTCTCATACATTCCCCTCTTTACTTCCATGGACAAGGTTCTTTGTCTCCACAGACTCCGAAGTGCTCCACTCACCCTTTTCCCTCATCAATTCTATGATTCACCTCATCCTTCATAGACCCATCCGCCGACATGTCCACTCCCAAATATCTGAATACATTCACCTCCTCCATACTCTCTCCCTCCAATCTGATATCCAATCTTTCGTCACCTATTCTTTTTGTTATCCTCATCACCTTACTCTTTCCTATATTCACTTTCAATTTTCTTCTTTTACACACCCTACCAAATTCATCCACCAACCTCTGCAGCTTCTCTTCAGAATCTCCCAAAAGCACAGTGTCATCAGCAAAAGCAACTGTGACAACTCCCACTTTGTATTTGCTTCTTTATCTTTTAGCCCAACACCTCTTGCCAAGACCCTCGCATTCACTTCTCTTACAACCCCATCTATAAATATATTGAACAACCACGGTGACATCACACATCCTTGTCTAAGGCCCACTTTTACTGGGAAATAGTCCCTTCCCTCCTACACACTCTAACCTGAGCCTCACTATCCTCATAAAAACTCTTCACTGCTTTCAGTAACCTTCCTCCTATTCCATACACCTGCAACATCTGCCACATTGCCCCCCTATCTACCCTATCATACGCCTTTTCCAAATCCATAAATGCCACAAAAACATCTTTACCCTTATCCAAATACTGTTCACCTATATGTTTCACTGTAAACACTTGGTCTACACACCCCTACCTTTCCTAAAGCCCCTTGTTCATCTGCTATCCTGCTTTCTGTTTTACTCTTAATTCTTTCAATAATAACTCTACCATACACTTTACCAGGTACACTCAACAGACTTATTCCCCTATAATTTTTGCACTCTCTTTTGTCCCCTTTGCCTTTATACAAAGGAACAATACACGCTCTCTGCCAATCCCTAGGTACCTTACCCTCTTCCATACATTTATTAAATAATAGCACCAACCACTCCAAAATTATATCCCCACCTGCTTTTAACATTTCTATCTTTATCCCATCAATCCCAGCTGCCTTACCCCCTTTCATTCTTCCCACTGCCTCACGAACTTCCCCTACACCCACAACTGGCTCTTCCACACTCCTACAAGATGTTATTCCTCCTTGCCCTACACACGAAATCACAGCTTCCCTGTCTTCATCAACATTTAATAAATCCTCAAAATATTCTCTCCATCTTCCCGATACCTCTAACTCTCCATTTAATAACTCTCCTCTCCTATTTTTAACTGTCAAATCCATTTGTTCTCTAGGCTTCCTCAACTTATTAATCTCATTCCAAAACTTTTTCTTATTTTCAACAAAATTTGCTGATAACATCTCACCCACTCTCTCATCTGCTCTCTTTTTACATTGCTTCACCACTCTTTTAACCTCTCTTTTTCTCTCCATATACTCTTCCCTCCTTGCATCACTTCTACTTTGTAAAAACCTCTCATATGCTAACTTTTTCTCCCTTACTACTCTCTTTACATCATCATTCCACCAATCGCTCCTCTTCCCTCCCGCACCCACTCGCCTGTAACCACAAACTTCTGCTGAACACTCCAACACTACATTTTTAAATCTACCCCATACATTTTCGACCCCATTGCCTACACTCTCACTAGCCCATCTATCCTCCAATAGTTGTTTATATCTTACCCTAACTGCCTCCTCTTTTAGTTTATAAACCTTCACCTCTCTTTTACTTACTGATTATATTTTCCTTGTATCCCATCTACCTTTTACTCCCACTGTAGCTATAACTAAAAAGTGATCTGATATATCTGTAGCCCCTCTATAAACATGTACATCCTGAAGTCTACTCAACAGTCTTTTATCTACCAATACATAGTCCAACAAACTACTGTCATTACGCCCTACATCATATCTTGTATACTTATTTATCCTCTTTTTCTTAAAATATGTATTACCTATAACTAAACCCCTTTCTATACAAAGTTCAATCAAAGGGCTCCCATTATCATTTACACCTGGCACCCCAAACTTACCTACTACACCCTCTCTGCATGTTTCTCCCACTTTAGCATTTAGGTCCCCTACCACAATTACTCTCTCATTTGGTTCAAAAGTTCCTATACATTCGCTTAACATCTCCCAAAATCTCTCTCTCTCCTCTACACTCCTCTCTTCTCCAGGTGCATACACGCTTATTATGACCCACTTTTCGCATCCGACCCTTATTTTAATCCACATAATCCTTGAATTTACACATTTATATTCCCTCTTTTCCTTCCATAACTGATCCTTCAACATTATTGCTACCCCTTCCTTAGCTCTAACTCTCTCAGATACTCCTGACTTAATCCCATTTATTTCTCCCCACTGAAACTCGCCTACCCCCTTCAGCTTTGTTTCGCTTAGGGCCAGGACATCCAACTTCTTTTCATTCATAACATCGGCAATCATCTCTTTCTTATCATCCGCACTACATCCACGCACATTCATTATATATATATATATATATATATATATATATATGTCGTGCCGATTAGGTAAAACTTGCGATTTTGGCTTAAATAGCAACGCTCACCTTGCCATATAAGACAAGTGAAAATTTGTGTATGCAATAATTTCGCCAAAATCATTCTGAACATAACGAAAAAAATATATTTCATTGTGTTTGTTTATTATTAAATTAATGTTAACGTATCTAAAATATATTTAGTTGGGTTAGGCTAAATTAAATTGCGCTTGTTGTAATAAGGTTAGGTAGGTTTTCAAAGTTTCTCTTGGTACAAAATTATAAATTCTTACATTAACATAAATGAAAAAAATATATTTTTTAACGTATAAGAGAAAATTTTAGAAGGGACTTAATTTTAGATGAGTTCTTGCTAATTGACCAGTTTTACCTAATCGGCACGACATATATATATACAGTGAGGTGGAGAGTGAGGTTCAATGTGACAATTGTTGGTTGATAAAGAGCCCACTGTGAGGGCAAAACGTCGCCAGGAATGGATCTCATTGTACTGCATTTGTGTCTATTACCATCGTGTAGGTATTTCACATCATTTTTCTCCAGAGTTTAGACTTGTATTCTTAAGTTAGCAAAAGACATAGACTGTTGTATAGTAACTAGTATAGCGTGATCATTTATGGAAAAAATATGAAAATCTCAAGTTTCTGAATGTTAGCCAGCTATGATGAGTGCCAAGTGCACTTGGCACTCTTTAGAAGTGCCACCCCATACAACTATGAGCACCTGGCACTTGTGAGTGCCAGGTGCTCATAGTTGTATGGGGTGGCACTTCTAAAGAGTGCCAATTGCTCATAGTTGTATGGAGTGGCACTTTTGAAGAGTGCCAAGTGCTCATTGTTGTATGGGGTGGCACTTTTGAAGAGTGCCAAGTGCTCATAGTTGTATGGGGTAGCACTTCTGGGAGGGGCGAAGAAATTTTCCCTTTTGTTTTTTTGGAGTTTCTTGATTTTATGAAAATCAAGGAACTGTAAAAAAATGGGAACGAGCAAATTTAATAAAAATTGTAAACAAGTGTAACAAACTCCCAGACATCGATGAAGTAAATAAGCATTATATGAAGCATAAAATAGCGCAAAAGTTACAGTATGAGCAGCCAAAATATGCTAATATAGCAAGTTAAATCAATTAACTCATCTCGAATACAGGTAACCAAAGAATCATCAATGAATCTGCCCTGAAAAAAAATCCTTTTTTTTTTCCCCTGAAAATATTCAGTAATTTCTCTAAATTTCTTGTAAGTGGCCTTGAACTATGTCAGCCACAGCTGTTTCAGCATTTAAACAGTTGGTCATTGTAAGATCAACACCTGCGCCAGACTTTCCACTCTTGGAAGACCGAGAAAGGTGTGCACAAGAACAAGCATATGTTACAGACAGCAAGTCACTCGGTACTACTATTATTGCCTCGCTTCACTCCTTTTTCTGTCTCTTGTGCCACTGCCACTACTCACTCTACCTACTACTACCACTACTACTTTTAATACTACTTCCACTACCACATTACCACTACTTCTCCACCTCTTTCTTCCTCTCTTTGTCCCGTCTCTTTCCTTCTCTCCTATATATATATACTGGCTCCCTCACCTTCGTGTGTTAGTGTGACTAGTCAGTGGTCGACTTGGACCACTGGTTATTTGTGTATTGTTCCAATCAAGGTAGTATGCCTTTTTGTTCCTTACTAGTAGCTCGTCCTGAGGGGACACTTTTTTACACCGTTGAGTTTATCGGCTGATAAATTATTTTCTTTTACAATGAACGGGTCTTAAAATAAACATATATTACTAATTATTCAGTACACATTTCTACACTTATTTTTTTTTTAACATTAGCAGTTGACTGCAGTGAAGACATGACCTGTGGTTATGATTCGTTTCATGTCTTCGTTGGCAGTCGTTGCACCTCGTCTTGTAATGTCTCAAGCTTAAATGTGACGTCGGGTGCACTGCCGAGACTGATGACTTTTCCCAAAGTTACGTCTTCAGACCCTAAAAAGAACTTCCAGCTTTTTGGAGTTTCTGGGAGAGATGAGTTACTAGAACATGAGTTATTGGTCTAGTCTAGAACTGGTGAGTTACTGGAACTATTTTAAGTGAATTACCGAGACTAGTAGTTGTAAGTTACTTAGGAAGGAGTTACTGGACGAGGTAAGAGAGATTACTTCTTGCGACGTACGAGTTACCACAGTATATCAATTTACTTGAAATTACCGGAAGAATCGGGAGGAGAGGGGCCCCGGAACACCTCTTGCTAATTTGCAAAGAATTTTCCCAGGATTTATTCTGCTTACTGCTTGGGAAGCAAGGTAATAATGGCGGTCTTCTCTTTCCGAAGAAGAAGAAGAAAAGAAGAGACAAGTGCACATGAACGTTATAGTAAGAACACTGAAGATTACTTTTAATACTCCATTATGAAGTTCTCCTTCGTTTACTCCCTGGCGGTAAAGCAGCCCATGAAATTGGGTGGAAACTGCCCATTATTTTGGATATTTTCCTTCTTGCTTTTATGACAGAATTGAGAATCTTGATGAGTCACTTTACAGGCAGAATTATACCTTCTATAAATAATTTAACTTTTTTCTTCTTTGGAGAATTTTTTTCCAGCGTGAGATGGTATTAGCCGAGGAGGAAAATGAGACCACTATTTGCATAAATTCACTACGTATAATGTAGTAAATTTTGGTGCTAGTTATGGACCACTTACTGATTAAAATAAAGATAAGAGGTTCGTAAACTTAATACAATGAAAGGAATCGATTTTCTTTCACAAAGGAATGTGTGTGTGTGTTAGTTACCAGTATGTGTGTCTATGGGTAGTTGTACTCACCTGTTTGTGGTTGCAGGGGTCGTTTCACAGCTCCTGGCCCCGCCTCTTCGCCGGCCGATACTAGGGCCACTCTGTCCCTGCTCCATGAGCTTTATCGTACAAGCGTGGGTGTGTGTGCTACCATCTGTCAAAGGCTCTTGTTGATAGAGACCTAAGTGTTGGTGTGTTGGGGAAAGGGGGAAGGGTGTCCCAAGGACAGTGACACTGTCCTTTGGGACAGTGTCACTGTCCTTGAAGAAAGGTGAATGTCAGGAGGATTGGACATGGAATAGGGAATTTCGATGCCCCACGATACCATATACCTTCATACAAAGTATTCTAACCTACTGTGAATGTACTCACCTGTATGTGGTTACAGGGGTCGATTCTCAGCTCCTGGCCCCGCCTCTTTGCTGGTTCTTACTGGGTTCACTACTGCCTTCGAGAGCCCTATCGTACCTCTCGGCAAGGTGTGTGTGTGTGTGTGTGTGTGTGTGTGTGTGTACTTAACATATTTGTGTGGTTGCAAGGGTCGAGTCACGAAGTACTTACCTATTTGTACTCACCTATTTGTGGTTGCAGGAGTCGAGTCACAGCTCCTGGCCCCGCCTGTTCGCTGGTCGCTACTAGGTCCAATCTCTCCCTGCTCCGTGTGTGCGTGTGTGTTGGTGTTGGTGTTGAGGGCTGTCTGGAGGGAGGGAGAGAGAGGTGGGAGGTCAATTAGTGGCGTTTTCTCCTGTAATTGACTTTCCCTAATCTGCTTTACCGCTTCGTCTACCTGCAAGTTGCGACGTGATATATACACGTGTCTGTGTTGGCGCTTGTCTGTGTCGATACATGTGTATGTGTAGACTTAGGTGACATTTTCTACAAATAGATAATCACTTAGACATTGGCAGTGAAATGAGCGCGTGCACACACACAATACACACACACACACACACACACAAGGAAATTGAAGACTCAGATGAGTCAGAGGGATGTTAGGAAGTATTTCTTCAGTCACAGAGTTGTCAGGGAGTAGAATAGTCTGGGAAGTGATGTAGTGGAGGCAGGAACCATACATAGTTTTAAGACGAGGTTTGATAAAGCTCTTGGAACAGGGAGAGATGACCTAGTAGTGATCAGTGAGGAGACGAGGCCAGGAGCTACGACACGACCCCTGCAACCACAAATAGGTAAGTACAAATAGGTGAGTACACACACTCTCTCACTCTATCTCTCGCATTAGCACGAGCGTGATTTTATTTAATGAAATACAGTTGAACTTTCTTGTGTGTATCTGACGTTTCTGTTGTGTTGGGTAACTGGTGTCAGATACACGTCACACACAAGAAACTTCAGCCGTATTTCAGCACAAAAATTAGAAAATCACACTGGCTTGAAACAACCATCCTCACACATAAAAGAGGATGCAGTAACACCAGTACCTACCATTCTCTAACAACAAGAACCCCTGCCCTGCAGTAACACCAGTACCTACCATTCTCTAACAACAAGAACCCCTGCCCTGCAGTAACACCAGTACCTACCATTCTCTAACAACAAGAACCCCTGCCCTGCAGTAACACCAGTACCTACCATTCTCTAACAACAAGAACCCCTGCCCTGCAGTAACACCAGTACCTACCATTCTCTAACAACAAGAACCCCTGCCCTGCAGTAACACCAGTACCTACCATTCTCTAACAACAAGAACCCCTGCCCTGCAGTAACACCAGTACCTACCATTCTCTAACAACAAGAACCCCTGCCCTGCAGTAACACCAGTACCTACCATTCTCTAACAACAAGAACCCCTGCCCTGCAGTAACACCAGTACCTACCATTCTCTAACAACAAGAACCCCTGCCCTGCAGTAACACCAGTACCTACCATTCTCTAACAACAAGAACCCCTGCCCTGCAGTAACACCAGTACCTACCATTCTCTAACAACAAGAACCCCTGCCCTGCAGTAACACCAGTACCTACCATTCTCTAACAACAAGAACCCCTGCCCTGCAGTAACACCAGTACCTACCATTCTCTAACAACAAGAACCCCTGCCCTGCAGTAACACCAGTACCTACCATTCTCTAACAACAAGAACCCCTGCCCTGCAGTAACACCAGTACCTACCATTCTCTAACAACAAGAACCCCTGCCCTGCAGTAACACCAGTACCTACCATTCTCTAACAACAAGAACCCCTGCCCTGCAGTAACACCAGTACCTACCATTCTCTAACAACAAGAACCCCTGCCCTGCAGTAACACCAGTACCTACCATTCTCTAACAACAAGAACCCCTGCCCTGCAGTAACACCAGTACCTACCATTCTCTAACAACAAGAACCCCTGCCCTGCAGTAACACCAGTACCTACCATTCTCTAACAACAAGAACCCCTGCCCTGCAGTAACACCAGTACCTACCATTCTCTAACAACAAGAACCCCTGCCCTGCAGTAACACCAGTACCTACCATTCTCTAACAACAAGAACCCCTGCCCTGCAGTAACACCAGTACCTACCATTCTCTAACAACAAGAACCCCTGCCTTGCAGTAACACCAGTACCTACCATTAACAACAAGAACCCCTGCCTTGCAGTAACACCAGTACCTACCATTAACAAAAAGAACCCCTGCCCTGCAGTAATACCAGTACCTACTATTAACAACAAGAACCCCTGCCCTGCAGTAACACCAGTACCTACAATTCTATAACAACAAGAACCCCTGCCTTGCAGTAACAGCAGTACCTACCATTTTCTAACAACAAGAACCCCTGCCCTGCAGTAACACCAGTACCTACCATTTTCTAACAACACGAACCCCTGCCTTGCAGTAACACCAGTACCTACCATTCTCTAACAACAAGAACCCCTGCCCTGCAGTAACACCAGTACCTACCATTAACAACAAGAACCCCTGCCCTGCAGTAACACCAGTACCTACCATTAACAACAAGAACCCCTGCCTTGCAGTAACACCAGTACCTACCATTCTCTAACAACAAGAACCCCGGCCCTGCAGTAACACCAGTACCTACCAGTAACAACAAGAACCCCTGCCCTGCAGTAACACCAGTACCTACCATTAACAACAAGAACCCCTGCCCTGCAGTAACACCAGTACCTGCCGTTAACAACAAGAACCCCTGCCCTGCAGTAACACCAGTACCTACCATTAACAACAAGAACCCCCTGCCTTGAAGTAACACCAGTACCTACCATTTTCTAACAACAAGAACCCCTGCCTTGAAGTAACACCAGTACCTACCATTCTCTAACAACAAGAACCCCTGCCCTGCAGTAACAACCCTCAATACAGCATACACCTTTACAGTGAACAACGTGAACGTGGCCGTAGCAACACCTTAGGCGTTTTATTATATGCAAATGTGTTGGTGTATGATATATTTGTCTCAGCTCAGCGCCAGCAATACCGAGCAGCGCACCGTGTCATCTGTTAGCGTCGAGGCCTCGTTTGAAAGAGAAGGTCTGAATAATACATTAGGTGGTGGGAGGCATCGAGGGAAGAGGTGAGAGGGACAGGAAGGGAGGAGGGACAGGGAAGGAGAGAGGGAGGAGGGACAGGGAAGGAGAGAGGGAGGAAGGGATCCTCAACTTCAATCCGTATCGTGTAGTTCTGATCCCACACACACACACATATAATTATCCGTCGACAATGTATATACGGAGGTGTACTGTGTCAGTATATATACTGTTTATTTTAACTCCTGTTATATTATTCTTGAAAGTTATTGTACAGGTGAGGCTTACATGCATTAGCCATTCTTCGTAGATATCATCTTTCAGTTCTGGGATTAATTTGATTAAAAGTATCATTGGTCTAGATCAGCTTGATCAAGCTAGCTGGCAGCTTACTGAAGAAGTAATCTTATGGAAATTATATAAAACAATTAACACCTCGTAGTTAAAGGTGTTGAAGGAAGCCCTGATATTCACCAACCTGTATGTGCCACCGATGAGTGATGATAATAATAATGTAATTTGTGGATAAATCTCCTGTGAGATGCAGTCAGGTATAGAGCCGTGTTGCGTGCTGTGTTAGTGTGGCAGGATGTACGTTATCTTAACCTATGCTGGCTCTTAGTTACGAACCCTTGACTCTGCAAGTCATCCTCTATCCTCTACCCTACGCTGTATTACCCATACGGGTTTGACATTTTATTTTGTAAATATATAATAATGATCCTCTACTCTCCTGATTTTCTCTGTTACCTTAAAATGTAACGTTATTTTAGCTTAGTATATCTTTTTCTTAGTAAGATATATTTTGATGGATACTTTTAACTCGAGTTAGTATGTATGATTGGATATGATTTTATAGACAATAATGCTGAATGACTTCGGCTCCAAAAGCTCTGTCAGTCTTACCACTACCTTCCTTAGTATGCACCTCAGTGATGCCACTCTGTAATTCAATGTTGCCTGTCTATCACCTTGTTTGAATATTGGAGCAATATTTGCTGTTTTCCAGCTCTCTGGTGTGTGTGTGTCTGTGTCTGGGTATCTATGTCTGTCTGTGTAACAGAGAGAGAAAGAGAGAACCCATTTTTCATTAGTTATTCGTAATTACAACAGCAGAGTTGTGTACGTTAAATTCCATCTTCATTATTTAGTCTGTCACAGTTTTGTAGATGTTAGTGGTTATATCACACACTACCTCGTCTTACAGCCTGACACAATAATCTACATTATTTGTGACATTTCCTGGCATATTTTCAGACCTACATTTTCCATATGTGACATCTAACATTTGTGGATTTCTGTTCTCCCGACGAAGAGGCTAAACAATGATCTTTATGTTCTTCATAGTAACATTTCATTGTCCTTTACGCGATCAGTTTTTTCCAGTCTCTTAATTCGCCTCTCTTGGCTTTGAGAGAAATTTTGTAACATGCCTTTAGACTTTTTTAACTTTACCGCTTTTCAGATGTGGACATAATACCACATTTACATATTCCAATTTTGGTTATTGTACGTTGTAAATTTCATCTTTAAACATTTTACCATCCGTATATCTGCAAGCTATTTTGAAGGTTGCCATTATAATGTATGAGTTTGCCACTACCACTTATATGCGATTTTCTGATGTAGAGAACTCCCCGACTGATGCTTTCAATAATGTATGACACAATCTGTATTCATCAGTATATCTGTTTTCGTGATCCAGGTGGCCACTGGTGGGTGGTGTGCAGATATTTGTACTGGTGTGTGTGTGTGTGTACTCACCTATTTGTGGTTGCAGGGGTCGAGTCATAGCTAATGTGTGTGTGTGTGTGTGTGTGTGTGTGTGTGTGTGTGTGTGTGTGTGTCTTGACATTAGTTTCGGGGAAAGTTTCCTGTTTTTTTTAGTCACGGTTTGACGACAGACAGAAAAAGAGGAGAGCCATCAACGATTCCTTGTGTACTTATTGTTATTATTATTTAAAGCTTTGTAGGGTGTATGCAACGAAAGTTGTTTATAAGCACTGAGTTTATTTTAATCACTGTTTTTGAGATTACATTATTGATTGCTAGTGCATAGGTCACTTGAGGTCTAGAAGTAAATACTCTGTACCTCCAAGTACCATTTTATTAAGTTTCATAACAAAACTTTAGATTTTTAGAATATTCTTATAGAATAACTTATGTAAAAATTAACCTAGAATAACTCAGTACACTCAAACACTGTAACTTCTCACTTATCAGTAGACTGTTGTGGACCGCATCCTGGGTAGCACTGCGATTAAAGCAGCCCTGATTGGCTTGGGTTTTGCTGAGTTGCTAACCCTCCAGGGTTAATAACCCGAATAAAACCTTTTTTTTAATGACTCTTCAAAAAGCGCCTATTAAGTGTCAAACTTGTAGGGAGGAAGAGGAGGGTCACCCAGCACTTCAGGCAGCAGGGGCAACTCTTGTTGGGGCTTAAAAAAAAACATAAACAATTAAGAAAGGAGACGAAAATAAACTAGTACTCACCTATGTGTGGTTGCAGGGGCCGGTGCAATATATCAATTATGGAAAGAACACAGAATCTATATTAAATGTGGAATTTTTAAAAAAGGTTGTACAGAATATTCGTGTCAGTTCATTGAAGAGGCCACTGAAAGTCAGCATACTTCCCAATAAAAGGGGGGTAGCCCTCTCAGCATCAGCATAACCTGGCAGATATCACAGTAATGAATGACACCCCGAGTGGACTATGAATGAATCAAGTGTGACTAAGATGTAGCCGGAAGAACGGTTTCACGCAGATTACAGCTATGAAGGGAGGATCACCGGAGACTCCATTGCAGTTTTGATTAAAAACAGATTACCGGTCACCAACTCAGACCGATGTCGCTGCCAGCGATCTCGCAAATGTCGAGTCGGGACTGGAGAATAAAAAATAACCTGCCATCGGAAGATTGAGAGATTGTGAACCAACGATCACTCAGAGGAATTCATACGTGTGAAAATATAATTTATGGAGTTTGTATGTGGATTCTCAGTATATTTGTGTGTGAATATTTCTTATTTATGTTTTTTTTTATTTTAGAGCATATTGAAAGCTTAGAAAGTAGAGGGAGTGAAGGAGAAATGGAATGTAGATAGAGAGAGGAAAAGAGATAAGGATATTAAAAAAGCAAGGGAGGGAGAAATGGGCGAACATAACAGAAAAAGAAGGTATGGGAAAAAGGAGAAAAAGATAGGATAAAAGAAGCAGGGAGGTAATTAAAAATGGAATAGATAGAGAGGAAGAGATGGGAGGGGAGGGTAGAGAGAGAAGTAAGAAAAAACAAGGAATGGGACGGGGGTAGAGAGAGAGAGGGAGGTCAACACGGGATTGGGAGAGATTTCAGAATTCCTGTGAGGCGGCCATCACAAAGTTTGGGACAAATTTCCGCATTGACAGCTTCTCTGCTAAGCGGTTCAAGTTTGCCTCAGGTGACACTGGGATGACACTCTGGCACCCTCTGACTTACTGCCACTCTGACACTATGCCAATTTTCTCTGAAATTATATATTTGGCTCTAGCACGTTTGTTGTGGCCGACTTTAGGACGATTTCTACGTACGCTTACCTTGTGAGGTTAATACCCCAAGTTGCTAACCTGGAACCCAAGAGGGAAATTTGAGAGGTAGAAATTAAAACATTGAGAAAGTATGTGACCAGACCAATTTTTTTTCTATGTACTGTTGGAGTGTAAGTGCGTCATTATGTATGAGTGAGGTGAAAGTGTTGAATGATGAAAGTATTTTCTTTTTGGGGATTTTCTTTCTTTTTGGGTCACTCTGCCTTGGTGGGAGACGGCCGACTTGTTGAAAAAAAAAAAAAAAAATATATATATATATATATATATATATATATATATATCGTGATGAATAGGTATAATTTGTCAGTTAGCAAGAACTCATTTAAAATTAAGTCCTTTCTAAAATTTTCTCTTATACGTTTAAAGATATATTTTTTTTAATTTATGGTAATGTAAAAATTAATAATTTTGTATCGAAAGAACCTTAGGAAACTTACCTAACCTTATCATAACAAGCGTAGTTTAATTTAGCCTAATCCAACTAAACATATTTTAGATAAGTTTACAATAATTTAATAAACAATGAAATATATATTTATCGTTAGTTTCAGAATGATTTTTGCGAAATTATTGCATACACAAAATTTTGCTTGCCTTATTCGGCAAGAAGAGCGTTGCTATTTAGGCCAAAATAGCAAGTTTTACCTATTCGGCACGACATATATATATATATATATATATATATATATATATATATATATATATATATATATATATATATATTATTATATATTGGACCCCGGTTATCGGCCATAATTCGTACCAGAATGCTGTTCAAGTGCCGTTACCGAACGAATTTATTCCCATAAGGAATAATGGAAATTAGATTAGTTTGTTTAGTCCCCTAAAAATATACTTACAAAAGCACTTACAAAAATACACTTCCATAATTGTTCGAGTTGGGAGCATGCCAATAACCGGGGGTTATATATATATATATATATATATATATATATATATATATATATATATATATATAAAACTTTTAGCAGTAATATCAGTATATTCACAAAGGGGGTGAATACTAAACGTTACATTGTATCAAAAATAGAATAAAGTCAATTTTGACTTTACATAAAGAAGGTAAGATATTCTCACTGACATCTCAAAATCTTAATTAAACTCAGGGACTGCGCTCCTTCCGTCACTGTGATGTTATCCTGGCGAGGGAAGGATCTGAAAACTCACTCCTGCAGGACTAATTAAGATCTCGCCTGAGAATTCCTGCCTACAATTATCTCGGCCACCGACCAATCACGTTTTCCCACGTGAGAGACGGAGAGAGAGAGAGAGAGAGAGAGAGAGAGAGAGAGAGAGAGAGAGAGAGAGAAAGTAGAGAGGGAAAGCGTGGGATGATTTTTAGCAATATATATCATTTCAAAAATGATGTGTAACGAAACAGGCATCGCATGATATTGTTTTAAGTTCATAACTTGTGCAGAAAGGGAAAAAGAAACATAAATAACTGAAATAATAAAAAAAATTATTGCATTTCTGTGACCATATTATTAATAATATAAATGGGAAGTGGGAAAGATATGGTAGAAAGGAGGCTAAGATAAATGGGAAGTGGGAAAGATATGGTAGAAAGGAGGCTAAGGAAAAGCAGTATGACAGTTACCCACTATATGTATACTGAACCTCGCCTCTCAGCCTTTCCTCTCCATTGTGTTTTCAAATTTCTTTATTTCCTCTTTCCATATGGAAGACGGCACCTTCCTGGGTCTTTTTCTGTCCTCTAGAACCAATTCGAAATTGTTCTCAGACCATTGCTTATCATTTCCTCTCGCTTTATTTGTCCACAGCCATTTTAAAGGCTTGATTGTACAATGCTGGTTCCTCCTCTAGTTTGAGAAGTAACCCAAGTGTTAATTTTTCGTTGAGTGCCTGTTATGGCTAGCATATTTTTTCTCGCTTTCCTTTGGAAATAATACACCACGTGTATTAGGTTGTATTAGACGACTACGTCGTCCATGGGGATTTTCATAGACCATACTGTTGCCAAAAATCAAGATACTCTATGGTTTTAAATTCTGGCACCAGGTTATAAAATTTTAAATACTTCAAGCGTAGTGGGGAGAACTGTATATAATTCTTTCCTCTTTTTTGTTACATTATTTACATTAATAATAATAATTTATGACTTTGTGAAATTTCAGTGTCAGTATCCATGATTCCTGGTTACAGGTCAGCACTGGGAGCACACAATAATCGATTGGTTTTATTTTTAAACATGGGTAATTTTTTTTTAAATTGTGACTTGCGATCTGAAAGACACTGCAACCCATTTTGACTTCATTGAACTCGCTGAAATATATCTTCTTTTTTTTTAACATAGATTGACGACTGTAATTACACAGCTCGCATTATTGATGTGTGTGTTCTGAGAATAGTTTGTGCCGTTTTTTACATAAGTTATTTTTGCGGTAAGGATGAGAACCTCTTACCTTCTGACTTGCTTCTGCACTCTGCTGTGTGTTATTCACATCAACAGTGATAGCAATTTTTAATTCTCTTCTTTCACTTTCTCTAATGCTCTTTTAAATATTCGGTATCTTATGTTATTTGTCTTCTCCCTGCTTCACTTTTGCAGCTTCCTTCAAGGGAGGTTCCTTCGTGCAGGTGAAGGACATTTAATCCAAGGCATAGCAGTTACCTTGCCTAGGGTTCAACCTCATTACCTCTCATCCCCAGAGGCTGTATAACAACAACTAGTTTAGCTGACGTTTCCAAGTTATCTGCTGCTTGTATGTTTTAAAGTGGATCACTCACGAATGGGACGAGCCAGAGAGATTCCTGGGAAATCTTACAACTCGTCAAAATATTTCTCTGTGGAGTGTTGATTGTAGTGGCCAACAGTGATAATACGTTGACATTCATGTTGCGGTGGAAAGGTGTCAAGGTTATTTATCAGTGGGTTGGCTGAGCTCTGTAACTTGAATACACAAGGATTTTTTGCATAGCCTGACGACCATAACTTCAACGTGATCAGGAATACCATCAGTAGCATGGGTAATTATGCTGGTATTCACTGCTAATGGACTCTTGTCATCCCCCTTCTCTCTCTCTCTCTCTCTCTCTCTCTCTCTCTCTCTCTCTCTCTCTCTCTCTCTCCTCTCTCGTACGTAGGTTAAACTTTCAATAGTTTAAGAAACTATAAAAAATTCAAACAAATCTAAAGTTTATGAAGGTGATACAAGTTTCTTCAAATTATTGTTGTGTTAACAGACTTAGCACGGTGTATATAAGCCTTAACTAGTCGCTAATTACCCTTCAGAAGGGAGTTTTGGTGCTGCTGAAGGTCTCTTTATCCAAAGAATCGGAGCTACCATCTCTGTTGGTTGAAACGTGATTACCTTCGTATCCTCAAGAGCTGTTATGTAAGTCACAAGTGCAACTAATGTGACATTTTATTGTGGCAAACGTTTCGCTCTCCAGGAGTTTTCTCAAACTCCTGGAGAGCGAAACGTTGCCACAATAAAATGTCACATTAGTTGACCTTGTGTTCTATTAAGATATTGTCGGTATTTCTACCAAATTTAATCCTCAAGAGCTGTATGACCCTTCAGACTTAGCAAGCTACCACAAATATAATAATAATTTCTGCCATAAAATATCCTCGAGGGAATCTTAAGAGGAATAAGGAATAAAAACACCACAGCCGTTAAAATCCTTAATTTAAACCCTATAAGAAGGTTTTCCATATTAAAAATAAATTATATATATATATATTTTGCATAATTCGTTGTTTAAATACGTGTTTTTTCTCTCTTACGAGTTATGACATTTATTATTAATAAGGAACAGAAAAAACAAAGCCTTGGTTAAACATCTTCGTTTAATATCCAAGAATCTTCATCCATCATGTAAAACGTTGAACATATTAATATCTTCAACGTTTTACATGGTAAGTGAAAATTCTTGGATATTAAATGAAGATGTTTAAACCACGGCTTTGTTTCTTGTTCTTTATTAATAATAATTGTCATTGCTATAAAGAGAGAGAAAACGCGTAATTAAACAACGAATTAGACAAGAAAAATATAAAATCTTTATTCTTAATATGGAAAAACTTGTAGGGTTTGAATTAAGGAGTTTGCTCAGTCGATAACGAGGTGACTGGGAAGTTCAGTGAGAGTCATTAAAACAGCTTTGTCCTGGCGGAGCACGACGCCCCGACCACACTGAAGGAGGTAACCTGCAGGTTTTGTTAGCCTTTAATTGCTTCCTCACAACCTGTGCAGTGGAGCTGTTGGTTTATGCAGCTCCCACTTCCAGCCAAGACTTCCAGCTAACGCCATCTTAAGACTCCCAATATTGACCTTTAAGACTTTCCCCACCTTTGTAATAATTGTAGCTAGCACCTATGTCTGTTTTTCTGCAGCACCTACTTAAGGCTTGCTGCTAACTCCTATGCAAGACTTAAAACTAACATTTAGGTCAAAACTTTGGAACCTACTTGAGACTTCCGGCCAAAACGTATAATTTTCGTCACCTGCGTAAGGCTTTTGTAGCCTATGTAAGACTTTCTTCACCTGTGTATGACTTTCGTCACCTGGGTAAGACTTTCGTCACCTGGGTAAGACTTTCGTCACCTGGGTAAGACTTTCGTCACCTGGGTAAGACTTTCGTCACCTGGGTAAGACTTTCGTCACCTGGGTAAGACTTTCGTCACCTGGGTAAGACTTTCGTCACCTGGGTAAGACTTTCGTCACCTGGGTAAGACTTTCGCCACCTGGGTAAGACTTTCGTCACCTGGGTAAGACTTTCGTCGTAATAATAATCTTTCTCTATAAAATAAAACCACAAGTAGTGATGGTGGTCCCTTCTTCTTGGTCCAAGGCATTGGAGCTACTCTCCTCTTCCTTGGATCGAACATGATACCCCTCTTCCATCCAGGCATATACATCTTCTACACGAATATGATAATTTTATGTATTTTCTCGCTGTGTCTCATTTCGTATCATCCACAAAATACATAATTTGTATTTTTTTTATATTTTATATATACTTAATTATGATGATGCCAGTTATCTGCCTGTATAATTAATGTTGATAATTTACCATAATTATAAGTTCCAGCCTCGCCTTTAATACGCTTTGAGGTACCACCTTTATAAAGATTATTTTCCATTTTTTTAATATAGCATTTTTGTAAATATTATTATTATTATTATTATTATTATTATTATTATTATTATTATTATTATTGTTGATGTTTCTATTATTATTTTATATTATCCCTTCAAGGGGAGGTGCCTTGATAATGGTGAATAATTTTTTGTTTAAGGAATTGATGTTTCGGTGTGTTGTCGCCACTACCTGGGTGCAGGTATTAACCCAGAGGGAAACCTAGATGGAGACCATTCATACATTGATGGAGTGTAGGAGGAGAAGCAGGAGTGTAAGGAGAGGCAGGAGGATGGAGTAAGGTTGAAGTGAAAAGGGTGGAACGGTAGAAGGAGAGGGAGAACGATGGAACAAGAGTAGAGAGAGAGTGAAGAGGGATAAGGAAGTATCAAGATGGATTCGGTATGGGTTTCAGTTTAAAACTGTCTTTATCTTTGTGTAGTATTGTCTGTAAGTTAGTTAGTTATTGGTTGTTAAAGGCACTTTTCGATAGATACTTGGGCTTTGTGGGGGGGGGGTGTACTCACCTAATTGTGGTTGCAGGGGTCGATTCTCAGCTCCTGGCCCTGCCTCATAACTTGCCACTCTTCAGATCCACTCCCTCTTAGCCTCGTGGGCCCTATCGTACTTGTTCTTAAAACTATGTATGGAGTCTGCCTCCACTTCCCAACCTCTCTATTATCCCTGTGCTTCATCTGTGTCTTCAACTTCCAGCTGTTCCCCTGAGTGCGTGTTTCCCGCCTCAAAAACAGCCTCTTCCTGTGTGGGGGGGAGGACCATATGTAATACTGATATTACAGTCTTAAGTGATAGAGCCGCAAATCTGCGCCTGGGAAATGACAGGTATTTAAGTTTGGTCCAAGGAAGGGGAGAGACAGCTATAATTCCTTGGATCAAGATCGCTTCTAGTATTCCTACAATTATTATTATAATTATTATTCCTCGGATCAAACATGATTACAAGCCATTCCCAGGCGCTCTATATCACTCACAGTTACGACGCTTCCTCGAGAATATAATGTGACAGTTCGTGAGTTAGCAATCACCTTAGCAAAGTTAGAATATAACACAAAGTGAACACAAGAATATAACAATAACATATAGTGAACACAAGACAGCTTGTAGAAGCAGCTGTTATTGTGACATCGTTGGCTGTTTACGACTTATTATCTTCACTACTAGATTATTTGCATCTTATATATATATATATATATATATATATATATATATATATATATATATATATATATATATATATATATATATATATATATATATATATAGTTAGTTAGTCTGAACACAGCCTAGATATTGACCTCTGATATTTTCTGTAATCAATCTCGTTCTCAATAATCTTCCTCCTTTGTACACACTAACTAGTGAAAACAAGATGAATGACCTGTAGGTAAGCATATATAAAGTTAAACTTATATGAGATATGACAGATTCCGGTGGACAGACTGAACGATGGCGCTTGTATTGTGTAACCCGCGTTTTTCTCCTCTATCAAGACGACCCCTGCGGCCTCTGCCGCATTCTCCCTCGCATTTGTTTGTAAACTTCCACCGCAAGAATTTACCAACTGCTGGAATTATCCTTCTCCATCACCTAATTTTTATCTTCCCCCCACTGCCTGTCTTCCTCCCATTGCCTGTCTTCCTCCCACTGCCTGTCTTCCTCCCACTGCCTGTCTTCCTCCCACTTACTGGTCCTTCCTCTTCCACATATAATTAACATTTTTCATTCCTTCAGTCTATTTTATGATTCTTTTATTTTCAGCTTCTTCTTCTAGAGACCCTTGTGCCTCCTTTCCTATCTTCATCTTTTCTTGTCCCATGTCTTTCCTAACACAATAGATGTCTTCTAATATATTACGTGTCTCCATACATGATATATGTCTTGCAACATCCTAAGCATCTATCTTTATCTATATATTGTAGTAGTAACAGTAGTGGTAGAACTAGTAGTGGAGGTAGTTGTAGCAGATGACATACGCTACCTCCACGTTTCCTATGTTTTCAAATTAAATGTTTGCCTTGTTGGTGGAGAGTCTTAGAGGAAAGTAAAAATAGTTATTCCTTCCTCCACACACTTCCACTACTGTCACTCGGGAGCTCTGCACTCGAAGAAGCTCTTTGCTTCGAGCGAACACGGACTTGGTTTATTGCTGGTGTTGACATACGCTTCATTTCGTTAAATTTAGTTAATTGACGTTAATATAACATAAGCAGCGCACGTAGAGAGGTTTGTTTAAGTAGGTAAATTGTAAAAAATATGGGCAGTCAGTATTTTAGAGTGTCTTAACGCTGTGGTCAGTGTTAGCGTGCTGGTAAGAACATAAGAATGGAGGAACACTGCAGAAGGCCTACTGGCCCATACAAGGCAAGTCCTTATCAAAACCACCACTACCTAAGAATTTACTCCCGTACTCACACCAATCAAACCCAGCCCCCCCCCCCCCACTCATATATTTGTCCAATCTCTTTTTAAAGCCACCCAAGGTCCTAGCCTCCATCACCCTACTCAGAAGATTGTTCCAAGCAAAAAACTCTTGACTAGGTTGGTAGTCAGATGAATTCTTTTTTCACTGTTTAACTTGCAATCTAAGAGCTCTTATCCTATGTCAAATTACAAACTAAGAGTTGTTATCCAATTTACAAAATAAGAGCTCTTATTCTACGTCAAATTTACAAACTGTGAGCTCTTATCCAACATCAGATTTACAAACTAAGAGTTATCCTATGTCAACTTACAAACTAAGAGCTCTTAAATTATGTCAACTTACAGAGCATTTTCCTGTCTTAGGTATACTACCACTGCAACAGGGTGAGACCCACAACAGCCGACTATCACCTGATTACCCAGTTACTGCTAGGCGAACAGGGGCAGAAGGTGCTAAAATAACACGATCATACGTTTCTCCCAAGTTTCTAATTCGATCCAGATTCCTTTTGGTTTTAAGTCAAACTATCCCCAGCGGTTTTTCATTTATCGATGCAAATAATAATAATAATAATAATAATAATAATAATAATAATAATAATAATGGGAGGGTGGCTATTTTACATTTTTTCAGGTGATAAATAAGTTTTTTGTGTTGTCTTCCTCATCCTGATCCTTATATTATTCTCTCTCTCTCTCTCTCTCTCTCTCTCTCTCTCTCTCTCTCTCTCTCTCTCTCTATCTATCTATCTATCTATCTATCTATCTATCTATCTCTCCTTCATCCTTAGTCTCTCCCTCATCCTCATCCCTTCGATCTCCTGTCTCACCCACCACTGCAGGAGGTAGTTGAGGTGCGAGGCACTGCAGGTGATGATGGTGAAGGTGTGTAGCACTGCAGGTAGTGTGTAGCACTGCAAGTAGTGGTGGAGGTGCGTAGCACTGCAGGTGGTGGTTGTCATTGAGGTGTGTAGCACTGCAGGTGGTGGCTGTCGTTGAGGTGCGTAGCACTGCAGGTGGTGGTTGTCGTGGAGGTACGTAACACTGCAGGTGGTGGTTGTCGTGGAGGTACGTAGCACTGCAGGTGGTGGTTGTCGTGGAGGTGCGGTCAGGCACTAGTGGCTGCCTTGGACAGCTGACAATAAGCTCTGCAATCGATGTTGTCAGGGTCGGCCGCTAGAGGATTCTGAAGGGTTGTTGAACTCAAGGCGTTGCCATGTCTCTGAAGGATGTTGTCACTGATCTGAGAACCATGCATCCTGCAGTCTTGAAGGATATTGTCACTGCTCTAGGAGCCGTGCATCCTGCAGTCTTGAAGGATGTCACTCCTGTAGGAGCTGTTGATTGTCGTACATCCTACAGTCTTGAAGGATGTTGTCATGTTCTGAAGTGCCTCGTAGCTCAGTGGTAAATCCCTAGGCTTGCAACCAGGGTTCAGTCCGAGTTGTGGAAAATCTCCTTACACGTTTGATCCCCCTTTAACTAGTAGTAAACAGTTAACTTTAGTGGCCATCATCCTAGTAAATAGGAGGACGCACATTAGAAATAAATCACATTATATATATATATATATATATATATATATATATATATTGTGCCGTGTTTTCCTATGTTATTAATATTCCAGAAAGGTGTATATACAATATATGCACTTGGAGTTTATATACCATATGCACTTGGAGTTTAATCCCCATTTTAGGGATTGCAGTATTCTTGTTTGACAGTGTTTTGTTGCAAAGAAGTCTTAATCCATTTGGTTGCTTGGTTAATGGGATTTAAAGCCTATCGATTACATGAGGGTTATTAAGGCCGCACGGTAATTTTTTCACAACACACACACACACACACACACAATACTTAAAGTAGGTGCCGGATCAGCCGGGCTGTGTAACAGCCTGTCTGGTTGATCAGGCCCTGATCCACCAGGAGGCCTGGTCGTGGATCGGGCCGCGGGGGCGTTGATCCCGGAATACCCTCCAGGTAGACTCCAGGTAGGTATTTATCCTGTGACCCATTTGCAGTGCATAAGATTTAAAACTAACGAACCTTACTAATATCTCTAGCTTACCGAGTTATTGTGGGAGTCAAAATGTATAACAGGAAAGAAAGCAATGAGTTGACAGCATAATCTGCATTTATTTATATTTTAATAAAACTTTAGATAAAATTGATCATGAATTTTGAACAAAGCGTGAGATATAAATGGTAAGCTGTTGGACTGGATGAAAGAAACTTCTGCATGAAGGAAAAATTAAAACAAATGTAAATTTTGACAAAGATGTGAACGTGGTGCAGGGTCACCTCTCTTGGAAGAGACTTGAGGGTAGACATCACCACTAACCTCTCTTCTGGTACACACAACGTGAACAGCAGAACATTAGCTACGTGAATGCATGACTGGTAGATGACAAAAGCAACTTTTGAGAATCGAAATAAGAAGATATTGATGACTTTACACACCGCTTCAGCAAAAGCCTCGAGTATGCGCCATCAACGCGAGCCCACGTTGGACGCTGTTCACGAGTGCGACTTAACACTCAGTGTGACACCTTAAACCACTCAGCTACTGATGTCTCAAAACGTCAGGTAGTCTGCTTGACTGCAAGATGTTTCTTCCTAGCCCTGGGCACACCAGTGAGCCTCAAACATGGTCTCCAGCTGTTCCATCCTCCAGTGTTGTGGCCTCACAAGTGAGGCCACAACACCTCGCTTATTTCTGCGAGGTGCATTTAAAATTTGCTACCAGACTGATTACAGCATTGGTTGACATGAGCTACGAGAAGAGACTACAGCAGTTCAACTCGTGTCATTGGAAAGCTGAAGGGTAAGGGGAGACATGGCCTTAACGTACACGATACTGAGGGAAACCCCTCCAGGGAGGTTCCTTAACGCTGGTGAGGGGCTCTTGATCTAGGGAATTGGATCTGTGCTCCAGTTCCCTGAATTGAGCCTGAATGCCTTCCATCCCCCCCACGCAGGCGCTGTATAAACCTACGGGTTTAGCGCTCCCCCATAATTATAATAATACTGAGAGTAAATGATCCAAGTCGGACCGAAACGTCGTCGTGAGCTCCTCTGTGCGGGTTATTTGTGTATTGTTCCAGTCACGATATTGTGGCTTTTTGTTCTCCACATAATGTTGACGTAGAACAAAAGAGAAAACATGGAAGTTGAACACTCGCATGAACCATAGAAACATTAAAAATAACTTTTACTTCATAAACTTTATGAATAAACGAGTCACACATGGATTCAGAAGTAGATGTGAGACTCACACATGGATTCAGAAGTAGATGTGAGAGTCACACATGGATTCAGAAGTAGATGTGAGAGTCACACATGGATTCAGAAGTAGATGTGAGAGTCACACATGGATTCAGAAGTAGATGTGAGAGTCACACATGGATTCAGAAGTAGATGTGAGAGTCACACATGGATTCAGAAGTAGATGTGAGAGTCACACATGGATTCAGAAGTAGATGTGAGAGTCACACATGGATTCAGAAGTAGATGTGAGAGTCACACATGGATTCAGAAGTAGATGTGAGAGTCACACATGGATTCAGAAGTAGATGTGAGAGTCACACATGGATTCAGAAGTAGATGTGAGAGTCACACATGGATTCAGAAGTAGATGTGAGAGTCACACATGGATTCAGAAGTAGATGTGAGAGTCACACATGGATTCAGAAGTAGATGTGAGAGTCACACATGGATTCAGAAGTAGATGTGAGAGTCACACATGGATTCAGAAGTAGATGTGAGAGTCACACATGGATTCAGAAGTAGATGTGAGAGTCACACATGGATTCAGAAGTAGATGTGAGTCACACATGGATTCAGAAGTAGATGTGAGAGTCACACATGGATTCAGAAGTAGATGTGAGAGTCACACATGGATTCAGAAGTAGATGTGAGAGTCACACATGGATTCAGAAGTAGATGTGAGAGTCACACATGGATTCAGAAGTAGATGTGAGAGTCACACATGGATTCGAAGTAGATGTGAGAGTCACATGGATTCAGAAGTAGATGTGAGAGTCACACATGGATTCAGAAGTAGATGTGAGAGTCACACATGGATTCAGAAGTAGATGTGAGAGTCACACATGGATTCAGAAGTAGATGTGAGAGTCACACATGGATTCAGAAGTAGATGTGAGTCACACATGGATTCAGAAGTAGATGTGAGTCACACATGGATTCAGAAGTAGATGTGAGAGTCACACATGGATATGAAAGAGGCCAGAGCGAAGACACCGACCACTCCAGTCGACTAAGATGAAGGCTAAGAGGCTGGACCGGGAACTGGAGCTTTACTTCCATGGTGCACACATACATCCATGCGCGAGCTTATGCACACTCATACATGGGAGAGCTTATGCACACTCATACATGGGAGAGCTTATGCACACTCAGACATGGGAGAGCTTATGCACACTCAGACATGGGAGAGCTTATGCACTCATACATGGGAGAGCTTATGCACACTCATACATGGGAGAGCTTATGCACACTCAGACATGGGAGAGCTTATGCACACTCAGACATGGGAGAGCTTATGCACACTCAGACATGGGAGAGCTTATGCACACTCAGACATGGGAGAGCTTACGCACACTCAGACATGGGAGAGCTTATGCACACTCAGACATGGGAGAGCTTATGCACACTCATACATGGGAGAGCTTATGCACACTCAGACATGGGAGAGCTTATGCACACTCAGACATGGGAGAGCTTATGCACACTCAGACATGGGAGAGCTTATGCACACTCAGATATGGGAGAGCTTATGCACACTCAGACATGGGAGAGCTTATGCACACTCAGACATGGGAGAGCTTATGCACACTCAGACATGGGAGAGCTTATGCACACTCAGACATGGGAGAACTTATGCACACTCAGACATGGGAGAGCTTATGCACACTCAGACATGGGAGAGCTTATGCACACTCAGACATGGGAGAGCTTATGCACACTCAGACATGGGAGAGCTTATGCACACTCATACATGGGAGAGCTTATGCACACTCATACATGGGAGAACTTATGCACACTCATACATGGGAGAGCTTATGCACACTCAGACATGGGAGAGCTTATGCACACTCAGACATGGGAGAGCTTATGCACACTCAGACATGAAAGAGCTTATGCACACAGACATGGGAGAGCTTATGCACACTCAGACATGGGAGAGCTTATGCACACTCAGACATGGGAGAGCTTATGCACACTCATACATGGGAGAGCTTATGCACACTCAGACATGGGAGAGATTATGCACACTCAGACATGGGAGAGCTTATGCACACTCAGACATGGGAGAGCTTACGCAGACATGCCCGAGCACATGCACACTCAGATACGCAGACACAAAGAGCAATGGTATCAGCTATATTGCCTCCCTGATATTGCAATAAAGACTTGCATTGTGGGGCTAGAGGCAGGCAGCATTACTCTCTTCTGCTTTAATTCCTCAATAAAGATATAATCCACGATGCGAACGAGGGTGTAAAAGGCAGAATATTACGTCAGGAAGATGAAGTAAAGGCGCCGTGAAACCAAATGGCCAATTCATTAATAATTTTTTTAGCATGCTAAAATCTCTTCATTTACATTTTTTAAGTCATTCAGCTTTTTTTTTTTTAGCTGTGTGGTCGTTTTTCCTTATTTCGTATAATTAATAAAGAATTTATACTTTGCAGTTTTGCTACTTAATCTGCTCACACATTTAGAAAAGTAGTCTACATAATTTCAATTTTTTTTTATCTTTTAAAACCCTGGGCAGTATTTCATGCATTTTTTTTTTTTCAAAGTCAATTGAGCTGCGGATTTTTCTTTTTCCTTCACCTCGACTCTTTATTGTGATGGTTTACCTTCGTTATTTATAACCCTTGACCTTCAGATCCTGGGCTCTCTGATCTGACTAGATCTCTCTCTCTCTCTCTCTCTCTCTCTCTCTCTCTCTCTCTCTCTCTCTCTCTCTCTCTCTCTCTCTCTCTCTCTACACACACAGCTGTGAATGCCTCTCTGGAGACCTAACAATCCGTCTCTTCTACTTGCACACACCTTCACCCACAGGCTTCACATCAGCACCTCTGTTCATGCTAGTATCAGTATATCTGTGGTGAGGTGGTAACAGAGTAATGTGGTCTCAACTGTGATAGTTCCATAAATAAAACATGCAAGATGCATTGAATTCAATGATCTCAAGATTATTATTGTATATGGATTTAAAGTCAATCGATTTTACTGAAAGACGTAAAATTTTCAGTGTAAATATAGCTAATAAGAAGAGCCTTGTCAATATTCTTGTAACTTTTATTTCATATTCCCCGGCGCTGGGTCATCTTAAGTTCAGTGTCGTGGCTGAGCGGCTTACCCTGACTTAAAGCCCGGCACTCCTCCCCTCTCCCCGCCCCCCTCCTTTACATGGCTTACGAAGCTAGGATTTTCTCCATTCGTGAAATTTTGTTCCCAGGAATTATGAAAAGAGTCAGTGTCTGTTACTTTCCTTGTTCTCCGACAACTGCTGTGCTGAGGTGGTCCCCATAACCCAAAGGTGACTGAAGCGTCAAGTGAACCTTCCGGTGGTACATATGATAGCTGTCTGGCGTTGGAATTATTACTGGAGGTCAACTGCAGATCCAGGATTGGTAACTGAAGTTGTGCAAATCTGTGTGTGTTTTTTACACATCAATTTTACAGTGAGGTAGTGGTGTATGGTGGGTTATTGTCACAGGGTGTGTGCTGTGCGTGATACAACTAGCTGTGTGCTGTGCGTAATGCAACTAGCTGTGTGCTGTGCGTGATACAACTAGCTGTGTGCTGTGTGCGTGATACAACTAGCTGTGTGCTGTGCGTGATACAACTAGCTGTGTGCTGTGCGTGATGCAACTAGCTGTGTGCTGTGCGTGATACAACTAGCTGTGTGCTGTGCGTGATACAACTAGCTGTGTGCTGTGCGTGATGCAACTAGCTGTGTGCTGTGCGTAATACAACTAGCTGTGTGCTGTGCGTGATACAACTAGCTGTGTGCTGTGCGGTGATATCTTACAACAAGTGCCACAATATTTCATAACAGGGGACAAAAAAAATAGCTTTCCATTATGATCCATGATTATATTATTGAGTAAGCTTAATATTTATGATGAATTTACCATCTTTGGTGGGTGTCCGGCGCTCACCCAGCATACACACAATATCTCTGAATTATTAATCTACTCATATGTTGCCACTCTGGCTCACACTTTCCATATACTAATGGCGCTTCTGATCATAATAATATCTATATTTACTACAAGTACAAGGTATACAGGCCTAGCTGACATCAATGACATGCTACTATATAGAAAGTCGCTTGTTATGCAGAGCATTTCGGGCAAATTAGGTCAGTTTTGTTCCAGGATGCGACCCACACCAGTCGACTAACACTCAGGTACCCATTACTGATGGGTGAACATGGACAACCGGTGTAAGGAAACACTCCCAGTGTTTCCACCCTTTCGCCGGGAATCGAACCCGGGCCCTCATCGTGTGAAGCGAGAGCTTTTGCCACCAGGCCACGGGGCACTAGGAAAGCTCAGTAAGTATGGGGAGTTGAACCATAAGTAACAGTAACAAGGATTGGAGACCTTGAGAAAAGAGCTTCACAAGTTTCCTCTAAAGCACTGGATTCCAGACATGGAGATCGAAGACCTGCCAACTTTCTTTCCAGCAAGTCAGCGTGGCAGTTCAGAAGAGCAATGTTTGCTTCACTCTCTCTCGCCGTCAACTCCAAGAAGACTTTAAATAATGCCAAAGCAAACAGCTTTTTTTTTTGCATAATCTTCAATTTTTCTTTAACACATCAACACTACTAAAAAAACAATAAATGAAACAGTTGGGGTGGTAGAAGACAATAATGAACAGTCAAGGAGAACCTATTAGATCCTCTCCAGTCACTTCTGTTCTCTCCTCTCCGAGGTTTAGGCTTCTCACAACTTATATCAGAGATAACACCCGTCCAATATATAAATCTAATTTAAACTATAAACATTGGAGTGGTCATATTCTCAGACACTTTTGGAAAAAAAAATGAACTTGTAAGTCACGGGTTGCCTCTTATTCTTACTTATATACATGACGCATATCGGCTCTTGTGGAAAATGTGTGCTGAAATATCTGACGGCGAGGAGGAATAAACTCATTATGGAAATAAAGTATCCCAGAGTGGCCACTTGTTCCAGCGCTTCAGTGTTGCAATTCAAAGAAGGTGGTAATATCTGCTTCATCCTAGACACGCTTCCTATCTCTTCGGACTTGTATAAGCCTTTTTGAATGGAAGTATTGACATGAATGGTTTCCATGCAGTAAGATCACAGTAGGTGATGTCACAGTATGCAGAACATCCACTGTGAAAAAAAAATAGTGAACTTCCAGGCGCTTTCGTGATTTCTCACATTATCCTTGATAACCTGGAGAAATCATGAAAGCGCTTGGAAGTTCACTTGTTTTTTCACCGTGGTTGTTCTGCATAGCTTTCCATATGTAGCATAATCCTAAATTAAAGTGTACTCATCGAAATTAATATATCTTCATACAAAGTAAATTGACTGGTAGGAAAAAAAAAATTAGTCAAACTCCCCAAGGAGAAGAATGTCAGATTGTTTTTCCTTGAAGTCCTTTAATTTTTTCATAGGCTCTTGGTCCTCGCGACATTACCATAGGTGGTACCACAAAAAAAATCGCTAAAGCGCTTGGAATAATAATTATTTTCACTGTTGTTATATTGCATATTAAGATATCACCTATTTCTTGTTATCTTATTGCATGTTTTGATTTATACAGAAGGATATCACCTCTAGTACTAAATGGGAACACAGCCACCCTTGGAGGAGAGAATAAAAGTACTTCAGGGAAAAAATCTTAGTTTCTCTCCTCTCTCTCTGCCTTCACACCGTTTTCACCCCACGTGGAGGTAGACATGGGTGAGGGACTAGCAGGAGACAGGTGGCGGTGTTGTTCACCTGGTGAGACGTTCTGAGAAGACAGGAAGAGCAACTCAACCACAGGAACGAACCTGAGAGCACCAGGGATGCAAAACCAGCAGAGGGAAGCGGCCTTCAACGTGTTTTCCTACTGTCTGATAACTAAGACACATTTGCAATATACATGTAGGTATTTTATACCATTTTCAACATTCCAATTAGTTCCTCTACCGTTATGCATTTGACCTTCGGAATGAGATACTTAAATGTGATGTCACCTGACGTGATCCACATTAACTCCGGGTCTTCACCAGGTACTGCTGTCAGAAGTTTCTGTAGAAGTTCCACCGATGTATTAGAGGTCACTGCTGCCGTAGCCTGCCATAGGAATAGTCTATCTCCTCACATAATGCCGGAATCACTTGACTTACTCATTGTATGATACAATAAATTAAGAGATGGTTTTCCATGATGAATAAATTAACAGTAACCTCGCCCGTCTGTACACTCACAACCCCCTTGGTGCTGGTGAGGGGCTCTTGATTCAAGGAATTGGACTTGTTCTACCGTTTCTTGGATCAAACAAGGCGTTGTATGACCCCTACCACTTTAGCGCTTCCCCTGAATATAATAATGACATTCACCCACGTCGAAATCGAGACGTTGTTTCTCAACTTTGTTCGTCACCTGTGGAACTACTTGCAGTTCCCAGTTTTATTTACCTCAAATGTAAAATTAGATACACCCATCAAGGGAACGGTGGTTCTTGGTGCCAGTGAAGGGGTCTTGATTCAAGGAATTAAATCTCTTCTCTCCTTATATTAAACTTAATCACCTGTCATTCCCCAGGCGCTGCATAGCTGCTCTGGGATTACTACTTACCCCTAAATATTATATTAGACAATAATACGGAAGCAAGGGGCTAGTGACTCCTCGGCTGTATAAATTGATATATGTAAAAAAAACTACATTTCTTCTTTTTCCGGTCACCCGGCTTTGGTGGGAGACGACCCATGTGTTAAAACAAAAGAAAATATTAGACAATAATAATATCTTTATTTCTACAAGTACGTGTGGCTGACATCAATAACATACTACTATATAAAAAGCCTCTTGTTATGCTGACTGAGCATTTCGGGAAAATTAGGTCAATTTTTTTCCCAGGATGCGACCCACACCAGTCGATAAACACAAAAGTACCCATTTTACTGATGGGTGAACATAGACAACCGGTGTAAGGAAACACTCCCAGTGTTTGAACACTCGCCGGGAATCGAACCCGGATCCTCACCATGTGAAGCGAGAGCTTTTACCACCAGGCCACGGGCCACTGTTAATAATGTATCACAGCCAAGGGTGAAATTGAGAGAACAAGATAATTCAACACTATTAAAGCTTGTTGAGAACCATGACTAGAATATTAAATAACTGAAACTGATTTCATTCTATGTAGCATAGTTTTATTGATGGAGAAGCTTTATACCTGTAAAGCTGATACAACGCCTGCAAGGAAGGTGAAGGTAGCTCTAGCGCCTTGGATCAGTGTCCCTTCACTGGCACTATGGCACCTCTTGAAGAAATATATATTATATAATGCGTGGACAATGGCACAATCCTTGAATCAGCTGTGAGTGTTTCATAACAGGATGTTAACATCTCACAAGGTGAGTGGTAACCTGGTACTGTAACTAGTGTAAATGTTATCTTCCTTAACTTGGTACCTACACCCGAATTTGTTCCTCTACCTAACCTATTATCTACACTTAATCTGCATTATGTGACTTAGGTCAGGTGCCTTTGTATATATTCTTTATGCAATTCTATATCTAGTATGGTGAAAAGTGTCTTATTTGTAGACTGAAATATGTTTGAGCAGTATATATATATATATATATATATATATATATATATATATAACATTTGCTATATACTGCATAAACAGTGTTAATATAATTTATGAGAAATCCTCCAGAAAACATAATTAGACTTGAGTCTCCAAATACAGTTAATCCCTCCTCATCCCCAGCACCCCAACCCTTACCCACTCCCCCACCGACACTGCTGCCCACCCCATCACCCCTGGTGCCCACACTCAACAACAGCTGATACAATAGCAAGCACCGCCCCCGACCTACTTAAGCTGCCCAGTAATACCCTCAAACAGGCCTGGGTGTCTGAAATTACAGAGAAATATTTTCCTTTAAGGATTACGGGCAGCGCGTTGTAACAGAGAGCGTGAGTGTTCGCACGCAACCACTGCTCACCTCCAGGGTGGTTAAGTAACTTTATTCACGTATACACCTCCAGGGTGGTTAAGTAACTTTATTCACGTATACACCTCCAGGGTGGTTAAGTAACTTTATTCACGTATACACCTCCAGGGTGGTTAAGTAACTTTATTCACGTATACACCTCCAGGGTGGTTAAGTAACTTTATTCACGTATACACCTCCAGGGTGGTTAAGTAACTTTATTCACGTATACACCTCCAGGGTGGTTAAGTAACTTTATTCACGTATACACCTCCAGGGTGGTTAAGTAACTTTATTCACGTATACACCTCCAGGGTGGTTAAGTAACTTTATTCACGTATACACCTCCAGGGTGGTTAAGTAACTTTATTCACGTATACACCTCCAGGGTGGTTAAGTAACTTTATTCACGTATACACCTCCAGGGTGGTTAAGTAACTTTATTCACGTATACACCTCCAGGGTGGTTAAGTAACTTTATTCACGTATACACCTCCAGGGTAGTTAAGTAACTTTATTGAGGTATACACAAATACAGTTACATAGATTATCATACATAGCATAATATGTGTAGAAAACCTAGAATAACCCAAAAAAAGTCAGTGACTTATTTTCATTGGAGCTGCTGTAAGTAACTATATTTAGCTACGGGTACACATAAATACAGTTACACGAATTATCATACATAGTAACATATGTGTAAATTACCTAGGATAACCCGAGAAGTGAAAGGTTGGACTTGCAGCTACCCTCCCTTGCCTTGAATCGAACCTCATTACTTTCTAAATCCTTCGAATTTGGCGCTTTTCTGTAATTATGGTAAAAAAGTACTCGGCTGGCAACCAGGTTCGATTCCTAGGCAGGGTGAGATGGGAAGGTATATCTCCTTGCATTCCTCTCTTCTTACACCTGCTGGTCCTTTCCATCCAGGACAGGTGGCATCCTAGGGGTTAGTATACCATAGCTAGAGCCAGACTGAAATTATCTACGCCAGGATCAATTTTCGAAAAAAAAAAATCTACCTGAAGTGAATTTGGTGGGATGGATCACCCAATTTAGCTTTTTTGTTCCGAATTTTTGTTAGTATATCTAACATTAATGTTTAACGCTAAGTAACCCTGCAGCTATATATTGAGTATCCCCGAAGGGATACCTTTAAATGGTTGCCTGATTTTTTTTCTCTTGGGTTTTCATATATAACTTCAAAACGCCACATTCGGTCGGCTTCACATTTTCAGCGCTGGTGCATGGTAACCGGGTCATGCGACTACTCACATGTGCAGGTCCTCTCAACTCAGTTTTATATAGACAGGTCCTGGATTTGTTTTCTGTCAGACAACTTCAGAAACCCTTTTCTAATCACCTCCAAATTTTCGACAGTGTTGTCTCCTACTTAGAGGAAGATAGCTCGGTTGGTAGCGCACTCATTTCACACATTGAGGTTCGTGGTTCGATTCCCGGTACAAGTGGAAACATTAGGACATGTTTCCTTAATATACCTGCTGTCCCTGTTCACCTAGCAGTAATATAGGTACCTGGGTGTTAGCCGACTGGTGTGGGTAGCATCCTGGGGACAAAATTGACCTAATTTGCTCGAAATGTTCTATATAACCAGGGACTTTTGTATATAGTATATCAATAATGTCAGCTAGGTGTGGTTAGTCTGTGTTGCAGAGGTCTGAGTTTTGCTCAGACCTCTGCAACACAATTATCTTCAAAGATTTGTTAAGTTATACCATAAATTAAGGAAGGATCCTGGACTTCACCTTACGAAACAGACAAAGCAAATGCGATAGTAATTATGGACAAGGTAGATTATACTGGAAAAATGAACATTTTATTAGTACCCCTTAAATGTTTGCCTTCGGCTTAGGCCTTTTCATTTTTGTTATAATTACCGAGGTGCCTGTAGAGACCTACGAGAACTTTTAGTAGAGTCTTTTGCTAGTAATCTAACAGGATTTTAAAATGATGCTGGAATTTTAATTTAGTGTGATAATATTTATTTGTATTTATTTGTTTTGTGTGTTTTGTTATTCTTTGTTAATATTACTTTTTTATTGTGTGTTGCATTTGTTTTTTATTACCATGAATGATGAGTGATCTACATGGTCAAAGCACTACCTTCCTACACACACACACACACACACACACACACACACACACCAATGAATTCGGTCAGTGGAGTACAAAGCTGTCCTAATGGTAACCACCCATCTACATCCCTGTACCCTACTTACCTCATCCGCACCACCCCTGCAATACACCCACACCACCTGCACCTCCTGCAACACGCCCTTACCCCCCACCTGCAACACAACCACACCAATCACCGCCAATTTGGCAACCAATTACGAAATTCGAAGCTACAAAAGAGGAAGGTTTGTAGCGTGAGTCAAGGCAGGTGAGTGAGCGGCACCCATTGTGACGTCTCTGCGGTCTATCAGCTATAAACTGCTACATTATATCATGGTGGGGCTGCAAGAGCTGAACCAGGATACAAATGGAGCTTCCTCGACGGCTATTGGCTGCTGAGTAAGCGTAAGTTGGTGGCAGTTAGCCAATCACACCAGAGGCTTGGGACACAGATGGGCATTATTCTATATAAACCCCTTTGCCCATGTGCCCAGTGGTACTTGCTTTGCGTGGTATAAGGGTATTACCTCTTGATCTTCAGTCCTGTGCCAGTGAACGAGAGTATTGCAGCAGTGTAAAGGGATCTTAGTTATTCAACATTCTTCCCCACCCCACTACATGCAACACAAGGTCCAGGGATCCGAGCTGCCTCGACAGTCTTCCCCACCCCACTACATGCAACACAAGGTCCAGGGATCTGAGCTTCCTCAACAGTCTTCCCCACCCCACTACATGCAACACAAGGTCCAGGGATCTGAGCTTCTTCAACAGTCTTCCCCACCCCACTACATGCAACACAAGGTCCAGGGATCTGAGCTTCGTCAACAGTCTTCCCCACCCCACTACATGCAAAACAAGGTCCAGGGATCTGAGCTTCGTCAACAGTCTTCCCCACCCCACTACATGCAACACAAGGTCCAGGGATCTGAGCTCGTCAACAGTCTTCCCACCCCACTACATGCAAAACAAGGTCCAGGGATCTGAGCTTCGTCAACAGTCTTCCCCACCCCACTACATGCAACACAAGGTTCAGGGATCTGAGCTTCGTCAACAGTCTTCCCCACCCCACTACATGCAACACAAGGTCCAGGGATCTGAGCTTCGTCAACAGTCTTCCCCACCCCACTACATGCAACACAAGGTCCAGGGATCTGAGCTTCGTCAACAGTCTTCCCCACCCCACTACATACAACACAAGGTTCAGGGATCTGAGCTTCGTCAACAGTCTTCCCCACCCCACTACATGCAACACAAGGTCCAGGGATCTGAGCTTCGTCAACAGTCTTCCCACCCCACTACATGCAAAACAAGGTCCAGGGATCTGAGCTTCGTCAACAGTCTTCCCCACCCCACTACATGCAACACAAGGTTCAGGGATCTGAGCTTCGTCAACAGTCTTCCCCACCCCACTACATGCAACACAAGGTCCAGGGATCTGAGCTTCGTCAACAGTCTTCCCCACCCCACTACATGCAACACAAGGTCCAGGGATCTGAGCTTCGTCAACAGTCTTCCCCACCCCACTACATGCAACACAAGGTCCAGGGATCTGAGCTTCGTCAACAGTCTTCCCCACCCCACTACATGCAACACAAGGTCCAGGGATCTGAGCTTCGTCAACAGTCTTCCCCACCCCACTACATGCAACACAAGGTCCAGGGATCTGAGCTTCCTCAACAGTCTTCCCCACCCCACTACATGCAACACAAGGTCCAGGGATCTGAACCAGAACTGAAGTATGGGTGAAGGATGAGGGAAGTTGGATAGTTAACAGAAGGATGTTAAGTCAGAGACTTAACTAGTAGAGAAGGAGAGGTTTTAACTAGATTACAGTACAGAGTAAAGCTGCACACGACTCTGTGCTAGTTATGATGAAAACCTTAAATAACATTTTTTTTTTTTTTTTTTTTTTTGGGGGGGCAATAGCATTTTATTATTTAATGCATGCAGGTTATTTTAACTTCTTGTGATACAGTGCTCGTATATCTTGTAGTATCAGTGGGAATGCGTTTATTTTCGTAGGTGTCCCGTGCCTGCTAGGTAACGCTCTGGCCTCACACACTGTCCGTGGTTCAATCCCCTGTCGGGTGGAAACATTAGGCGTGTTTCCTTACACCAACTGTCCCCGTTCACCTAGCAAGCAAGTACGTACCTGAGTGTTATCCGACTGGTGTGGGTCGCATCCTGGGGGACAAGATTGAAGGACCCCAGTGGAAATAAGATTAATACAGTCCTCGATGACTCACTGACTTTCTTGAGTAAAAATTAGGATTAGTCTGCCCGAAATGCCTAGGCATGCTAGAGGCCTTCCTTGTAATTAATATGTTATAATATGTAACCCACACATTGTAAGCTTTGCTAGGAAATAAACATTTATTATTATTATTATTATTATTATTATTATTATCCTGGGTGGCTAACCCTCTGGGGTATTTGTGAGTATCGTTGAACAATTTATAACTATTTTGTCTAAATCTTTAAATAAGCTCACAGGTCAACACGCTTTATATATCTTACAATCTCTTCATTTCTAACTCACATTTACGAACCAATCTGTAGTTTATTACTGAAAAAAAGGAATGAAGAAAAATACCCAGACATTATTTAATTCAACATTCATTGCAGCTAAATATATGTCAGGTATAGGACGGTATAGCATGAGGAACCGTAAAAGAATTTTTTGCAATCTTGACCAGGAATCCTTTCAAGAAACTGTTTTATGAAATCATAATAACACTATTGCAGACAAATCACGGAACGGGTGGAGGTTTGAAGCCAACGTTCTGTGATCTGTAGACTATCTTTGAAACCATTATTGGTGTATTCAACGCCCGCTGGATACATTGTAAAGGAAATTGGTGATAAACGTAAAAAGAAAATGAAATATGATAATAAAATGTAAGAATATGAAAGAATGCGAGGAAATGGGTAAAGTTAGTTTTTTGGCTTCATCATCTGGGAGAACAAAAGGTCCATAATTGTGAAACTACGAGAAGACTATAAAATATTTTTCAGAGAGAATGTTATTAT
This sequence comes from Cherax destructor, assembly GCA_009830355.1. Lineage (NCBI taxonomy): Eukaryota > Metazoa > Arthropoda > Malacostraca > Decapoda > Parastacidae > Cherax > Cherax destructor. The sequence continues at coordinate 81,098 of WNWK01000097.1, read as the reverse complement.
GGGATGGGTCCTGAGAGGAGGTATTGAGCTCAGCAACCAATGCAACAGTTAAAATAAAAATGTTATTAACTTGTAAAGTGGGGACATCACAAGTACAGGGCTGCTCTTGTAACTATGAAAACACTCTCTCTCTCTCTCTCTCTCTCTCTCTCTCTCTCTCTCTCTCTCTCTCTCTCTCTCTCTCTCTCTCTCTCACTCTCACTCTCACTCTCACTCTCACTCTCACTCTCACTCTCACTCTCACTCTCGCACATGCATTTCTATCTTAACTGCCAAACATACATTTAAAGCTAGAGAGCTGCCTTTCTGCTGGGCTGAAGCCCTACTTCGCCATGGTCTGCCTATCTGTTAGGCCAGCAATCTTGGTAAGTTTTATTGGTGAAAGTTCTGGAGATCTGCCTGTTGGCTGGGCAAAGAATCTGCTGGGATATGTCTGTTGGGCCAAGGGGTCTTCCTGTTTGCTGATCTAGGGGTATGCCTGTTTGGTGATCTAGAGGTCTGCCTGTCTGCTGAACCAACGATATGTCAAGTCTGCTGTGCAAGAGGTCTACCTGTCTGCCTAACCAAGTATATATCTGTCTGCTGTGCAAGAGAGGTCTGCCGGCTCACTTTCATGTCATATTAGGTCTGATGTCTGCCTCAATTCCGCCACTCCAACTCGTTTCTGTGAAACTTTCTGTGTTGTGCATCACAGCGTGAGACGCCTACCAACTTCCCTCGCTCGCCCCACCTGTCACTACCCTTCTTGTCACTATTATAGTGTCACTACCCCGGCTGTCACTCTCCTTCTTGTCACTATACCTGGAGTATACCTGAAAAGGGTTTCGTGGGTTAACGTCCCTGCGGTCCGGTCCGTGACAAGGCCTCGCGGTGGATCAGGGCCTGATCAACCAGGCTGTTACTGCTGACCGCATGTAGACCGGCGTATGAACCACATCCCTATCAGGAACTGACTTTAGTTGTCCATTGCCTTCTTGAAGACAGACAGGGGTCTATTGGTAATCCCCCTTATGTATGCTGGGAGGCAGTTGAACATTCTTGTTACTACCCCAGCTGTCACTGTCAGTGTCACTCTTGCTCCTATGCTGTTTCAAAGTGTTCCATATATTCTATAATTAGACAGTACTATCTACAGGAGGTGTCACTTCTTTCATGCTTGTGATATACCTGGACCAGTTTCGCGAGTCTTTCCTCTCCTGCAGCCCGGCCTGGGACCAGGCTTCTCTGGTGCTTGTTGTTAGCGGGGCGCTAACAGCCTGATTGATCTGGTACTTGACGGAAGTAGTGATCTATTTTCCTCGTGGAGACTTCTTCACGTGTTTCTGCAGTATTTTCCGATATATTCTGACAGTATGTTGAATAGTCTGGGCCGATGGGTGTTGATACAGTGCTCTCTTAATGTGATAATGGCGCCCCTGCCTTTCACTAGGTTAATTTGGAATTTCCTCCCATATCTCTAACTCCAGTACTTTATGTTAGTGTGAAGGTTTGGGACTATATTTTTACCATGTATCTCTCTCTCCCCCTTCAAAGAGTATATATTCAGAACTTGGAGGCTCTATACAGACAATAAATTAATTCTTTATTTGTTCCAGCTCTAATATCTCTCCTGCCTTAATTAGAGCCATCAGCGCTGAACTGTAGCTCTGTTGGTAGCGCACTCAGCTCACACATTGAGGTCCGTGGTTCGATCCCCGGTACGGGTGAAAACATTGGGGCGTATTTCCTTAAGACACCTGCTGTCCATGTTCACCTAGCAGTAAGTAGGCACTTGGGTGTTAGCCGACTGGTGTGGGTCGCATCCTGGTATGTATAATATGCAAAGTCATGAAGATTAACACACACACACAGAAGGACAGGGCTACAATGTTTCAGAGATGGGACACAGCAACAAGGGGACACAACTGGAAGTTGAAGACTCAGATGAGTCATAGGGATGTTAGGAAGTATTTCTTTACTCATAGTAAGTAAGTAAGTGTACTCTCAGGTAAGAGCCCTCACGAGGGCGAATGTGAAGTGGGGACAGACGAAGAATAGGTGGAGAGAGGAATTTCTTGAGTCTGAGATAAAGAGCCAGGGATAAACCCAGCTACTAAGCGTTGTGATGGCGATGAATGAAGGCAGTGTAGCAGACTAGGGTGTGTGCAGTGCTCGCTGGGTTGTTGACAGGTTAGTAGATCATGGCTGGCTGGGCGTCAGGTGTCAGGTGCGCGGGCTCAGGTCTCAGGTCAGGGCAGGACAGAGGAAAGAGATCTGGGTTTCAGGGTGTTAGGGTGGTTGCAGTGCTTCATGTTTCTTCACTGTGGATTGGTCGTTTTTTATGTCTTGGTAACGGTTTCAGTGTCAGCTGCATTTGTGATACTTTTATAGGTTGATGCGGAGACTGAATTTATTCTCGTGACTTTGAAGTTAATTGAAAAGTCCTCGTACATCCTTTGTAATAGTTCGAGGAGTTCAGGTAGAGACGTGTAGGTGCCACGTTTGTTAGTAAACTTGACGGTTTTATTTGTTAAATATAGTTTTATGGTGCATGCATTTATCTTGTTTTCCAGGTCTCTTGAAGTTTTATAAAAAGTAAGGTTTTTCCAGTAGAGGAATCGGTCGAATTCGTTTGTGGTGAAGTATGTAGTATAATCTGGTAGAGGAGGCGGTGTTCTAGTGGATGTCTCTGATACATTTGTTGATGGTGGTATAGTTGCAGCAGCTGTGGCGTGGGTTTCAGGGATTTCTTGGACTTCAGTATTTTGTGGAGGCTGATAGACTTGATTATTTGAGATTTGTTGGGTAGTGTGTGGTTGTTGAGATGCGGTTGAGGTTGTAGCTGAAGTTTCTGATGTGGGTTCTGTGGCAGAGTCGAGAGTTGGGCTTGAGGTGGATGTGAAGTTGACGATGGTAGGAATTATCTTGAGTAGGTCTTGTGATGGTGGAGAGTCGGGGAAATTGAAGGTTGGCATGTTGTTTAGACAGAACAGTTCGTTGATGGTCTTGTTGAAGGTGCCGGGGTTTGTAGCATTCGCAAGGTGAGCATACATCATGCAATATAACACCTTGGATGGTGCAGCGTCAGGGAGTGCAGAGATGGCGTTTGAGGAAGATGGAGACTGTTGTGTTGCTTGTAGAATTTTTGGTGTCACATTGTAGTTTAGCAATTGCGGCATAAGTCGTTGATTTTTGGTTGATTTTTGTTCTTCTTTGATTTTTTGGTGATGATTTCTTTCCTAAGAGGGCATTTTGCAGCAAGGGTATGGTGAGTACCTTTGCAGTTGAGGCATGTAGGAGTGACATTAGTGGTAGGACAGGACTTGAAGTCATGACCTTCCTTGCAGCAATTGGAGCAGAACTTTTTGTCTTTAATGGTGCATTCGGTCGTTAAATGTAGGTAGGAATAGCAGTTCCAGCAAGGAGAGATGTGGGCGAAACGTTCTGGTTCTATATTACGGGGATGTATATGGTAATATGAGATTGCCAGGCCGTCGGATAGTGCTCTGTCCGCCATGTCAATGTCCGTGAATGTGATTTTAATCATTGAAGTTGCATTTGGGATTTTAGTAATGCTATCAATTGTTGCCCAAGAGTTTTGCTCTTCAATTGAAGCCTTCAGGTCCTCTGTCGGTTGAGTTGTGATAATGTTGTCCAGTCTTTTCATAAAAACGGAACGTTTCGCCAGCAGTGAGGGTGAAGGGGAGATTGTGAATTGTCGGTCATTTAGTGTCTTCTTGGCAGTGTCGTCGGTCAGTTTTGATGCTTCGTGGTCGTCAGTGCAGATAACTAGGAAGGAGTCTTTTAGTGAGTGGATGGCTGTAAATTTAACCTGCAAGCAGGTCTTTACAGCTGAAGCCAGGGCGAGTTTGGAGGAGTCGTTGATCACACCATGTTTAGGTTTTATCTTAACACGATGTGCAGACATCGTGTAAGAGAGTAGATGGTGCTGTATGTAGAATATAAATTCCCCTCCCCAACGGGGATCGTAGGGACACTTTTTGAGTTGCAGGAACGACTGTGACTAGCGTGTAGCTAGGTCAGCAGTGAGTGAGTACTCATAGAGTTGTCAGGAAGTGGAACAATCTGGAGAGTGATGTTGTGGAGGCAGGATTCATACACAGCTTTAAGAAGAGGTATAATAAGGCTCGTGGAGCAGGGAGATAGTGGATCTAGTAGCGACTAGCAAAGAGGCGTGGCCAAGAGCTGTGACTCGATCCCTGCAGCCTGCTCTTACTGATTTACTTCCTCAGTTATTTCCTGCCACTTTGTGCCTTTTTTTGGTTGACATTTTTGTTTTACTTTGTTGCTTATTGGTTTTATTCTTATAGCTTTCTGTCCTCTTGTTTCTTTTTTTATCTCGTGTTTCTCTTTTCTTCTCTTATTTCTTCTTTTATTGTTACTTCTTTATTCTCTTGCTTATTCTTTGTATCCTTGTTTCTCCCACTTCTCCTTTTTTTTATATTTTCTCTTATTTTTATTTGTCATTTATTATTCCTTGTTCTCATGTTTCTTCTTTTACATCTAAATTGTATTTGTCTTCTTGTATCTACATTATTCCTCCCTTTTCTACTCCTTTTCTTCCTGATTCTCCACATTTCCTCCAACATCCAACGTACTTCCACATCCTCCGTCATTCTTAATACTTCCTTCCTCCATTATCCGTAGCCTGGTGGCTAAAGCTCTCGCGTCACACGGCGAGGGTCTGGGTTCGATTCCCAGCGAGGGCAGAAACATTGGGCGTGTTTCTTTACACCGGTTGTCTATGTTCTCTATCAGTAATAATGGGTACCTGGGTGTTAGTCGACTGGTGTGGGTCGCATCCTGGGACAAAACTTGACCTAATTTGCCCGAAATGCTCTGCATAACAAGCGGCTTTCTGTGTAGTAGTATGTCATTGATGTCAGCTAGGCCTGTATACCTTGTACTTGTAGAAATAAATATTATATTATATTAAACTTCCTCCTTTATCTTCCCGCCTCCCTCAAACTCCACGTTACACTCCTCCTACCCTGCTACTTCCTCTGTCATTGTTTAACTTCCCCCTGGCGCTGGTTCCTTAGTTACTATCGATGTCGGCTTCAGCAGCGCCCTCTGCTACTGTAACAAGTACCTCTCCTCTGCTACTGTAACAAGTATCTCTCCTCTGCTACTGTAACAAGTACCTCTCCTCTGCTACTGTAACAAGTACCTGTACATGGATAACACGTACCTCAGCAGTTTTTCAACTAGCTAGTTTCCTAAAGACCTTAATCTTCAACTAGCTAGTTTTCTAAGGACCTTAATATTCAACTAGCTAGTTTCCCAAGTACCATAATCTCAAGCTACCTAGTATACTGAGAAGACCTTAAGTCTCCTTAAGCACTCTACCCACATCCTTGAGTCGTGCTCCACTAAGATGTTTCCTACCCACATCGTGCAGGACCGCCTTCATGATCCCTCAAGCCTGCTATTGTTGTCATGTAGGTGCAGTTGAACCTATCCTGTATGATGGGTATGACAAGAAAATCATCCTGCGTGATGGATGTATTGGGCAAACGGCTCTTGCTCCACTCTCAAAATGTCATACAGATGAGGATAGCTGTACAGTGCGCTGGTACCTAAATTTATTTTTTAAAATCTTTATCTGAAGTTTTCATCATTTTTTTTTCTCCTTTTGCAGTTCGTCTTGACATTTACGTTACTTTGCATCTATGCCCATGATAAATACTGCCTTCATGTTTTGTATTTCAGGTTTTTTCCTTCGTTTTTTTTTTCCTTTGAGCAGAATATACCATGATCAGCTGGAATAATATGCCGTTGTATAGGTACCAGGAATAGACATTCGCAAGCCTTAGTTGTTAGATAGGGACTCATATAAAGTCTAGGATTCTAGTGAGGGCTTCCATCCTAGCTCACGTGTGGTCAATGGGTTATACTTTACAAATGTACTAGTGATGTGCGGAACATCCGCACAATTTCTTACATCCGCATCCGTATCCGCATCCGTATTTTACTGTAAACAAACATCCGCATCCGAAATCCGCGGAACATCCGCACAATTTCTTACATCCGCATTCGCATCCGTAAAATAAGTAAGTAAGACATCCGTATACACATCCGCATCCGCGGATATCTAAATTTTCACATCCGATACATCCCTAAAATGTACACACATTTCCGCAGTACGTAGTAACTGTCCTTGCGGGAGTATAGAGAATCAGTTCTGTGCCTTCCTATACAGGGACTTTAACATTACATCCTTCTTTTAATATAGGCAGGCCCCGCTTTACAGCTTTTCGCTAAAACAGTGTTTTTCAATCATACCTATTCTACATTTATTCAGAATTTCCACAATAAATATATTGATCACTCACTATAAGCTAACGAAGAAAATATTTTGAGATGAGTAATGTATGTGGACCCCCGCCTAACGAACGCCCCGGAAATCGTACAATTATGTAAGTATAATATTGTAAGTGCTTGTGGAAGTGTATTTTTGGGGGTCTGAAATAGACTAACCTACGTGACATTATTTCTTAAGGGAGTAAATTCGTTCGGTAATGGCACTTGAGCAGGCTTCTGGAATGAAGTTTGTTCGTTAGGCGGGGGTCCATTTATATGCATTTTTTTAGACCTAGCTCTATTGCTTACTTAGTATATGATAGTGTAAACATGTTATCAAGCTTTTATATACATTTTACAGCGATTTTTCGCTTAACAGCTCTAGCCGGAAACCTAACCTGCTGCATCAGCGGGCCTGCCTGTACATAATTCACAATCAGCTTACACTACCGACTTGCATCAAAATATATTTCACTGGGGTTATCATTGAAAAAGTTCCTCCTTAAACATTACGGTAAAATTAGTTATCCATTTTAGTTTTAGTTTTTATCTAAATAGTTTCGTTCAGTTTTACAGAAATGCAGAGGTAATTTACTGTGTTAACCTTGGTCTACATATCTCCAGTTCATGATATGTTAGCTATATCCTGTCAGTCCTTGTCTGACATTGAGAGAGCACTGTCATCAGCATGCAAATACTCTCCATAACTATAGACTTTCTTCATGCACAACTAAATGTCAACCATCTCTCTAAAAACATTGTATCATGCTGAAATCAAATAATAATATTATTATTATTATTATTGTTGTAACACTAATGGACATGTGTTTACATAATACAAAAAGCAATAGCTCGGCGTTCATAATAATGCCACAATAAAATGTCACATTAGTTGCATTTGTGTCCTTTTACTTAACATATTGTCGGTAATTTTACCAATATTAATACATAATATCCCCTTGTGGAAAACAAATTTTATTTCTTTGTTTAGTATACAAAATGTAATTTACATGTAATCAAATATTAAGCACAAAGAAAGCCACCAGCATGTATGTGCATTACGGACAGGAGAACTGCATGATATTGACGTACGTTCAGGTGTCGTAGTTGCTGAACATTGAACCTCTAGTAGAATACTTGACGATATCCTCATCGCCCTTCTGAGGTCTTCCAGCGCCTGCATGTTGCTTTTTCCAGTCATCAGTGAGTCGCGACCGTTGGATAAATACATGAGTAGGTGTGAGTTGGACCTCACTAGCTTGTGCTACTAGACTCACGAAATCGTAATGACACGATTGCAAACAAACCATACCACGGGTGGGGTTCGAACCCCACCCGTGGTATGGTTTGTGCTACTAGGTCTGATGCCGTGCTCCTTCCTTAAGTGAACATGACCTGACCTGACTAGGTTAGGTCATTGAAGGACCTGCCTAGTATGGGTCAACAGGCCTGCTGCAGTTTTCCTCCTTTCTTATGTTCTTATTGGCTTAAGCCGGTAGGAGACTTGAACCTGCCTCGCATGGGCCAGTAGGCCTGCTGCAGTGTTCATTCTTTTTTATTATGTTATGTTTCGGGTTCTGGTAGGTTTGGCAGGACGAGTCCTGGCCCGGGTCTTCTCCATATGGTGACCTGGCAGAACTCTTGCTCAAACCTTGTGTAATACCACATAGGTCAAGGTAACTGCATCTAGTTTTACAGCCTATCCTCCTAAGCAATGTCAGTATTTCACTTTGGTTAAGGACAATCGGATATGTGATTGACAGCATTTTCTGATTCTTATTGTGCATCTGGGAGTATGGTAGAGTTTGTTGAAGGTTCTCTCACAGTCACTCGACTCTCACCCACTATAATTTCCATTTATTAAGTGACCCACGCTTTTCCCTACTCAAGCTCTCTCACCTGCCCACTAATAAACCCTCCCCCACTCATACAGCGCTACCCTCTACCCAACCACCCCACTCACATAGTCTGTCCTTATCACACTCGTTGTCACACCCCACGTCCCTGCCTTTCCCCCTAACACCACTTCCTTCCGTTACGAGTGAGTGGCGCTCATCCACCCTTTGACTCACCCTCGTTTATGTCACCCAACTTGTGGTCTCGTTTCCCTCCTCTCTGCTTCCCTCAAACCCTGCTCCTCTTTCCTGTCCTCTCTACTCCTTTCCTTCACTCTTCTCCGCTTTCCTCCTTCCCCTCTGTTTCGTAGTTCAGGGGTAGAGCTTTCGGCTCACAGCCAAAAGGACCCGGGTTTAATCCCGGGCTGGTTAATATATATGGGCAAGTCTCTTAACACCTGCTGCCCCTTTTCACCCAGCAGTAAACACACGCCTAGGACCCAGCAGTAAACACATGCCTGGGACCCAGCAGTAAACACACGCCTAGGACCCAGCACTAAACACATGCCTAGGACCCAGCAGTAAATACACGCCTAGGACCCAGCAGTAAACACATGCCTGGGACCCAGCAGTAAACACACGCCTAGGACCCAGCAATAAACACATGCCTAGGACCCAGCAGTAAACATACGCCTAGGACCCAGCAGTAACACATGCCTAGGACCCAGCAGTAAACACACGCCTAGGACCCAGCAGTAACACATGCCTAGGACCCAGCAGTAAACACATGCCTAGGACCCAACAGTAAACACATGCCTAGGACCCAGCAGTAAACACATGCCTAGGATCCAGCAGTAAACACACGCCTAGAACCCAGCAGTAAACACATGCCTAGGATCCAGCAGTAAACACACGCCTAGAACCCAGCAGTAAACACATGCCTAGGATCCAGCAGTAAACACACGCCTAGAACCCAGCAGTAAACACATGCCTAGCACCCAGCAGTAAACACATGTCTAGGATGTTATGACCTTTATAACTGATACAGACAAGTGGTCTAAAAACGACACGTGAGCAATAATTAGGACATATCTATTATAAAATATATATTTATTAGAATATTCAAATATTTATTAAGATATTACAATATTATAATACGTCCTAGTAATTGTTGTCCCCCGTATCTTTATAAGACACCTAGGATTTTGGCGACTTGTTATGAGTTGCACCCTGGGGAAGGACTATGGTACCCAACTGATTAAAACAACGCAGTGCTTGTCTTGGCTTATTAACCCACCCGGGTTAATAAGCCAAGGTTATTATTAACTCGGGTTATTAACCCACCCGGGTTAATAATCGAAATAACGTCCTTTTGCGCAAATAACCCGTACACGGGAGGATGAATCTTACGTCGACGTTTCGGTCCGACTTGGACCCGGTTATCTGTGTATTGTTCCAGTCAAGGTTATCTGTGTATTGTTCCAGTCAAGGTTATCTGTGTATTGTTCCAGTCAAGGTTATCTGTGTATTGTTCCAGTCAAGGTTATCTGTGTATTGTTCCAGTCAAGGTTATCTGTGTATTGTTCCAGTCAAGGTTATCTGTGTATTGTTAAATTAGACACATATGCAACACTTGGGTATCTTTATTGAGGAAACGTTTCGCCACACAGTGGCTTCATCAGTCCAATACAAAGAAGAAAGTAGTAATAAAAGGAGGAGTTTGAGGTAATCAGTCCCTCGGCCTGGAGTCGATGTGTTCAGTCCATCAATCTTGAAGAAAATACAACATAAGGCAAATAGAAGTTGCTTATATACAGTAGACAGGTGAGATGAAGCAGGAGGAGGCAGGTCATAGTGGTATCATCCACTAGTCGAAGTAAGTCCTTGTCCAAAGGTTTGGACAAATGTTGAAGAATCCCTTTGTATCAAGATCCCAAGAAGTTGCTGTGTCAGACAGGATGTAGATGAATGGTTCAGAGAACCGACAAGTTGTTAAATTAGACACATATGCAACACTTGGGTATCTTTATTGAGGAAACGTTTCGCCACACAGTGGCTTCATCAGTCCAATACAAAGAAGAAAGTAGTAATAAAAGGAGGAGTTTGAGGTAATCAGTCCCTCGGCCTGGAGTCGATGTGTTCAGTCCATCAATCTTGAAGAAAATACAACTTGTCGGTTCTCTGAACCATTCATCTACATCCTGTCTGACACAGCAACTTCTTGGGATCTTGATACAAAGGGATTCTTCAACATTTGTCCAAACCTTTGGACAAGGACTTACTTCGACTAGTGGATGATACCACTATGACCTGCCTCCTCCTGCTTCATCTCACCTGTCTACTGTATATAAGCAACTTCTATTTGCCTTATGTTGTATTTTCTTCAAGATTGATGGACTGAACACATCGACTCCAGGCAGAGGGACTGATTACCTCAAACTCCTCCTTTTATTACTACTTTCTTCTTTGTATTGGACTGATGAAGCCACTGTGTGGCGAAACGTTTCCTCAATAAAGATACCCAAGTGTTGCATATGTGTCTAATTTAACAACTTGTCGGTTCTCTGAACCATTCATCTATATCTGTGTATTGTTCCAGCCAAGGTTATCTGTGTATTGTTCCAGTCAAGGTTATCTGTGTATTGTTCCAGTCAAGGTTATCTGTGTATTGTTCCAGTCAAGGTTATCTGTGTATTGTTCCAGTCAAGGTTATCTGTGTATTGTTCCAGTCAAGGTTATCTGTGTATTGTTCCAGTCAAGGTTATCTGTGTATTGTTCCAGTCAAGGTTATCTGTAGTCATTAGTGTTTGTCCAGTCAAGGTTATCTGTGTATTGTTCCAGTCAAGGTTATCTGTGTATTGTTCCAGTCAAGGTTATCTGTGTATTGTTCCAGTCAAGGTTATCTGTGTATTATTGTTCCAGTCAAGGTTATCTGTGTATTGTTCCAGTCAAGGTTATCTGTGTATTGTTCCAGTCAAGGTTATCTGTGTATTGTTCCAGTCAAGGTTATCTGTGTATTGTTCCAGTCAAGGTTATCTGTGTATTGTTCCAGTCAAGGTTATCTGTGTATTGTTCCAGTCAAGGTTATCTGTGTATTGTTCCAGTCAAGGTTATCTGTGTATTGTTCCAGTCAAGGTTATCTGTGTATTGTTCCAGTCTTATTGTTCTTTGGTAAATTAGACACATATGCAACACTTGGGTATCTTTATTGAGGAAACGTTTCGCCACACAGTGGCTCCATCAGTCCATACAAAGGAGAATCGTGAAGAACAGGAGTAGTTTGAGGTGGTCAGTCCCTCAACCTTGAGTCGATGTTGTCAGTCCATCAATCTTGAATATAATACAGCATATCTGCGAAGAGGTAGCTTATATACTGTAGGCAGGAGAGGTGCCACTGTGTGGCGAAACGTTTCCTCAATAAAGATACCCAAGTGTTGCTTATGTGTCTAATTTATCAACTTGTCGGTTCTCTGAACCATTCATCTACATCCTGTCTGACACAGCAACATCTTGGTATCTTAATACAGGGAATTCTTCGCTTGCCTAACCCTTGGGCACGACCTACTTCCACATTGGTCAAATGTGACACCTCCTACGACTGCTGCACCTCTCCTGCCTACAGTATATAAGCTACCTCTTCGCAGATATGCTGTATTCTATTCAAGATTGATGGACTGACAACATCGACTTAAGGTTGAGGAACTGACCACCTCAAACTCCTCCTGTTCTTCACGATTCTCCTTTGTATGGACTGATGAAGCCACTGTGTGGCGAAACGTTTCCTCAATAAAGATACCCAAGTGTTGCTTATGTGTCTAATTTACCAACTCGTCGGTTCTCTGAACCATTCATCTACTTATTGTTCTTTAACGGCCTTTTCTTCCCTTCCTTGTCTCCTTCCCTGCTTCTCTCTCTATAGATGCGTCATTACTTGTTTCTTTTTCTGTGTATGCTTCATTTCTTCCTTGTATTCCCGCATATCTCCCTCCAACCTTCACCTACTCGCTTCCATCTCCACCACTTTAGACTTTCTAAATGGCACAAAACACACACATACAGTGAAGAAACGGGGACCAGGAGCTATGAATCGACCCATGCAACCACAGTTAGGTGAGTACACGCATACGCACTCACACTTACCACAACTCACAATCACAACACAAAAAAACTTATCATTCTGTTTGCCGACCTTCTGCCTTTTCTCGGGATAGAGGGAGCAGTTTAAAAATTATAATTGCATTCGCTCAGCCCTTGCAAAAAAAAAAATTTAATCTTTTTTTTTTTCGTCAGCAGTATAATGTTTTTGTTGTTACACCAGAGACTCCTTTTATCTAATTTTACAGTATTTTTTATATTGTATGATTTTTTTTCATCTCTTCTGCTGGTAATTAATTCTTGTTTTACTAACATTCTCTCTCTCTCTCTCTCTCTCTCTCTCTCTCTCTCTCTCTCTCTCTCTCTCTCTCTCTCTCTCTCTCTCTCTCACACACACACAGGAGCTATGACTCGACCCCTGCAACCACAAATAGGTGAGTACACACACACACACAAAGAACCCAAGTAAACAAAGAGATTAGTAGAAGAGCTAGAAACGAGTATGCACAGGTACGGAGGGAGGCCCAGAAACAGTACGAAAATGACATAGCATCGAAAGTTAAGTCCGACCCGAAACTGATGTACAGTCACATCAGAAGGAAGACAACAGTTAAAGACCAGGTGATAAGGCTGAGGAGAGAAGATGGGGAACTCACAAGTAACGATCAAGAGGTATGTGAGAAGCTCAACTTGAGGTTTAAGGAAGTATTCACAGTGGAGGAAGGAAGGCAGCTGGGTAGACAGGACGGGGTGCGTCACCAACAAGGGATGTATCAAGTGCTAGAGGGCATACACACAACTGAGGAGGAGGTGAAGCAGTTACTCAGTGACCTTGATACCTCAAAGGCGATGGGTCCGGACAGTATCTCCCCGTGGGTTCTTCGGGAAGGAGCTGAGGTACTGAGTGTGCCACTTACCATAATATTCAACACATCCCTTGAAAATGGGCAGTTACCTGAGGTATGGAAGAAGGCCAACGTAGTCCCCATCTTTAAAAAAGGAGACAGAAAAGAGGCACTAAACTATAGACCGGTGTCACTTACATGTATAGTGTGCAAAGTCCTGGCGAAAATCATCAGGAAAAGAATGGTGGAGCACCTCGAGCTGAACAGAATAATAAACACCAGACAGCACGGATTCCGGGAAGGCAAATCCTGTGTAACAAACCTCCTAGAGTTCTATGATAAAGTAACAGAGGTAAGGCAAGAGAGAGAAGGGTGGGTTGATTGCATTTTCCTGGACTGCAGGAAGGCCTTCGACACAGTTCCTCACATGAGATTAGTAAAGAAATTGGAAGAACAAGCATGTATAACAGGAAGGGCACTGGAATGGATCAGGGAATACCTCACAGGGAGGCAACAACGGGTCATGGTGCGTGATGAGGTATCACAGTGGGCGCCTGTGACGAGCGGCGTACCGCAGGGGTCAGTCCTAGGACCAGTGTTATTCTTGGTATATGTAAATGACATGACGGATGGGATAGACTCAGAAGTGTCTCTGTTCGCAGATGATGTGAAATCAATGAGGAGAATCACATCGGAGGAGGACCAAGCAGGACTTCAAACAGACCTGGACAAGCTTGACATCTGGTCTAGCAACTGGCTTCTCAATTCAATCCTCCAAATGCAAAGTCATGAAGATCGGAGAAGGGCAAAGAAGACCGCTGATAGAGTACAGGCTAGGCGGACAAAGGCTACAAACCTCGGCAAAGGAGAAAGACCTTGGGGTCAGTATAACGCCAAGCACGTCTCCGGAGGCACACATCAACCAGATAACTGCGGCAGCATATGGGCGACTGGCAAACATAAGATTAGCGTTCCGTTACCTTAACAAGGAATCGTTCAAGACACTGTACACCGTGTACGTCAGGCCCATACTAGAATATGCAGCACCAGTCTGGAACCCACACCTGGTCAAGCACGTAAAGAAACTAGAGAAAGTGCAAAGGTTTGCGACTAGGTTAGTTCCACAACTCAGGGTCTGTCCTATGAAGAAAGGTTGAGGAAATAGGACTAACAACACTGGAGGAAAGAAGGGTCAGAGGAGACATGATAACGACATACAAAATACTGCGGGGAATCGACAAGGTAGACAGTGACAGGATGTTCCAGAGAGGGAACACAGAAACACGGGGACACAACTGGAAGCTGAAGACTCAGATGAGTCAAAGGGATGTTAGGAAGCATTTCTTCAGCCACAGAGTAGTCAGGAAGTGGAATAGTCTTGAGAAAGATATAGTGGAGGCAGGAACCATACACAGTTTTAAGACGAGGTATGATAAAGCTCATGGAGCAGGGAGAGCAGAGACCCAGTAGCGGACAGCGAAGAGGCGGGGCCAGGAGCTGAGTCTCGACCCCTGCAACCACAATTAGGTGAGTACACCAGTGAAGAGGCGGGGCCAGGAGCTGTGACTCGTCCCCTGCAACCACAAATAGGTGAGTACACACGCATGCACAATCTGGAGAGTGAAGTAGTGGAGGCTGGATCCAAACAGAGCTTTAAGAAGAGTTACGATAAGACTTGTAGCAGGGAGAGTGGACTTAGTAGCGACTAGTGAAGAGGCGGGGCCAGGAGCTAAGACCCAACCCCTGCCATCACAAATAGGTAGGTGCACACACACACATTATCGAGGACTGTCTATCTCATTTCTATTATTGTCCTTTTAATCTTGTACCCCAGGATGCGACCTACGGTAGTTTACTAACACCCAGGTACCTACTTGCTGTTTACCTGGAGTTTACCTGGAGAGAATTCCAGGGGTCAACGCCCCCGCGGCCCGGTCTGTGACCAGGCCTCATGTTGGACCAGAGCCTGATCAACCAGGCTGTTACTGCTGGCCGCACGCAGTCCAACGTACGAACCACAGCCTGGCTGGTCAGGTACCGACTTTAGGTGCCTGTCCAGTGCCTGCTTGAAGACAGCCAGGGGTTTGTTGGTAATCCCCCTGATGTATGCTGGGAGGCAGTTGAACAATCTTGGGCCCCTGACACTTATTGTGTTGTCCCTCAACGTGCTAGTGGCACCCCTGCTCTTCATTGGGGGATGTTACATCGCCTGCCGAGTCTTTTGCTTTCGTAGGGAGTGATTTTCGTGTGCAAGTTTGGTACTAATCCCTCGAGAATTTTCAGGAACAGCAAGTGTACGGAAACATGGCCAACGTTTCCAATCACGCCGGGGATTGAATCAAGGACACTCAGTGTGAAGCAAGAGCGTTGCCAACTGAGCCAAGAGAGGATCCTTGTAGCCGGTTAAGGGCTTTTGATCAAATGAATGAAACCTGCTCTCCTCTTCCTTAGATCGAACCTAAGTGTTTGCTGTTTCCCCTGGGTTTAGCGCTCCCCTCCTAAATATAATAATAAGTCGTCGACTTTCATGCTTCCAGAGGCCTATGTGAGAGGGAATCTACATAAGCTTAACTCTGATCTCCATTTTAATATACTATTGTATATATTTGTGCCAGTCTTCATCAGTAAGCATGTTACATTCAGATCTCATGCTAATTGCAACGTGTAATGAAGACAGGGAGTCGGACACTAACTGTTTTATAAGCTCTGCGAGCAACAAGTATGGTAGACAATTCAGTTAGTAAGGTGGAAGGCCAGGTGTTAATTCTAATGCATCTCTGCCTTCTAGTACCATCAGGCTTATTTACGATAACGGCACTTCCCGCCCTCCCACTGTCACAGTTAAAGGAGCCATCTGCGTAGATGCTCTGTGCTGGGTTTAGAAATTTGTCGCACTGCCAGCTACCAACCACGGGTAGGCTGCTGGCCGTCAGGCACACTGTTAGTAGTGGCAAGAACAGCTGGCAGCTCCCTGGCTGTGTTAGACCTCTGGAATCATGGTCTTTTGCACTACCGCTCATAGGATGAGCTGCGGGTGCACAATAAACTAGCCGCTCACGTGGCACAAAGTAAGTTGAGACAGATGATGGACCAATCAGTGTCAGTCAGTAAACCAGCCGTTAAGACGGCACCAAGTAGGTCGAGGAAATAGGTTGTGGACCAGTCAGTCAGTCAGTAAACCAGCCGCTCAGACTGCACCAAGTAGGTCGAAGAGATAAATGATGGACCAGTCAGTCAGTCAGTCGGTAAACCAGCCGCTCAGACGGCATAAAGTTGGTCGAAGAGAGAGATGATGGACCACTTCTTACTTCGCTGTCTGCTTCTACATCCCTGGGACGCGCCTACTTCATGTTCTCTTCTTTCTCAGTGTTAGGTCGTTGTTTCTCTCTCTCTTTCTGTCTCTCTCGCTTAATGGAAACAGCTTTGACCAGGAGGTTCGTCACATCATCTTAGAACATACGTTCACGTTTCTCCACGCCAAAGCCCGGGTGAGTGCTGTATGACACTTAATAAAGCATCCGACTCCGGAATCCCGGCGGTAAAGTTGATACGGTTCTTCCAAACTTTCACCACCCTTAACACCAAACAACAACAGCAACAACAACCAGCTGATCTTGACAGCGTCACCAGGCTGCTCGGTCCCAGATCAGGACTAATGGTTGATGATCTGATCCACTAGGCTGTTGGTGCTAGCCACACAGCCCAGCGTAGTAACTAACTTGAGGAACTATCCACTCAACACTAGTGACAACACACTATTGCACGTATTCTGAAAGAAGTGCTGTGTACACTGTGATGTCTATACATCATTGTGTATATACACTGCAGCCTTAATGACCTTCATGTAGTAGATAAGCCTCAACAAATTATGGCCATTGTCTTGGTGAAGGATCAGGATATACATGATGACCATGGACCCAAAAATAAGGATGTACATACGGTGGAGGTGCAAGCTGGAGACATCCTGGAGGATTTGTGTCGACTGTGTGGTGCTCAAGATGGTAGATTGCTGCATCTGGCAGATACTTTCTCAATCCTTGGAGCTACCTCAAATATATTGCACTTGCTAGAGAGCATATCAGTCTTCCTTAAAGTTCAGGTATGACATTGATATTAATTATATTGGTGGTAACAAGGAAATTTTCATTTAAAGGACATAATCCGACATTTATAGTTTTTGACCCCTCAATGGAGGTTCCTTGACGCTGGTGAGGGGCTCTTGATCTAGGGATTTGGATCTGTACTCCGGTTCCCTGACTTGAGCCTGAATGTCTTCCATTTCCCCCATATGTGCTGTAAAATCCTACGGGTTTAGCGCTCCCCCATAATTATATTAATAATAATATAGTTTGAGAAAAAACTGTATGACCCTTGTAGGTTTAGTACTTCTTTTTTATTATAACAATTGAGAGGAAAAATCACA
Organism: Cherax destructor; assembly: GCA_009830355.1. Classification (NCBI taxonomy): domain Eukaryota; kingdom Metazoa; phylum Arthropoda; class Malacostraca; order Decapoda; family Parastacidae; genus Cherax; species Cherax destructor. The sequence goes on along the minus strand of WNWK01000097.1, from coordinate 63,597 downwards.
AGACAGTTGTACAATAGTAAGGGCATAGGAATAAAGTAGTGTTTATTTGCTTTGTTTCCAGGGCTGGGCGAGTTGGATAATGAACAATTTATGGGTTAGGTTACGTAAAAACATATATAACCACACATAAGTAACATGAAAATGGACAAATGCACCACATCTGTCAATAATGTTTAATAATTTTTTATGTTTGGGCCCCTGGCATAAAAATAAAAATACATAGATCCTGTTTGCCACCATTTAAAGGACATGGATGTCTAACTTTGCTTTAAGCATTGAGTCATAATTCCTCAGTATTTTTGAGGGATGTTATTTCTTCCTCGCATGTGAATTTGGCAATCTTATTGGACCCCAAACACCAGTTCCATTTTCCTTGTTACAGATTTTGTTTGGTACTTGGAAGAGCCTGCTCACTGGCCCTGATGGGTTTTAGGCATGTGACTCGCCCCAGGTCCTTTACTTTCGGGAATGCTTGTTCCCTTATGTGCTGAGATTGGGCAGTGCTTCAAACCCAGACTCTGCGAGGATGAGCTCAATATTGCTCATGCTTTCATAGCCCTTAACTAAATCAAGAAAAAGAAACATTGCAGTAGGTTTTTGTTTACACCCAACAATTTTTATTTGTATTTTTATGAGCTTGATATATTTTTTTTAGATCAGTAACCATTTAATGTGTTCCACTCATTTACGACAGTTTCCAAGACATTTCTTACCTATATCCTAATTGAGTTTAATTAATTAATCAGTTTAATTATTTGCTTTTGATACCAATACTATATATACAGTACCTATTATATTTAAAAAATCTTAATTAATTAAAATATTTAAAGTTTTTTATATTTTTTCCAGGATGATTGTGAAGAGTTAATGCCCAAACACCTCTGCTTGTCCTGCTTTAATACTGCTATTGATATTCAAGCATTCGTTGACTCTGGTGTTAACTTTCAGAAAACCACAATTAGTCAGTTGTTTCCTAATGCAACAGTAGAAGAGGTCTATGAGGTGCCATTTTCTGGACCTTATCAGAATTCACAAGTAACAAACAGAACTCTTTCAGAATGTGTCGAAAGTGCAGGATCAGGACAGGAAAGACCACATAATTTTTTTAGTTACAGTTCGTATGAAACCTCAGGTGAACTCTCAGAGCAAAATTATGATCAAGGCCAAGAACTGACAATTGAACAGAATGTGAATAATCGTAGGCATATTATAGATAGTTACCAAGAATCACAAGGAATATTTGAGTACAGTGAACCTCTAAACAGGCATAATGTTCTTACCTCTAAAGAAAGCAATATTATTCCAAATGCTTCTAGTCATCTCTCAGGGACACCTCAAAAACTGTCCAAATCTTCAGAAGAAGAATCTCAGATTGATTACCAAAAATCTTCCCCAGGTAAAAATACCTCCTTAAAAAATAATGAACATGATAAAAAGATACAGGACTTACTTTTATGTAGTTCAAAACACACCAGCACCAATAATGTTAGTAAAAGTATAAAGCACATTACAGAGACACATGTCTCAGTTTGCACTGATGCAGCATCAGTTGGTGATAATAAATTAAGAAAATGTCCTACTTGCAATAAAACATTTCCTAGGCAGAGTCAGTTAAAGAGTCACCTTGCTACTCATAGTGAACTTCGGCCATTTGAGTGTAACAGATGCTTTCTGAAGTTCAAGTACCGAAGAAATCTTGTGGAACATTTTAGTGTTCATGATGAAATTCCATCCTTCATCTGCTCAGTGTGTGGCTTGACATTTAAGCAAAAAAGCAAGTAAGTGGTAATTCACCCATAAGTTATTTGTTTTATAGTCTTTCAGATTTTGATCTACACATTTTTGGAGTAATTTTAGATTTAATTTTTAATTCCTGTCAAATGGAATTATGGAAGTACAGGTAACATGAAATTTTTGTTGTTGTTGTTATCATTCAAATATTTCTGTGCATAAAGCTCCTGGCCAACTTCCATGCAAATCTGCTATGTTTTTGTTTTTAAACTGGACAGGCTGTCTCCCACCAAGGCAGTGTGACCCAAAAAAAAAAAACTTGAAACATTCACCATGATTTATTCAGTAGCTCTCCTGCCAGAAGTGCACAGACATAATTCAAATGGCTCTCCAAACTGCAACACCCCTACCTCTGGGTAGGGCAGCAGTATTGTGAATGACATGTAAGGTATGTACTAGTTATTGAAGCAGTGGTATGAATGATGTTCAGTGCTGAGACATGCACTTGTGATTGAAGAAATAGTAAGAGTGCTTGGCTCATAATTGAAGGAACCCATGTTTGATTCCTAGACAAAGACAAATGAGCAAGTCTCCTTACAACTGCTGCTGTTCACCTAACAGAAAAAGGTAGCTGGGTATAAGTCAACTGTCGTGGGTAACATCCTTCAGGGGTGGTAGTACACATACACTTAGATATGACCTGGCTTTGAAATGAACTGAGGTAGGATAACAGTTCTTAGTCTGTAAATTTAACTGCTAAAAAAGCTGAGCTGTGAAAGACATTCAAGTATAAAGCATTAATCAGATCCATAGGTTTATATGTAAATGACATTAATAGTATAGGGTAATCACAGTACTAGCTAGGTTTCATTTTTACATATCTTTTAATAAAAAAAATTTTCCTACACAAGCTTGCTAAAGCATGAGCGAACCCATCGAGAAGCAAACAAGTTAAATTTCAAGTGTACTTTTTGCAGTAAAGAATATACACAATCTTCACATTTGAAGACACATATAAGAAATATTCATAAAGGTGAGTTAAGTGTGCAATTAATTAAAAGTGATGATATTACTATATCTAATAATTTTTTATTTGCTGTACAAATATTGTCTCATTATTTTGTATTTTAAAAATTATACTACTTTTGATGCAAAACCTAACACTTCCAGATAACTGTGGTTTCACTTGTAGTGAGTGTAATGTAGTAGTACTAAGCCAGTCCTCTTTACGACGCCATATGTCCTCTGTCCATGCAACAACTGTTAAATATACATGTCAACACTGCAATAAAGGCTTTAATAACTACCAGAACTATCAAGGTAATACAATTTATAAGGTGGTGGTGGTAGTAGTATTAGTAGGTAGTAGTATTAGTAGGTAGTAGTAGTAGGTATTATTATTATAATTATTATTTTCATATTTATGTACAAACATAAACAATAATTTGCAAGCCCATTTTGCAACAGCATTTTTGGCAAACATGCTTTACAGTTTTAAATATCATTGTTCTCAAAAGATGGGATTACATAGGTGCTTAAAACAGTGTTACTTCAGAAGCTTCTTGTATGCATAGCAGTTTGGGCAAGACTTCAATAAGGAGCTTAAGTTATATGATGGATACAGTTTAATTTAGATACTCTAGTAGCTTTGTAACTAATTTAATGAGTGGTTACAAGTAAAACATTAGGGATAGCTATCACAGCAAAAATATTCCCTAAGAACCATGTCAAACTGCCTTTACACAAGACTTGCCTCTCATTTTTAAATTGTCAATCCTTCTGAACATGCATGCCATTCACACTTGCTGCTCTTCACACTGCAGCTACAGGACCCTGAATAAGAACGCTTATCTAGACTTATAACTACTGGAGAGTTGAAACAGATCCCACAGAACAAAAGAAATGTGCCAGTATACTTCATATATCCCACTTATTAGAGTCAGTCTATGAAGAAAAATCATGTATGTAAATGAAAGATACAAAATATGCAGTAACCTTCCTGAAAGAATATAAAAGACCTACAGTAATAATCAACGTCAAAAAAAAAAAAGTCATAAAGTATTGTTATAAGAAATTAAACCACACATTTTTCAACATGCCAGGAGACAAAGGTACATTATCATATCCTTTAGTTATTGCTCTATATGTGTCCAATTATTTTTTAGAAATACTGTCTAAGTCAAACAGCAATATTTTTAGCAATGTATGATACACATTATCTTATTCTAAAATTCTGTAAACTTGGCAGTTAAATAATACAAATAAAAGGCCCAGAAATTTGAAACTCACTGCCTGATATTGACACATGTTCTCCATCTGCCAGCATCTTTGCTTATATTGTTAAAAAATACTTATTAAATTCCATATAAATGTTATATCCCCATGCTTTGATATCTCCACCTTGTAATGAAACAAATCAGCCCCTCAAGTCATACCTCTGTTAAAGTGTGATAAATATTAATTGTGAATATTTATCTTAACTGACTTTAATGTGTATCTCTTACCTATATCTACCCTTATCCTTCCCTTCTGAATATGTACATAGCTTTTTGCAACTAAGGTGTAGAGAATACTGAGTGTAGTGAAGGAATAAGAACATTATGTCATACACCATCATTATTGAAATGTAATTCAGAACAGTTACAAATGCTTCATTGATAAATTATTATTATTATTATCATCATCATCATCATTATCACTACTACTATTATTACTTATGTATTGAGAGTATGAAACAATGAATATAAATTTAACAACAGTAAATGATTACTAGTATACAGTACTATTCATATTATTGTAAAAGATGTTGGTTAAGCTTGTCTAAATACACTAAACCATAACCTCCTAATTATTGTATTGTAACTAACTTATAACACACACAAACCTCATTGTAATGTTTTCATGACTGAATTCATGACATGTAAATATCCTCTTACTATTGCTAACAGTATGTAAATTCGTAAAGTGTCATTTATTACATTGTTATCTTATGTACTTTTGGTAATTAAAAAGTTGGTGGGTAGACCTCTTGTATATGTGTAGAGAGTAGTGACCGATTTTTTTTATTAACACATCAGCCGTTTCCCACCAAAGCAGGGTGGCCCGGAAAAAAAACTTCAATCATCATTCACTCCATCACTGTCTTGCCAGAGGTGCGCTTATACTATAATTATAAAACTGCAACATTAACACCCCTCCTTCATAGTGACCGATATGTCTGATAATATTTAGTGGTAGCGACAGTAAGATAAGGGCAGAGTACAAGGAGAATAGTGTTAGTGGGTAAAATAAAAGTGACAGCAAATGAATTAAAGAAAGAGAAATAGTGAAGGATATCAGCACCTATTGGAAGAAAAGTAGCCTAGCATTCAAAATTGTGATGAGGAAGAGGGTGTGGATTTAATTATGCAGTGCTTGTGTAAAACAGAGGTTTGGAATTTTAAGGTGAGTGTGGGTGAAAAGAAAAAGGATGAGATAAAAATAAATGATAGTGTTAGGCAGTAGTTAAATTTTTCTCTGCCTGTTTGTGCACTGTAGCTAGTCTTCTAACACATGTTTTCATACAGGCCATATACGTCGGCACACTGGAGAGCGTCCTTACTGTTGTGAAACTTGCAATAAGACATTCACCACCGCTAAGGCTCTTAGTAGACACCGTCTAATTCATCAAGGCACCAAAACCCACAAAGTATGTAAGTTATTTCAGCCATTAGGTTTAAGACTAAAGTATGTATTTAATGATATTTGAATTAATTTTAGTCTCTCCATAACACCTATTTCATATATTTAAATACATCACCTTGTGTTTCTTTTGTTGGGGTCTCCCAACCTTGGGAGACGGCCATTGTGTTAAGAAAAATTTTAATGCCTTGCATACTGAGTGATGTCAACTAAGATCCAATCCCATCCCTCTATAATCTTAGAAAGGAATAGTGTGTGAATAAGACTTTGTGTCTTGCACATGCATCATTAATGTTTTTTTTTTTAAACCAGCCGTATCCCACCATGGCAGGGTGACTTAAAAAAGAAAAAAGTTTTTTTTTTTTTTTTAAATTTAGTACAGTGGACCCCCAGATTACGTACTGCTCCAAACTCGAACAATTATGTAAGTGTATTTTTTTAAGTGCTTTTGTAAGTGTATTTTTGGGGGTCTAAAAGGACTAATCTAATTTATATTATTCCTTATGGAAACAAATTCGTTCGGTAACGGCACTTGAGCAGCATTCTGGAACGAAATAATGACGTAATCCGGGGGTCCACTGTAATTTATACAGGAGAAGGGGTTACTAGCCCCTTGCTCCTAGCATTTTAGTCGCCTCTTACGACACACATGGCTTATGAAGGAAGAGTTCTTTTCCACTTCCCATGGAGATTGAAACTTAAGTATCATCTCAAATTCGAAGGTTTTGCTTATACAGTACAGTGGACCCTTGGTTAACGAACACCCCGGAAATCGTATAATTATGTAAGTATAATATTGTAAGTGCTTGTGGAAGTGTATTTTTGGGGGTCTGAAATAGACTAACGTACATGACATTATTTCTTAAGGAAGTAAATTCGTTCGGTAATGGCACTTGAGCAGGCTTCTGGAATGAATTTTTTTTGTTAACCGGGGGTCCACTGTACATGTCTGTTTCCGGGAAACAAAAATGGGTACTCACGTTTTTCACCATGTCCTATATTTATCGTTCAGTGCTGGTAGTCTTTGTGCTGTCTCATACCCCTTCATACTAATTGTAAAACATTTGCTGTTCAGTTCTTCCTGCTGAATTCTTATGCCCCTGGTTATGCAGAGCATTTCAATGCTACCCACAACATTCAGCTAACACCCAGGTACCTACTTACTACTAGGTGAACATGGACAGCAGGTGTAAGGAAATATTCCCAATATTTCACCCATACTGAGATCGGTCCCTGGACCCTCAGTTTGTGAGCTAGCATGTTGCTAGAACCCTTTCCCCCTCAATTAGATATGCCATTTTTGCAAACCTTGTTTCATCAAAACCAAGGAACCACTAAAGGCATTTTGACTTCTCTCCATACATTATCCCATTCAATTTTTTTTGAACTTGGTGATCTCATTAATTGGTACAGTAATATTTTCAGTTCACTATGCAATATTATATTCCTTCCAATACTTAACTTGAGAATTTTTTAACTCCCATTCAATCCTAATCACAAATGAACTGCAAAAAATATGAGTTGCATAGTTCCTCTTGAAGGCAGCAATCACTCCTTGATATATTGGAAGTATACAAGTGGTGTGGGGAGGCAAAAACACTTTTCATAGTGTTTGAGGTCAAATCACTAAGATAAAATTGGTGAGCAGGAATGTTGTCCACTGGGAGGACTTTAACAAGTACCGTCTTGGATTTTGGATGAGCACCACACGTTTAGTGCCTCATGAAAATAATAATAATTCTCATACTGTACAAGGCATTTATTAAATCCTCTAGAAATGGCTTTAATGATCACTCACACCTTTTGTTGAGAAAGGTTGGGGGCCTGGACATGAAAAATGGCAATGGATATTTGGATCCCTGAGAGTGGTCCACAAGACTGCAGGAGCTTCACAAATTTCCCTTGCACTAAACATGGGTACAATGAGTAAAGGTACAATGAATAATGTAAATCTAACATGTTTGACTCGTGACTTACCTTTGTGCAAGTAGTGGAGCAGTCCATATGTAAGTCCAGCATATTTCACTGAGAATTTAACAAAATATGAATATTGTGCCATGCAAATATTAATCTTTATTCAGGTATTTAATAGATCCATTATTTTGTTGGAACAAGAAATATTTTCAGTGCTTATGTCTATGTTCTATCACACCCACCTACAGTAGACTACCAGGCTTTTACATATGGCCCACTTCAGGGCAGAAATATTGATAAAGATGTATATTGGTAAGCTAAAACATTTTTCTCATTCTGGTAGTCCCAAGTCTTACCTTTTCACCAAATATTTGTCCTTGCCTTTTACAAGGAAAAGTTTCAGAAGAGATAATTATTGTTATACAGTGGAACCCTGAGTTTTGACCGCTTTTTTCGAACCAATTTTGTCCCGAGTATCGAACATGCCCCGTGTTTCGAACCATGTACCAGACCTGTCCGCCTCCCTGCGCAGGCGTCGTGAGTCAGTTTGGCTTTGTTTATCCTCCGAGTGAACATTACCCTGTGTGCTCATCCAAACATTTCACGTTTAATTCATTGTGTTTGGTGCTTGTTCATTAAATGCGACTGTGAAATAAGCTACCGTGGGCCCAAAGAAACTTCCTAATGGCATCCCTGTGGTAAAGAAAGTGAGAAACAGCATAGAAGTGAAGAAGGAAATAGTAAAAAAATATGAGTGGTGTGTGACTTGTGGAGCTTGCCAGGATATATGGCAAAAGCAAATCAACAGGAAGGCAGGGAGTGTAGCAGGGATGCAGGGAGTGTAGCAGGGATGCAGGGAGTGTAGCAGGCATGCAGGGAGTGTAGCAGGCATGCAGGGAGTGTAGCAGGCATGCAGGGAGTGTAGTAGGCATGCAGAGTGTAGCAGGGATGCAGGGAGTGTAGCAGGCATGCAGGGAGTGTAGCAGGCATGCAGGGAGTGTAGCAGGCATGCAGGGAGTGTAGCAGGCATGCAGGGAGTGTAGCAGGCATGCAGGGAGTGTAGCAGGCATGCAGGGAGTGTAGCAGGCATGCAGGGAGTGTAGCAGGCATGCAGGGAGTGTAGAGGCATGCAGGGAGTGTAGCAGGCATGCAGGGAGTGTACAGGCATGCAGGGAGTGTAGCAGGCATGCAGGGAGTGTAGCAGGCATGCAGGGAGTGTAGCAGGCATGCAGGGAGTGTAGCAGGCATGCAGGAGTGTAGCAGGCATGCAGGGAGTGTAGCAGGCATGCAGGGAGTGTAGCAGGCATGCAGGGGTGTAGGGCATGGGTGTAGCAGGCATGCAGGGAGTGTAGCAGGCATGCAGGTGTAGCAGGCATGCAGGGAGTGTAGCAGGCATGCAGGGAGTGTAGCAGGCATGCAGGGAGTGGAGTTTCCCTTCCAAACACTAAGCCTTCCCTCACTCCTCCTTCCTATCTTCCAGATGCCATCAACAATTTTCAATAAAGGTAAGTAAAAATGTAATTTTATATGTTTATTTAAATGTTTATTTATCTATTATTAATTTAAGTACTATGTATGTTTGTTGTGTGTATGTAAAACTATAATTAATCTCTATAAAATGTATTTTTTGAGAATATTTTTGGGTTTCTGGAACAGATTAAATGGATTTACATTATTTCTTATGGGAAATATTGCTTCGAGTTTCGAACGTTTCGACTTTAGAACTAGCTCCTGGAACAGATTAAGTTCGAAACTCTGGGTACCACTGTATTTAAATACAGTTGAACCCAGGATTTACATTTTACAATCTACATGATTCATTTATATTATACAACATATTTTACAGGTTATTTAGCAGATAGCTTCTACTATTCAATTTATTGTTTCTGCTTGGCGCACAACCATCAAATTGAAAAATAACCATAGGATTTCATTCAAAATGGGATCAATCTTCTTTATAAATGTCAGTATTAAGTAGATTGGAGCACTATTTATAGATATACGTATAGCAAAAACAACAGTTAAATAATTCAGATGTGTGAAATTTCCTATTATCTGTGGCTTGAAGGTAGCTTTCACCACCAGGAACTTAATTCTTCCCACAAATTCTGAGGTTAATCTGTACTGTATAAATGTATAGGGTACAGTACTGTATAACTGTATAGGGTACAGTACTGTATAGCAGTATAGGGTGCAGTACTGCATAACAGAATAGGGTACAGTATAACTGTATAGGGTGCAGTACTGTATAACTGTATAGGGTACAGTACTGTATAGGATACAGTACAAGTAATAATCTTTGTTGCTATTATTACTACTGTTGCTTCTGCCATTTTGTCCTCCAGTACCTACATTATTTTTTCACCACATTGAAATACACAATATTAATGCTCATTGTTATTCAGTAACATCATTGTAAAACAATTTAATTCACATTGTAATTCAGTGATAAAAGTATTTTAAGATTTTCTTTTCTTTATACAGTATGCCTGTATTATTGTATTGTAGATTGGCAGAGAGCGTGTATTGTTCCTTTGTATAAAGGCAAAGGGGACAAAAGAGAGTGCAAAAATTATAGGGGAATAAGTCTGTTGAGTGTACCTGGTAAAGCGTATGGTAGTTATTATTGAAAGAATTAAGAGTAAGACAGAAAGCAGGATAGCAGATGAACAAGGGGGCTTTAGGAAAGGTAGGGGGTGTGTAGACCAAGTGTTTACAGTGAAACATATAGGTGAACAGTATTTAGATAAGGGTAAAGAGGTTTTTGTGGCATTTATGGATTTGGAAAAGGCGTATGATAGGGTGGATAGGGGGGCAATGTGGCAGATGTTGCAGGTGTATGGAATAAGAGGTAGGTTACTGAAAGCAGTGAAGAGTTTTTATGAGGATAGTGAGGTTCAAGTTTAAGTGTGTAGGAGGGAAGGGGACTATTTCCCAGTAAAAGTGGGCCTTAGACAAGGATGTGTGATGTCACCGTGGTTGTTCAATATATTTATAGATGGGGTTGTAAGAGAAGTGAATGCGAGGGTCTTGGCAAGAGGTGTGGGGTTAAAAGATAAAGAATCAAATACAAAGTGGGAGTTGTCACAGTTGCTTTTTGCTGATGACACTGTGCTTTTGGGAGATTCTGAAGAGAAGTTGCAGAGGATTGGAGGGAGAGAGGATGGAGGAGGTGAATGTATTCAGATATTTGGGAGTGGACATGTCAGCAGATGGGTCTATGAAGGATGAGGTGAATCATAGAATTGATGAGGGAAAAAGGGTGAGTGGAGCACTTCGGAGTCTGTGGAGACAAAGAACTTTGTCCATGGAAGTAAAGAAGGGAATGTATGAGAGTATAGTTATACCAACACTCTTATATGGGTGTGAAGCATGGGTGATGAATGTTGCAACGAGGAGAAGGCTGGAGGCAGTGGAGATGTCATGTCTGAGGTCAATGTGTGGTGTGAATATAATGCAGAGAATTCGGAGTTTGGAAATTAGGAGGAGGTGCGGGATTACCAAAACTATTATCCAAAGAGCTGAGGAGGGGTTGTTGAGGTGGTTCGGACATGTAGAGAGAATGGAACGAGACAGAATAACTTCGAGAGTGTATAAATCTGTAGTGGAGGGAAGGCGGGGTAGGGGTCGGCCTAGGAAATTTTGGAGGGAGGGGGTAAAGGAAGTTTTGTGTGCGTGGGGCTTGGACTTCCAGCAAGCATGTGTGAGCGTATTTGATAGGAGTGAATGGAGACAAATGGTTTTTAATACTTGACATGCTGTTGGAGGGTGAGCAAAGTAACATTTATGAAGGGATTCAGGGAAACCAGCAGGCCGGACTTGAGTCCTGGAGATGGGAAGTACAGTGTCTGCACTCTGAAGGAGGGGTGTTAATGTTGCAGTTTTATAACTGTAGTGTAAAGCACCCCTCTGGCAAGACAGTGATGGAGTGAATGATGATGAAAGTTTTTCTTTTTCGGGCCACCCTGCCTTGGTGGGAATCGGCCGATGTGTTAATAAAAAAAAAAAAATAGATGACCATTCTTCTGACCTCCTTTGTCAAGATGGGGAGAATCTTTTTAATTGTTTATGATTTGTTTGGGGAGCATAGTACATATCTTTCTTTCTTTCTTTCAACAAATTGGCCGTTTCCCACCAAGGCGGGGTGGCCCAAAGAGAAAAACAAAAGTTTCTCTTTTTAGCTTTAGTAATGTATACAGAAGGGGTTAAGTACATACAACAAATACAATACAAATATTTATTTCATTGCAAGTTTACATAGGTTTTGTAGTTACAATCATAAACTGAGGTGCAAGGAGAGCCACTGACATGCCATGGCATTAAGGACAGCTTAATCTAATGGCTTATAGACTATGAATAATATTAGAGAAATTGATTGAGTTTGTTTTGTTTAAATACTAGATTGTACAAATTACAATATTATGATATTACATTGTTCAAATTACAATATGATGAACCCCTACTCTCACCTACTGAGACAGCAAACAGACTTAATGTTTTCTTCTCCACCATAGGAAAGAATCTAGCGAGTAAAATCCCAAGCTCAAACACCCGTCCAACAGACTACCTCACAAACACCTACCCTAATACGCTATTCCTAGCTCCTACCAACCCAATTGAAGTCTCGCTCATAATTAACACCCTTAAAAACAAGGCAGGAGACATAAACAGCTTACCAACTTTTATGTACAAAAAGCTTCACAGGTACTGTCACCAATTATAGCAACACTATTCAATAAATCCATTGAAGCCTCTGACTTTCCATCAATTCTCAAAATAGCTAGGGTCACCGATCCACAAAGGAGGTGATCAAACAGACTTGAATAATTATAGACCAATTTCTAATTTACCACTGCTTTCTAAAATCTTCGAAAAATTAATTCATAGACAAATCTATTCCTACCTCGTCTCACACAATGTACTCAACCCCTGTCAATTTGGATTCAGGACAAACAAGAGCACAAACGATGCTATTATGCACATGTTGGAGTTAATACGTATACACCGCACTTGAGAAGAAAGAAGTCCCACTAGGAATCTTCATTGATCTACGCAAAGCTTTTGATACAGTCGACCATGATTTACTGCTCACAAAATTAGCACACTATGGTATAAGGGGGCACCCACTCAACTACCTAAAGTCATACCTCACCAACAGAAGCCAGTACGTGTACACAAATGGAGCAAACTCTTCCACACAACAAATTACAGTCGGAGTCCCTCAAGGAAGTGTCCTGGGGCCACTACTATTCCTCATTTACATAAATGACCTACCGAATGCATCACAACTACTCAAACCCATTTTATTTGCAGATGACACAACATATGTCTTCTCTCATCCAAATCCAGTTATACTGGCCAACACTGTTAATGCCGAATTACAGAAAATATCAACATGGATGACGACTAACAAGCTTACTCTCAATACTGACAAGACCTATTTCATACAGTTTGGAAGCAAAGCCACAAATGTTCCACTTATCATAACGCTCAATGGTTCACCCATCACAAGACTCACAGAGGGAAAATTCCTAGGAATCCACCTTGACAGTAGCCTTAAATTCCAAACACACATACAACAAATTTCCAAGAAAATCTCAAAGACGGTAGGCTATTATCAAAGATACCTATTATGTGCCACAATCAGCTCTCCTTGCACTATATCATTCACTTATCTACCCTTATCTCACCTATGGAATCTGTACATGGGATCAACAACATTAAATCACCTTAGACCACTCATAACACAACAAAGGCTGCAGTCAGAATGATAACAAATTCCACTCTAGACAGCATACTCACCAATATTCAAAGTCTAAAACTACTCACCGTAAAGAACATTCATACTTATTCTTGTGCCTACACATATATAAAACTTTACACTCTAATATAAACCCTCTGCTCAAAATTCTCTCACCAACTTTAATAGGACCACATACGACCACGTCTAACATCTCATTTCACGCTCTCAAGAGCGGCACTCGATCATCACGGTCCAGAATGCTGGCCAAGCTCGCGATCTTTCTCTTCTTACGACCATTGACAATACACCTGTTACTATTGACAAGCACCATTCCCTCAATTCTTGTTGTGGTTCTGTCATTTTGCCCCACACCATTGTCCAACGGAATTTCCAGACATGTGGTGATGACATTTTCGAGCAGCTTGAGCTCCAAGAACTCCCTATCCTTAAAGTTGACACTTTTGTCCTCCCAGCCAATAAGCAAAGCGTTATCCTTGCAATATAGCTCGTTTAACGTTTGACTGCCGAGAACTGCCACCTTCGGTCTACATTGCAGGTCAACGTTTACAAGTTCGAAAGGTGACCCCTACACCGCAGCAGTGTAGAAACTGCTGGCGTTTGGTCATCCAGCAAAATTTTGCAGGTCCATGGCCGAATGCCCAGTCTGTGGTGCTGACGACCATGCCAGTTCTTCTTGTACTCTACCTCCCTCTTGCCTTAACTGTCATGAGGCTCATCCTTCATATTCTCGCCGTTGTCAGGTTTACCTGAATGAGCGGGAAATCCGTTGTCTCAAAGAGGCGGAAGGCTTCTCCTATGCTATGGCTGTCTCTCATCTTCGCCTTCAAGGGAAACTTCCCCGTATTTCTTATTCTCGCATTGCTAAACGTCGCCCGCTTCTGGGTCCCAACTTCCACGGCTTCCTCTGTGGTTGCCTCATCCTCCGTCACCCCTGTCTCGAATCCTTTTGATGTTCTTGGCTCCGAGGTCCCTACCTCGGCTTCCCATACTATCCACACTCCTTCCTCTATTCACTCGCACAGTTCTGAGTCTACACGTCCTCGTCCTACACCTAAACCTCAGCGCCCCCCCTCTTATAAGCCCGGCAAAAAATCCCTATTGCCAGGTTCTTCGCCTCCGACTAGTTCTGTAACGTGTGTGGAGGTTCATCCTCCTCCTCATACTCTACCTTCATCCCCTGTCCCCTCCCAAGTCCCTACGACAGTTCCTCTTCTACCTCCTCGTCCTCTACTTTAGTACAGTCTATTGACTCCCCGATAGTTTCTTCCATTTCTAATGTAGTCCCCCATTTTGCATCTTTGACTTCCGAAACACTGGAAGCTATTGCAGAATATATTTCAGAGACTGGGCCGATGATGGACACTACTCCATCTGAGGTTCCTAATCTCTCTTCTTCGTCTCAACCCCTCTTCCTTCACAACGTCCTCCTCCCTCTCTGATTACAGGTCTTCCGCTGCCTCCACACGTGGACTTTTCTAACCCTAGTCCATAGCTTCCTCTCACTACCACTTCTATCTTTTTCTCCATAAATCATGGCTTATTTGCAGTGGAATATCCGAGGCCTCAGGGGTAACAGGGGTGAGCTTCAGGTGTTGCTCTCCCAGTTTTCCCTATTGGGGTCTGTTTGCAAGAACCCAAACTACAATCCACTGTTATCAGGCCCTTTTCAGGCTATAATTTGTTATATTCATCGGATCCTCTTTCCGATGGAACCTTTAACGAGTGCTCTCCTTATACGCACTGGTGTTCCATACCGTCAGCTCTATGTCCCTTCTTCCTTACATTACACAGCAGCCCGTATCCACTTGAATAAGTGGTATACACTCTGTTCTTTATATCTCTCCCTTCGCGGGCATTGTCTATCCCAGATATTGATTTTCTGGTTTCTTCCTTACCGCCACCCCTTCTATTACTTGGCGATTTTAACGCGCACCACTTTCTCTGGGGAGGGTCGCACTGTGACTCCCGTGGCATTCAGTTGGAGGCATTTCTTGCTTCTCTTCCCCTCCATGTTTTAAATACGGGTACTCCTACCCATTTTGATCCCCGAACTCATTCTTTCTCCTGCATTGATCTTTCCATCTGCTCTTCATCAACTGTCCTTGACTTCACCTGGTCTGTCCTCCCGGACTTACATGACAGCGATCATTTCCCAATCATCCTAAAGTCCTCTCTGTTTTCTCCACCTCCTCATTGCCCACGCTGGCAATTTGACCGGGCGAAATGGGACCTTTACGCACATCTTACTGCCTTTCATGAGGTTCCTACCTCGTCCTCCATTGATGAGGTTTACATCTCTTTTCGTCTTCCATCTTCACAGCGGCTTCACATTCTATTCCCCAAACCTCGGGCAAGCATCCTCAGAAGTGCGTGCCTTGGTGGTCTCCTACTTGTGCTCGGGCAGTGCGTTTGAAACGCGCTGCATGGGGCAGGTATCGGTATAACAGAACCACAGAGAGACTCCTTGATTTCAAGCAGAAGAGAGCTATTGCTCGCCGTGTAATACGTGATGCTAAACGCACTTGCTGGCGAGATTACGTTTCTACTATCACTTCGGCTTCCTCGATGAGTGCAGTCTGGAAGAAAGTGCGGAAATTGAGTGGTAAATTCTCCCCGACCCGGCTCCTGTTCTTCAGGTTGCTGGTGTCGATATGCACACCCTCTTGCCGTTGCCACTGAAATTGGTAATCATCTCGTCCGCATTTCTCAGGGGCTCCATCTATGCCCCTCGTTCCTTTCTTCTAAGTCTGCCAGCGAGTTAAAGCCCTTAGATTTTTCTTCTCTTAGAGAAGAACCCTATAATGTGCCTTTTACCCTTCAAGAACTGGAGGCAACACTCTCTGCTTGCCGATCATCGGCAGCTGGGCCAGACGGCATACATATTCGTATGATACAGCATTTACATCAGTCTGCTCTTACTGTCCTCTTACGACTCTTTAATCTTATATGGTCGCAAGGAGTTATTCCCCAGCTGTGGAAGTCTGCTATTGTTCTCCTTTTCGAAAACCAGGTGCTACGGGACGTGATCCTCTCACTACCGTCCCATCGCCCTTACCAGTGCAGTTTGCAAGGTGATGGAACGTCTAGTTAATAGACGTTTGATGTGGTATTTAGAGACTCACAATAGTCTCTCCCCTAGTCAGTATGGCTTCCGTAAGGGCCGTTCTGCCATTGACCCCTTGCTGCGCTTGGATACGTATATTCGTAATGCCTTTGCAAATAACCATTCGGTTATCGCTATCTTTTTCGACCTTGAGAAGGCTTATGATACAACTTGGAGATATAATATCTTGGCCCAGGCCCACTCCTTAGGCCTCCGAGGCAACCTACCATTCTTTCTTAAGGCTTTCTTAACTGACAGACATTTCCGGGTCCGGGTTAGTAATGAACTCTCCGGAATTTGTCCAAGCTGAAGGTGTCCCCCAGGGATGTGTTCTGAGCACAACACTTTTTCTGCTTGCTATAAATAATCTGGCATCTGTTCTCCCATCCAATATTTGGTCATCGCTCTATGTGGATGACTTTGCTATAGCTTGTGCAGGTGCTGACTGTCACCTCATTGCAGTTTCCTCCAGCATGCCATCAACCGGGTTTCTGATTGGGCCACCACTCACGGGTTTAAATTTTCTAGTGGCAAAACTCATCAAATTACGTTCACTAGACGTTCAGTGGTCTCTGATCATCCATTGTACCTATACGGCTCACGTATTCCAGAACGTGATACAGTCAGGTTTCTCGGCCTCCTGTTTGACCGCAGATTGTCCTGGAAACCTCACATTACCTCTCTGAAGGCGACTTGTCATAGCCGGCTGAACCTCCTTAAAACCCTCGCACATCTTTCAGGGGGAGCTGATCGTAGAACTCTCCTTCGTCTACATTCGGCCCTAATTCTATCGAAACTCGATTATGGTGACCAGATATATTCGGCAGCCTCTCCTGCCACTCTTTCCAGCCTTAATCCTATCCATCACCAGGGATTACGCTTATGCCTTGGTGCTTTTCGTTCTTCCCCGGTTGAGAGCCTCTATGTAGAAGCGAACATTCCATCCTTGTCCGATCGTCGCGATGCACATTGCATTCGCTATTATGTTCGCTCTCATGACCTCCGCAATCCTTCTATGTATAGGATTGTCACAGATGTTAGTAGGCGCTCTTATTTGTTCGTCGCCCTGCTTACTTCGTCCCTTTTCTCTTCGTCTACATTCACTCGTGTCTTCCTTCAGCTCCCACCTCTATATGTTCATGTGACATCTCCGTTTCCCTACCCCTTGGGAAGTTCCTGCTGTCCGTGTCTGTTCTTTTCCCTCTACCTTGCGCGAAAGCCCAACTACCTACGGCGGCTTCTCGCTCTTTCTTTCTAGACCACTTCCGTTCTCATTCCCATGCCATCGCAGTATACACCGATGGTTCAAAGTCATCTGATGGCGTCGGATTCGCAGCAGTGTTTCCGGACAGCGTTGTACGAGGGCATCTATTACCCTCGGCTAGCATATTTACGGCTGAATTGTATGCCATTCTTGTGGCACTTATCCGTATTGCATCTATGCCTGAGTCACCATTTGTGGTCGTTTCAGACTCCCTTAGTGCTTTACAGGCT
The DNA here is from genome assembly GCA_009830355.1 of Cherax destructor. NCBI lineage: Eukaryota > Metazoa > Arthropoda > Malacostraca > Decapoda > Parastacidae > Cherax > Cherax destructor. The sequence continues at coordinate 45,910 of WNWK01000097.1, read as the reverse complement.
ATCCGTAAAATTGATACACCTCACCCCTAGTTCTTCGTATCCACCTTTGGTTACGCCGTATCTTTAGCAAGCATAAAGATATTTTTTTTTTGGGTCCCTGGTCATGTTGACGTACAGGGCAATGAACAGGCAGACACTGCTGCGCGGTCAGCAGTACATGACCTTCCAGTTTCATATAGAGGTGTTCCTTTCACGGACTATTTTGCGGTCATTGCTACCCACCTTCGCACCCGTTGGCAACAACGCTGGTCTGACCTGCTGAATAACAAACTTCATTCTATTAAACCGGTTATAGGTTTCTGGCCTTCTTCTTGTCACCAATGTCGAGGTTGGGAGACTACTCTCCCGTCTTCGCATCGGCCACACTCGTCTTACTCACGGGTATCTCATGGAGAGGCTCCCTGCCCCTCTCTGTGAGCATTGTCAGGTTCCAGTGTCTGTTCGACATATCCTGTTGGACTGTCCACTCTATCAACGAGCACGCAGAATTTACCTCCAACGACGTCTTCGCTCTGCGGCCCTTTCTTTACCTTCCCTTCTTGCAGATGGACCCTCCTTTAATCCTGACTCTCTTGTTGACTTTTTGACAGAAACTGACTTACTACACAAACCTCCCTCAGTCCCTTCTACCTCGATCTCTTGCTACCCTCCACCCCTGCACTACCCACCGTCATCTAGCACTCCATACCCTACTAATCGTCCATCTCCCTCTTACAACTCACTCTCTTTGCATCCTACAATAACCTGCAGTGCTGTATAACCCCTGTGGTTTAGCGCTTCTATTTGATTATAATAATAATGGGCCCCTGACACTTATTGTGTTGTCTCTCAACGGGCTAGTGGCACCCCTGCTTTTCATTGGGGGGATGTTACATCGTCTGACGAGTCTTTTGCTTTCGTAGGGAGTGACACTCATGGACAAGTTTGGTACTAATCCCTCTCTCCCTGCGTTCCAGGGAGTACAGGTTTAGGAACTTCAAGCGTTCCCAGTAATTGAGGTGGTTTATTGCAGTTATGCGTGCCGTGAAGGTTCTCTGTACATTTTCTAGGTCAGCAATTTCACCTGCCTTGAAAGATGCAGTTAGTGTGCAGCAATATTCCAGCCTAGATAGAACAAGCGACCTGAAAAGTGTCAACATGGGCTTGGCATCCCTGGTTTTGAAGGTTCTCATTATCCATCCTGTCATTTTTCTGGCAGATGCGATTGCTACAGTGTTATGGTCCTTGAAGGTGAGATCCTCTGTCATGATCACTCCCAGGTCTTTGACGTTAGTTTTTCGCTCTATTGTGTGGTTGGAATTTATTTTATACTCCGATAAGATTTTAATTTCCTCACGTTTTCCATATCGGAGTAATTGAAACTTCTCATCATTGAACTTCATATTGTTTTCTGCAGCCCATTTAAAGATCTGGTTGATGTCTGCTTGGAGTCTTGCAGTGTCTTCAATGGTGGACACTGTCATGCAGATTCGGGTGTCATCTGCAAAGGAAGACACGGAACTGTGGCTGATATCCCTGTCTATGTCCGATATGAGGATGAGGAACAGGATGGGAGCGAGTACTGTGCCTTGTGGAACAGAGCTTTTCACCGTAGCCGCCTCAGACTTTACTCTGTTGACTACTACTCTTTGTGTTCTACTTGTTAGGAAATTAAAGATCCATCTACCAAAATTATTTTATAGGAAAATAACATTGAGAATTTTTTAAAGTAATTTACAGCATGAGTATTTAGTTTAGGGTGAGTAGGTGGTTTTTGAGAAGAGTCTTAAAATTATTTTCAGACAAGGTTATTTTAGTATTTACTGGTAATGAATTCCAGATTCTGGGGCCCTTTATGTGCATAGAATTTTTACATAGGTTGATATGGACACGGGGTACTATATCAAAAAGTGATCTCTGTCTTGTGTTGTGGTCATGGGTCCTATTAACGTTGGTGAGGAGAATTTTGAGCGGAGGGTTTATATTAGAGTGTAGAGTTCTATGTATGTAGTAGGCATAAGAATAAGTGTGAATGGTTCTTTATGGTGAGTAGTTTTAGGCTTTTGAATATTGGTGGAGTATGCTGTCTAGAGCAGGAATTTGTTATCATTCTGACATACAGTGGACCCTCGGTTAACGAATACCCCGGAAATCGTGCAATTATGTAAGTATAATTTTGTAAGTTCTTGTGGAAGTGTAGTTTTGGGGGTCTGAAATAGACTAACCTACATGACATTATTTCTTAAGGACGTAAATTCGTTCGGTAATGGCACTTGAGCAGGCTTCTGCAATGAATTTTTTTCGTTAACCGAGGGTCCACTGTATGTTGATATTAAAACACTGAAGATACTGATCTCTTTAGCATCATCCTTGTTTAATTTTGGGGAGAAAGTTAAAACATAATTACATACTCATTTTTTTTTAATGTACTGAAGTTGTAGTTTCCTATCTGCAAAGACTTTGTTTTTGGAAAACATTGAAAATCAGAGAATATTTAAAATCTTTTCTTTCAACAAATCGGCCGTTTCCCACCAAGGAGGGGTGACCCAAGGAGAAAAACAAAAGTTTCTCTTTTTAACTTTAGTAATGTATACAGGAGAAGGGGTTAATATTTAAAATCTGCTCATTAAGTTGTTAGGTAAAATTATTCCTTTAGTAATGATTATTCTTCCTGTCATTTCTCCAAAGTAGAAAACTAACAGACCATAAATATTTTGCAGTGCGCACAATGTGGCAAAACATTTCTGGAATTGTGTGATCTAAAGCGACATGTGAAACGCCATCTGTTGAAACGCGCAAAGAAAGACAACAAAATATCATTGATTAAGTGCCGGGAAAATGCGGTTAACCCTGCAGCTTCCGTGGATCCTGGCATGAATTCCATCAATCTTATGGTGCTCACCGATTCCTTACTTTTCACGGAGTCTCAGCAGATACTGGATAATACTGACTCTAGAGCTGCTAAGGTTGATATCCTATTTCTGTATCAATTTGTTTACTTGATTAAAAATTATTAGTTTCACAGTGTACAAACCTTATGGCTATTTTTAAAAGACTAAATGACAAAAGTTTAAATAGATTTTACTTTTAAGTAATAAATAACTTGCAAATAAAGTAAATCTAGCATAATAACTAAACATTAAGACATTTCAAAGTGCTGGTATATAAGAACTTTCCATTCTAATTATACTTTCTTTTTATAGGTTATCATACCAAATGAAAAATTAAACACTTCAAAAGCTGTCAGTGGTGAGCCAGGGATGAGGCCTAATGTTATAGAATCTAATGGATCCACTCTGCAGCAAACATCCATGGAATTGACAAAGGCCTCACATATGTTAAGGACAGAGGAAGAAGTTCTTTCTTCTTCTCAGCTCATGCCAGCTGAACCAGAGATGGATGCAGTTTCCCTCTTGGCCAATACTGCTGTCCTTCAGCCACCAGAAGTTATACATGGGATTACTACACCACTAGAGACTTCGCAAGTTTTGCAGCCAACAAATATTGATGTGCAGGATGGAGTAGCCGCAAATGAAAGCAATCAAGTGACTCTCGCATCACATGAATCATCGGAATGTACTGCTTCAGATGCTCCTACTATGGTTATGCTCTCCTCTGTTAGAACACCATCTGAATATTTGCCTGTGTCTGCTCCTGAGAGTAATACTGCTAACCCAGTTATTGATGGAGCAAGACATCAACAGAGTGAGAGAGTTCTCAGTCATGCTACTTGGTAATTAATTTTTCGATTAATTTCCTAGATAGCTTTAATGCATTCAGATTTATATAATAAATACAGTACATTATTGGTAAATATTAAATATTTATTACAATGGAAAATATGCCATTTGTTTTATGATACAAAGGTAAAGAAAATTTTTAATTTGGCTGGATGTTCTGTATCATAATAGTGTCACACTGTCATGCTAAGGCTCTAAAAAATTTTTTTATTGAGTACCACAGTGTTTAGAGAATGTTAGCTATTCAGAGTCAACTACATAAATATTTTAGATATGTACCATACAGTTAAACAATATCAGATTTTTGCTTGGATCTACTAATACATAATACTTCAAATAGTACTGTATATCATTTTTTCTCAGTAATTTTATAAATTTCATCTTTTAAATCTACTTATTAATCTTGACAGGATTTAGGGAAGGAAACGTATAAAAGGATTGTATGCATGTATATTCATATGAGCCAGAGAGTTATATTTGAGGAATTTATTTTTGGCAGGTTATCTCTTCTTGCCAGATCTCTGATACAGAACCAGACAACAGGTTCATAGCTACATTATGCCACCAGTGGTAGGATTGAGGCTGTTGCACCTCAAGGATCCTCAGGGTTGATATAAAGTGTGTGGAAAAAATAATCCTGTGTAATTACTGGACTCCTCTCTTAAAATGCAATGTTGGTATTCAAATCGCCTGCAGAAACCCAGTGTTGTTATATATCACCCGCCCTTAAAGGGAGGTTCCTTGACACTGGTGAGGTGATCTTGATCTAGGGAATTGGATCTGTGCTCCAGTTCCCTGAATTAAGCCTGAATACCTTCCATCCCCCCCCCACAGGCACTGTAAAATCCTACGTGTTTAGCGCTTCCCCATGATTATAATAATAATAATATACATCACCCTGTGTGGCTAACAGTAACAGCCTGGTTGATCAGGCCCTGATCCACCATGAGGGCTGGTCACAGACTGGGCTGCGGGGGCATTGACCCCTGAAACCCTCTCCAGGTATACTCCAGGTACCCTGAGATACTCTCACACTCTTTGAAACTGATAAAAAATCTCTCTCCTACTCACTGCCACCATCTCTTACAGAAGTCCTCATGGTGGCCATCTTACTGGTAATCTCTCTCTTAAGAACATAAAGGAGCACTGCAGCAGGCCTACTGTCCTAAGCCAGTCAGATCAGTGGCCAATTATTTATACATCAGCAGAGTGTTAATGAGGGCATATTAGATTACACTGAAATGGTCAAGATGTTATCTTTGTTCATGTGTAAACCATCTCACACCCTATTCAAGTCACAAGCTGTGACACACTCAGTTGATAGTTGCTTATATTCTTAGTGACCAGGACTCTAGTCTTGTAGGATTCCTCATGATTTTTTATATCACTGAGATGCAAATTGGGACCCCTGGTCAACTTTTAGGGGATTTTTTTTTGTGGTTTTGTTTATTCTTTAATGGAGGAGCAGATTCTTAAAGTATTATGATGCCTGTATTTATTGTTTTAATTGAGTGAGAATGACTTTTTACTTTGTTTTTAAACTTCAGATGTGTTTTACCCTTAAACTGTGACTTACCCAGAAATTAAAATTCCTGTGTTGCAGTATTTTAAAAAACATAAATTTCTTGCAGATTGAAAAAGCCTATTTTTCTAAATAGAACTATAAAAAGTAAACTGAAATTAAAGAAAAACTTAGTGTTTTGCATATAGGCAAAACAAGATCATATGTTGGCAGCATCGGTGTAAATGCACATAACAGCATTTATGTTCTCTATTTATTTATGCCAAATTATGATTTTTTTTCTTTAGTGAATAGCATATGTATACTCTGTTATGATAACAGGTGTGTTTCAAGGTATTTTAGTACTAGAAACATGCAAGAGATGCATAGTACATGTTAGCCCTAAATGCAGTGTTCACTGTAAAATTATACGAATAATTGTTTCTTCTTTTTTCTATTGATTGTTATTGTGTTCTATAACTGTGTACAAGGAAATATGATATTACATTTCTGTCAAGGTGTATTACCCCTTGAAACATTAGGAACAAGTCATACTAACTTTATTGCGTTATCTTAGGTTAAATCTGCATAGTGTGCTTTTTGGCCGAATTCCACTATTGTTATTATGAAACTGTTTAAATTTGGAACTAATAAGGCATCTTCTTGCCAGTTCCACACACACTGTCTGCTGGCAGAGTGGAGGCAGGATCCATACATAGCTTTAAGAAGAGGTATGATAAAGCTCACAGAGCAGGGAGAGTGACCTAGTAGCAACTACCTGGAGTATACCTGGAGAGGGTTCCGGGGGTCAACGCCCCCGCAGCCCGGTCTGTGACCAGGCCTCATGGTGGATCAGGGCCTGATCAACCAGGCTGTTACTGTTGGCCGCACGCAAACTGACGTACGAACCACAGCCCGGCTGGTCAGGTACTGACTTTAGGTGCTTGTTCAGTGCCTGCTTGAAGACAGCCAGGGGTTTATTGATAATCCCCCTTATGTATGCTGGGAGGCAGTTGAACAGTCTTGGGCCCCCTGACACTTATTGTATTATCTCTTATCGTGCTAGTGGCACCCATGCTTTTCATTGGGGGGATGTTGCATTGTCTGCTGAGTCTTTTGCTTTCATAGGGAGTGATTTTCGTTTGCAAGTTTGGTACTAATCCCTCTAGGATTTTCCAAGTGTATATGATCATTTGGGGGCCAGGAGCTATGAATCGACCCCTACAACCACAGTTAGGTGAGTACATAGGTACAATTATCATACATAGTAACATATGTCTAAATTACCAAAGATAACCTAAACAAAGAGTCAGAAAACGTGACTTATTTTTATATGCTATTGGTCATGTTACCCAGAGCATTATGCCCCAGGCCTACCTGTGTGATGTGCAGTTTTTCTTTGGTATCATGAAATGGTAAAATGGCCCCTGATGTATGGCATACAGTGGACCCTCGGTTAACAAAAAAATTCATTGCAGAAGCCTGCTCAAGTGCCATTACCGAACGAATTTACGTCCTTAAGAAATAATGTCATGTAGGTTAGTCTATTTCAGACCCCCAAAACTACACTTCCACAAGAACTTACAAAATTATACTTACATAATTGCACGATTTCCGGGGTATTCGTTAACCGAGGGTCCACTGTATATCACAGTTTTAGGTTAAGTGTGCAAGCTGGTGTGCTTATATTTATTATACTGCTCATTGATAGTCTCTCTTGACCCACATTCTTCAGTTAATACAATTTCCTCCTTTAACTGTGGTTAAGTAACCAAAGCCAGTTTTAAGTAGTTTAGATTTCACATCCAGGGACTTAACTGCAATGTGTTAAGTTTTTAATAAGCCATGATGGAATACACTTTTATGTTTGTATAACAAACATTTACATATGCTAAAATCTAGTCAAAACGTTACCTGAGTTAATTCCCTTATATATATACATATTGTAACTTGATACTGTAATAAATATTGCCTTTTATTCTAAGGAAAATTTTAATTGCATCTTTCCTTACCTGAATTGACCCTGAATGTATCCCATTTACCCAGGCACTGTATGACCCCTACAAGTTTAGCTTTCCCCTGTGAAAGAATAAATATATGACCCTTACTGGATTAGGACTTTCCCATGATGAAAATAATAAATTTACTTTATTGGGTCACCCAAGGTTAAATCCACATAGTAAAACATATATGAGTGATAATATCTGTGCCTTCAGGACCATTGTACAAAAATCCAGCAGATACTGGAGTTGTGAGACACACTGACACTTTGCTCAGGATATGACTTAATTCTCTTTTAGTGAGCTAACACAGATAAAGTATGATCAAGTCAAATGTGTTTTATGAATAAAAATCTACAAATGATTTTACATAGTATTATAAATTTGTACCATGACTGGAATAGTTATGCAAATGTTATAGTCTAGACATTTCCTTCGAGGGAGATTCCTTGATGCTGGTCAGGGGCTCTTTATTCAAGGAGTTGGACTTTATTGCCTCTTGGGATTGAACCTGATTGCCCCCTAGGAAGGGTCATTAATTTCAGTAAGGGGGGCTCTTCATTCAAGAAATTGGATCTACCCTTCCCTTTCTTGAAACGAACCTGTTTACTACCCATTCTCCAAATGCTGTATGACTTCTAGTGGTTTAGCACTTCTTTTGATTATAATAATAATAATGTATGACTACAGGTTTAGTGTTTCCTCTAATTATATATAAGAATTCTTTCAAGGAAGGGTCTCACTGCTGATAGCAGTGCTGTATGATCTTTTTGAGTTTAATGCTTAACTATATTATAATAATATCTTTCTGATAATTACCCAAATGTTCTGTACCTATATCCACCCAGGATAACCCAAGAAAGTCAGTGCGTCATCGAGGACTGTCTGTCTTATTTCCATTGGGGTCCTTAATCTTGTCCCCCAGGATGCGACCCACACCAGTCGACTAACAACCCAGGTACCTATTTGCTGCTAGGTGAACATGACAACAGGTGCAAGGAAACACGTCGAAATGTTTCCACCCGCCGGGAATCGAACCCGGGCCCTCCGTGTGTGAAGTGAGAGCTCAAGCCACCAGGCCACCCGGCTGGTGAGGCACTCATGATCCAGGGAACTGGGCTTATTCTCCACTTCCTAGGATCGAACCCTAATGCCTCCTGTTCCTGAGGTGCTATATGTATGTTGCCTCCTATGTGTTAGGCATTTCCTCTGTTATAAATAAAATGAGGGGCTTTTGATCCAAGAAATTGGATCTGTTATCCCTTTCCTTGCATTAACCCCAATTACCTCTCATTCCCTATGCACTGCATCACCTCTACGGTTTAGTACCTCCCATAATAATAATAATATGGCATATTTATCCCCACCCAGCCAATTTTACAGATGTTCCTTTAATAATAATTTCACAGAAAACAAAATCAATATACCACTATTCCTATATAAGAAAGTTTCATTTGTTATTAGCGAATAGTCCCACCAACTGTAAACGTCCTTGAATTTGGAATGATTGATAGACGATTCAAGGCATTTTCTTGTTTCTCTCTCTTTTCTCAACATAAAAATGAAGGAACACTATAATAGGCCTATTGGCTCATGTTAGGCATGTCTAACTCACACTCAACCATTCTCTTCCTGGGCCGATAAGTAAGCAAGTTTATTTAGATACAGGTCCACATAAGTACAATTATCATAAATAGTAACATTGGGATCCATGTAGTGTAAAAACCTTATTGCATTGTGCTACGGTTTTACACTGGTGAAATCTCTTTGATTCCAGGTGGTGTCTGGAATGAATGAAAGGCAATAATTCAAGTCATTTTCTTGTTTCTGCCCTTTTGCTCTCTCTGGGTCAGTCCATGTGGTGTTGCATGCAAAAGGCTGTAATCCTAAAGCATCAAATCTAGTTTATAATAATATCCACGTGTGTTTTAAAGAAAATGATATTATTATACTAGGTACATGATACAACTGTTATAGACCAAACTGATACTAAAAGACTGGGTTCGATTCCTGGCGAGGGTAGAAACATTGGCCGTGTTTCCTTTCACCAGTTGTCTATGTTCACTCATCAGTAAAATGGGTACCTGGGTGTTAGTCGACTGGTGTGGGTCGCATCCTGGGGACAAAATTGACCTAATTTACCCGAGATGCTCTGCATAACAAGCGGCTTCCTTTATAGTATGTCACTGATGTCAGCTAGCCCTGACTGTCCCAACTATGTGCCCAAGACTCCCCGGTTTTGCTGGGTATTTTCGGCACGTGGACGCGGGCGTCCACGTGCAATACTTCACGAGGCAGTGTGATAGTGTAGGTGTGTAGTAATGTAGGTGTGTAGTAATGTAGGTGTGTAGTAATGTAGGTGTGTAGTAATGTAGGTGTGTAGTAATGTAGGTGTGTAGTAATGTAGGTGTGTAGTAATGTAGGTGTGTAGTATATGTAGGTGTGTAGTATATGTAGGTGTGTAGTAATGTAGGTGTGTAGTAATGTAGGTGTGTAGTAATGTAGGTGTGTAGTAATGTAGGTGTGTAGTAATGTAGGTGTGTAGTAATGTAGGTGTGTAGTAATGTAGGTGTGTAGTAATGTAGGTGTGTAGTAATGTAGGTGTGTAGTAATGTAGGTGTGTAGTAATGTAGGTGTGTAGTAATGTAGGTGTGTAGTAATGTAGTGGGTGTGTAGTAAATGTAGGTGTGTAGTAATGTAGGTAATGTAGTGTAGTAATGTAGTGTGTGTAGTAATGTAGGTGTAGTAGTAATGTAGGTGTGTAGTAATGTAGTGTGTAGTAATGTAGGTGTGTAGTAATGTAGGTGTGTAGTAATGTAGGTGTGTAGTAATGTAGGTGTGTAGTACGTTGTACATGTACTTTTAGAAATAAAGATTATTATTCTGCCCGAAATGCACATACATGCTAGTGGTTTTCTTTTGTGCTTGACAATATTTTATTACAAGTAAACTACGTTTTTTTTTTTTATACTGCAGAAGGAAATAGAAAATGCACAAGTTCGGCTTTAGCTTCATTTTACCACAGCTCAGAACATTTCGGGCAACTTTGACTAATCTTGTTTTCCCAGGATGGGAACCACAACAGTCGGCTAATACCCAGGTACCTACCTGTTTTTTAAATAATCAAAAAAAATGTTCGGTAAACAGGGGCAGGAGGTGTAAGGAAACATGCCCAATGTTTCGAAACACCCATGTCGGGGTGAAACGTCGAGCATGTTTCAGTGTCAAGCCAAGCTTAATCTGCCCGATATGGTCTACATGACAATTATGTACGTCTTAAGAATAAATTTTGTTTTGAATATAAAGTTGTTAGCATCCCCAGCTGAGGGTGTAACGTTGAGGGGGTCCAGGGGTCGATCCCGTCACGAGTGAAATGTATGGACGTTTCCTTACACCTGCTTCCCCTGTTCTCCTAGCAGTAGGTAGGTACCTGGGTGAGTCGACTATTGTGGGTTGCATCCTGGGGGACAAAATTGACCTAAGTTGCCTGAATCAGGGGCTGTCTATATAGTATGCCAGTGATGTCAACTAGGATTGTAATAGTTGTATCATGTACTTGTAGAAGTATAGATTATTATTAGCAGTAGTAGTAGTATAAATTCGAATAATTTACTATATAACACCATTGTAAAAGTATAATGGTTTAGCGCTTCTATTTGATTATAATAATAATGTAAAAGTATAAACTTATGCATGTAACCTAAATAAGTCAATACTTTACTGAGTTACCCTAAGTTAATTTACACATAATTTTACTATATATAACTGTCAATGGTTAAACCTGTGTATTGAACCTGAATAAAACCTATCACATCGATCAAGCAGCTGCCAGTTTGAACCTTTCGAACCTTTCGAACCCCCACTGATGAAACCCTCTTAAATATTGCTTACAAATTGCAGAAATTGAAAATAATTTACCGGTCGACTTTTATTTCGAGGATAGAAGTTTAGTATAAATTGTACTGTATCCAGGAGGTATTTTTTTAAGGTATTAATAAAGGTATTGGTGAGTTTGAAGCAGTGGTGTGAGAGGTGTGACGTCACAATGATAACAAACCAGTGACAGTGACCATGGATGACATCATAGCAGGTGACTACTTTATTCTCTCTCTCTCTCATATCTTTATCTCCAGAAGTCTATAATGCACTCCGTCAAAGATATATTAGCTCCACTTCCGTGTGTGAAGTTGTAAATGATTACTAGACAAGATTATTGGTCGTAATGAAAATAATTACACTTCAAAAATTTTCAGGGCAGTGGACAAATAGTATTTTGCTTGTGATATATTCAAATTCAATTCAAATGTTTATTTCTCTGTAATGATTACAATGTGTGGTTTACATATAAAATAATAATGACAAAGAAGGCCACTAGCATGCCTAGGCATTTCGGGCAGACATGTAGAGTACATCACTTAAATTACTTTATAATTATTGCATTGTAATATGTAGAGCTAAAAATTAGTTAATAATTAAAACCTGGTCATTTTTTTATCAATATTAGTTACAACCCATTGTGGGTCAACGTTACCCAGGTCTATTAGTGACATTTCACAAGGTTAGTTAAGTTTGGTCAATGTTGAATTTAGCCATTTACTCGTTTTTAATATAAAAACTAAGTATCCAAACCCAGACAAGAAATATTTATATCTTGGGCAATTTGTTATTTTGGGAGATTTTAATTATACGTATAACATGAGAATGAAGGAACACTGCATTAGGCCAGACTAGTACGTACTTCGCTATATCCTTTTGAAATCTAAATTTGCTCAGCTTCAACATATTGCTGGGAGTTCTGTTTTGGTTAAATACTTTTGTGGCAGAAATACACTTCCCATTAATCAGCAAGTAGTATTTAGACATGTCATCCAGTAATGTATGTGGATAAATAACTACAAACTAATATCGACAGGTCAAAAACTAACAAGGTTATTTTTTTGTAGCACAAGCATTATAACCTAACTTTACAAAACCTCATGTAATCTAACTTTACCCAGACTATGTCGTTGTTGAATTTAGCACATTATTGGCACACTGTATCTATAATAATAATAATAATAATAGTTTATTTGGACATGATACAAAGAATTACAATGGGTTATGAATTTTTAGAATTACAATGGGTTATTTGTATTAATCCCTGAATGGCAAACATTCTTCCTCTCAGAAATATTTATATGACTAATAACTCCCAAAATACGTAACAATTTGCACAAGAAAAAATAACTATTTTGCCTAGGTCAGGATACCTTGCTTTTATGTTTAAAAATAAAGTGCCAGAATAGAAGATTTTGTGGATAGGATGATGGCGCTGTATGACCCTTGTGAGTTTAGCACTTAATTTATAATAATAATAATACTAATGTGGACAGGATGAGTGACATCCTTACTCAAAGTAGGAATGAACCCATTGTTTGCCTGAGTGCTGCTGGGGAAAACAATGTCAGGAAAGCCAATTTTTATGTAGTACCCCAAAAAAATTAGCCATTAGATTAAAAATTATTTGTTTAAAAAAATATAACTTTCATAATTTGCCTCATCTATTAAATAATATATTTTTGTGCAATTTTATTTGTTTATTGAGCCTTCATTACTATAACTTTTATAATTTGCTTTTCTTATTAAATAATTTTTTGTGCAGTTTTATTTATATATGTTTATTGAGCCTTCATTACCCCCAAGGTTTTCATTTTTACCCCATTTAGGGTAATTTACCCTGGTTCCCCAGAAGGCATTTGATATAATTAAAGGGGTAGTGGACTTGTGATATGGGTATTGTCAAGAATGAGGGTAGATAACGAGTGGCTATCCAGGGTTATTGGGGTGAATAGCTTGGATCATTAAGTACTCTTTAAGTGTTCCAGGGTAAAGTTTGACAACTTGTATGGGTTTTACGATAAAAGTTACCATATTTTGCGGCATATAAAACACTTTCAAAATCTGACCCCTCAAAATCACCCTGCATCCTGCACACCGAAGGTCAGGCTTGGGGTCACATTTGGGATCTATGAATTTCCCAACTGTTCACCGGCTCTAGAAAATTTCCCTCAATTTTATTTTCGAACAAATTTCTTGCTAAATTTAGGGTACATCCTACATGCCAGTGCATCTTGTGTGTCGCAAAATATGTATAGTATTTATTTGCAAGAGATGAAATTCATCTTTCGTGGTTGGGAGTTAAAGGCTTAGCTGTGTCAGTAAAGAAGGCAGTCAGTGGTTTATCAGGGTGTTTAAACGAGTTTCTGACAGTGATCTGGGAAATTATTATGATTCGGAAACCATGGATGAGTTTTCTGCAAATATGATGACTGAAATAGAAAGTACTGGTAGTTAATTTTTAAGTTGAGATAATCTGTTAATTATAGATAATGTATTTTCAGTAATAGCAAATATGAGGGTAATGACTAAAAATACTGTGTATCAATTACTGTATATGCAGTGTACAGAAAATCTTAACACAATGACAGCAACATTTACGAAAGGTAACCCACTTTGTAAGTTTTAGCAGTTAATGTACTTAATAAGAAATGAAGCTTGAGTTATCTGTTACTGAAATAGACTGAAAAATATATTTTCAAAAGTTTCCTCTCCTAATTGTGAGTTAGTTGTAAATTGTTCCAGTTACAGTATTGTGGTTTTTTATTCTTCTATACTATATAACTATGATGATAGCACTATATTCACTGTTTAACCAGACCTTAAGCATTTATGATTTAAAGAATTTTAAAAGTGATGATGTAGATTTAAAGATTGGGAGTTAATCTCGTAATACTTGAAACAGTAGATTAAAAGTGAAATCAACAAAGAACTTGCATACTAACATGTTATAATTTAAAGTTTATGGAGAAAAATAATGGTGTAAATTTCTTAAAACTATGTACATAGTATAGTAGATAAAAATAATGTAAAATATTACACAAGCCCTATGAAATGATATGCCACATCAGACAATCCATTCAAGTTTGTTAAATAACTTTGCATGTAGTATAAGAAAACTGGAGCAAATTTTTAATTTGAAAAATCATCATGAGATTACTGGTTACTGTACTCCTTTTTCTATGATGTATGAAACAGTGATATAAATATTTTGGGGTTCATGAGAAAGCCACATTTTTTTTATTCAAGTCTAGAATACAAAGTGGCATTTTATCCTGCCTAAGCCATTACAGATACTCAGTCCTGTATAAAGTTTAACTTTGAAAAGGTACTAAACTACCACATTGCAAATGGATTATAAGATCACATTTTATTAACATTGATGATGATAGTTGCACATCATAGCTTACAATCTCTACACAGTTTCTCTGATCTTCAGTGTAACATCTGGATGCTATCTAATTATCTTTAATGAATATCACTTTCATATTATATGGGTGATCAGTATTCTAAGGATTTTGTTAAAAAATTGCAAATGATGCACAAGTTTAAAGTTTTCGGTTGAATTCGTGTATTTTTCTTTATAGACCATGATTGGAAGATGGGTCCATAGAATTCCATATTGGTGGCGCAGATACCTGCTTTGGATCATACAAGCTCTCGATTCTTACCTTTATAATAGTATCGGGCGACTTCATAAATTCTTTAAGATGATAGGTATGTTAGAGCTATAGAAAATGGTATTTGTGTTCTGTGAAGGTGTTGTGTAAAGAATGTGATCCTGCTTTGTAAAATGTCAAGTGTGTAATGTAGGTTGCTGACTATTGATGGGCATGATTGTTCTCTCAATTTTTTATTTGCTGTATGACTAATTCTTGGGAACCTCATGTGTATACAGTAGTGATTCCAATAAATAACCAGTACATAATATGTCAGCTGGAGTGACTAAATGTATTAGTGTTAGGTCATCTGTTCACTTCTCTACCATCATTTTTATCCTGTTTAGCAATTTTTCGTGACTATTTTTCCCACTTTTTTGACTAGGTTATGAGCAGATTTTTTTATAGTTTTGGTTTTGTATTGTTTAGAAGGTTAGTAATTTGTGTAATTAGTCAACTTTCAGTACAGTAAATTTACATTTTTATACTTCATATTGATGTCTTTTTCTTGTGATATGGTTCTGGTATTATTGTACAGTGTCATACTATAGCATTAACTTTTATTTCTACATAATATATTTGCAGCTTGTATGACTTATGAAGGGGCACTGAGTGAACCAGAAGACTTTCCTAAGTCAGAAGAGCCAGTATGGATATTAGGAAAACAGTATTCAACTCAAACAGGTCAGTTGTTTTATCAGAAGGGAAAAAGGTAAGACTAATAATTTACACAAGACAGTGAGAGTAGATGGTAATGCTTGCAACTTTTAGGTGTACAGTGGACCCCCGGCTAACGATCAAAATTCATTGCAGAAGCCTGCTCAAGTGCCATTACCGAACGAATTTACTTCCTTAACAAATAATGTCATGTAGGTTAGTCTATTTCAGACCCCCAAAAATACACTTCCACAAGCACTTACAATATTATACTTACATAATTGTACGATTTCCGGGGTGATCGTTAGCCGGGGTCCACTGTAGTTGACAGGACACGCATGAAATGGATCCAGAGATATTAAATGTGCCATTTCTTTTATATGTATTGAAATAATAATATGCTGTAATTAAATATATTATTCTAACATTTGACTTTAATTAATGTTATTTATACACTTTGTTTCTAACTTTATTTACTCCTTGTTTAGAACTAGAACCACTTCGGAATGATGTACAGTCCAGGATATGGCTTACGTATCGAAGAAATTTTGCTCAGATTAGTGATACCACTTTCACGTCTGACAGAGGTTGGGGTTGTATGTTACGCTGTGGACAGATGGTGTTAGCTGAAGCTCTCCTCCGAAGACACTTGGGTATGTTGAGCATTTTTAGTTTATTTTTAACCTTAAAATTTGTGTATTGTATGAGCAAATTATCATCGTTGAAAAACTTTTTAAGTTATGTACTGTACTAGAATGTTGACTACTTAAATCTGCATTCTTTTAGTCTGAGATGTTTATAAAGATAGTATTTTATATTTAGTCAAAAGTTCATCCCAGGGCAGTGATGTATAGATACCAAATATAATATGCATATATGTGCAATCCTGTATTACTCCCTCAGTAGTTCAATGCTTGATCATGACTATAATGTGTATAGAGACACAGTAACCAAGTCTCAGAGAAGAGTAGGTATATATGCATAAAATTCACTTTGCTATTGAAATCTTCAAATGATGATTTAAAATTACTATGAATTTAAAGTAAAAAATCCTGCACCAACTATTATCCTCACAACTATTATCCTAACAAAAACTGTACTTAAAGGTATCCTAGATCAACAAGTATATATCAGATCCTTGCAAACAATGGGGAAGTAATCACATACATCACACATTACAATTAGTTACTGTACCTTTTTTTTTTTTTACTTTGATGGCCATCTCGCAATAAAATAAATAAAGAACTTTTCTGCTTTCAACAAACTGGCCATATCCCTCAGAGGCAGGGTGGCCCTTAAGGAAGAACGAAAGTTTTTCCTTTTAAGTTTAGTAATATATACAAAAGGGGTTACAAGCCCCTTGCTCCCGGCATTTTAGTCACCTCTTATGACACGCATGGCTTATGGAGGAAGAATTCTGTTAAGTAAGGAACTATCTTGTTTATTTTAAAAATTATCCCAAGCTTGTTAGCTCTAAAACAGTGCCTAGAAACACTAAATACTTACACATGCATCTGGTCAGGTGTACTTGTCACCTAGCACCTGTGCTTCATTCACAGCAGTGTGCTCAGTCTCCCATTACCAAATCTTCCTATTTTTAGCTATTGTTATGAGTGTCAGTATTAATGATGCTAAAGCAATAAAATGCACTTAAAGGCTATTTTCCTTGAAACCCAAAATAATCTCAAATTGAAAAGAAAATATTGCTGGTATCTCAAATCTTGTAGTTTAAATTTTGGCGGTAAAGATTGAAAACCAAAATCTTGTCATAGTGGTTGTATACAAGCCTCCAGATGCAACTTCCCAACATTTCCGGAAGCAGCTTTTGAAAATTGACCACTGTCTGGAAAATCTCCCAACTCCTGCCCCAAACATCTTACTACTACCTGGATTTTATCTGGAGAGAATTCCAGGGGTCAACGCCCCCGCGGCCCTAAAATGGAGGAGTGTAGCAAATAATATTTTAGCAGAGATCACCCCAGGAGGCAGCTCAGATGAAAATTCACACACAGGAGCTATTAAGTCTCTACACCAAATTCACCTTAAAACAGAAAATATTAGAGCCTACAAGACTAGAAAATACGCTGGACCTCATCTTCACTAACAACGACTAATATAACCTTATCGAAGACAATACACTCAGATCACAACATAATAGAGGTACAGACATGTATGCACAGGGCTCCTGACCAGTAAAATGTGATCAGTCATGAGGGTATCTTCACAAAATTCAATTTCAATACCAAAAACATACAATGGGAACAAGTCAACCATGTCCTAAATGAAACAAGCTGGGAAGATATCGTAAACAACACAGATCCAAACCTTTTCCTAGAAAAAATGAACTCCTTTGTTCTTGAGATCTGCTCAAGGTACATTCCATTAAGAAAAAGAAAAGAGAAGAGTAAACTAGAAAGA
This sequence comes from Cherax destructor, assembly GCA_009830355.1. Taxonomy (NCBI): domain Eukaryota; kingdom Metazoa; phylum Arthropoda; class Malacostraca; order Decapoda; family Parastacidae; genus Cherax; species Cherax destructor. Next base: position 28,080 of record WNWK01000097.1, on the reverse strand, counting down.
GAGACACTCCATATACAGACGAAGGCGAAGAGTCACAGAGCTGCTGAGAGGGGCCAATATCTCTGAAATACGAAGGGAGGCACTGGTTAATGAAATTGCAAACATCGAACTTAAGCTGAAGGAATCTTACAGGAGACAAGAATCGCAGGAAGAACTAAAAGCCATAAAGAAAGTTGAAAAAAAAAAAAAATACTTCTTCTCTTGTGCCAAATCTAAAGGAAAAGCAACATCCAGTATTGGGCCCTTGCTTAGGCGAGATGGGACATACACAGATGACAGCCAAGAAATGACTGAGATACTAAAGTCCCAATATGACTCGGTGTTCAGCGAGCTGCTGCCCAGTCTTAGGGTTGACAATCCAAATGAATTCATTATGAACGAGACCCAAAATCTGGTCATCTCAAAAATCTTGGATATTATCCTAACACCACAAGACTTTGAAAAGGCAATAAATGACATGCCCATGCACTCTGCCCCAGGCCCAGACTCGTGGAACTCCGTATTCATCAAGAACTGCAAGTAGGCCCTGTCGCGTGCCTTCAGCATTCTATGGAGTGGGAGCATGGACACAGGGGTCATCCCACACTCACTAAAAACAACAGACATAGCCCCACTCTACAAAGGTGGCAGTAAAGCAATTGCAAAGAACTACAGACTGATAGCACTAACATCCCATATCATAAAAATCTTTGAAAGAGTTCTAAGAAGCAAGATTGCCAACCACTTAGATACCCATCAGTTACACAACCCAGGGCAAAACAGATTTAAAGCAGGTTGCTCCTGCCTGTCCCAGCTACTGGATCACTATGACAAGGTCCTGGATGCTGTAGAGGATAAACAAAATTCAGATGTAGTATACACAGATTTTGCAAAAGTTTTTGACAAGTGTGACCATGGTGTAATAGTGCACAAAATGCTTGATAAAGGAATAACAGGAAAAGTTGGTAGATGGATCTATAACTTTCTGACAAATAGAACACAAAGAGTAATAGTAAACAGAGTGAAGTCTGAGGCAGCTACGGTGAATAGCTGTGTTCCACAAGGCCCAGTACTCCCTCCCATTCTATTATTCATTCTCATATCTGAGATGTAAGCCATAGCTCTGTGTTTCCCTTTGCGGATGACACCCGGATTTCCATGACAGTGACCTCCATCGAAGACACCACAAGACTCCAAGCGGACATAAACCAAATCTTCAAATGGGCCACTCAAAACGATATGAAATTCAATGAAGAGAAATTTCAACTACTCAGATATGGAGAACTTTAGGAAATTTAAACTGTATCAGGGTATACGACAAATTCTAACAATACAATAGAGCGAAAAAGTAATGTTAAGGACCTGGGAGTGATAATGTCAGAGGGTCTCGCCTTCATAGACCACAACAATGTACAGTGGTACCCCGGTTTACGATGGTCCCCAAACTCACCCTTTTATGTAAGTTTATTTTTTTAAATGCTTTTGTAAGTGTAATTTTGGGGGTCTAAAAGGACTAGTCTATTTTACAACTTTTCTTAAGGAGATAAATTCGTTTGGTAATGGCACTTGAACAGCATTCTGGAATGAAAAAATATCGTAAACCGGGTACCACTGTATCTACCGCATCTGCTAGGAAAATGATGGGATGGATAATGAGAACCTTTAAAACTAGGGACGCCAAGCCCATAATGATTCTCTTCAAATCGCTTGTTCTCTCTAGGCTGGAATACTGCTGTACACTAACACACCCCTTCAAGGCAGGCAAAATTGCTGACCTGGAGAGTGTACAAAGAACTTTCACGGCACACACAAGTACGATAAGGCACCTAAATTACTGGGAACGGTTGAAGGCCCTTGATCTGTATTCCCTGGAGCGCAGGCGAGAGAGATACATGATAATATACATTTGGAAAATCCTAGAGGGATTAGTACCAAACTTGCACACGAAAATCACTCCCTTTGAAAGCAAAAGACTCGGCAGGAGATGCAACATTCCCCCAAGGAAAAGCAGGTGCGCCACGAGTACACTGAGAGAACACAATACGTAAGTGTCCGGGGCGCAAGACTGTTCAACTGCCTCCCAGCATACATAAGGGGAATTACCAATAGACCCCTGGCTGTCTTCAAGAAGGTACTGGACAGGCACCTAAAGTCAGTACCTGACCAACTGGGCTGTGGGTCATACGTCAGTTTGCGTGTGGCCAGCAGTAACAGCCTTTTTGATCAGACCCTGATTCACCACGAGGCCTGGTCTCAGACCGAGCCTCAGGGGTGTTGACCCCTGAAACCCTCTCCAGGTAATCTCAAGAAACAACCCCTGTGATTTAGAGATGCACTACATTACTTCAGTGATATATTTATATCTTCTTCTTTCAACAAGTCGGCCGTTTCCCACCAAGGTGGGGTGGCCCAAAGAGAAAAACAAAAGTTTCTCTTTTTAACTTTAGTAATATATACAGGAGAAGGGGTTATATATTTATATACATGTATATATAATGCTAAATAGTGTAGGCTAAGAATACAGTAGAGGGTATATCAACATACATCTCCATTTGGGTGATTCAGTGTCCCGATGATCATTTAATTTAACAGGTAGAGACTGGATTTGGACTCCTGCTGAATCCAGTGACACATACCTAAGGATTATGAGTATGTTTGAAGATCATAAGTGTGCCACCTTTTCACTTCACATCATATCACAACTTGGAGTGGACGAGGGCAAACCAATAGGAGAGTGGTATGGCCCAAATACAGTAGCTCAGGTTATGAGGTGAGCATTTAAAATTATTAAGAGATGTCGTATGTAATTTGTATAGTATAAAATAAATTTTTATTTAACTCTGGTCCATGTAGTATGCTCTAAGTATTTTGCAGAGCGTTTTCCTGAACATAGAACAAGGGTCATCTTAGAGGACATTCCCAAATATAATTTGGAAACTTGCCACCACATATTCAGCATCACTTATCTCGTATGTAACCCGAGGAGAGGAGATGCAGATGCTTTTAATGATAATTCCTGGAGTATGAAGGACAGATTGATAGGGTAGTGGGTGGGTGTGTAACACCCATCTTATTGTCTGTTTTTTAACTTAAGAATAATTTTAGAAGTTAGCTTCGTTTCTTCTTGTTATTGTAAAATAAGGGCTGTAGACTGTGGTGCTTCCTATCAATTCATGTCAGAACTCTTTCTCTACATGTTAATAGTATTTTAGATAAGTTAAAATAATACTGGTGGTGCTTTTTACAAATTACTGTATATTGAGTTTGAATGAAATACATGTAAATAGCACAATAACCCTTTCTTAACACATGGTATGTTCCTAAAAATCGATATGTAACTTAAAATAGCGGTATGTGAAGTGAACGTATGGGAAAATAGGGTTATATTCAGACATCTCCAAAAAATACCAAACAATTTTTTTTATATAAATATCTTTATACTTAAAGGAAAGAAATTTGACATTTCTTTTCATTCTAGTTGCCATTGCTTGTTGACATAAAGGGCTGAAGTGGATGACTAGTTCTTGTGTTGATGTGAATGCTGTCTGTAGTTGATCATATTGGAGTGCTCAAGTAATTCATCTCTGATCTGTCTTACCCTGCAGTACTATACAGCTGATAAAGCATTATTGCTTAATCCAAAATCCTCTTCAGAGGAATGCTCCTATGTCTGCAAATTTACCAGTAACATAGAATTACTCACATAACTTCTGCAGTGTTAACTATCTTCATATTGGTCTTATTGTCTTACGTTATCTGCCTCCTTCCTAAATGGTAACTGAAATCCAACATTCTTTCTGTAGATGGTTTGTCATCATCATATAACAGTTCATTGATGTCATCTTCATGCATATCTTCAAAGTCCTCATGTCTCGCACTCCTTGTCAGAGCCACAATTTCGTGGAACTGACTCTTTGCTGAGGAAAAAGAATCTAGAGAAAATACATGTATTAATCACAGAAGGAAAATAATTGCCTGCCTGCATTTATGGTTGATCGGGACACTTCATTCCATGACACCTTTATGTGTAAGTGCATCTGAAATGTTAAATTTATGCTAGAATTCTGGCATGCCATCGATCTCTTACTGCACTGAGTTTTTCTGTTACCTAACATAGTGGCACTTAAATGTTTTATTAACTCCTCAATCCAGTGACTGTTAAAGATATATTGAGGGGGATAAAAACCTTAACATTTGGTTCAGCAGACCTTATGTTATGAAGCTGATTGTACTTTTTTTAAATCCTTCAAACCATACAGCACCAAACATACACTGTTGAGAAGGCTCTTCTTCCCTCTTACACAGTTTTATATTGGGAAGGAACAATACCCAAATTTTTGCAGATACCAATACTCAATTTTAAGCCAATACTTGTTCCATAAAAATTAGCTGATACTCACCAATGTCAGTCCTTTGTCACACCCCTAGTTTTCAGTATGATAGGGCTTCCTGATTTATTGTCTGAGCACTAAGCCTGACACACAACCTCGTTTTCTCAGTCCACACATTGAGCAGCATTTTTATCTTATTTAGCTATGCTGGGTTGTGTTAAGTAAGTTTATTCAGGTATACACAAATACAGTTACTTAGATTATATCATACATAGCAGCATGTTTGTAGAGAACCTAGGATAACCAAAAAAGTTAGACAAAGTGACTTATTTTCATTGGGATCCTTTTAATACCTTATTATTATATGAGATGGTTTATTGTGTATCAGATTTATGTCTGGTAATTTTGTTATTGGCAACTGCTGTCATTATTATATTCAATTTGCTTCATAGTGAAATCTGTTTAAAATGATAACCACACACTGTGTAGTGCATGTACTTCAGTACTTGTGGAAAAAGCTTCTAATTAATATTTTATGCTTGATGTAATGCTGTACGTTTTTTTGAGGCTTTCCTAGATTAGATAAAAATGCACACTGCAACAGAATACAAAGGCACCAAAGCATTGTTTTTCAGTTATCTTATGTAGCTACATTCACTTTTAATGTTCTACCCACCCATGCACATTTTAAGGGTTAAATGTATATTTAAGACATGTACTATCATGGTGTTATTCCCAGAAGGAAAATAAAAAAACCACAATTCTTAAGAATAATTAACTTTGACATATAGGTAGCTGGGAGGGACTATTCTCAGCTGTCGTATCTGAGCGTCTCTGCAAAGACAGTGATTATGTATGAGTGTGGTGAAAGTGTTGAATGATGATGAAAGTATTTTCTTTTTGGGTCACCCTGCTTCTGTGGGAGACGGCCGACTTGTTGAAAAAAAAAAAAAAAATATAGGTAGCACATAATGTTTGCACATGTTATTAATGCATCAAGGTATTTGCTAGATGCAGTACTGTGTGTTTTACTAAATGTATGCAATTAACTTCTTTGTGATGGCAAGACTAGATATAACTGGTCAATAAAACTGGGACTATTTTGCAATGAGTATGTATGTGTAGGTGACTTTCCAAATATTTTGGTTGGTACTTATTAAAATTGATATTTTCTGTATATCACATGCTTGCAATAGTTAAAATATTTGATTGGCATCTGTGAAGCATTGAAGGGCTGCTGAGAGGATGACAGATTCAGAATTAGCCAAACTAGTTTGTATATCAAAGAAAAAAAGAAATTGTTCATTAGATAGGACGATTGTTGGAGGGAAACCACATCCAGGTCACAAGTCCTGGACATAGCTTTGGCTGTGGGTGTGAGTGACTCCTGGCACTAAAAAAATTCTGAAGCTGGGTAAGTATTCCTCATTTCTAAGGTCAGCACTGGCAGGTCATTGAGACAAACCAATACTACAATGTTTAAATTTTTTTTTTAATTTTCTGTAGTTCAGTATAGTAAGTTCCTGAAGTAAATTCATCCATCTTATGATCATCCACACTTATGAATGTTGATTCGCTTTTCTGAGTGGCAAGATTGCTTACGACCATGGAAACATAACTTTCATTGAGCAATACATCATCGGTATTCAATGTAACCAGTACTGTATGCCATCAATCCATCCCCCTTAGTGTTAATGCTTGCCTGAAAAAATTTTTGGAACTCGGAACCTATTTTACCATAGATGCCTGTGTTATAATAGGCAATGGGTTTCTGAGCTGTTTCAAAATTAGTTTTATTTACAATAGGTTTTCATAAGTCACACAACCACAACTCAAATTATCTATGACTTGATCTAAATTTTATTTCCAAGGCTTTGAGTTGCATGTGAAATACCGCTTTGTCCTGTGGCTGGACATTTCCCTTTCATGCCTCAGGCTAGGTCATTGTCTTAGGGAACACAGGTTTTTTCTCATATATTTCTTATCAGTCACCACAAACAGAGTTGAAGAATAATAACTGGGACACATTTCATTGTAGAAATAACAGGAATGTGGTATTACTGTAATGTGAAATTGCATATGTAGACTGTAAGGCTTGACTAAGTTTTACTCAAAATGCTATGCATTCAATGGACCTTCAGATTATTGTGTATGCAGTAATTTTAAAATAAAGAATTGCATTGTGCTATTGCTGTGATGAAACCTAGGTTAAGGTATCAATGGAAACAGTATTTCCTCTTCCTACTGCTTAGCTACAGATCATTTTATAAATTTAAATATAGTAATAAGAGTAATTACCATTTCATTATATAATTCAACCTTTAAGCATGGAAAAATTATATTTCTTTTAAGATGTCCATTGTTATGGACATCTGCATCGTTTGCAGTTGGTAACAATGGACACAGTATTTTCTCTTCCAGTTGTTTCAATATGGTATGGGATGGAAAAATTCATTGGTGGAAATCACTAATTCAACTTTAAGTATTGGGGATCTGCACTTGTTATAATATATTCACTGGGATCATCAACAAGTATTATCTGCAGTCGCCTAACAATTTTTGTGCACTGTAAATCAGTAACACTCAGAAATCTTGTACACAATTTAAATATTGTACAGCAAAGTAAAAAAAATTGATAGGGTCCATAACAATCCCTGGATATCATGTCCAAATAAAATATGGTGCTCTGGATTTGTCTTATAGAAAAAATATTTTTAATTTGTTTTACAGTGGTACCTCTACTTACGAGCTTAATTCGTTCCAGACGGCTATTCAAGTGCCGATACTGAAGGAATTTTTTCCCATAAGAAATAATGAAAATTAGATTAATCCATTTCAGACCCCCAAAAATACACTTACAAAAGCACCTACAAAAATACATAATTGTTCGAGTTGGGAGCTGCTCGTAAGTAGAGGTACCACTGTATTTTGTGGGATTAGCTAAGAGAGATTTATGGCTTCTCTATTTTGAAGTGTTCACTCGGCATTATCAAAATTTTAGCCTAACAAGAGTTCAAATTAGTGGGATTCAATTGTACCCTAAATATTGTATTTTATTCATATGAGCTGAATAGCATAGTGGTTAAGTGAAAGAAAAATGTGCAGATGTAGTATGTTTGTGGGGATTTCATTACTAAATGTAATTTGAAGATATACTTGGGACTGCTGACTGTGCACTGAATGTCACACCAAGATATTTTAAATGTTTCTAATGTGTCAGTAAAATAAAGTGTTTTATGTTGTAGGCAAAATATTAATAATTATAATTAATTGATTAAATACATAATAGTAAGAATAATAGTACAGTACGTAATAGTAAAAAACCATGGTATGGGCAGGGATTGAACTCGCAGCTAGTGAGTTCAATCCCCGCCCGTACTGTGGTGTGTTTGCAGTCGTGTCATTACGATTTCGTGAGTCATAATAGTAATAGTATTTTTTTTCCAGGAAATTGACACCATTTGATGAGTGGAACAACTTTAGTGTGAATGTTGCTATGGATAATGTAGTCATTATGGATGAAATTAGTAAGTTTTGCACATTTTTCTTTACTTACATCCTAAATCTTATATAATTATGGTTTTTATTTCTCTGTTAAACAGTACTGTATATAATACAGTGAAACCTCTCAGAATCCTCATAAATTCAAACAATGCATTCTGAATTAGCAATGATCTCCAAAATTTATGACTTCCTTAACGAGCAAAAAATTTCCAAATTTTTGAATTTTTTCAAATTTTGTTAATTTTCTCAGCAAGATAAAATACTTACCAAATTTTGAATAGTTTAAAAAATTTGACCATTTGCACATACTGTAAGGGCAAACATTGTGAATATTAATTTGAAAAGTCTGTTTTTTATATTATTTTATCTGAATACAAAATATCTGGCTAATTTTATGTTTTTTTAATAGAAATTAGACATTCATGCATAAATTATCCTGAATGAGATGTACATTATTACTGTATACAGTGCAATATATGATATTTAGTTACTAATACAATTCTTATTGCATATTACTGGCCAAACGTCAACCCCTTTTTCACTCATAAGTTAGGCCCTTGTCTTATGAGCTTGATATGAAAAATGAAAAAATCACAAGTTTTAAAATATAAATGTTTATTACTGTTGTTAGGTTGAAAGTCTACAAAGATTTTAGTGCTATATAAATTAGCTGCCAAACCATCAGAAGTACAAACATGTCAACGTTCCTTTACACCTTGCCAGTACTACCAGTGGTTCTAAGGAATGTGCATGTTAAGACCAGGATGTAATTATAGTCTGGTAGTTCAAAGCTCCTCTCATCCAGAAGGAAAGAGTGCAATAGGCAGGACTCAAAACCCTTCTGAGGAAGGTATTGGTAGGAAATTCTCCACCATGTCTGGCTGGGAAGGACACCTCTAGCAGGAAAGCTATGGCAGTTTACTAACCTAATTAGTGTGTGATTACAGTCCTGTTATGTTTTCTCAGTTTGTCCTCATGGTTTGTTAGCAGTGAACATATCTAATGTGCATAGCATCTCTAAATGCATAAAAAAATTTTGAGAGATCCTCCACCCAAAAACCATTTGAAGGTTGGGCTAAAGGGTCCACAAACAAGCAGCAAATGTTCATAGTAAATGTCAGTTTGTAATGGGTATATAACTCGATTTGTTTTTTCTTCTACCTGTTATCTTTTCTGTTATTCTTACTCATTTTCTTGGTTTCTTCCTTTCTGTGGTAATCTTCATCTTTCCACATGTTCTTGTTTTTTATTTAATAAAAAATTGAAGTAAGCATTATATAGAAATTATTTAAAACCATTGAAAATTAGCAGCCTTGTAACCTGATTTTTTCCCATATTTGAAAATAAATCTTTGGCATTGTTGGTAATTCTCATTATTAATGATGCCAAATTGAAATATTAAATAAAAATTTAAGTGAAGCTATAAATTATTAAAAACTTATTTTGTGAACAGGATGCAGTTGTCAAATTGAAGGAGAACGGATATGGCGGCCACTACTACTCTTTATTCCTCTACGCTTAGGACTGTCTGAAATGAATCCTATCTATTTCTCAGGCCTTAAGGTAATATGCAGGTGTTTCTTGACAAAAAGCATTGAGAATTATTGTGTGTGCATTCTATATCCATTGGTTCAAATGGCATATCTTCAAAACACCATGATTGCTATACTAAATTTTGTTGCATTTTTCTCTGCCTAAGTTTCCTCTGTCCATTCTTTCTATATATCATCTACATGGTTAACAATTTCCTATTTTTGCTAAGCTTGTTTATAGTTTTTCTACTAATACCTGATGGTGCTTTCAATAACCATCAATCTTTTACTATCAAAACTATTTATTCATATATGACCTTATATTTTTTCTTAGAAATATTGGTTTTCTAGTGCTCCTTATTCCATTCCATTCCACTAAGACGTTGCATATTTAAAAATTTTACAATGAGTTCTCTTTTTTTTCTGTTAAGTTCCTTCACACCTTTCATTTTTCATTCTTGTATATTTTTATTTTATTTTTTATTTTTTTCATGTTGGCAAACACTTATCATAATTCAATTTTCCCACACAATCATAAGATTCTTAAAAGAAATGCAGGTTGGTGTAGAAATCTGAAATATTTTGGCTATTCTTCAAATACACCTACTTTTTAACACATGCACCTAATTGAACACTACTTCCATAGTGCAAAACTTCAGAGTTTCAAATTCTTTGCTAAACTACTCTGCCACCATATACAATATGCCACAATCTATGATACACATTTTAAAGAAACAACCCTTCTCTACATATAGTACAGTATATCACTGATTATCCAAGGATCAATTATTTGGCATCCAACATTATCTGGCAACAAAAAGACCATATAGAATGTGATGATTTGGTGTAGTTGAAAATGCAGCACTCCTCATTCCACGAGGGCACTAGATAATCAATGATAATCAAGGTATGTGCCCTTCTTTGCTCCATATGTGTACTTCAATCTTTATTTAACATACAACATGGGTATTGTAAGTACATTTTTGGTAGCTTATATCATTTATAAAATTAGTTGCATTTCTTTTCAGACTTAAAAATTAATTTAATTACAGTACTACACCTTCATCATGTATTAAGTTGTTTAAACATTCATTTTTTATCTAACCAGTATACAGCCAGAGATATCTTTGTGTCTTATTCTCACAATCTGTTGGTATTAACATTCCTGTACTTGTACTAAGTGTATTTTTTGGATGGAGGGTAAAAGGTAGGAGAGGACGGATGAAGAGAAATGAATACAGGGAGAAAGAAAGGCATGAATGGATAGATGGTCTGCATTTGTAATACCAATTTTTTTTTTACTACGAATCAGTTTTACAGGCTAAGAGCTGTTATCCTACCTCAGCTCATTTCAAAGCCCAGCCCTATTTAAGGTATACAGTGGACCCCTGTATCCGCAGGGGATAAGTTCCAAGACCTACAGTGGATAGTAGCGAACCCTGTATATGTTGTTTTTTGTTTACATACATACCTGTGATAGTTTAATTGTTAAACTATGTACCATAAGTTAAGAATTATCACTTTTTCACTGATGGACAGCACTTCACAACTTCTGTTAGGCTTTGAAGAACTACCATCATCAATAATTTTGTGCTTTGTGATCATTATTAAGCAAAATTAAGTGTTATTTTTGGACCACAGTACACCATGGATAACCAAAACCGCAGATACGGGAGTTCTACTTAATTACCACCCACAAGATGCAACCCACAACAGTCCTACTTTATTACCACCCACAAGATGCAACCCACAACAGTCGACTAACACCCAAGTATGTACTTATTTGCTGCTTAGTGAACAATGGCAGCAGGTGTAAGGAAACATGCCTAACATTTCCACCCATCCTGGGGATCAAACCACATACAGCCTCTCCTCACTTAGCAACATAATCGTTTACCAACGACTCAGACTTACGACTGGCTCTCTGACCAGTATGCATACCGAAATAACATATATTAGAGATAATTTCCTCTATTCTGTTTATTACAGTATACAGTACACTACTGTATAAATGTGTAAAAATATACTAAAAGTGTTATAAATAGTTCAAAGGCGACATTAAAACAATATCAAAGATGGTTGACACAAACCCACTACCATTATAGTATGCTTCTTGCTTAGTGACAGATTCATTTACCAGTGTGGTCTTAGGAACGGGACTCCATCGTTAAGTGAGGAGAGGCTGTACTCTGTAAGTAAGCCGAGTGCACTACCAACCGAGCCACAGGACGTACCTTTAAGAGAATAGTTTAATCAAAAGATTTACACTAAGTTAACCCTCATTTTAACAGGCTAATGGAGAGTAGATGGCCAATAATGGAAATCTGGTTGATGGAGAAGAGATTGTTTTGCTGTCAACGTAACAGTAGCAGACAATTCTGTAACCAGTGAACTTTATCTGTTGTTTCTGAATCAGTTGACCCATTGGAGTTTGATCCGTATTTCCAAAGTTCATTAAATCTAAGACTTGTTATATATATTTGAATGGAGGATCAGGAATGGATGGATGGCTGGAGGGAGGAAAGTAAGAAGGATGTGAGTGAGAGAAGGATCATGCATCATCAGGCTGACTTCATTCACACCCTACATATCATTTCATATTAAATGCACCAAACTTCCACCACTCTTGACGACGACAATGACAACAACAACAACAACACACTACCTCTTGCAGTGTTGCTGCTGTGCTACCTTTGCATAATATGAATGAGTATGAAACTATGGGATGATGATTCTTGCTCATGCTATTATTTGGCATTGAAAAGGCACAATGTCTAAGTAATTTACTAGTAAATATGCTTTTCTGGGCTAAGATTTTTGACAAAATAGGTTCCGAATACCAAACCCTAGTTATAAAAAATGTTTAGGAATGCATTTTGGTCATTAATTAGACGACTTTTATTGTATTTATCATCACCTCTCATAATCTCTGTCACTTGTAAAAGAAACTTGGAACATCTACAGTGACCTTATATAAGACAGGATTATGATAGACTTCTTGTTCAAGATGCACTTTTCCCATGACCTATGCTTAATTAAATTTTGTAATTTCACCTTTTATTGTGACCTATGCAGCTAATCCCTTCAGTTTATTACAAAAGGCAATCTAGTGATACAGTACTTCAAAGATGACCTATAAAATTTGCTCATGTGAAAAGGTCAAGAGTGGTACCATTTATATAAGAGGTCTGCTGCTTGCTTGGGGTGGATAGGTGGGAAAGAGGACACTGTGAGCTTGATAACCCATGAATACTAAAAGTTGACAAGTTGCAAATGTAGAATTAGCATAGTGTACAGCATTTACCAAATTGTAAATATTAAGATTATAAAAACAACAAACTCATGAATACAGAGGGTTTAGTGTGCATTCAATACAGCTTTTATTATATGTAATGTTATAGGAACTAAAAGATTATTACTTTATAGTTTTTGATAATTTATAATTTTCTACAGAATTGTTTCAAGATGCCACAATCCTTGGGACTCATAGGTGGGAAGCCTAACCATGCATCATATTTTATTGGTTTTATGGGTAAGTTATTAATTATATCAGGGGTGCTTCAATTTATTTTTAGGTATTTGTCAACAGTAGATGAAGATGGGTTTATGTAACTGCTGTAAGCTTGTTTATTCTTATCACTGTCAAATTACTAGTTATCAAAAATTTCATATTAGCCTTCAGAAAAGAAAATTGTCTTGGTTAACATGATCCTTGAAACCCCAGCAGTGTGGTTACTATTAATGATTTGTAACAGAAAATCTGTTACCTACCTAGAAAGATTTCAGTTATTTTGGGACTATAGTAATTAACACAGTTCCTCCCACTTACAGGAGGGCCCCACTTATACAACAGATTAGGTTCTGGGCTGCGGCTGTAAAGCAAAATTTGTTGTAAAGTGAAACATAGCCTTTTTTCACTTTCAAGTGCATATAAAAGCCAAATAACATGTTTACACTATTATATATTAAGTGAGCAATAGAGCCAGGCTTAAAAAAAATGCATATACTGTGCACACATCACTTACCTTAAAATATTTTCATCCTTAGCTTATAGTGAGTGGTGAATATATATACAGTGGTCCCTCGGTTTTCGTGCATCTCCAAACTCGAACATTTATGTAAGTGTATTTTCGTAAGTGCTGTTGCAAGTGTATTTTTGGGGGTCTGAAATAGACTAACCTACGTGACATTATTTCTTAAGGAAGTAAATTCGTTCGGTAATGGCACTTGAGCAGCATTCTGGAACGAATTTTCGGTGAAAACCGAGGGACCACTGTATTGTAGGAAGTCTGAATAAATGAATAATGGGTATAATTGAAAACCGCTGAATTAGCGAAACGCTGTAAAGTGGGTTCCTCATATACTGCATTAATTTGTACCATGTGCAACATGCAGAACTTAAATAAAAAAAAAACTTTGTTCTACTGCAGTAGACTACTGCAGTGGACTACCCAGGGTAAAATATTTGATAGAAATAATCTTTATGGTTATAGATCTGTATAGTACTGCAAAGAATACAAGTGACAGTATCGTGATTTGACCAGTTCACAAAGAACCAACAATTTGGAGAGGAAACTTTTAAAGTTTTTATCTGACCTGGAAAGACAAGTATTGTCAGTGTTCTTTTCTAAGTGTGGGTTGTGTACAGTACTATACTGTATATAAAAACCTGTAAGATAATTCTGTCCATTTTTCTAGTAATTGTGGCAAGCTTACATATTATCGAGATTCAGATGTTTTGATAATGGGAAATTGTAAAAATTACAAGTATGTTTTGAATTTTAGGCATAGTCAAGCAAGTTGAACTGCCCTTCAAAATGGATTTTTTTAAATTTCTTTTGTGCATTGACAAATGTTTTTATGAATGTTATATAATGCTATGTTATATAACACTCATATTTCACCAAAACTAACTTAGTGGCCTTGCTAAAATCAACATAAATCACTGTAGCTGGGTGGTACAGTGTACAGCTTGTCACTCAGGAGACTTCATTTCTGTTCCCAGTTCATTTCTCTCTCTCTATTCATATGCATACATTGTATGTATATGCATGTTGTAACTTCAGTCTTAAATATTTTGTACTTTGTTATAGGTGATGAGCTGGTGTACCTTGACCCCCATACAACACAAGAGGCTGGAAGTATAGCCAAGAAATTGACAGAGGAAGAGGTTGAATTAGATAAGTCATACCACATCTCTTGTGCTCAGCGTATGCCTTTTGAGCACCTGGATCCTTCCTTAGCTTTGGTAAATAACTATATAAACAGCTTTAAGAAAGATACACTTAGATATCTTTTTATTTTTATGATGGCCTTTGCACCATAACTGGGTTTAATATATGGTATTAGGAAATGTATAATAATTTGAAAGTTGAATTATTAAATATTAGGTTAGCAGTCATCATTACAACTCCATTACTGAGTGGACTAGTATTATTATATTGAGGTTTTGCATGTGATTGCATTGACATTTATGTACACATACCATGTATACATGCAAGGTTTCTCTTTTCTTTCTAAGGCTCTGTGATGGTTCTACCTTGTGGTTTAGTAATCAGAAAGTTGATAAATTACATCTAGCGTTCAATAGGTTCCCCAAGAATTTTCAAAAATGAAAAAAAATTCTGCCTCGAGGCAGAAATACTATTGGGAATCAACAGAAAAATTTTCTTGGTGCCCGTGAAGGGTTCTTGACCCGAGGATTTGGATCTAGTCTCCTTGTCCTATGATCAAACCTGACTATCTCCATTCCCCAGACACTGTATGACCCCTATGAGTTACGCACTTCCGCATAACTTTAATAATAATGACAATACAGCTGTCTATGTACAGTAAACATGTAATATTTAACGCGTATTCACCTTGCCTTTGGGAGATGGCTCGTGTGTTAAAAAAAAAATACATAAATTTGTTTAAAGTGGTGTTTCACTTATTAAATATTTCTATAATTATGTTGTAAATTCACAACATTTCGAGTTGGTTAAAAGAGTAGCTTAAGGTGGGCAATAAATGAGGATTCAAACCTTCACATCACTTGACAGATGGCTAGATAATTATTTATAGGATATTTACTGTTGGGAGAAAGAATGGAACAAAACAGAATGACTTCGAGAGTGTATAAATCTGTAGTGGAGGGAAGGCGGGGTAGGGGTCAGCCTAGGAAAGGTTGGAGGGAGGGGGTAAAGGAGGTTTTGTGTGCGAGGGGCTTGGATTTCCAGCAAGTATACGTGAGCGTATTTGATAGGAGTTAATGGAGACAAATGGTTTTTAATACTTGACGTGCTGTTGGAGTGTGAGCAAAGTAACATTTATGAAGGGATTCAGGGAAACCGGCAGGCCGGACTTGAGTCCTGGAGATGGGAAGTACAGTGTCTGCACTCTGAAGGAGGGGTGTTAATGTTGCAGTTTTATAACTGTAGTGTAAAGCACCCCTCTGGCAAGACAGTGCGGGAGTGAATGATGATGAAAGTTTTTCTTTTTCGGACCACCCTGCCTTGGTGGGAATCGGCCGATGTGTTAATAAAAAAAAAAAAATTTACTGTTGGGTACTTGACTTTACAAATATTTCCAATTGTGAGATGCCATTGTGCAGCTCCAGGTACAATAGAGTAGAATAGAATACCTTCCATTTTCCCAGGTGCTGTATGACCCCTACAAGTTTAGCATTACCCCCTCCCCCATACGTGTAATAATTATTAATATGATGTTTCACCTAAAAGAGGCGTTATCAGATATTTGATAAAGCCTCTTGTAGGCGAAGTGTCATATTTAATAGAAAATGTCCTTTTGTTATACAGGAAACCCTCGATATAATGGGCAATTAAGATTATGGTTGAAATCCACTGGTTAAATTGTACTTTTAACGAACATTATTTTCAATCTTTACTGCAGTATATCTGTAATTTGTGTGCAGTATTATATTAGGTATACAGTAGAGTACTTTAATGCATTTGTTTTGCTATTTTGTTAACATTCTGATTTAACGGACTCTCAGATGATTCCACATTATTAGTCCATTTTAGCGAGGGTTTACTGTACGTACGTCTGTTTTCACCAGCCAGCTGTAGATGAGTAGAAATAAACTACTCATCAGTAATTAGTAAAAAGAATCACAGTGTGCTGTTCATTGTTATAAATTTACCAGCACACAATATTAATACATCTTTCTTTCATTAAAATCAAGTCAAAGATTTATTTTCACCTGATAGTTTGTACAGAGATGGGTGACAATTGGTTGTGCATGCAGAAAGTCCATGGTTATGCAGAACATTTTGGTGTAGACCCATACACTGGATTTTAGTAGATCACTAGCATTTTACTTTCTGAAAACTTGATCCAACAGACATTGGTGGGAATTCCCCACAAAATAATCCTTGAATTAATTATTTTAGTTATTCAGGTGATTTTTACAGTGAAGAAAAGCATACAGTTCTTTTATGTTTAATAATTTGATATGCAGGAATACACATGAATGCATAAGAATCTTTCTTTCTTTCAACACGTCGGCCGTTTCCCACCGAGGCAGGGTGGCCCAAAAGGAAAAACAAAAGTTTCTCCTTTTACATTTAGTAATATATACAGGAGAAGGGGTTACTAGCCCCTTGCTCCTGGCATTTTAGTCGCCTCTTACGACACGCATGGCTTACGGAGGAAGAATTCTGTTCCACTTCCCCATGGAGACCTGGTCACACGGTGAGAGTCACCATCCAGGTACACACCATTCCCAGGTCCAACTCACAAATGCATAAGAATATTTGTGTTTAATTATTTTTATAGATTTTTCTATCTACCTATTCATTTTTTCTTACTTGAGGAACGAATTTATGTACAATGCACCTTGCCTATGGTAGTTGAAAATATGGTCTTGTATTTATGTTAGCCTGTTATGTATTAAAAAATATTTAGTAGATTTTCAGGTTATTATTTATTGCTGTTTCTTTTCAGTGCTTTTACTGTGGCTCGGAGAAAGAATTTGATGACTTGTGTAATCGAATGAGGCAGGAGCTCATCGATGCAGAGAAGACTCCACTCTTTGAATTAGTTCCCACTAGACCAGACTACATGAAGGATGACTCAACTTTTGAGGGAGCTTCTGGAATTAGTATGACTAACTAGAATAATTTTTTGTAACTCTTAAATTTATTATGTGAACACAGTAGGTCCCCCACCTATGATGTTAATGAATTACTGAAAATTGTTCACAAGTCCATTGTCCATTGTTTGAAACCAAGAATCTACTTTCTCATAAACTACTACTTCTTTCAACACGTAGGCCGTTTCCCACCGAGGCAGGGTGGCCCAAAAGAAACGAAAGTTTCTCCTTTTACATTTAGTAATATATTCAGGAGAAGGGGTTACTAGCCCTTGCTCCCGGCATTTTAGTCGCCTCTTACGACACGCATGGCTTAGAGGAAGAATTCTGTTCCACTTCCCCATGGAGATTTCTCATAAACATCCATGTTATAATTGGAGATGAATTACCAAGCAGTAATAATCTGTTACTAATTTTATCTGTTGGAGTGTGAGCAGGGTAACAATTTGTAGAGAGATTCTGGGAAACTGGTAAACCAGACTTGAGTCCTGGGGGCACCTTCCTTGAGGGAAAACAGTATTATAGCACAGTATAGTATATACATGTATAGGTACTGCCCCTAGAAAAGGTTGGAGGGAGGGGGTAAAGGAGGTTTTATGTGCGAGGGGCTTGGACTTCCAACAAGCGTGCGTGAGCGTGTTAGATAGGAGCGAATGGAGACAAATGGTTTTTAGGACTTGACGTGCTGTTGGAGTGTAGGCAAAGTAACATTTATGAAGGGTTTCAGGGAAACCAGCAGGCCGGACTTGATTCCTGGAGATGGAAAGTACAGTGCCGGCACTCTGAAGGAGGGGTGTTAATGTTGCAGTTTTGTAGCTGTAGAGTAAGCATGCCTCTGGCAAAACAGTGATGGAGTGAATGATGATGAAAGTTTTTCTTTGTCAGGCCACCCTGCCTTGGTGAGAAACGGCCTATGTGTTGTTAAAAAAAAAAAAGGTACTGTACTCTTTTTATGTTCATTGATGAAGCATCTTACAGATTTCTTGATGCTGGTGAGGGGCTCTTGAGTTAAAAGAATTAAACCTACCCCTACCCGCTTCCCTTGCTTGGATCACACCTGATTATTTCTTATTCCCCCAGGCGCTCATGCATTTAAATTTTGTTAATGCACATCAAATTACTTAAACAAGGTGTCACTGATACAGTTTTATACCTGTATGGTTCCCATATCCCTGAACAGATAAAGTAAAATTTTTCCGTCTTCTGTTTGATTGCTGAATGTCCTCGAAGCCTCGCATAACCTGGTTATGCTGACCCCTACCCCGCCTTCCCTCCACTACAGATTTATACACTCTCGAAGTCATTCTGTTTTGTTCCATTCTCTCTCCCAACAGTAAATATCCTATAAATAATTATCTAGCCATCTGTCAAGTGATGTGAAGGTTTGAATCCTCATTTATTGCCCACCTAACCCTTACCCTTGTGCAGTCCTGCCATTGTCGCACATCCCTCCCTGCAGCCCTGTACTTTTTGAGTTTAGCATTTAATTTGATTATATTTTTATTCCCCAGACACAGTATGACCCCTTACCCTAATGAAAGAATTAATAATAATAGGTTGATAGAGCTCATTTTTTAGTTCAAGTTTAACATTAATGCTGTATTCACATTTTTCAGATGTGGAGTTTGAAGATCACCAACTTGATTCTGATGATGATGAAGAGTTTGAAGTTCTACAGTAAAACCAGAAGAGATAATGGGATGATCTGTTGACGTAGGTTATACTTGATATGAGGTTGTTTTACCTAAGTACTGTCTTTGATGTTACAGAACCGTGGAAACTGTTATATTTTGGCAATGTATTTATTTGTAGAACAAGTGAATTCAGTATTTTACTGTATATTGCATTTGCTTATCTCTTACAGATGTTGATGTTTTATCATAGGTTCAGAATGTTTTGTAATTGATACACTCCATATTATTGGAATGTAATGCTTAAAAACCACTTCTCAGAGGATAAAAATTGTGCAAACACACTTTTTTTTCTTATAATCCGCTGCATCTGTTTGTTAACCTTTTTGGAGAGAGCTTTCTTGAGTAGGATCAAGATAGGGTTGTATATAAGATGTACACTTGGTCAGGAGGTGTCTAACTATATTATCTATGGGGAAAAGTGCTGATGCCATAGGGATCATAAGCACCTGGATGAATGGGAGGCAATCAGGTCTAATCCAAGGAAGGGAGGGCAGGTCCAATTCCTTGGATCACAGGTCCCTCACTGGCACCAGGAAATCCCCACTTAAGGAAAGACTAGCTTTGCAGTCACAAATAGATGTGGGTGAGCACGCACAGCCCCTGCATGGTGCTCATGCCTGAAAAAAGCATGTTTAGAAGTTTGAGAAGATCCAAAGGTTTGTAGCCAGACAAGTACCAGAGCTGAAACTTATGCACTATGAAGAGAAGTTAAAGGAATTATATCTGACAATTCTGAAGATGACAAAGGAAAATGTAAAAACAAAATCTTAAGAGGACTAGGATCAAAGGGGCACAGGCAGAAGCTGAAAAACAGATGAGCCACAGGTAAGTAAGGAATTTTTTTTTTTTGTCATGGTGGTTGAAAAGTGAAGTAATTTGAATGAGGCAGCAGTGGAAACACTCAATACACAGTTTTAAGAAGATATGATAAGGCCAGAAATCAGTGGTGGTAGTAGTACTACTGCTGCTATTGCTGCCGCTGCTGCTGTTCTATGACCTCCACCAATACCACTACTGCTACCTCTTCTACAATAATTACCACTCCCTTCTTCCCCTGCCTCCCTCTTGTATATATTTTGGCCTTCCCTTCTTGCTTCACTTTGACTTGTTAACGGTCCAGGTTATGCCAAAATAATGCAAGTTTCCCTGTTCTAAATGTGGGATGTGTGATGTTGTGTAGTTATTGAATTTTCATGACAAGCCTAACATCAATGAGGAGTTATTGCAGCTGGATGAAATTGCATACTTAGAAAGAAAAAAAACAGCAAGTAGAGTTACACTCAACATGCTCAGGTTACTGTGAGAAACTTAAGGGAGTCACATAGTTGTACGTAGATGAAAAACTTCAAGCCAGACAGCCATCAATTGAAAGTTGTTTTTTTTAGGGGTGTAATCCCTTTGCATCCAGTACACATTCAGTTGAGAGTGGAGCACTCTATAAGCTATGCATGATGTAGCAAGAAATCAACGTTGTCCTATATCCTCCAGAAATATTCTTTGCCCATCAGATTATTCTGATAAGGGAGTCAATGATCCTTTTCCTTCCACTAATTCCTTCC
The DNA here is from genome assembly GCA_009830355.1 of Cherax destructor. Classification (NCBI taxonomy): domain Eukaryota; kingdom Metazoa; phylum Arthropoda; class Malacostraca; order Decapoda; family Parastacidae; genus Cherax; species Cherax destructor. Next base: position 7,389 of record WNWK01000097.1, on the reverse strand, counting down.
TTTATTCATTCATTCACACAATCAATCATTTTCTTAAGTCTTGCCTAACTCCCTCCCTGCTCCAATGTGTTGATGGTGGCTTCAGTGAACACAGTTTTTAATCTCAGCAACAGATCCATCGTTGGTGAGTACAATACAGTATATATTTTTTAAATTCTGTATTTATATTTCCATTGTTTATAGTGTTTTGTATTCATAAAATGGGTAACACCAATATGTCTATAGTAAGCAGTGGACCTATCTCTGATGAGTACATATTTTTTAAATTTCAGCATTGGAAAAACAAGATAGAAAAATTATCTTACTAGTCTGCATCTTGTGTTAAAAATGCAGACACTTATGGTAAAATTATTTGCTTAACAAACCATTCTTAAAATACCTAAGTAGGTCGTTAAGTAAGAGACCACTATATTTTCATGATGAATTTCTGCCCTAATTAAAGGACAAAAAAGGTAAATACTGCTTTGTCTTGCCTAGTTATGTATAAATATTCTCTAAACAAACATGCAAATGTGGTGAGGCAGTTGTGGCAGAGCCTCTGCAGTCAAGATCCCTCCACTATACAGTGGTCCCTCGGTTTTCGTGCATCTCCAAACTCGAACATTTATGTAAGTGTATTTTCGTAAGTGCTGTTGCAAGTGTATTTTTGGGGGTCTGAAATAGACTAACCTACGTGACATTATTTCTTAAGGAAGTAAATTCGTTCGGTAATGGCACTTGAGCAGCATTCTGGAACGAATTTTCGGCGAAAACCGAGGGACCACTGTACATTTTTCTCATTTACATACATTCTCGGTTTATTATCAGGTACCATTATGTACTATTGTAGAATTACAACCAGAGTAGATGCATCATTAGAAAGCATGGGAATGTGCAGGTACAATGAAACTGTATTTTTGTGGATGCTTGATTTTAATGCAAATTTAATATTCTTTTGTAAATCTCTATATAGGTGTTCTATGTAAATTAAGCATCATATGAGCAATGTAAGTTTTGGAAAACATTAGTTAGATGAGGAGAAGGATAATAATAAACAAAACTGAGCATTAAACCCACAAGGGTCATACAGCACTGCTAGATAAGGTAGTAAAACTTACTAGCTCAGCAGGAAGGTGGGCAGCTGGGGCCACCACGTGTACAGCAAGAAGATTGAAAAATTCATGGTATTTTGCTTAATTTTTTGGAGATTGATGGTGAGTAATACCAAGTTTTCCATTGCTACTTAATTTTTGGTTGCTGTTTTGAAACATCACTGTATAACAAAATCGTATTATAAATGGGTTTACTGTAGATATGAATAAGAAATGTCTAAGCGTTTGGAAATTGAAATCATTCAAGACTGGATAAAATGTGAAGCAAAGGTATTGCATGCTATTGCAATGTGTCCAAAGGTAAATGTAATATCTCATCTTACTTCATTTGGGAAAATTCTGATATTTGATTCGGGTAAGTTTAACTTACATTTTCTAACAAAATAAGCACTAGTTAATTATTATTATTATTATTATTATGGGGAGCGCTAAACCATAGGGATTATAGAACACCTGTTTTGGGGGGGTGAAAGGCACTCAGCCCAGTTTAGAGAACTGGAGCACAGACCCAATTCCCTAGATAAAAACCCTTCATCAGCATCAAGGAACATTATTTTGTTAATAAGGCACTGATTTAGAATTTTAGATTTTTTAACAGATATAAACAATGAAGTGTGCACTTCAACATAGTTTGTGCAGAACCAAAAGTAAATTAATGGTAACACTGTTTAATGGTACCCTGAATTTTTTTAAAAGACATTTTCAGGGGCAGCCGGGGCGCCTTTAGTCTTGCAATAGCTTCAAACTAAGAGACAGATCAAATAAATATATTAAAAAAAAGTGGGGAAATTCATGTACACTGTATTTCATCTATATCCCATTATTTCTTATATGGCTGAAAATTATTTTTACATTTTCAATTAAGATCTATATAATATAAAATATATAAAATGTATATATTTTTTATTTGTAACTAATATCTATGTGTGATTTTAAATATATAATAAATATATATTTTAAATTTTATTCACCATTATCTACTTTGCCTGATATGAGATAGTATAGAACAATTTACATATAAAAGAGGTAGTAGGCTGGAGACAGCAACCCACCCGGGGAGGCACTTAATAACTTGTCATACAGATGTGAAAGGTTTAAAGCTTTGCATCCTGCATAGATTATAGTCCTAGTTTTTTGTTTCATGAAGAGACAGAAATGATTTAATTTTCCATTCAGCATGTGAATATAAGAAAATGTTTATTTATATATAAAATTTTTTTTTTTTTTAACCCACGGCCCCGCCCCCCAGAGGTGGGGCCCCCCCCAAAAAAAAAAAAAAAAAACCATCATTCACACAATCAGCTTCCAGAGGCACAAAAAATATGACATTTAAAACCCCTCCAAACCAAATACCCCACCCCTTCTTTAGAGTGTTTTTTTGTTTTCTTCAATTTTTTTTTTGAAATTTTGTTATGCCTCGTTCTAAAAATTTTGGGGCTGAGCTTAAAAAATGTGCATAGAGGAAAGAGAGAAATTGTTTAATGTTAAAAATGAAAGTTGTGGATGTCATAGCAATGAGCAAAACAAAGGTAAAAGTTAGGGGAGACTTTGAATCGGGGTAAATGGGACAAAGGTGTTTCTAGAGAACAAGGAGCTAAGTAGTAGTGGTAATTTAAATATAGTGGGGCCCCACTTTTGGCAGGTTAGGTTCCAGACTACCCCCAGAAAAAAAACCCCATTTTTTCCCATTATAAATGCAAAAAAATCCAGAAAAAGTTTACACTAATTATATTAAGTTAGAATAAACTAAATTTAAAAAAAACACAATGAAAAAAAAAAATACATGCACAAACATTCATTACTTACCTTAAAATATTTGTAGTCTTTGTGGGTGAGAGGTAGTAGTATGTGTTTTTTTAATAGCCCGCCTGGGGTACATTATACATATTTAATGCGGCCCAGAGCCATATTATTACAACAACATCCTTGTTCACTGATTTAATTGTTTTCACAACTACCTTTAGATGCCATCATAAACAAAGGAGAAGTAATAAAAATGCCGAGAATTGTAAACAAAGCGGTATGTTTAAAGGGTGGGCCAAACGAGATTCATTCACGTTTTTTTGGGGGGGACCAGAGAAAGTAATTTTTTCCTTCCGCCCAGCACCACACCTCCAAATTTTAAAAAAAAGCATGTTTATATGCTATGTAAAAGTTTCTTTAAAAAATTTTGAAGAAAATATCATAGATGGGTTAATGAAAATGTCTATATTTTAAAAAAAGACATTTAATGTCCCAAAGGGGGATTATTGTTATGTATTTGTATTATTACTATGGTGTTAAGACAGGGACCTTTATGATTTTAATTTACCTGCATGCCCGCACAGTGTGTAAGTATTTTTAGGTACAAGTACACAAGTTAATTATCAAAGTACATAAAATTGCAATAACTTTAAAACATTGAAATTTGGAAAATTTCCAGATATAATAGAGAGGGGCCAGGAAGAATGTAAAAAAACCGGGGGGGGGCGAGTTTTGGTCATAATTTGAAATTGCCGGCAAAAACCATAAAGGGGGGGCCCCACTGTACCCTGTAAAAAAAAAGAGGTTAAAAATTTTTTTTTTTATACAAGTAAAATTGTTTATTTTATATATAGTACAGTGGCCCCCGGTTTCGTACTGCTCCCAACTCAAAAATTATGCAAGTGTATTTTTGTAATTGCTTTTGTAAGTACAGTGGTCCCCACTTCGTTGTTATCACCTTAGGGTTATTTCGAAACCCGTTACTTATAACGTAAGAAATTTGAATGCGACATCCTTTGGGATTGATTGGCCTTACCCCTTTTCGTCCCGGGCCCCTGTCCGTTTGGAGCCCAGCGGGACGCGCACCCCAGGGAGCGCCAGGGGCTATTGTTTACAAGCGGGGGCGACCACCCCCCCCACACCCACGCATTCATACCAGTATATTGTCATTATTCCACTGTTTTTTTCTTGCAACTGCTAAAAAAAGCTTTCCATGGGTCCCAAAGGGAAAAATCCTAGTGCTAAAACCTGTGGCAAAAAAGGAAAGAAATATATTAAAAAAGAAATGAAGAAGGAGATAATAGAAAAATATGGGAAAATGGAGTGCGTATCCCGTGAGCTGGCCAGGCTGTATGGTAAACCCTATTCTACCATCTCTACCATTGTGGGTAAGAAAAATTTAAGTAAAATCAAAGGAAGCTGTTGTTGCCCAAAAAGGGGAAACTGTGATCACAAAACACAGACCACAAGTGCTGGAAAATGTGGAAAGGTTTTTGTTGGTGTGGATCAACGAGAAAAAAATTAGCAGGAGATACTGTTTGGAGGGAATAATATGTGAAAAAACAAGGCAGTTGCATGGGTGATCTCCTTAAGAAAATGCCTGCAACGAGTGAAGTGGGAATTTAAAGCCAGCAGGGGGCTGGTTTCAAAATTTAAGAAGCGTACTGGCATACAAAAGTGTTGTGAGGCATGGTGGGGGCCAGTTGTGACAAAAATGCGGCTGAAAAATTGTGCCCCGAACCCGGGGGTACCTAGAGGCTGAACAATTCCTCCCCCAACAAGTGTTTAATTGTGATGAAACAGGCCTGTTTTTGGGAAAAAATGCCCAACAGGACCTACATTACTCAGGAGGGAAAAAGGGACAGCCAAAATAACCCATGAAAGACAGGCTAACTTTGATGCTTTGTGCCCAAAGCCAGTGGTGATTGCAAAGTGAAGCCTTTACTAGTGTATCTTTTGAAAATCCCCAGTGTTTGGCAGATGCGGTGTCACAAGTCTAACTTGTGTGTGATGTGGGAAATCTAACAAAAAAGGGTTGGGTCACAAAAGGGCATTTTCTTGGAAATTTGGGTTTAATGAAGTGTTTGGCCCCAGTGTGAAGAAATATCTCGGGGAAAAAAATTTGCCACTTAAGTGCCTCCTGATAATGGACAATGCTCCTTGTCATCCTCCAAACTTGGGAGAGAAAAATTTTGGAGGAGTTTAAATTCATCAAAGTGAAGTTCTTGCCCCTAATACCACTCCTCTCCTCCCGCCCATGGACCAGCAGGTCATTTCCAACTTTAAAAAAATCTATCCCAAAACAATGTTTCAAAAGTGCTTTGATGTGACCCCAAACATGAACATAACCCTAAGAGAATTTTGGAAAAAAATTTCCATATGCTGCATTGTGTACACCCTTTTTAGGTAAGGCTTGGGAGGGGGTGACTACCAGGGCTTTGAACTCTGCCCCGGAGAAAATTGTGGCCAGACTGTGTCCCAGAGAGGGATTTTTAAATTTTGGGGTTTAGCCTCAGAACCCTGACCCTGAGCCTGAGCCTGGGGCCTGTTTTGGGAAAAAATTGTGGAATTGGGCAAGTCTTTTGGGGGTTTGAGGTGAGTGGTGAGGATGTGGAACGGGTTTGGGGGAGGAGCACAAGGAAGAGCTAACCCTGAAGATCTGCAAAAACTTCAAACAACGGAAAAAGGAAACAGGGTCAGGACAATGGTTCAGGGGAAAGGGGGTGGAGGTGGAACAAAAAAAGGAAGAAAGTCCTTCAAGGATTAGGGGGGATCTGTGCCAAAAGGGGGGTGTGTGCAAGCATTTATGGATGAATATCACCCTAACCATGCTGTTGCAGGCCGTGCTGGCAACCTGTACAAAAGACACAGTGGGTGTGTCATTTCAGGGATGTGTTAAAGAATCGCCAGACACAGAGCTCCCTGGACAAATTTGTTGTTAGAAAGAGGTCTAGTGACTCTCAAGCTGGTCCTAGTGGCATTCAAAAAAAAGGGGAAGTAACCCCAGAAAAGAACTTACCACCTGAGTTTTTGGGAAGGGGGATTCCCTTCAAACACTAGCATTCTCCACCTTCTCCCCTCCTCCCGCCTCCACACATCCAACTCTTCAAAAAAGTAAGTGACATTTATTGTAAATATTTGCATGTGTATTTATGTACTTTATTCAATTATTTATTATTTAATGCCCAAAAAGTTCTAAAAAAAATTTTTTTAACTATTTTTGGAAGTTTTGGGACGGTTAAATTTTTTTCCCTTATTTCTTAGGGGGAAAATTGATTGTTTCGTTTGTTTCGTTTTAAAAAATGCCCCCCACGGATTAAAATGGAAGCGGGGTACCACTGAAATATATTTTTGGGGTTCTAAAGGGACAAAACTAATTTACATTATTCATTATGGGAACAAATTCATTGGTAACGGCACTCAAAAGCATTCGGGAACAAATGGCCGTCCGGGGGTCCATTTCTATATTATGTAGACACGCGTACAGTACTTTAATGTTTTTTCCCAAATTTTTAGCATTATTCTGCTTTAAGTGACTGAGAATCCCCATTTTAGTTTGTTATATTGAGAATTTACTGTCACCTCAGTTTAAACTTACCTTTACTTTCCATGTATATCTTATTTTTCTTTCAACTGGATAGGGCTGATGAAAACAGGCCATGATAGTGATGATTCACAAAACCCATTCACAGATAAGAAACCTTTTTTTTGTAGTACTGTATTTTTGACTTAATTTTTATCTATTTTTGGCTGTTTGCATAAATACCAGCCACTAAAAAAAATACATGTTTTATCATAATTGTGCATAAAGAATATAAATAGTATTAATATGCTGTACTGTATAAAATCTGAAAATAGAAAAAAAAATTTACTTGCATGTACATTCAAAACTTACTTTTTGCACAATTTTATTATGAATTATTAAAACCCCATTAAAAAATTATACTACATCTGAGATATATACAAAAGAAACCTTCTTTTATTTGGGGGACTAAATATTCTGCCAGCAACTTTAAAATATAATTTGAATTTAAACATTTAAACAATTTAGATTCTTTTTCAGTCCCAAATGACTTGCATTCCTGGTGTTTTAACTTGCATAAAAATTGTCTGTAACCCCAAACCTATTAATCTGGAAAAAGAAGTATAAAGGATGGTCATTTCACACATGAAAAAATTCATAACACTATTTTTTTTATTATGTCTTTGAAATTGTTTGTAAATACAGGTCATAAATAAGGTCTCTGCACAAGTATTATAATAACACTTATTGTTGTCATCATTTATATACATTTAAACCTTAGCCTTAGTCAACTCTGAAAATACTTCTTGATTTGAGTCTACCACTTGACTGTTTTCAAGACCCCAAAAACAGCATGATTCTGCTCGTCTTGTATTTTAGCTTCACGCTTTTTTCTACCTTTTGGGGGGACAATGCTAAATTTGAAGTTTCCTGCTTTTTCGTTTTGTAAGATCGACCTTTTTTGTTTTGTCTTCCTATCGCTGCAAAAAAGTTTTTCCTAAATATAACAAGATAACTATGATATACATGTTT